>OY747099.1:9970260-11171137 GCA_963556455.1 Epiblema foenella | reverse complement strand
ATATACTAATCCTGACAATCGAATGATGACTTCTAATATTAGTGACTATAATCTCCGCTCGCCCCTGCTATAGGTACTATTACTATTCCAAGAATCCGAATGAATGACCACCGTAAGCGAAACCTCCGCTTCCTAAAATCACTATAAACGTAGAGCCCCGCCTACAGCGGACCGTTGTTCGGCGCGACTCTGTAATGGTCGTGCCGACTTCGTCGGCTCATATTCGACTTGACTGGGAGTTAGTTAGGTTAGTTGTGTTGTGGACATTAGTTACTACGTCCGTTCGACTCGGGCGAGCGGCGATTGCAGTATTACTAATATTAGTCAAATGATTATGACATTAGTCAACTTATTCGAATGATTACAATAATCGACTAATCGAATTAGTATCATTCAAAGTCGCGCATCACTATTGTATCGACTTCTTTGAATATTATATTACTAGCTTTTGCCCGCGACTTCGTTCGCGTGAACGTCTACTGACTATTCCTTCCCCTTGGTACATATATTCTGCAGGTTAGGTTATAAACTACTTAACATTGAGTGACTCACTTAAAATGTACTGAAACGATTTTATGTCTCAAAGTTACAACCTTACAAAGTTTCTTATTCATATAAATATATTAGCAAGTGAAATGGGCCCCCTTGTTCATGAAAGGAGGCATGTGTCTTGAAGTAGGATGTAATTAGGCGGATAATGAAACAAAATGGGTAATATGATTTTTCAATAGGTACTGGTCAAGGGTACTGGCCAGGAAATTCAGACGTTAAATACACATTTCATTCCAGCCCCGACAACGCCGCTCAACCAATCTCACTGGAGCGCATATTCTTAGAGTATTCCAGTTGCAGTGTTTAAACCCCCCGTGTGGTCGCGTTGGAGGTTTCTCCTGGATTTTCCCCAAGCCACTATCCAAAAAACGCGCACTCACTATCTTTCAAGAAAAAAAAAACTGTATTACATTTCTCAACCATCCATTATCTTTCAATAAAAAGAATAGAGTGGAGTGGAATTTCTATAATTTTTATGTAGGCATATATCAAAGCGCTGGTCAGTCAATGCTGACAACAATCGTCTACGTCCAATCTATTTAATCTCCAATTTTATAAACAGTAAAGTTATTTAGGCTCAATGGGTCAGCAAGTTTTGATTTAAAGCGCAAGCGCTTTAAAGGCTGTAAGTCAGTACCTAAATAACGCAAATCTAAAACATCATAGATTTGAGTTATTTAGGTACTGCTTACAATTATGCATGTAAATAATAAATAGAACTTCAGGTAAGTACTGAAATGCGGTAAACATTCACATTCACATGAGTCGCATTGGTTTTGAGATAATTAAGCTCTAAGAGTCACAAATATCCGAAATCTTTCATAATAATAGCTCATCATAATCAATTGGTAGCGACATTACTCAGTTTATAACTACGATGGTAAAACTAAAAACTTTACATGAAAATACGTACTTTATCTTAGCAACTATAAGACTCAAATTATTGAATTGTGCAAGTAGTAAATAATCTACATTAACTTCGATTCGACTTGAACGAATGGCATCTGTCTAATGGCACGACTTTGACAACCAAACGTCAAGTATCGTGAATTTACAACAGTCTACACTCGCCTCACGATACGTCCATACTGTATCTTGACCCTACGATTCGTGACAACTATGTGCATATTTGGAGCTCAGACTTACACTGGTTCTCTCTTATCTGAGGCGAATTTTCGTAAGTCAGCGGGTATTGTAAATATTCTATTCTGGATCTATGAAATTCAACTTCCACCCCCGAATTTATCTATTTGAGAGATGGTGAAGGGATAAAAAGTATCCTATATGTTAATCCAGCCTATAAACTCGTTGCGTACCAAGTTTCATCATAATCCGGTCAGCCGTTTTTGCGTGATTGAGTAACAAATATCCAAACGTCTAAACATCTGAACTTTCACATTTATAATATTAGTGGGAATAGTGGGAATTTGTGGTATTTTGTAGGCCCTTAGATGACACCGTTATCATACTCGACCACTCTCAGAACGCAGATGTATGAATTATAGGTTTGACAATGTTGACAACAACTGACTAACATATTTAAATCTCTTATTTGAAACAGTTACAATGGGTTGAGGGATTTTTGGTTATTTGTCCCCTAAGCACTTTTTTACCCTCCATTTTTTCACATATTATGTGTTTATTGTACAATTTTTTAATGGAATTCTTTTTATTTTGCTTTCAATTATATGCTTACCAATTTTCAAGCTATTAAGTCATTAATTAAAGGACTTGTCATACAAAGTTTAACCCCTCTTTTCACCCTCTTTCATCCCCAATCTGTATGTTTTTTATAGCCTATAACCTGTCCGAAGATCCATTAAACTTATTAGTGAAGGTTGTATCGAAATCTATTGGCTAGTTTTCGCGTGATGGTGAGACAAATAAACAGACAGACAAACAGACACAAATTCTAAAAACTGTTGAAATGTGTTCTGTTATCGATTCTAAGACCCCTCAATCGATTTTTTTGCTAATATCTTCAATGTACAGATTTTCGAACCTCTACAGCTTTATTATATGTATAGATTATTATTTGCTATTTCGGTCTGAGCAACAAGTATGTTAATAATCAGCTGTGGAAACTGTTTGGCTTATGGATTTGTGTCTTGATTGACTATAATGTGTTGTTTATGCCTGTTTGTATCCCTAAATAAATAAATTATAGTATCCTTTGAGATACCTAGTGTAAGTAGCAAATAAAAGTTACCGAATGTATCGCAACACGTCTTTACTAAAGGTGTTTTTTTTTGTTTAACCTGACTGCGGCTTTATAGGCCGGGCCCAATAAAGCGATAGGAGTGCGCGGTTGAAGGGTTGCCTGGAAAAAATCCAGGGGAAAACCTCCGACACGACCACGCGGCGGTTTTGAATCTGAGGTGTGAGTGGAATCGAGCTACTGGAAGTTTTTCGCTGGTTCACTAAACCTAGCCTAGCTGAGAAAAGTCCAGCAAGAAACTAAGCTACGCCCGACCTGGGTCGGACTGCGGCGGTACCGGGACGAATAGGGGCTATATGTGTCTGTGTTGTTGCGATCGCGCGGTGGACGTCTCCGCCGGCGGGAATGCCTAAGTGTTCGCGTCGTGTCTGAGTTGGACGCCGGACTGCGAGGCTAGGCTGAAATCGATCGGCTGGTCGCTGAGAACGACCGCCATATCGATTTCAGCCTACATAGCCCGCATGGTTTCCTCCATCATTTCGAATCTGCCTTGCATCTCCATCCTAATTATTTTTGTCTGTCACCGCCTAACTATATGTATGGGGAACCGAAAGGCTAACCTAATGTCGGTGTCGAGTCTTGTCCACTTGTCCGCTGTGTCAGTGTCAACTAGGTGTCCTACACACGAAGGGGAAGAATCGGACTGTCCGTAATTGCTGGGCTTCGTGGTGGTATCCACCCCACACTGCAACTTCGTTGGCACTGTTAGTATCCGTTGCAATGCAGCCACTGCGAGCGTGGTATTTCAAAGGGATAGACAGAGACCCGGGTCTGGCTTGAGAAAGTCTTAACTAACGGATACCGATCAATTTGTCTAGCCCACAGTCCGATCGTTGCGACCACTACGAGCGTGGATTTCCAGAGGGGCAGAGACACGCGGGTCAGCTGGATACTTAAGAAACTAACACACCCGGTGCTTCCACGTGGTAATTGCGATAACCACCACGAGGGGCAGCGATAAGAGTGAGCAGGTATTCGGAGATAAAATTCGGGTCACAACAACAATTGGGCAAGAGCGCGCAGGTAGGTAGTAAGTACAACCTCACTCGGCCGTTGCCGCAACTGGAATGGAAAGGTGGGTGTTATGATGTATTTGGCTACTTTGGCTGCCTAAGTGCCTGGATGTACCAGGCAAGTAATTTTACTATTACTAAATATTATAAAGTTAAACACTACCTAAACTATTTACTATTACTAAATATTATAAAGTTAAACGCCATAGTTTATGTAGATTTTATACGAGTATATAGGGTATATGGGTAAAAGGTGGTTAATACCGACTATTTTCTCGGTTTACCAACCTCTATTTGTGAAGAGGTTTTGACCCTTGCACTCATTAAGAAATATAATTATTTGTGCTTTAATTTATATACGGACGTCGTTATAGGCACAAGGTGGTATAAAAGAATGAAGGAGCTGGTTTTTGAATGAGGGTGGATTGATAAAAGTTAATTTAATAATTTTGAGGATATCCCAGAGAGGGTCGCCGGGGGCTTTTAACGAGAAGTTTTCACTTATTCTTGGGTCGAAACAAAGGTTTGATATATTTATATCGGCAGATATTATACGCAAATAATATCTTTGCCATCTTTCGATATATGTTGGTGCCCACAGATACTTCACGATAAAATATAAGTTATTTGCGCTGTGTGTGTTAGGTCATTGAATTGTATAGGGAGCGATATTGACAGATATGCGTTCAGATACAGATATTTTATCGTATCTGCTTAGTGTGTGACACGCTTATGGTATAGTATTTTATCTGCAGATAGATACAGGTTGATGTGAGACGGAGCCGTCCGCCCGTGCCCCGACCCGCCCCACTGCACGCGCCCCGTCCCGCCCGCGCCCCTTTCCGCCCCGATGCCCGCTGTGTCCACTGCCCTGCTGGCTCATTTTTTGTTTACCTTTGGATGACGTGCGTACTGCGTGTGGTGCAGAGATAAACACGAAAACATCCTGTATAAACAATCCGCACCAAAAAACAAGTCTACTCAGTTTGAAGGATTTAGACTGAATGTATCGTCTCGTATATTATCGTATCTGCGTAGTGTGTGATAGTTTCAGATCATTAAGTTATAATACGCAGATAAAATATTATCGTATCTGCGTAATGTGTGACACGCTTAAAAGATTCACGTTGCGATCATAGCCACAGCGGTTTGATACATCGCGCGATTTGCGGTACGAGTCGGTTGTTGTACTGAATGTTCAATGTTACTACTCGTTCGTACGATCTTCGATCATGCAAAACGCTGAATAGGTACCTATGTGTAGCAAGTAATACCTACACTAGTTACGAGCATATAATTTTGACTTGACATGCACTTGCCGCAGATTTTTTAATCATATTTTCACTCGTATGTACTTATCGATACCACACATAAGTAAGGGGGCGTCCATAAATTACGTGAGGTGTTTTTTTAAATTTTCTGTCCCTCCCTCCCCCCCTGGTGAGATGTCGTGAGATTTTATTCAACCCCCTCCCCCATCCCCCAATCTCACGTGAGATTTTTTAAAATGTGGGTTTCTTACGTAAACGCGTAGAATTGTTATTGTAAAAAGAAAAAAAAAATTTGCTTCGTGCTTTTATTTACGACTAGTTAAGACTAGTAATCAATATTGCTGAGAGTTAACGTCGAAGTATGAATGAAATTATTCTCTTTCGAACGAATTAGTGAATAATCTTAATCGTATTACGATTACGCTTAAGATTAAATCTTATAAACGTGTACACCATCTGGATTAAATGGACCAAAATAGTATAATATTTTTTTTGTTTCAATCAGAAAAAAAAATACGTGATATTTGCCGAGAACCCTCCTCTCTCCAACGTAAGATTAGATGAGATTTGACTCGACCCCCTCCCCCCCTTAAACATCTCACGTAATTTATGGACGCCCCCTAACGAACCATCTCTATAATTGAAGTATACTAAATCGCCATTTAAATCGTTAAAATTTTTTTGAAAACGGGATTATATTACTACAGACAATATTGCTAAAAAATTTACAAAAAACTATTGGGTGCGGCGACTAATTAAATGAAACAAGGGGTATTATTATCGTTGATAAGTTTATATATAGGACAGCCGCCCGCCCAAGAGTCCATTTGCCGCCCACTGGGCTCGGGTGTCGACCCGAGCTTGCACAGTGAACTCGCTACGTTTGTTGTGGAAAAAGTTTATACTCGGCTCTAATACGGCTAATACAATGTGACTGGCTGTGTAGATAAGTCTGGCTCCTGGTGAGTTAGCTGTTATTTTCCTAAGAAATATAATGCAGGAATAAGCGTTCTTAATTAAGGAAAAACCATTTTTGAGAATATAATACAGCTGAAATTGTATGTAAGCTGTCACAATCCATACAGCATAGTATAAGTATTCATAATTATGTTGATAAATGTGTACGTTTTATTAGGTAATTTCTCTCGAAATTAATTGCTATAGAAAAGATACTAATTAGGTCTAGTCTTGAAGAAAATATTCACAAGTTATTAGCTTGTATTTATGTGTTCCGACGCCTTCACCTCGCCACCGATAGCGCCACCTGTGAAATATGACGTAAGAGAAGATTTTTTTAATTTGTCGGTCAATTCTTAGCTCAAAATTTGTTATAACACCCGAAATAGTAGATTGTTAACCAAGGGGTTGAAAGCGACCCAATTCACCCGGGATATTTTGGCGCTCGAACGAAGTGAAAGCGCCAATAGATCAAGGGTGAAATGGGTGCTTTCACCCGAGTTAAACACTCTACTTTTCATTTCGACTATGTGGAAAATAAATGAGAAATATTAACAATAAAAACACACGCTGCAGCAACCAGCAGTCGGTGCCGCCGCAACCCGCGGCCCGCCCCCAGGCCTGTAGATAGAACTTAAAAAAAAAATACTTTCCATCCTAGGTTCGGAAAAGCGACTTTCAACCCGGCTATCTTATGAAAATCGAAAGTTCGATCGGGAGAGATGAAAAGGATGTTTACTAGTTATTGGATAATAATAGTTTATTTTTGCCTCGCGCTATTTTGTTACGTTCCACTGTGTAGCCATTTCTCCGCTGCTTACGATGTGATGTGACGAATTTTAAGAGCAGTGGGAAACAAACAGTCGCAAGGTTCATTTCACCACTTTCATTTTGTCTTAGTCTGTATCGGGCGTTTTCATCGATAACTAAACGCCGTCAGTTTGTACAGTGTTATGTGATATTGACAGCGTTAGGAAATTTTGGCAGGTTTGTTTTTTTTTAAGGTTTTTTTTTCAGTCCGTTTCTGCTGATACGATTTTTATGCAGATAGCGCGCGTGTGTAACCTATACATTTTTGTTCTCCAGCCGGATTGTACAACAGTAAACATTGAAATTCGGTTGCACTAATTTCAAAACCATTGTAGATTTCGTTTATACTGCTGGTATTGCTTCGTTCAAAATTAAACTGCGCTGGTCATTTCCGCGTTATGAAACTTCTGAAAATAGCCTAAAGATGTTAACCCAATTTCTAGCTACAAAGCTTTCCATGAGAAATGGTGCTCCATAAAATCTGTGATGATAAAATTGATTGTTAAAAAATTGCCACTTTTATATAGTAGTTATCCAATAAAATAAAACTGTCGAGTAGTAGAGGAGACCGGAACAAATCGATTCCATTAGAAAAGCGTATAAAACAACTAGCAAACTGAACATGTCGCTATCATTGGGTACAGCTGGGTTCTGTGAACCTTGAAATTTGTTGGACACATAGTCATATATGTTTTCATGCGGCCAATGGGGATTTAATACATGTCCATTCGAAGGGTCAACCGGTCAAAGGCCATGGTCGATATATCACGACATCGAAATCGTGCCAGTAATGCCACGGTGTCTATGTCTTTACTATAGAGTAAACCATACATTTTGTTTATTGCCTGGCTTTAGAGAATGCAAATCATCGTACTTTCGTTTTTTAATAGGAACCCGTCAAATATACTGAACTATCATAGAAGCATTGAGGTAGAATAGTCCAGATGTCATCAAAGTGAAGTTTAAACTTAATGAAATGAAATGAAAACATTTATTCTTCAATTTAGGCATGTTACATGCACTTATGAATGTCAAAAAACTACCACCGGTTCATAAAATAAACCTCTGCCTCGAGAAGAACCGGCGTAAGAAACTCGGCGAGGTGTCATTTTTTCAAAAAAATATACAATGTATATAAATATAACAGTATCATAATACTACAGAATTCAAATGCTACCTACGAGTACCTTGACTGACACGCCCCATAAGTCTTCTGTGCTCTTTATTTTTATGATTTTAAAAGGCTTTAATACATGTAGAGGAGAAACATGATGAAAATACATAAATTATCTAGCTTTACATTCTCATAATCAGAGTGTGAGCTACACCTCACACTTTATATACATATACATATTTTAACATATTCAGCACAGAGGACCCGATAGTCGGGATCTCCGTTAGTAGACAGTTTTCACTACAAAGCGGAAAAACCATGTTATCAGCTACGAACGTAGCGCTTATCGGCAATGAAAAACTACCCCACATGGGTCAGCTGCTCTCTGTAGGTCTAATAGATAATTGAGTGTGGCACACCTTTTGAAATAACTCTGGTCTAACAGTACATTATGCAATGCAACTGGTGTATAAGAAGGGTATATAAAAAGGCGAGTGGTGTTTGTTACGATGTGAGCCTTGGCGAATATCGCAAGTAAAGACATCGCGAGCCTTTTTATACCAGTTATTCACCGTTGCATACAATACTTTTTCTACGACTCATTACAAATAAAAACTAAGTATTTTTTAGACTTTTCATCGCCATATTTTATTTAGTAATTGTGCAACTTACCTACGCAATTTCTTCAGTAATGCTATTTAAATAACTCCGTGGATTTTTAAAATAATCAACGTACCTACACATTTTCTTCATGAACACAAAGAAAACGTTTTCTTTAAGTAATATAGTCATTTAACAGCTTGAATGTTTTCGTTTTCAATTAGGAATTTGGTGGGAAATCAAAAATATGACACTTTGTTTATGATTTGTTTTTTTTTTTAATTTGCAGGACGGCATCCGACTTAAACTGAATTCAAATCCGGATCGAATGTTAACTGTTTCGTTTTCATAAATATATCCGAAAATAGATAAAACTTGTTAAACAACACAAAACAGATGATAAATGTATGTATTTATATTAGTAAATAATATATTATGCATTAAGTAATACATAATAATTATAGCAAAGTTGAGTTAAGTTGGCAGCACTGATTTTAATCATAAAAGTTTCACTTGATCGCACCACACAATGACTACTAAACATAGTATTTGTAGTAGTCTGGGGCACCCAATTCTGCTTTAATTTTTCATTAAAGTAGGGTAAGGAGTGTGTTTTTCGGCAATAGACTAGATATACTTTATACAGAATAAATAAAGTACTTATGTATTTGTATTTGAGTTCATGATTGCGTAAGTCGCGAAAAAAAGTACAGTAGAAAAAATATTTTACATTGTACTTTTTAGTCAAAGATGTCTCAGTTATTACTTTTACAAAATCGGCAGGTAAATGAATTTGGATGGAAAAGGTATGGAAAACATCAGATACGATTTTTATTTCAAAGTAGTGACGATGTGTGTTTAAATACGATATTTTTGAATTAATGATTACTTAACTATTTATTACCTTCGATTTATCGACATTTTAGTTTGTGCAGCATACGAGATGTATTTTTGTTAGTTTAATGCGTAAATAAACGTAAAATAGTGACGATATTACTTTTGTCAAAACGAATAATTATTTTATCGGAATTTCAACGGTTCAGATTTTAAATATATTATGAATTATGTACCTACCAATTTAATTTGGAAAGAGCTGTGTAAATATCTCTTGTAGTTTAGAAGTAGTAAATAATATGTTGAAAACAGCATTATGTGATAAAAACAAAAATTATGTAACACATAATGTTTACAAAAAAATCAAACGGGGTTTCGAAATCTATCTTTAGGAGTTAAACGTTTCGCTGGAAGTCATTTTCAAAGATCGCATTTTCGATTAGTAAATCAATATCAGTTTGCAGAACCCTAAAAATTTGTCGAGTCTAGAAGTCTAGCCTCGCGCTGGTACTCGGTTGTTGTCATGTTCAGACCCCTCCGTCTGTATTTGGAGTTATGTTTATGAAACCTATACTCTGTCGTGTTTTGTACCAAGACGGCTCGTTCAAGGAGCTTCATTTTATGTACTACCAAATTCGGAAATTAAAAAGTTTTCAGATGAGATACCTTTCTTAAAGATTTTTTTTTTCAATACTTACAGTATGTCCCTACTCGCTATAAATAAAACACAAAATGTGCGATCTTACGATTCACGTTGAATAGATTCTTTACGATGCGAAAGTGTGTTCATTTATTACCGTATTTCATGTTATAAACCGCGCTTACGCGTGTACGAGTACGTGGACGTGAACGCTGTCTTAGGTATTTTAGGCGATTACGCACTACGCCTATCATTTTGTCTGGTATTTATTTTCTATATTTAAATGATGAAATGTATTTTCCTATTGCTACATTTCAGTGTCGCATGTATACGAAAGCGGGTCACTGTATCTATTGTTAAAATCATATTCCACAGTTATGTCTCGTGCATTCCGATCAGGCGCTCGTTTTACTCTGTGCCTTGCCGCATAACGTATGTTGTTAATGCAGAGGAAATCACTGTTGTGTGCCTACAATACAGCACAGTATACGTAAAACAGGGATCTGACTTATATATATGGTTGTATTTATAGTACTTCGTATCTTGTACCTACAGTAGTACCTACATTGTATCTTATTTTCAGTTTTGACAGGATCTTTGCTTTGGTTCCAAAACCGTTATGGATTTGTATGTGACCAGCAACTAAGTAAGGTCATTATGCATTGGCATCGGAGATGTTATGTTTGGTCACCATTCGTGTCATTGAGTTGTAGATACCAATACCCTAAAAGTCATCTATTTTTCTTATGTAGAAAGCCTAATTAGGTATGGCATAGAAGTTTGGGGCAACAGCACTAGCGTAAATAAAATCCTTTTAATACAAAAAAGTGCCTAAGATTGATAGAAAAATGCTTTCCTGTCACACATAGACATCTTTTCACCAAACATTGTATTCGCACGGTCATTGGAATGTATATTTATCACATAGCCATTTATGTACATAAAACAAAAGCTCGTATAAGCTGGTTAACATAGCCCAGAATTGTGCGTTAAGGCGAAACCACGATCTGGCACTACCAAAGTCGAATTTCATCCAGTTTAAAAAGAGTATTAACTATATATCTATTAAAATATACAACCATCTTCCAAATGATATAAAGGATTCGGATCGACTTAATGACTTTACGAGAAAACTCAAAAATTATTTAAATCAAAGGCCTTTTTACAGTCTCAATGAATTTATAGGAAAATTGTTCGATTGATATTATTGCATGTATGAATTACTTTTTAATTAAGATTTAATTATTTAAAATTAGGACAATGTCAGCCAGTATTTATGGTTATACCAAGAAGCTGTAATTTATATTTTAATTGATATTTGACAGTTGTTTGAATACCTACTTATTAATCCTAGTGTGTAGCTATTACCATTTTGTTTGTATATTGTGTTTCTTATTGTAACTAACTGTCACACATAGACATCTTTTGCATGGAACTTTCTGTGAGCAAAATAAATAAATGAAATGAAATTATCCAGTTGAGTTACTTTTATCAAAATTTTACGATTTACGCTAATTGTTAAATTCGGTACGCATAGATTTCGCTTCCAAAGCTTCAATGAACGCGTAAATATTTGTGGTGATATCTCGCATTAATTACATACGCGGTTG
The DNA here is from genome assembly GCA_963556455.1 of Epiblema foenella. Classification (NCBI taxonomy): domain Eukaryota; kingdom Metazoa; phylum Arthropoda; class Insecta; order Lepidoptera; family Tortricidae; genus Epiblema; species Epiblema foenella. Next base: position 11,159,518 of record OY747099.1, on the reverse strand, counting down.
ATCAATACAGGATGTTGTAATCGCTCAGTATTACAGGCGATTATTCTGGAGTATGACATTCGTTGACAGGCTTTAATTTCCCTGCCATAAGAAATAAAACGAGCTTAGAAGTACAGTTTAAGCGAGTGGAGGTGATGGGTAAGTGCATCCGCAGTACGGAAAAACTGCGGACAGTGCCGCGTCGCATTATACTACAGGCTGAACACGCGCGGGTAATAGGGCCGACCTAGTACGAGCACCTACCCGCTGACATAAAAAATGAAGCTAGTGAGGCAACGTTACGTTTAGGCGCAAACTGAAGAACTATTGGATAAGTCATTTTACTCTGTAAATGAGTATATTCTTAAATAGCTCTTGATTTTTTGCTTTATTTTTATTTTATTTCTATTGAATTGACATTTTATTTTAATTATAAATGGCACTATTTACTTGTTAGTTATGAGACATTGTTTCTAGTTTTTAAGATCTGACATTACTCGATATTTCTGGTGGTTCTGGTATCACTTACAAATTGTATTATAGTGCTATATTAACTTCTGACATTATCTTTTAAATTGACTTTGTTATGATTGGTATCCTTACATTGGTACAACTGTTAAATATTTTTTATTTCAGTTTACAGACATTTTCAATTGTATTGTTTTCTTATTTATACTTTACCAGCTTTTTCCCGCGGCTTCGCCCGCGTAGGTACTAAGAGTAATTTTTAACCGTCTACAAAAAAGGAGGTTCTCTCATTTTCGTAATCGGCACCCCGAGAAACCACAAAGATGAAACCCATATCGATTTTTAAGAAAAATAAATGTCTGCCATCTTGGATTTGAAAATGGATGTCATTTTTGTAATCTGCACCCCGAGGAACCTCGAAGATGACATCCATATTGATTTTTAAGAAAAATAAATCTCCGCCATCTTTGATTTGAAAATGCATGCCATTTTCGTAATCGGCACCACGAGGAACCTCGAAGACGACACCCATATCGATTTTTAAGAAAAATAAATGTCCGCCGTCTTGGATTTGAAAATGGATGTCATTTGCGTAAAGCGGGCGGTGAAGGAGCGCTTCTGTCGCCTGACAAAAGTGCTTAATAGTCTTTTGTAGGGCGGCAACAAGATGCGCGCGTTCAACGCCTGGGTGATGCCCTTGCTTTTGGCATAATACTAAGATGGACTCAGACTGAGCTGGATGCCCTGGACCGAAGGGTGCGCGTACTGCTCACTGCGCACCGCATGCTACACCCACGCTCGTCTGTTATGAGACTGTATATGGAGATATTGTATTTTATAAAGATATTGTAAAAGCCTAAGACGAAAAATAAATAAAGAGAATAATAATAATAATCCCCCAGGGCAGCTTGTGGCGAGCTGAATGGGAAGTGGCGTTCCTTGGGTCCCTTGCCTCAGAGAGTCGGTCAGGCTCTTCTCTCCACTTGCCTTTGTTGGCCGGCAGCAGGGGCCGCAGGACTCTCACCTCTGACTTGCCTTAAGCGGCCGGTCAGAGTGGGGTGCCAGAGCTATATGAAATACGCGATAGTGAAATCGGAGCCGCACCTCTCTACACCCTGAGCTGCTTACACCAGTGTCGCTACCCTCGCTGCCATCCGGTAGTTTTTAATAGGGCAGTCTGCCCTAATTATCGAGATGAGACATTTCATATGGCCAGCGTCCTGTTGTCTCATCAATATCCCAGCAACCAGTCCTTCAAGTTCCTTCCCAACCCATAAAACCGGTCTAGGTTCCCTTCTTTTCGCGGGTGCTGTCTCTGGCTGTATCTCAATAGGGCAGGCAGAGATAGTATCCGCTAGGTGTACACATCTGTGTATCTCAAAGGGGCCTCTTCGTGTTGGATCTGTATCCCCATGAACGCCTTCCAGAAGGACCGGACGTTGTGCCGTGATATCCCAAAGGAGAGATACAAAATAATAATAATATTTTTTTATTTTTAAAATACCACCAACCGGACAAGTCCGAATCGGACCTGCCCTCCGAGGGTTCCGTACAAATTTGTACGTAGGTAGGTATTAATTATGATTAAATACTTCGAATAAAGACTACTTATATTTTTATGATTTGATTACGAATGTATAGTGTTCAGATTTACTCCCTGTACTCGTGGTATAAGACGATATTACTTGTTTTTTTGAACAATAGTAATAATATTTATTGAATTGATAACCTTATTGCTAGTTTACATAGTCCTTACGTCTCTCCTACATTATTACAAGCGCCTGAACTAGGTGATCCTGCGCTGTATCTCAGGCATAGAGAAAATATAATACTAATACGCTGTCTAACACTTAGTAAAGAATTCAGAATATACCTAATATCTAATTATCTCTCTGTATTTATGACTTCATACACATTATTGCAACTTATGTTTATGTTAGGTATGCTTTACTATAGTGTCAGCATTTGCAATTGCGGTAGTATAGGTCAATCATAAAAGTCAATTTAATTGAATACAATTGCTGCGAATAAATATATGCTTGCATTGCGGCCTTCGTTAGTAGGTAGGACAGTGTAAAAATATGATGAGTTATGCAGTTAATAAAATAGGTGATGGCATTTTGATAAATCTAGATCATAGAATAATAAGTGCAACTTTAGACTAATAAAATAAACCAAAACGTAAACTAAAGTAAATGAGGCGGTTGTCTGTCTTGGGCCCCTTCGTAATCAATTTAGTTAATGTATCGTTGCTCGGCTATTTTATTAGCAGGACATTCAAATTCCACCTGTTTTATGGTCGTTGGGCTTTTTGAAAAATCTGCATGTTGCGCATCTGGGCGGATTTCCCTTCTTTGGGCACTCCTTGTCCGAATGCCCTGCGTCACCGCAACGCCACACGTGTGGTTGAATTGCATAGTTGTAGGTCAACGGAAAGTACCCTATATATTTTGATTCCCTTGAAAGTGTCGAAATATACGTTTTTTGCGGCATAAACGACTTTCAACTCGATACCTCCAGCCCGCGTTCCCGAGATAAAGGGTCTTAACAGACAGACAGATGGACAACAAAGTGATCCTATAGTGTTCCGTTTTCTTTGCTTTTGAGGTACAGAACCCTAAAAAAGAAAGTTTTGTTGGTTTATTCCAGTATATTCATGTGTATTTTTGAAAACTTTAAAAAGAGTTATTAATGTCATTTTGATCATTGGGTTTGGGTAACCTTTCGATAGCAGTTTAAAATGTCTATGGTTACAAAAATACAATTTATAAGTAATACATTGGCGGCAATTACAGTATTAGTGCGTGGATTTGTTGTAATTTTGCGTTTTAATTTCAAAAAAATGAGTTCGTGTGATGAGAGTAGCTTAGGTATTGATTGCACTCCGCCTAATCTGAAGGCGGACGGAAGCGAACGCAGCAATGCAAAACTTGCTGCCAGCTAAGTCAAGAGAAAAATATAATCGAGTTGACGAGCAATTTATTCAATGGAAGACAAACAAAAATGCAAACACATTCTCGGAAAACGTATTCTTGGCGATTTCAGCGAGCAGTCAAAGAAGCCGTCTAAATTGTGGACTATGTATTCGATGCTCAGATGCACTGTTCACATTAAATATATTTTCATTTTCAATTAATTAATTTGCATTATTTCCTCACAATGTTTGAGAAAAGCACTATATATACCTCTTCGGAAACCGGGATTGCCTAACTCGGTCTCTCGTTAGACCTCGGCAAGCCTCGGCCTGACAACGACCCCGTCAGGCAATCCCTTACTTTCCGAGCCTCGGCAATTATGTACTAATTACATACTCATAGTTACACTTGACGACTACATCCTGTATATGTTAGTCACACAATACCAGATAATGGTTCAATTATTGACGCGTGACGTGATGACATGAAATACCTGTCTAGTCGTGCTGCATGATAAAAGAACCGAAAGCAGAGTGTAGGTAATATACAAAAATTGTGCATTACTTTGTATTGTTTTGTGATTAATGCACAAACGTTTTTGCTGATATAGGTTGGAAGTGGAACCATATGTTTTATTATTTCTATTTTTGTGAAACTCCGTTACGTTGTAACATTTACATTAGATATGTACGATACGTGTAACTTTTCTTGACTATGGCAACTCCATTATTAGTGGTTGTAGATGCAATCACAGAACATTTTGCGGCAACAATAAAAAAAAACCACATAGTTGACACCATTTCCCTACATTGCGAATCGTCAAACGTCGATTGTAAACAGTGAATTGAAATAAATTCAATGTTCATGTAAATCAATTAATTTAATTGGCTAAGCAGATCGCTTTTCTGTGACAATTGTAGTACATGTTTTTTCTACTCCGGTACTTTTATCTGTCAATTATATGGTCCCGCAAACGAATATAAAAGCATGTCTTATGCATTTTCAAAAAAGTTTATCTAGTCTATTCTTCATAAAGGCCCTAGGGTTATTATGTGATATAATGCAACTGCTAACAGAGGTGCCCTGTGAACCCAACAAATAAAAAAAACCAGTTAATTTACAACGAAAATCAAAACTGCCAACTTCACAAACAACTGAATTCATATGATTTGAAACAATAACAAAACTAAAATAATTACTGCCAACATAAGGAAAAACGCAAGTCAGTAAATGACAGTACAAAAAAAAATCCGTGTCTATGATTACGTTCTGTGGACTGTCATTTGTCACTATCCGACTTACCGCTCTTTCCTATGCTGTATTTACTTTCTCTTAAACGTCTAAAAACTTCTTTCAAAGTGATATTTGCAGCTGTGTTTTCGCACATTATTTTGATGTCCGTAAGCGATCATTAAGAAATTGATTTTACGTACACTTGCGGCATCATAGCATGCCGGGTGGCACGCGAATTCAATTATAGACTTTATGCATCTGCATCTATCCATTTATGCCGCTTGTATGCACTAACGATTGTGTTTTTTGGCTCTCGGTAGCCACAAGCGAATCGTTCAATTAACTGTTTTGATACGTGAAACTCATCCGGTAGTTGGATAATCAAGTATGTGATCATTGGTAATTAAATGCAATTTGCAAATTTTTGTTGGTATAAAAATCGAAAAAGTAGTTACAGAGCGCATTCCATAAAATTGAGAAATTGACCGATAGTCATGCAGCAACTTTTAATGATGTAAAGATATTGCCAAACTCCATGGAAATAGGTAGTGAAATAGAAAAAAATTGCTGAAATAAAAGAGTTTTTAGTACCCAGTGAAAAACATCTTAAAGTCTTATATCTAAAGGTACTCAAATTGATATGGAATATGTGTTTGGGACCATACATAGATTCAAAAATGTTGACAAAACCATTCAACTTTACACAGGCTTTGAGTGTTACGAGAAATTCTATTTTGTATATTCTACCTTAAGTACCATGGCATACAAAATAGAATATTTTGGTAGTTGTGTTGTTCAGCTCAGTACTGAAGATCAATTCTTTTTAACAATGATGAAACTGAAACTGAGACCGGGGTTTTAATATCATACTGTTCTCCAGCATATGCTGGTTCAGCCGTGGCAGACAGAAAGTGGCGACTGTATTCTGGCAAATCGTGGATTCAATATTTAGGACATGTTTGCAGACAAAGATGTGACTATAATATTCCAACATTTGTGAAGGGTAAAACAAAGTTGTCAAGGTTAACAGTGTTAAAACATAGGGATTTAGCTAGTAAAAGGATGCACATTTAACGTTTAATTGGACTTACTAAGACTTACAATATATTAAAAAGTGAAATGAATCACAGATATTCCTATAGCTAGTAAAATATTTATATGTAGTATGTGTTGTAATTTTAGAGAAAATATAGTGATTTATTTCATTTATTATGTGTGTTTAAATAAACAAACTAGATATTGTTCAGAGTTTTATTAAATCATACCTCCTGTACAAATATTTATTCATTACTAGCGACCCGCCCCGGTTTCGCAACGGGTGCACTATTTAATGGATGTTATTATACATATAAACCTTCCTCTTCAATCACTCTATCTATTAAAAAAAACCGCATCAAAATCCGTTGCGTAGTTTTAAAGATTTAAGCATAGGTACATAGGGATATAGGGACATAGGGACAGAGAAAGCGACTTTGTTTTATACTATGTAGTGATTTCTCTTTTTCGAAGAATGTCACCAGTTTGGTTATCATCTCACTAATGATTACATCATCAGCATCATCTCGCTCAATAAAAAGGACTTTCATTTCTTTGAAGGTGTACATGTTAATTTCTACACCATGTTATTGAGATTTTCCTGAATTAATAGGGTTGGAACCGGTAATCATCTGTGTCCGTACGCGCCGTGTCGCGCACCGAGGGTTCGGTAACCCTCGGTGTGCGAGTCCGACTCGCATTTGACCGGTTTTTTTATCCTTGTTTATGAATCTTAAATAAACAGAACTTACAGGTTGATTGGTGTGATTTTAAATTGTTTCGAACATCCGATTTGAGTCCTTCTTCCAGTATAGCTAAGCTGATTAATTAAATATCATCGAAGCAGTATTCTTTTGTTTGGAGGCTATAGGGTTATTTTTAGATATTCTTGGAGCAGCACGTGTTTGTAGCCCTCCTTGCGTTAAATATCGCGGTTTTATCGGGTATTCTCAACAGGGAACAGCTGTCGATCTATTTCCGAGACGAGGGGCGTATTATTCTTATATTGCTTCAACGCCCTCAATGAAGACGCTTTTCAGGCTGTCACAGACAGCGATAGACGAGATATACTATACTTACACATTTAATTTAGCTGTAGGCGCAAATGCTCAGTGAAGTAAAAATGGCCTCAAACAATCCGGTTCCCACCGCTTTTGCTCACGTTTCTTCTTCGTTAGTTACCATATCATTCTACATAAGTAGTAGTTAATGCTTCACCTAAGATCATTATCTTTTTCTCATTCAGATCGGGAAGGGACATGAACTGTTTAAATTCTCGACATGAAGTTCATGAGTTTGACCCGATTGAGCCCAGTGCACCGTTTTGCTACCCGCCCTCACCGCCGCCTTACAACCCTGAATATGTGTACGGAATTGTGGAACGCCAGCCGGCGTTGGGCTCTGCGTTTGAATGGGGTGTGTGCTCGCAATATGTTCAGAGCACATGCACCGAGGAGAGCGGCGGGTGGGGGCACGCGCGCCGCTCGCTGTACGAAGGCGTCAACTGCATGCCGGTGAGTGAGACGAATTGTGCTCCGCGCGCAGCACGCCATACTATACCGCGCTTACGTTCTACTATTCCTAATTGTTTTTGCAGTTCGGCATCTTAATACATATGCTAGTGTGAAACTAATCCAAATATTTAAAGCAAAAACACCCTTAAGCGGGAATTTGTGCTTTGATTTAGGTTTAGCGTTTTAAAACTTGAATGGGAAGTGCGTCCGGAATGTTTCAGGCGCACATAATACGATCTATTTCCGGGCACGGGCGTCAGCCCTACTCGATTAAGCGCCGCTCATTTTAATCTAAAACATGCGTGAGCTCGGCCGCGGAGGCTCAGTAGTGGCGGCCACTATAGCGGCTTTGCACAGTCATTCTGCGAGTAACGGCAAGCACAGAGCTTCCAAGCTCCGCTCCTCCGGCGTACAGAGTTGCGAGAGTGGGTTGCGGCTGGGCAGAAAGGACTCGCGGCGCGCATCGGGGTGCAGTGAGCGACCTCTGTCCACGGCGTCGGAGGCCTCGGAGCGCGACTCCGCTTCCGTTCAGTCCAGCGAGGAGCCGCCCCCGAACGAGAGTACGTAATTACTATGCGTGGACGATGCACTGACGTAGCATATGACTGGAACGCGGCCAAACTCTAAAATAGAGTTACTCCGGTGACTAGTACAGAGAGCTTGTCGCACAGTGTCGCTTGTGTGGAGCCTCATGTCCGACCGGGAGTACTTGACGGAGCCCTTTGACGAGGACGAGGAGCGCGTGGCGGCGGGCTACGTGCACCCCGCCGTGCGCTCCTACATGTACTCGCCCATGGGTTAGTGTGCATCGTTCATGAGGCTCTCGGCCGCACGGGCAGCTCTTACTGAATCCTATTTCGTGACAGGCGGCGACTCGGACAGCCCCGATGAAGCGACGCTGAAATGTACGGCGTGGCCGGATGGCGCCATCCCCGCGCGCGCCGACTCCAGCGACACCGAATCCACCTCAACGGCCGATGACGATTCTGATTTGCAAGATTTCCAAGCTCGAAGCCCCGATGCCGATTATCGGACGCTGACACCTAGCAGGCGTCTGGACAACTCGACACGTCGAGACGATAGCTTCAAATGGATGCCGCCCGTAAACATGTCGGATGTTGTCGAGCCAACATCGATGGAATCGCGAGCGGACGAGAAGGCGTCGGGTAGCTTGGACAGGCGCCGGCGAGCGCCCGGTGACCGGAGTGACCGCGATCGTAAAACTAGGTCGTCCTTGTCAAGCAAGCCACCGCAGCACCCGTCCAGCGTCCGCGCGTCGCCGCGCCCGCGCCGCTCGAGGGCCGAGGAGACGCCGCCCGAGCTGCAGCGCCGTTGGAACTCGTATGAACACTTCCGCTGGGGCCCCAGCCCCGACGGCGGCTGGTGGCCTCCCGCGTGCTGGTGCCACGGGCCCCCCGTTCCACCGCCCTGCTGCATGCACGACCGCTCATGGCCCTCACACCCCTCGCTTCCACCAGTACCCTCAAGACCGTATAAGGTACCTATTTACACTTAAGTGGACACAGAACGTATTAGTATTATCATACCTAATGATATTTGCATCGTTCGTGTCGTTGGTAGTGATATCTAGGTACATTATCTCCGGCCCACTTCAAAAGTGGGTAATGCTAATGAGTTTCACGCTTTATTTGTGTACTGACATGATTGTATGTGTAGTGACACTGAAAGTTAATATCTATATGATTCAGATAGTGTGTAAATAACAGAGAGTGCGTTGCGTAACGTAATGTTAGTTTATTAATGGAAAAAGTTAGCTAACTTTTGTGAGTTGTTTTGCTGTGTTTTGATAAACATCTCTGGACGGAACTTTTTTGTTGTTTTATAACATTTTAAGTAGGGTTATTAGTGTGTTACATTTTATTATGCAAATACGAAAAGATCTGTAAGTTCAGAAACTTTAAAATAATTAGAATATGGTTAGCGTTAAACATCTCATGGCTCTAACTCTCAGTTCCACTACACTATCCACAATAATAGTCACGGCGCGTTTGTACTCGTAATTTAAGTTAGTCCATATTAGGAATTGCAATACCTGGATACCGAGATTCCGCACGAAATTTGATTCCACAAATTTAGAAGTCTGTATTACAAACTAAATGTTTTGGTTTTTAGGGTTCCGTACCCAAAGGGTAGAACGGGACCCTATTACTAAGACTTCGCTGTCCGTCCGTCTGTCACCAGGCTGTATCTCATGAACCGTGATAGTTATACAGTTGAAATTTTCACAGATAGTGTATTTCTATTGCCGCGGCCGCTGTAACAACAAATCCAAAAAAAAACAGAATAAAATAAATATTTAAGGGGGAGCCCCATACAAAAACGTGTTTTTTTTGCCGTTTTTATAGATAATGGTGCGGAACCCTTCGCGCGCAAGTTCGACTCGCACTTGGATGGTTTTTTGTTTTGTTTGGTTATATTTAAGAGATGAATATATTAGACTAGACGAGTATCAGACTAGATCAGCTCGTTGTCCACAAATGATTAATACTACCTATTATTAATTCCGTGGCCGGGAAGGAGACAAATTACGAGTATAATACGAAGCCTGCCATTCCTGCTTTTCTCAAAAATGGGGGAAATAATATAAAATTTTAATTAAGATTTGATACAAAAAATTCGCTCGCATTCGCATTGGCTGAATACGACCTGTGCCGTCTTTTATATGCCTGTTTCCTTTTTAAAAAGGTTGGAACTCTACAAATAAAGGCATATATCGCTCCAGGCGGCCTGCAGGTTTTTATTTTTTTTATTTTAATCTGACCTTAAACTATACTTTTTTTACCTTCCAATATGTAGCCAGTAATTTTCACTTTGCGGGCCATTTTTGAGAAAAATATTTTTTATTCAGTTGCTCAAAAAGTGGTACTTTATGTAGCTGTATATAGTACGCAAAGTTGGATTTCGCGCACTAGTGCTTTTTACTTTTCCAATTTTGCCATACATCCAACCGAAGAGTTTTAGGTTCAATCAGTTTACTTTATAATAAAGCATTTGGCATTAAAACTATATTTGTTGTATTTAAAACATTAAAATTGCATATTAGACAAATTAAAGGGTTATCAAATATAAAAAAAAATCTAAAACTGTTTTCAAAAAGTTGCCTGATCGAGTAGACCAATGCCCGGAAACGAGTATTATGCATGACCTCCTATTAATAGAGTATTATGCAAGACCGTCGCGCCGGATGAATGGACGCTTGTCTTTTGTCGTCAAAACATACATTTATTGACAAATAAATTAAATATAAATAAATTAAATTCCGCAATTGCATCAAAATGTACTATTTTGTTTTCCCCTTCAGGTTGATTTACACACATCCACTTGAATTTTTATCTGGGATTAAAGAAAATTATCAATCTTTTATAGATTAATTTGTTGTTATGTATTGTAAAATAATGACTCCATACTGATATGCATTATGCATATGTAGACTTTGTATCGTGTAATCAGTCTTGTATTATCTGTTTAGTACGTAGTTCCTAGTTCTAGCTCTTTAGCTCGGAACATGAACTTTTAAAAGTATTATACTTATATATTTCAGGATTATCTAAATTTCGTTAAGTAGAGTAGAAAGTTCAATCTGCTCGAGCATCCTCTACTCTTCACAGCGTATTTCGCGGTTTAGATTTTTCTTATTTTAATAACAAAAGTCACACAACCGTCACATTTTGTCGGTCGAATATCGGTACGGCATTCGACTCTATAATGTTGACAATAGGGCCATTTTTGTGCCATGTCACAGGCGATCCGTAAAATTGACCTTTAGGGATAGCGCGTCGAAGACTGTTTAGTGGTTAAATAAACATGGAGTTGATTCACAGTGATTTCCCACCATATTTATTTTTGTCAGCCGGGCTTTTCCTTTTAATCCGACCTTGCTGAACCCGAATTTGCTGATTGCCGTCTTTGACTTGTATTCTGATTTTGAAAAGGCAGCTAATATGGCTGTAACAATTTTTTTTGACCACATGTGACCTTCCAAAACAGTTTGGAATCTAGACTTTGTCAAGTGAGGAGCGATGGGGAACTTCTTAAACCTCCAGTCTGACATATATAAAAATCGGTAATTATGAACAGGGCATAGGATGACAAACGACGATCGACTGATGGTTACTATATGTACTACCATTTTAATGAGTCCGGCTTATGTGGCAGCAATGTTATATCACCATTCTAATCATACGTAGAGACTCGAACTATGCTACGCCGATGGTTCTTAATTAAACAAAGAATAACAGTGACAATCTATTGCAGAATGACGCTGAGGACCGCGTGCGGCGCCTCGAGGCTGACAAGGAAAGCTTGCACCTGCAAGTGCAGGTGCTCTCGGAACAGGTGTCGGCGCAGAGTGACAAGATGGCCGACCTGGAGCGCGCGCTCCTGGACGCCAGGCAGCGGCTGGACGACGCTGAGCAGAGGCTGCAAAAGGTGCTTGACTGCTACTATTTTTTTATTAGCCTATTTGAGTGTTCCACTGTTGGGCAAAGGCCTCCTCCTCTCCTCTTTTCCTCAATATGGCGCTTGCAGAAATTCTTCAAACATAATTAAACTTCCTGCCAGGAGAAGATATGTAATTTTGTGCCTATTTACTAGCATCGTGACGCAATATATCACGATGGTGGTGAGAGAGGCAAGGTTTGTGGTTGTAATGAGAGCTAGGCATACTCACGTAAAGATTAAGTAGTTATTGAAGTATGGGGCAGCGCTTGTAAAAGTAATCTTAAAGATATTCAAGTTGCCCAAAATAAAATAGTAAAGACACTCTTTCATTTGGATTACCTGACACCTACAGAAAAAGTATACTCCAAAACTAAGATAATGAGCATTAATCAACTTCACTTTTATAACACAATTTTACTAATAAGAAAAATTTTGCACAATGAGATACACTGTCAAATTACATTTAAAACGAACAAACAAAAAGGTAAAAGAAACCTTCGAAGTGCAAACAATCTATCCCTACCTTTTCCGCGAACCAAAAACTTTGGCAATAAAAACATAACCTATCAGGGTGCGCGTATGTACAATGACCTACCCAAACATGTAAAAGAGGCATCAAGTATGTCAATATTTAAAAACAAATTAAAATCATATATTTTTAATAAAATTCCTGTTACCTAAATCCGGCCCTGGCAAATGCAACGTCTTATCTCTAAACAAGCTACCGATCGGCCCGGCTAGCGACAATGCGAGCTCATGCTTATGTGTGAATAATGCGTGTACCGTGTATTTTCGTAACTAAATCGCTCACTTTTGTAATATACCCGCTCGTAGATAATTATTAAAATTGTAATGGCCAATTCGTTAATAAACTTATGTATTTTGGCGTTTATGTCGTTCACTTTATGTTTAAACACGTTACGTTCAGCTAAAACTATTTACTGCTTGTTTAAGTATGTAATATAAGTTTGTAATTCTTAGTGTGTATTGAACACATACGAATACGATTATATGTATATGTTAAAATAACTATTAAGTAATTTGAACGCTCGCGAATAGTCACTAATCTGTTTATGTTAAAATTACTCATTCAGTGAAATGTTATTTCTTTTGAGTAAATAAATGTCTTTAACCTGAAGAACCATTTTATAATGTAGGGTTACCTATTGCTGATACAAGGAATATGCGTTTGTGTCGCAGTAAACTATTGTTACTGCAAAACACTGATAGTGGCCAATTGCCATAGGTACTACGCAGATACTCGTAAAGGATGTCTCGCATATAATAATAATATAATGCCCTCACCTCATTGACAAACATTTACGATCTGAGAAAAAATCAAAACTGGTCAAGTGCGAGTCCGACTCGCGCACCGAGGGTTCCGTACACAGATGTGTACCGGTTCCAACCCTATTAATTCAGGAAAATCTCAACAACATGGTGTAGAAATTCAACGCCATGGGTACAGCACCATGTATCGGCGAATTATGTTACAAATTTGAGCCATTAGTAACTTAGTATGTATGGTGGGGTTTCAAGGATAATTCTTTGTCACGTGAACCGATTTCATGTTTTTTGTAGGAATTTATAAAACAAAATACATACAAAGGTGATTAAATTACAAACTTAGTATAGAAATGTTTTTTGATGATAAAAAAAAGAAAAACCGGGTATAGCTATAGTTATATTTTTCCTGTAAAATATACATTAATATCAATGTTATGTAATAATTTCATATCTTTTCCTTGGTAAACTTCGAAGATAAGAGGGGAAAGGCATTTTTTTTTTAACTTTTTCCTTCATAAATCAAAAATGGCTCAACGTAAAAAAAATGTTTCAGAATGTGCAACTCAAGCCCTTTCATGTTTACTAGACTTTCGAATTTTGAACCACCTATCCTGTCATATTCTACGCATCTAGGTTACCCTTCTTTATAATTGTTCCAAATTTCGAATAAGTAGTTCTTGAGATATTTAGCGATGTGACAGACAAACAAAGTGAAACCATAAGGGTTCCTTTTTTACCGTTTTCGTACGGAAGCCTAAAAATCAAGCTTTTATTTGATTTGTGAAGTGCGGATGCAATCGTCTGCATGAGTAGTTGATGAATGATGACTTTAACAAAGTATAGTCGGCAATTATAATTGGTATCAAATGTTTTTTTGGCACTACGCTGAGACAGAACCATTTCGTGCAATACCTTGTTCTTCTGTTTTTATTTATTTTCTTGTTTTTTTTGTGTTTTGCACGAATAAATATTTTTGATTTCTGATTTTCTGACAAACTTATCTGTTATTACTACCCTAAGTGGGTAGTGCACTATTCGTTTATAAAGAGGTACACATAAATTTGCCGGTGTTCGAACTTGGTTCGCTACGCCGAAGTGTAATTCCTACTATAGACTTCTTCGCTTGGCAACTTGTAACTTTTGCAGTTTAGCTCGCTAGAACCGTGTAGGCGCCAATGAGACGTTAACCATCTCTGATAACGAAGTAGTAGATAATTTTGCATTGGAGTGACAACGCGTAATATGGAGTTGTGTCTTCGTTAATGCTCCGCTCGGAAACTATCTATTATTTTTTATCTGACAAGTGTTTTAGAAGTTTTTATTCCTGCTGGACTGTGGAAACTGCATCAATTTTACATGTCATCTTCGTTGTATGACTCATTTCGAATAACAAATCGCCCTCCAGAAATTGTCCTTTTTGTCAAAATTTAATAGCAGCTCTGGTAATGACGTTACATTATCAGTTGCTCATAGTTTAACAAAATTAAACCTAAAACGTCTTTCTAAAAGCTTCATAGTTTGTAGCACTTCTCAGGGAAGCGATCACTCTAACCTCTTACCCTTCTCAAACAAAAACCCGAGTTGCACCGCACATTCCGTCACGAAAGGAGGAAAGGATTATTACGGTAAACTCTTTAACATTCAGCACGGCCTAGATCCCAGCTATTGAATAATCATGGCAGCGTGGGCCGTCATTCCTAGCATAGACACCTCTAGCTTGAGAATTTTGATTACCCCCACTTAGCTGACTGTTTCATAATATAAACACGCTGTCTCGGTAGTTGGTGTGCGCATTAACATTTTCGCTCGACTGATTTCGTTTTAACGTATTTAAATAATGATGACACAAGGACTTGATATTAGTCTGCCGACTCGGCTATAAGACAAAATTGCATTATGTTAAATATCTCAGATTGAGTCAATGCTCAGATAATCGTATGTCTGAGATTATTCCTTCTACATTCAAACTTACTTAAAACTATTTATAACATAGTAGGAGTACTAGGTACTACATGTCCCAAAACATGCCAGATATTAATTGAATCTGAACTAGAAGCTAATATAAATCAGTTCAATAGTTACTAAGCTTCAGTCGAAATATTTCTAAGTCAATTAAATCATAATTTACGGTATTTCTTCATTATTTCACAAATTATGTTAAAGCATACAGAGCTAATGATGCCAATTATATTTTTGCGTGCAGCGTTCGCTATACCGACGATATGGCTCGTTGTGGCACTTGTGGCTACATTCTTGTGTCACTAGCTTTATCGACACTTTTATTACACTTTTATGCAGCGATGTACCGTTTCAGGGAATATTCCCATAAAAACAGCAATTATATAATTTTGTTGTAATAAATTTTTCACTCGTGAATAAAAATATTGCGTTTGGAGTTCAGGCAATTACATGGCTAATTGGCCATAATATACAATTATACACGGCCTTAAAAATCTGGAATTTAATTTCTCAAGCTCGCACTTGATAGACTTATATCTTAAAGTTTTAAGGATTACGTAAAGATATCAAACACGAAAAATTTAAAGTATGTGTAGGTAAATCATTTATTTAATTAAAATCAAAAACCGGCGTTTCAAATTTCGCGCGTAAACGCTCTCTGGCTTAATAACGTGACGCCACTGCATAAGAAGTCAAATTTTTTATGGCGAAATGAATATTATTTGCATCACATAAATAATATATTTTCAGTTTCATTTAAATCATTCATAATAAATAATTTTCAATTTTATAGATACTTTTTAATGTTTTCAACTGAAGTTAATGAAGTGACTGATGGAGTGACGTCACTGCTCATTTTAAATTACGTGTTAATTTACGTAACTTGTAATTAAAATATTTGGAAAAAAAATTTATATCAGAATAAATCTTCCAGTAATACACCTGTAATGGCTACCATTATTGGATTACTAATTAAAATTTCTCGGTGTAATATTAACGCAAGGTCCCATTGAATAAGTAAAAAAATAACCAAATACCTACGCTCAAAGACTTGTAAAGCCTGACTAGAAATATATAAATATATAGGGCGCTATTATTCTCATTTACAGGGCAATAGGTGAGTAATGTCAGTATAGTCGGAATCATGACATTATGACTTGTTTACCTGTCAGTTCTTTGAAATGTTTTGTAGCGAAATTGTTCCATTTCCCGAGCGTTTTTGTCAAGAATTTTATTATATATTGTTAATAATGTTCCGCTCTCGAAATTTAATCGTTTTGGGTATTTAATATTCAATTAACCTAAACCACAGTGACACTGACAACAGTGACAACCTATGCATATTAGTCTGTGAACCTATAAATTTATTGCCAGGGTAAGAAATTAGCTCCGATGAAATTCCTCAACATGGCCAACGGTCATAAATTTCTGAGCGGGCTTTATAAATCGTATGCGTGTTGGATGCAAAACAGGCGACGATGCGGATGCTTCGGCACGATTCTTTTGTCACCGACTATTGCGTTTGTTGCGATTGGTGATGGACAGTTTCTAAAACATGCATAATTTTCTAAACTGTGAAACTGAATTTATAAATTAGTGAATGAAACGTTACACGTTAATTTTCACTCAGCTGGCAACCTATTGAGCTGCCTAAATTCAAAAGTTTCATGCCAGTAAGCTAACAAAGAATGATTATCATAACTGACGGCTTAGAAACAGAACCAGAAATTTCTGTAACTCAAGTGAAATTTAAAGAAAAAGTTAGAAGCCGCCCATCGCTAGTTGCGATATGCTTTCAGCCATTCATTTTAAAAGATAATGAATTTTCTTTTCACACCAATCTAAAAGTGTCAAATAGCCGGTCCGTGTTGTGATGAATTACGATTCATTGCGATATTCTATACTCATCTCCGAATTCCATCTCCATTCAATTTATTATCGCATTATGAACATCATAATATTGGAAACTAAATCCCCATAGGCTAGTGCACACTCGCCAAATATTACGGCTAACAGCCTTACTAACGGGCTCAAAACAGAAACAATGTTGTTCAAACAGCTTGCAATTTAATTTAACCTAGCCGTAGTACAGCGCGGCCAGCCTGTACCTGTCTGTTAAACTGGGTCAAACGGTGATGAAACTTAAGGGAAATTATAGTTCAGTTACTATGAGCATTAAAAAGTGCAAGATAATTAAAAATCACCAGGTGACGTTGTGGTAGACCTACCTTCAAACATTAGGTACATTTAAGAGGCCTTTGAAACTTCAGTTTTGAACTACAGTTATGACAAAGTATTTATATTTCTAATAAATGGATTAAAACATAGGTACGATGGTCTTAGTAAAGTTTTAGGTAATGATGGAGACATTTTATTGTGTGTAATATAATGAAGATGATAACAGTTTTTAGCTTGAATTTGGGCTTTGGGGTGATGTTTGAAACCATAATTCTTAATGAGAAAACGTAAAATCTATGATGCGACGTATATACTAACTAAGAGAAAATGTCAAGATATGTGACAATTGACATAGAAAATTGCTTAAAATAGATGAGCGTTTTGTAACTGATAAGTAAGAGTGATAAGGACCCTTAGTCCCTTACCTTAAATGAGTCAAGTTCATTTCTATTACCATTGTATACTTTACACATATTGTAATTAGGTCAAGTATTCAGTAATACTCGAACAAATTTCAAGCGGAAAGTACATCAATTGTTACACCACTTTGAACTAAATGCTAAATGTCTCAGTGGGAATTGTTTTAGGATATAGACTATACCAATTTTTTTAATCTTGAAGGAAAAGAAAGCAAGAAATATTTATTTGGTGTTAAATCATTACACAATAATAAGTACATGAAATAAGATAAAATTAACAATTAAAAAGCCTAAAAAGGATACTACTCAGCATATGCCAATAGCAATATATGCTAAGGCGCTTGTTTTCAGGGCATCCTAAGTAATCCTGTCTTGTATGTATTCTTTTCAGTTTTCTATGTCTTTTTTTCCCCAATAAACAAAAATAGAAATAAAATTAATCTTAATTTGAAATTGATATTCATCCTTGTTTCATGGTCTCATAATTGTTTTTCTTGACATTGACTTTACGAGACTGGTTGGGCTTCGAAGGGAAATTTTATTGTTCAATGGAAAGCACAAATTACCTAATCAGGTCTTATACTGACAACCTTTTAATACTTTGTTCATATACAGTCAAGTGCAAAAATATGCATCGAATTAACCCTCTCTTAAATATGTACACCTCCCGAAACTTTAATTTGCCGACATACGAGCCATGCATGGGACAAATTCTTGAATAACCTACCTATATATGTACATCCATATTTTTGTACTTGACTGTACTCCAACCGTGAATTCGTGCATCGGAGTGTTTTCTAATTCCGACCAAAAACTCTGTTTTATATCAGTTCTTCCCTACATTTTTCTATTTAGATTGATCGATAGATATACGGATTGACACGGCTAGCTGATCTTCGCACTCGAAATAATGTTGACTCATACACTGGCCTGGAAAACTAATGAAATAGGCAGCCCATACAAAATAATTATTCGCTCACCTACCACCTACCTACGAGTAGGCGGCGTAGCTTGAATGCCGATGAACCAAGGAAGCCGTTAGAAATAAATATACGTCATAGGTAGGTACCATGGTTTATTTTATTATAATGCCCTGTGAGATAGGAGTCTGTGGGGAATCTGTCTGGATCAAGATGAACTAAGGGAGTAAATTAAATAATGTGAGTGAGTGAAAACGCATCTTTCAAATGGATTCATACTTATCTGACGTGATGCTTTCTGATGCGCCTTTAGCGCCTGGACAGTATGGACCGTTAATTATTTCAGAGCGCATCAGATGAATGTAATCTAACATATCGTTCCGTCGCGTCACAACACGTCAGGTCGGACAAATATAAATCCGGCTTGATGGGGCACATTTTACATTGTTTATATAGAACCTGAGGCCGTGTTTGTGGACATGCACCGCATACAGTGATGCGATGCCCACGTCTGAAGTCGCTCAATATACAAACATAGTTAGGTGATACTTAGGGGTGATTGTATTATAGACGAGTGATCCATAGTCGCCCGACAGAACGAGTGGCGCGCCGCCGACCCTGTCGCCTGTCCATAAACAAGGCGTTAAGAGACTGTTATAATGGCTCGAGTTTGTAATATTTTCACCGTACGTGTGACAGACACACAATGCTATTTAACAAATATACCTAACAGCAGTTCAATTGCATTTTCTAATAGCTCGGTTAGAATACCAAAAGAAAATCAATTAGCTAATTCGAGATTCGAGATTGTACCTCAATATTCTTATATGACCCAGTTTTCAGCAAGAGCTGCAGCAGCAATTTTTGCGAAATTATAATTATTATTCAATGATTATTACTACCACGGATCCAACATCATCACCACCACAGATTATATAACCATGATACAATCTATTATTATTACACTTAAGTTTAACGTTAGTTTTCAAGTTTGTTTTCTATGTAAACAGGAACATTGTCACTAATTATTGCATGAAATAAGTCGACCGAAGTACTTACTTGTAACTGTAGTGTTTCTTTCCATTTTTGTACCTTAAAATAAACTGACTATACAACACCGTAACTAACAATACTACCACGGCCCGACCTTGAACTCTTGGTTTCAGGAGAGAGTTTGCCTCCTTGTGTGTGTTTTTCCGCCTGTATAACGGGAAGTTCTCTGAAATACTGTTTGATATGATGACCACGGTCACCTTTCATCATCGCATCGCTCGCCATCGGCAACGATCTCATCCCCATACCTTGGAGCCATTGCGTTCTCGTACAATACGATTCGACAGGCACTTTATACCCAGAACACTTAGGTTGTGGAATGAACTTCCTCCTGAGGTTTTCCCAATGGGCTACAGACTGGGACTTCAAAAAAGGCGTGATTTAGTTTCTTACGGGTCGGCAACGCGCGAGATACGCCTCTGGTATTGCAAGCGTCTATAGGCGACGGTAACCATCAGGTGGGTTGTCAGTGTGTTCGCCACCGACGTGGTATAAAAAAAAATAACCAGCTATTGCCTACTACTAGACGTAATAATGTACATACTTACTCACTGAATACATTCAGAATAAGGAATGGGCATTGAAAACAAACGATCTATTTCTATAATCCATTTACGCCTCCCATACCTCGCGTTAACTATGCCAGATGCGCATTTTATTAACTACTAAGATAGCGTGGCTGAATAAATGGTACTCGTATAAAATGTGAGTGAGTTTGAATACTAGTAGGCCGACGTGTTTACACGTCCCAGTACACGCGGCGGATTGGTATTGGCGAATGCCTTACTTAGACAGTATAGACACGTTATAAAATAAAAGCCTACATACGAGTATAGCACTTGATGGAGAACGCTTTTTCTTGGTTTTCATTTATTTTATTTTTTCGTATGGCAAATTTGTTGCCAGTTTTTAGTGCATCGTTTAGCACCACCCACGGGTCACGTGTAGGGTAACGGTGGGTACTCCCTAATACGGACGTGGTGCAACTTCGTCCCCCCTTGACAAGTGAGTGGGCAACTTGACTGTTAGAAGTCGCCCGTCTCTAACTTGGTTTATCGACTGCTATTATAGACAGCAGCCGGGATCACCGGCTTCCAAAGCACGGGGTTTTCTTTGTTATATGTATAACTAGCGACCCGCCCCGGCTTCGCACGGGTGCACTATCTAATGGATGTTATTATACATATAAACCTCCCTCTTCAATCACTCTATCTATTTAAAAAAATCGCATCAAAATCCGTTGCGTAGATTTAAGCATACATAGGGATATAGGGACAGAGAAAGCGACTTTGTTTTATACTATGTAGTGAAGTTGTGTCATATGTATCTACTAGCAGCGCCCTGCGGTGTTACCCGCGGATAAAAGGTAGCCTATGTCCTGTTCTGATGTCTAAGCTACAATACTGGTAAGTTTCATAGAGATCCGCTCAGTAGTTTTTGAGTTTTTGACTGAGGCAGGATGCCGACGTGTTCGTAGATAGCTGGAGTCAGCTATCTACGAACACGTCGGCATCCTGCCTCAGTACGAGTTGATTGAGTAGCGCCGGCGCACTTGCGCCGGGCGGGCGCGTAACAGGCGCGGCGCGTGCGCGGGCCCGCCGCCGCCGCCGTCCGCTGTCCGCTGTCCGCCGTTCGACCAGCGCGCGCGTATTGCTCAGGGACGAAAAATCGGATCCCTGCCAACACCACTGGATTGTCATTTGACCTCTCAGCAGGAGACTGTAATGGACGGCGAGGTGTAATTCCCGCCTAAAATTAAGGGTCTGGAGTCCGACCATACCTGCTACAAAAAGTGATGGATACAGGAAAGGATAGTAGCCATACTGCCTCTACATGTATCGAGCAAATTTTCTTTGTACTCTTTCAAGTAAGAGCTTATAATTCTTTTCGGCGGGATCCCAAATGATCGAATTGTATTCCAATTTGCTCCGTACGTAAGAATTATACAATAGGATCGGTACTGCCATACTAGAAAACTGGGGCGCGGTACGCATTACAAATCTCAATGTTTTATGGGCATTCTTTACTATACCCTGAATATGGGTATGAAAATCTAATTTAGTGTCCAGCACTAGACCTAGGTCGCGGATAGTTTCAACGCGACTAATTATTTCACCATCAAGCTTATATGTATTTTTTACCATATTTTTGCTCCTACTAAAGGATATTATTTTACACTTATTTCCATTGAAGGACAAGCGATTCCTTTGGCTCCAATCCATGACTGCATCTATATCACGCTGCATCATGTCACAATCGATTGATGCGTTAACGGCATAGAACAACTTCAGATCATCAGCAAACAATAAGCATTTGACACGACTAACAACTGAAGGCAAGTCATTGATCATCACCAAAAATCCTAATAATATTATAAACGTGAAAGTTTGTGCGGATGGATGTACGTTCCGCTTAGTCTCAAAAACTACTGAGCGGATCTCTATGCTTTCTGCTCCTTGCTCTCTAAAATAAGTGAATTGTGCGATTTATATTGTTAGTTCATATTAGGTCTATATTTTCTTTAATTTGTTACTGTTAGCACTGATGTTGCAAATCTCATAACATTATAGGCGCTTTGGTACCTCACTGTTAGATTATAAATGTATGTTCTAAATAAATAAATAAATAAATAAAATAAATAAATAAAGGTTTTCCATGTTAATGTCCGTTAAATTTACGTTCGTTCAGTTCAGTTGTCAATCTCACCCAGCATACACTTCTGTCCATCAGTATTTAACGGACTGAGTTAACATCAACATTTTGACTCTTATAGTCATGAGTGTTAAAATTCCCATTCGAATTATGTCCTTGCTACGGGCATCGGGATAAATACCTCGATTCAGACCCGAGAAAGCTTCAAATATACTAGACACTCACGCTTTGGCAGCCAGGCATTGGCAGTTCTGCAATGTGCCCCTAATGACACAATCGTTTATCATAAACGTCTGTTGGTGGTCTGTAAACGGCGCGAACATTGAAGGTGCACTGTAATAAATCGAATTGCGAACTAACGCTTCAGCATGGGTTGTTATTCTTCTGTGCTTAAAGAATAATGATTTTTTGTTGAGGTTGAGATTTTTAATTTCATAGAATTGGGTGTCCCGCTTTATCAATTTACAAACATTTATATACCCCAGATTGACACTCTTAGGACATGAATATCTATAAATTGTAGGCTATGTTTTATTCTAACATTACGGGATTGTTTCAAAATGATCCAATGAAGTTTTTGCGATTACGAGTAACGAACATTCCCAATTCGGCATATGTTTAATATATTAGGAAAAATTTCAGCACATTAACAATTCCGTATTCAACTCCATCTTCAATGTAGATTTAATGCTAATGTAAACCATGTTGACCCTGGCTTAAACAATTTCGTTAGCAATATCGCATTCATAATTTTCGGAGGAGTAAAGCAAAATGCAATTAAAGCCCCAACAAGGGCCTTTAAAAGTGCTATTCTGAATATTCCATTTGGGAATTTTGCAGCAGTAAATTGTCGAAATTGTAGCTTTACAGTAATCTCTTGTGAGTCCTTTACAAAAGTGGATAGCACTCAGTGATAATGACGATCAAACTTGCTGAGGACTTCTTTGAAAAGCGCCTCTAGACATTTTATTGAAATATGACGGGTACCTATTTACCAACCCGTATAAGCGCCAAGTGAAAATTGAGAAAAACCTGTACCAACAATTACTTTCATAACTAACCATTAATCGACAGAAGGCGTACGATGCTTTTTCACTTTTTACGTTACTCACGCGTAGTTTTTGTCTCGTTCACTGATCGAGTATAATTATGACTGCTTCGTGCTGATCGCTCAATTATACTAATCCACTAACTTAATTTAATACAATGAAAGAACTGTGCGACAGTGGCAATTAGACCAAATACATACATACTTATTGGTAGTTAGTTTCTAGATTAGTTATATAATTTTAAAGTTTAAGGCAAGGCCCATTCAGAGATCTGACGAAAATACTAGTTTGAGTTTCCAGTGTGAAGAAGTAATGTAGAATTACACTAACAAAATAACCGGATAGATTTTTCTTAAGTCCAGTGTTCCAATTAAAATGTACTAAATATTTACGAAATTACGCGCAGAGCTGCCGTAGAGATCGGGATGTTTAATTGCTAACACACGCGTGTCAGAAGGGGTTATTTGCAATAAAACTTTGCCTTGCCTTAAAAAATTTTAGAAATAGGTACTCCTTATTACAGTTTGCTGAAATAGGATCTGGATTACCAAAATTTGTACTTACGTAGTGCCGGTTGCACCAGATCGAATTTCATTTTAAGCTGTGTTGTACTTAATATTTGTATTGTGTTGTATTGTATGGAAGGTTAATAAATATCTATATGGAATGTCATCTCGTTGATTCATTAAATTCATGATTGAACAATGAGCCGGATGAGGTAGATGGCATTTTCAGTCGAGCCACCTTTGTCTGCCATGTCGGGTGTTTTCATGTAGAAGAATATTACTGACTCGATTTATTTCCAGGAAATGCTGCAGCGTTCCTCGCTAGAGACGCAGAAGTTGGAGCTGCTGTCGAAGTTGAGTGAAGTGCGGCTGCAGGCGGCGGCGCGCGGCGTGCTCGAGCGCTCGCCGCCGCCGGACACCACGCCCGTGGCCCGGCCAGCGCCGCCTAGGGTAACTACACAACATTTACAGACTTTTTCTACTCCTGTACTTTTTTTCGCGACTTACGCAATCATGAACTCTAATATAAATACATACTTTACTTATTTTGTAAAGAGTCTATCTAGTCTATTGCCCAAAAACACACTCCTTACCCTACTTTAATGAATACAACAAATACTATGTTTAGTAGTCATTCTTTGGTACGTTCAAGTGAAACTTTTATGATTAAAATCAGTGCTGCCAACTTAACGGAACTTTACTATAATTTTTATGTATTAATTAATGCATAATATATTATTTACTAACAAATACATACATTTATCATCTTTTTTGTGTTGTTTAACATGTTTTATCTATTTTCGGATATATTTATGAAAACGAAACAGTTAAGATTCGATCCGGATTTGAATTTAGTTTAGGTCGGATGCCAAGTCTAGCAAATTAAAAAAAAAACATAAACAGTGTCATATTTTTGATATCCCACCAAATTCCTAAATAAAAACGAAATCATTCAAGCTGATAAATGATTATATTACTTACGATTTTTTTTTGTGTTCAGATAGAAAATGTGTAGGTACGTTGATTCGTTTAAAAATCCACGAAGAATTTATATAGCATTACTGAAGAAATTGCGTAGGTAAGTCGCACAATTACTAAGGGAAAATATAGCGCATGAAAAGTTTGAAAAATAGGTACTTACTTTTTATTTAAAAAGAGTCGTAGAAAAAGTATCGTATGCAACGGTGTATAACTGGTGCTCGCGCACCGAGGGTTCCATATACAGATGTGTACCGGTTCCAACCCTTTAAATCAGGAAAATCTCAACAACATGGTGTGGAAATTGGACGCCATCTATCGGCGACTTTTGTTGCCAATTCGAGCGACTGAATAACTTTGTATGTATGCTGGTTTTTCAAGGATAATTCTATATCACGTAAACCGATTTCAATTTTTTTTCTTTATTTGTAAGAAGGTACTTTCAGCAAATTCTCGTAGGAATTTATAAAACAAAAATATATGCAAGTCTAGAAATGTTTTTGACGATAAAAAAAAGGAAACCTAGATAGAGCTACAGTTATATTTTTCCTGTAAAATATACATTGATATCAATGTTATGTAATAATTTTATATTTTTTCCTTGGTAAACTTCGGATCCCCATGTCGTAGCAACTCCCGTAATAATCATCGGCTCGGCGCTCGAAGTTGTTGACGAGTACGTATACCTGGGACAAACAGTCCAGTTAGGTAGGTCCAACTTCGAGAAAGAGATCACTCGTCGAATCCGACTCGGCTGGGCAGCGTTCGGGAAGCTTCGCAATGTATTCTCGTCCAGTTTACCGCAGTGCCTCGAGTCAAAAGTCTTTGACCAGTGTGTGTTGCCAGTGATGACATATGGATCCGAGACATGGGCGCTAACGATGGGCCTCATAAGAAAGCTCAAGGTCACCCAAAGAGCAATGGAAAGAGCTATGCTCGGGGTTTCTCTGCGTGATAGAATTAGGAATGAAGCTATCCGTAGCAGAACTGGGGTCACCGACATAGCCTTCAAAATTGCGAGACTTAAGTGGCAGTGGGCAGGGCACATTGCTCGCAGGACTGACGGTCGATGGGGCCAGAAACTGCTTGAGTGGCGTCCACGCACCGGAAAACGAGCTGTCGGTAGGCCTCCGACAAGGTGGAGTGATGACCTGGTGAAGGTCGCGGGAATCCGGTGGAAACGAACGGCACAGGACCGGTCTAAATGGCGAGCCTTGGGGGAGGCCTATGTTCAGCTGTGGACGTCTTTCGGCTGAAATGATGATGATGAAACTTCGGAGAATAAGGGGGCCGGGGGGGGGGGCGGTATTTTTTTTACATTTTCCCTCATAAAACAAAAATTACTTAACGTAAAAAAAAGTGTTTCAGAATATGCAACCCAAGCCCTTTATATGAGAGGGGTTGGGTCATATGGACACACCACTCCACATATTAACTAGACTTTCAAATTTTGAACCACCTATTATCTGTCATTTTTCGCAGATTTTTTTTAAGGAGTACCAATAGCTACTAGATCATGATAAGAGACTTAGATAATAATACAAAGCCAATTAAAGGAACTCACAGATAGAAACAGAACAAGGAATTTAACCAACTTTGCGCACACATTCGCACTTTGCTATTCAGAATTAACTAAATAATAACGGGAAAAAGAAGATTGTATACACCTCAAAACTTAGCTGGGTTATGGAATTATGATCTAGTGACAATATTAAGCCTCTTTATATACGAACTAAAGCACTCATACACATATTTAAAGAACTCGTGATCTATGTATGTAGGGAAGTCTTCTTTATAACTATTTCAAATTTCAAAGCGATAGCATAAGTAGTCCTTGAAATATTTAGCGATGTAACAGACAGACAGACAAAGTGAAACCATAAGGATTCCTTTTTACCATTTTGGTACGGAACCCTAAAAACGTGGTATGACAAACTAGTGCATGTAGATGTATATTTATTTATTTATTCATTGTAATGTTATGCATACACATGTATAAGCAGTCCATGCGTTTCTCCGTGAACATGTATGAGATGCTGCAACAGCAGCAGTCCTGAAGGTCATTCAATATCAGGCAAGAGAATCAAGGCCTTTTTTAATTCATTTACAAAAAAACCAAAGCGTTCCGTTCAATGAATGGTGATGTGCTGCCCTCTTCCGAAGGCTGCCCGTGATCCTGACACGTCAGTCCACCTTATTGGGGGGCCTTCCTACGTTGCGTCCCGGTATGTGGTCACCACCCAAGTTCCTTACCGCCCCAACCGTTTGCCCTTTGAGTAACTTTGAGACTTATGAGGACCGTATTATTATCATTGGTCTGATTTGGTTTCCAACGACAAGTGCCTTGATCTTAGGTTAGTAACGACAACCGTTTGATTTCCAGACTCCGCCAGCAAACTACGGACGGCAGATTGAGCGCAACACGCACATGTATTCATCACTCCCACGCTCGTCCGTACTGGCGACGGGCGCGTTCGGTAAACAACCACAACAACAACATACCATGGTGGTGGCGCGCGGGCGCGGACACTCCGTGCCCAACCTAGGTCGGCCCACGTCTGTGCATGCCGTATGCCTGTGCCCAGCCTGACCCCCGCAGTATATCCCTCAAACATAAAACTTAACAAACTTCTGTTAGCTAAAATGTGTATTGTCCCTCTTACAAACACAAATGTTAAAAAACAATGACCAACGCATTATAATGGCATTTCAGCTTCTTCTCCCGTGACTGAATAATTGATGGGACAGACTTCTCGTTGATTCGTAGGCTCACGAGCTTCTACTTTATCGACCAAACATTTCATTTCCAGTCTGTGTAATGATTCGAACTAGCGAGCCAGTCCATATTTTAACAAGGCTTCCAGTTTATTGGTTTTTGTTTACCAGCTGCTGAATTTGCTGTGTATATGCTATTCCCATTGTGTAGCAGGTGGAGAAGGCCTTTAGGAGGCTATAAATATCTGACAAGACGATTATAGTTTGTTCTTTCAGATGTTTCAATAATAAAGTACAATAGTCCTTTTGTTGCTTATGCTTATTGGTACTTGTGTGTTGTCACATCTGCTGCTTGTCACGTCATCGCTTTAAATGTTGTCTTGATATCACTTATACCTACATTGATACTTGCTTATACGTATGCCTATATTGTTGTGTTGTTTGTTATTTTACAAATTAATTACTTACTTACAAAAGCGTAGAATTCGACGCAGTAGGTTTTGTACATTATGTACAAATTTCAATTTCTTAAGATTACGAAGTTTGCAATCTGCTATTTGTTCAGGTTTCATTTATCACGAATTTTAACTTTATTATCGCGTTCCGTACATAAGGGTTTACAAAGGCAGAATTATTAAGCCGAAGGATATCCCCGGGCACATAACAAAACAATGCTATGTTTATTTTAATCGCCGGGAGAGGACTGGGTAACGAATAACGGAGACAAATGTGTCCGAACTTCTCAGAATCTGTAGTAATGGCAGTTATGAAAAACTATTGATTGAACTGGCCATTAGTTAAGTTTGGAACAATTTCTTTCTGAATCTCGAAATGAAACGGTCAGCAATTCATAAAAAAGTGAAACGTCCCGCGTGTTTGCAGCGGAGAAAGAGGAGGCTATACCCCGAGGTAGTCCCTCACCCTCGTTGCGCGAGATGCGCGCACGCCTCGGTAGCGGCGGCGTGCGGCTTGAGGGCGATGACATTGCGCGTACTTCACTGCGCGTGGCCACGCCGCCACGCCGGCCAGCCAACACCATGCCTTGGTGAGTAACCTATTATTCATTTAGAGGATATCATACTGCTCGGGAGATCCTCGCTGTGTGAGATGCGCGGCAGGGTTTACAGACCGTAATCATAACGATTCCGCGGTACCACGAATTGGAAATCGTAGATCGCTATCGATAATCCCTTTTTTATTTACTTTTGTGAGCAGCTTCGCGGTAGTCTCCCAGCGGCGTGGGATAGAATATAATATTTAGGAAAATCTCCACAAATAAATGAACGATTACCACAGTATAGTGCGTGCATGTTAGGGCTTTTTGGCCCATTTTTATACCCCCTTCCCCTTTGGTTATCTTTGGTGAGGTTCTAGTCGACCCCCCTCCCCCCACTTAACCTCGCGTGTATTTTTTTACTGTTTAAATTTTAAACTGAAATGGGATTGTTAGTTGATATTGTGTTTATTTTCGTATATACGATACGTTATGCAAACACTCCAAAATTTCAAAAAACAACTCGCTGTTTTTGATGTGCGAAATTATGATTTATAATATACTACATGAGTAGATATTATTTTTCGGTTTTGTAGGTACAGGGAAAAAATACACGTGAGGTCAACGATGTACCCCTCCCCCAACGTGATCCGTCGTGAGGTTTTCATGACCCCCCCCCCCCCTCCCTCCTTTGGAGCCTCGCGTGATTTCTGGATAACCCTTATCCACGAAGGCGCGCCCCTCCAGCCCACTCCGTACAATTGCGAATAGATTAGTATGAGATTCGCTGTGGAAGGGCGCATCGTTGTAGATGACACGCGCTATATAGAGGTTGTATAAATAATACCTACTCACATATTTTTGAATAAACGTATCCAGGCAAACAACGGACGTGCGTCAGTGGGACTGTGACACGACGTGCGGCTGGCTGGAGCATCTCGGGCTCGAGTCGTACGCGCCGGCCGCGCGCGCCTGGCTCGGGGACTCGCGCGGCGCTCTGGCCGCCGCCTCGCCCGCTGTCATCGAGAAGGAGCTCGCCATCAAGCACCCCATGCACAGGAAGAAGATCGTGCTTGCGCTTACTGATCTACTGGTGGGTGGACGTCTCGTGCAAACGCGACGATGCTGTGCGTAATACTCGGGCCGTGCTAACCCGCGATGCCATGATGACGGGTTCGGAGCTCGTGTTAAGCGTGTCACACACTTCAGCGGCCTACGGTGGCGGCAGACTGCTGGCAGCTTGACAGGCCGCGAGAGCAACACACTGACGAGGCCGCGGTGGTGGCCTACGTCACCATTTTCGTGCCAAATTAAATGTCAACCAGTATGAAAGGAGAGTTATTACTTTAATTACCTCTTTCTGAAGACCAAAATATAAATTAATTCAGACTACATAAGTAACCAAGAAAATCATTTTTGCTCACTTTCTAACACTCAAAAGGTAATTTCAGCCAGCAGTTTGCCTCTGTGTAACTGATTTATAATATTATATTATCGGGTACGATAGTAACTTACATGCAAATTTTTCTTGCCGTAACGGCGATCAGTTGTGAAAAGCAACTGACCGCGCGGTAGGTCGGAGGTCCGTTCACACATGTGGCGGTAGGGGCGTGGCTAGCCGCGCCATACCACCGCGTGAATGCCGCGTGTATATGAATAAATGTCAGGATTGTCAAAGTGTACAACTGGCCGCTACAAGCTTTAATCGGTGTAGGGCGGGCACGGCGACCCCCTGCTGACGCTGGCGGGCGCGCTGGACGCGGCGTGGGCGCTGCGCTGGCTGGAGGACGTGGGCGTGTGCGGCGCGCGCTCGGCGGCCGCGGACGCGGCCCTGGACGGGCGCACGCTGCACCGCCTCACGCACGCCGAGCTGCACGCGCATCTGCGCGTCGCGCACAAGCTGCACGCGCTCGCCGTGCGCAGAGGTACCGATACACATTTATTTGTAAAGCAGGTTTGTATCAACAGAGTATATCTTAGCATAGACCAATCTAAACGTTACTTTCCCCCCATATCACTCAAATGTACAAACACACAAATCCAATTGTAGGAAAAATAGACAAATGCACAAATCCAATTGTAGGCAAAATAGTTATTTATATCGCGCTAGCCGTAATCTAAATACTCTATCGAGAGATCTGGATATTGACTTATTTAATGTTCCTATACCTTCAGTGAGGCGTTAATTAGCGAACTTTTTTTCAGTCCACTTTGATGCTCATTTTGATGTCTTAGATCGGACTGTTTATTGCTATAATTCTCTATAGATCTTCACCAAATATATATGGGGCCGTCTCTGCTTTCGAACAAAAAAGAATTAGGTATCATTTAACAACATACATACTTTTCTTTTAAGTAGATTAAAAATGCCTCTCTCCGCCCTAATTAAGTTTCTTCCCGCAGGCATCCAAGTGCTTCGAGACAACAAGTTCAACCCGGACACGATGATCCGCCGCGCCGCGGACGATGGGCAGGAGCAGGAGGACATCGCGCGCTGGTCCTCGCACCGCGTCATGCAGTGGCTCAAGCAGATCGACCTCGCCGAGTACGCGCCCAACCTGCGCGGCGCCGGTCAGTACCCGTGTAGTACTCAAGACTAGAGCCGCATGACATCGCGCGCTGGTCCTCGCACCGCGTCATGCAGTGGCTCAAGCAGATCGACCTCGCCGAGTACGCGCCCAACCTGCGCGGCGCCGGTCAGTACCCGTGTAGTACTCAAGACTAGAGCCGCGACGGGCATGACATCGCGCGCTGGTCCTCGCACCGCGTCATGCAGTGGCTCAAGCAGATCGACCTCGCCGAGTACGCGCCCAACCTGCGCGGCGCCGGTCAGTACCCGTGTAGTACTCAAGACTAGAGCCGCGACGGGCATGACATCGCGCGCTGGTCCTCGCACCGCGTCATGCAGTGGCTCAAGCAGATCGACCTCGCCGAGTACGCGCCCAACCTGCGCGGCGCCGGTCAGTACCCGTGTAGTACTCAAGACTAGAGCCGCATGACATCGCGCGCTGGTCCTCGCACCGCGTCATGCACGTTCCGTAGGAGATCCCAGAGCCGCCCGAAATGGGTTGAAGAGTACAAGCGGGGGGTTTTTAGTCGATGTAAGTCCGACATAACCACCGCGCCGCCCCCACGGTGCGGAGGTATCCATAACTGATTTTCCCCCGTCCCAAAAAAATTTTTAAAATCTAAAATCATCAATGATGATACGTTTAATGAAGCATTCATATTTATGTACCTTTTATAAGAATGTATAACTACAATTGACTAATTTATAAAACTTCTCAAATAACAAAATTATCTTTGCGTCGGGCTGACGAGGGAGATTTATAAATAAATAAATGTAAAAAGCACTAGTGCAGGAGCGCTCGTGGCCCAGCGGCGCCCGCGTACCCCGTGCGGTATTCGAGGTTAGGCAACGTCGGCCCAGGTCAGTTATTGGATGGGTGACCGCTTTGAGTGGTTATTGACTGAGCGCTCCCGTGCTTTGGAAGGCACGCTAAGCCGCTGATCCCGGCTGCTGTCGCTGATAGTTACAGGCTTTCGGGCGGCTTGAGAACTTCTAGTTCAGTCAAGTTGCCCACTCACTTGACAAACCTAATTCCAATAAGGTCTGGTTTTCCCTCGGGTTGGAAGGTCACATGGCAGTCGATTCCGTAAAAACTAGTGCCTACGCCAACTCTTGGGATTAGGTAGCGGACCCCGGATAACCTTTATGATGCAACTGTACCGGGATAACGCTAGGATGATGATGTAAAAAGCACTAGTGCGGAAAGTGGTACTTTCCGCATAGTTTGGCTGCTTAGAAAATACACTTCGAGCACATGCATTATAAAAAAAAATTGTCGTCATGCCTATTCCAGGTGTTCACGGCGGGCTGATGCTGCTAGAGCCGCGCTTCACGGCCGAGCTGCTGGCCGCGCTGCTGAACATTCCCGCCAACAAGACGCTACTGCGGCGTCACCTCACGCAGAGGTAAACTGGACCTTCTTTATACTACTACTAGCTTTTGCCCGCGACTTCGTTCGCGTGAACTTCTACTGACTATTCCCTTCCCCTTCGTAGATTAATTCTGCAGGTTAGGTTATAAACAACTCAACTTTGAGTGACTCACTCTAAATTTACTCTAAAGGTTTTTACGTCTCAAAATTAAAACCTTACAAAGTTTCTTATATACAAATTAATTAGCAAGTGAAATGGGCCCTCTTGTCCATGAAATGAGGCATGTGTCCTGAAGTAGGATGTAATAGGCGGATGTATGTTTTGGTAATAGGTATTGGCTAAGTAAGTCAGACGTTAAATACACATTTCATTTCAGCCCGGGGAACGCCGTCGACTCGATCCCATATAGCATTTATACGTACCAATTGTTTTGATGATTTCTTATATTATGTAACACTAATGTGTGCTAAGAAACTACCTCATCACATCCATGGAGCATAGTGGTGTCATGGTTCGATGTTGCGTAGCTAATTTCCTACTTTCCGAGCCTTAGTACTGACATGCTCGATGTAGGGAATACAGCGGAAGACATATAATGCTTGAATCGAACAAAAACTTCATTATAACCCAAGAATTTAGCATCCTCTCAAAATATCTGTAAGAAATTCTCCCTTTATCGTAGGTAGTGAAGAAACACTTTCCAAAACATACAATCGAACCTGTGACATCCTGACATATGCATTATGCAGCCCATCGCTTTAACTGAGCTTTCTGAACAATCAGTAATCACACTCGGTTACCAAATCCTTCAACCAGTTCTCTCTTACAAAGCCATGGGGAGGTATACGGAGAGTGGCATCTACTAAAAAGACTCGCGCTTCCTTAACTTCAATTTATAATTTTCTTTAGCAGACGTTATTGCTTAAAACAGTACTAATATTTTTAAGTGCATTATCGTTTTACAATTATGTTTAAAAGAATTTTTGTAAACCCGAAAACTGACAGGTAGAATGCTGCCTAAACTTACTTTTCTCCTTCTAAGTAGCCAATTTTTACAATTTGAAGCTAGGCCAATTGCTTTTTTTTCGAATAACCTAAAATTTGAAATCTCTTCATATCTCCCATGTACTTCCTTACTCAAAGAAATACGACTGATGCCTGAGCGCACTCCTTATTGCTTTATTGGGTCTGGCCTATAAAGCCACAGTCAGGTTCAAGAAAAAAAAAACTGTTTTATATCTCAACCATCCGTTTTTACTCCAAAGATTTCGGAGTAACTTTCAAACACGTTGATTTTCTTTTATTTTGTAGACAAATATAACTTAGGAAATAATTTGTTAATTCATGGAGTGGAGTGGCAATTCCATAAATTTTAGGTATTAGGCAGATATCAAAGCACTGGCCAGTCAATGCTGACAACAACCGTCTACGTCCAGTCTATTTAATCTCCAATTTTATAAACAGTAAAGTTATTAAGGCTCTATGAGTCAGCAAGTTTTGGCTTAAAACGCAAGCGCTTTAGAGGCTGTAAGTCAGTACCTAAATAACGCAAATCTATTCTGTTTTGCTTACGATTATGCATGTAATTAATAGAACTTTAGGTACTGAAATACGGTAAACATTCACATTCACTTGAGTCGGTTTGGTTTTGAGATAATTAAGCTCTAAGAGTCACAAATATCCGAACTAACTCTTCAACTCAACCTCATCATAATCATTTGGCAGCGAAATTACTCGATTTATAACTACAAAATGGTAAAAATGAAAACTATACATGCATGTACCTACTTTATCTTAGCCACTATACTACTCAAATTATTGAGTTGTGCAAGTAGTAAATAATCTTAATTAACCTCGATTAGACATTACCGAATGTCATCTGTGTAATGGCACGTCTCTGACACGCCAAACGTCAAATATCGTGATATTTGTAACTGTCTAGACTCGCCTCACGATAGTCCTTATTGTACCTTGACCCTACGATTCGTGACAACTATTTGCATATTCGGAGCTCAGACT
Source organism: Epiblema foenella (assembly GCA_963556455.1). Classification (NCBI taxonomy): domain Eukaryota; kingdom Metazoa; phylum Arthropoda; class Insecta; order Lepidoptera; family Tortricidae; genus Epiblema; species Epiblema foenella. The sequence goes on along the minus strand of OY747099.1, from coordinate 11,125,242 downwards.
TACACTGGTTCATCTGAGACGAATTTTCGTACGTTAGCAGGCATTGTAAATATCTATATGACTCTGGTTCATAGATTCAGAATTTATCAATTTGAGCAACGATAAAGGGATAAAAAGTATCCTATATGTTAACCCAGGGTATAAACTCGTTGCATACCAAGTTTCATCATAATCTGTACAGCCGTTTTTGCGTGATTGAGTAATAAACATCCAAACATCTAAACATCCGATTTTTCACGTTTATAATATTAGTGAGAACAGTGGGAATTAGAGGGATTTTGTAGGCTCTCAGATAACATCGTTATCACACTCGACCACTCTAACGTTCTGGATGACCACTGAAGACATATCAATTATAGGTAGACGGAACTCTTTCCGTGCCTTGAACTCAAGGCGCCGGTTTGTCAATGTTGACAGCGACTGTCTAACATAATTAAATCTCTTATTTCAAACAGTTACTATGGGTTGAGGGATTTTTGGTTATTTGTCGCTAGTCCCCTAAGCACTTTTTTACCCTCCATTTTTTCACATATTATCTGTTTATTGTATAATTTTTTAATGGGATTCTTTTTAGTTTGCTTCCAATTATATGCTTACCAATTTTCAAGCCTTTAAGTCACGAATTGAAGGACTTCTCATACAAAGTTCCTCTCAAACTCCTCTTTTCACCCCCTTTCATCCCCAATCTGTATGATTTTTATAGCCTATAACCTGGCCGAAGATCAATTAAACATATTAGTGAAGGTTGTATTGAAATCTATTGGCTAGTTTTCGCGTGATGGTGAGACAAATAAACAGACAGACAAACAGACACAAATTTTAAAAACTGTTGAAATGTGTTCTGTTATCGATTCTAAGACCCCTCCATCGATTTTTTTGCTAATATCTTCAATGTACAGATTTTCGAACCTCTACAGCTTTATTATATGTATAGATAGATTTTCTATAAACTACTATTTCTACTCCTGTACTTTTCTTCGCGAGTTACGCAATCATGAACTGTAATATAAATACGTCCTTTATTTCTTCTGTAAAAAGTCTATCAAGTCTATTGCCCAAAAACACACTCCTTTACTTTAACGAAAAATTAAAGCAGAGTTGGGTGCCACAGACTAGGTACTACAAATACTATGTTTAGTAGTCATTCTTTGGTGCGTTCAAGTGAAACGTTTATGATTAAAATCAGTGCTGCCAACTTAAGGCAACTTTGCTATATTTTTATGTATCAATTAATGCATAATATACTATTTACTACTATAAATACATACATTTATCATCTTTTTTGTGTTGTTTAACAAGTTTTATCTATTTTCGGATATATTTATGAAAACGAAACAGGATTCGATCCGGATTTGAATTCAGTTTAGGTCGGATGCCAAGTCTAGCAAATTAAAAAAAAACATACCATAAACAAAGTGTAATTTTTTTGATTTCCCACCAAATGCCTAATTGAAAACGAAAACATTCAAGCTGATAAATGATTATATTACTTAAAATCAAACGAATTTTTTGCGCTCATGAAGAAAATGTGTAGGTACGTTGATTCTTTTAAAAATCCACGAAGAAGTTATATAGCATTACCGAAGAAATTGTGTAGGTAAGTTGCACAATTACTAAGGGAAAATATGGCGCATGAAAAGTCTGAAAAATAGGTAGATACTTTTTATTTGAAATGAGTCGCAGAAACAGTATTGTATGCAACGGTGTATAACTGGTATAAAAAGGCTCGTGGTGTCTTTACTTACCCACACCACTCGTCTTTTTATACCCTTCTTATACACCAGTTGCATAATATCGACGCTGGAAAGGCAAAATGGGATAACCGACATTTTTGGCGATATTTAGTTATACACACCATTGAAATCGGCAGATTCTGCCGATTTCAACGGTGTGTATAACTCAATATCGCCAAAAATGTCGGTTATCCCATTTTGCCTTTCCAGCGTCGATATACTATTATCTATATACTATTTACCATTACGGTTCTCTTTGATTTGCAAATATCGCTTTCATTTACACATTGACTTTTATTTCCTGCGATTAGTTTAGGCTTTTTTAAAATTGACGTTTACTATAATTGAGTTCGTGAAATCTTATTGTACTTATTTTGGCAAGTGCCTATTATATTATGTGAACAGGTCTGTTGCAAATTAATATAAAAAATGCGAAAAATTGTCCAACTCTCTCTCGCGCCATTAAACAATGAGATATTGTTTCAAGTTACATGTATTGTTTTTAATGTGACACTATCGCAAAATTCATCCCATTTGCAGGTTCAATGACTTGCTTGGACGTGACGTCATTCAGGAAAAGCGGAACGCGGAGCAAACGCTCGGCTACCAACCCCTAACGGCCACCACTAAGTATAAGGTAACAATAGTAAATATACATAAATGTACTGCACTTCGTTGTAAAAAAAGCTCACTGCGGAATTGTTGTTTCTTCTGAATGCGAATTACATAGCTAAGGCTTTCTCAAAAACAAATATTTCTAATTTCTAGACAAGTCACTTTTTATGAAAGTGCAATCTAATTTGTACCTTAAATCGGAAAACTAAAATTAAAATTCTATTGACACGAATGTGGTCCATTAATCGTACTATGCGTGGAAAAGGGTGAAAACGGCCGCGATACTATATTATTAATATTTTATCCGTAGGATTATTATGAACTTGAAATACGAAATTGAACTTTACCAGGTACCAAAGAAGAGTCAGTTTTCCCTGAAGCGCAAGAAGAGTAAGGATGAGCTCGAGCTCGGGGACCTCGTGTGCCCGCTTCACGACGACTCAGGTGACGCTAACGCAACTTCGCCAGTGAGTTACTAACCGCACTAATACACTAAGCACTATACCGACCCCAATCCATCCCACTATTAGAGCCTGGCAAATGAAAGATGAGAATGAGTTTTTTACGGAACTTTTTATATGACAACACAATCTGAACTGGCAGTCGTCATTGTTCTATGAAATATCATTTTTGATACTCGTTTTTTCTACAAAATTTACTCGTCGCTATTTATTATCTAATACGAGTATAATACAATTACGCGCGGACTTATTTCAGGTTAACTTAAATATTTTTATTTGGCATGAAATTTGATATGCTGATCGATTATAATACGGGTCAACATTTAGAGTACTTTCTAACTCATGAATCGGTCAAGTTCACATGTGTCATATGGAAGAAGTCGCAGAGCACAGATAATATTAGTTTGTATTGCATGTATAGGTAAAATAATAAAATCCTTTTGAATTGTAAATGTATTGCAAGTGTCAAGATTGCTTTTCGCATTACACGTCAGGGATACCACACTGAATTTTTGAATTTGCCGCCATTTCTCATTCTCTTCTTTCATTTGCCAGACTAGGCATAGATATTATGGCGTTTTATAAGGCTACAAGTATTTGACAGGTCTAAATTCTCAGTGTTGAAGCGCTTGGACCAATAATGGGTGATTTTTTTACTAGTGTGCCCAGTTAGACTACTTAGAAGAAAGAGAAGTAAACTAACAACTATTATAGAAGAACAAGGAATTATATTACAGTTCGATTACTTTGAACTTGACACTGACATATGCTCTCATTTCATTGGATATTCTACTTTAACGCTAATATAATAAAGTTTCTATTACAAACATATATGATTTTTAGACATTATCTACTAGAAACTATTACTCGCTGGAAACGGTGCAACAAAACTTGCAACTGTATTGTCTTCTCGAAGATCTAACGGTTCGAAATAATTGCCATACGATAAAAGTGATCAGGCCCATTTAAAATGGTTTCGTCATAGTCACTTCAGTATCATGATCGAAAGTTTTGGATGACCATCCGTGGTCTTCATCACTTCCCGTTCACTAAATGCTACTTTCTGAATGCAAATACTCGATTTGTTACCGAAATACTAAAATCGCTATATGTTTCACTTGAATTTTTGAGGAGTTATCTCTATTCCTCATGGTTCCCATTATCGGAAATGAACTTTGAAAACATCGGGACCAATCACTGTAAGCATATGCTTTCGAACAAAGAAATAATTTCCCGAAACTGTTCATAAATGACGGAGTAATCGCATAACAAACTACAAAAAAACAGATGGATTGAGAACCTCTTTTGAAGTCGGTTGAAAAAGGAGTCTACTCATGGCTCGAGTTACGGGATGCAACTACACCGATTTTCAGTGGATGCAATTAACTAAACCTAAAACTAAGGTATTTGTAGTTTTATAAATGCTTCCTGTCAGTTATCACGACAGCTCGTTTCCAGCAGTCGGCGCTAGATACACAGGAGCAAACAAGGTACTGACAAATACCGGACCACACCTTTATCAGTAAGGCGTTAGAGATATTTTAAAATATTTTTGAAAACCATCAAGAGTACAGATATATATGCACTGTGTACTAAGCTGGAATGTGGATTGATTGGAGTTGGTACGGGTATTGTTGAAATTAATTTTGCTGTGGGATGAGATTATGACAAACAAAACTTAATAAACGAATTATATGTATTTACAACAGAATGGTTTTGATTAAAATAAATTTGGTCCGGCCATACAAATCTCGTTCATACAGCATGTTTTCGCTCATTTAAGTATTATCTCGTTTAAGTATGACAATTTACTCTGGTGACCGTGTATAAGTCGTGTGTGATTGCGGGCTAATTTAAATTGGTTTATTATATTGGCTGTGGGTTGTTATTGCACTTTTCTTTTATTTCATCAAAACAAGGTGTGCAAATTTAATAAAATAACAATTTTTAACCAAGGGTGAGGTGATCCTTATTATCTTCTTCACATTTTTGTATGATAAAATTGGTAAGGTCTATTTTATAATTATTACGCTTTACATTTCGTTGCTACGGGTTGGGTTTGTAGTATAAATGTGATAATCCACATTGAAAGGGACCTTACCGTTTTACGCCCGGATTGAAACGATTGTGAGCTCGAATTACATTTAACTGTCAATTAAAGGCGGCGGCAGGCGCTTACGTTGCACCGATTCACTATTGTATTCGAACAACGGCAGTAAAGCCTCAGTGCCGGCCGCCATAAGGTTCCTTTCAATGTGGATAGTATGACATATAAAATATGCAAAATATAAAGTAGAAATGTTTACAGACGATGAAAGTAAAATCAGCGGAAGCGCGCGTCGCGTCGGCTGTCTCTCCCCCGCGTGACGACTCGCGCGCACACTAGCGCACCACACACACACATACGCCAGTAATAAACCGCATCTAAAGGTCATTTACACATGTAGCGACGGGGAACGAGACGGCGATACAAATACTTTTCATTCAACTACAGCCAGTTGTCGTGACAAATTGCTAAATGTGTAAAGGCCTTATCAACGTATCGTGTGCGTTCTAACTTATCGATTGTCGTCTCTGTCGATTTGTCGTGTTTTATTTTAAGATTAATTGGAAGGGCTTAGATAAGAAGAAAATAATTTTGACTGGCTTCAAACGACGGTGCTAAAATTAAAATCATCTGACACGGTGTCTGAAGCCCTCGACGAGGTGATCGATTGTTGAGTAATTATTAAAGTATTTAATCGAGTCTAACTGCCAAAAATCATGTCTTGAATTATATTGGTTTGTTGTAGATATTAAGAGGTCTAAAGTTCGATTTATTTGAAGAGATATATTTAACTTATCTAGTTCATAACGATATCTTCGACGCGGCGGTGTTGCGTAAGCGCCGCGTACCGCTGCTCCAAAAATTATCTGAGCTGGTCATAATATAGACTAGACTATATATTTTATTACATTGAATTAGAGCTTTGAGAACGTTAAATATACAATCACAAAACAATAGACATTCCATTTTGTATGTAATAATGTTTAAATTGAAAGCGTTGGACAGTTGGCATGCGCATGTTTTAAGACCGTTTTGAAACCAGTATATTCACCGTAACTTGTAGTTAAGTACAATTTGAGCTACTTGCACGAGTTAACATTACTGTAAGATTTGTTACAAATTTTTGATGCAGTACTTAGTACGTTTTATTGTATATTAATAAGTACGATTAGGTTATAAAACGACTGACACGCGACAATATAACTCGGGTCTCTTTTCTATTGCTGTAATTAATTATAATTTTTAAAAATAACGGCAATTTACTCCTTTCAAGGCCCACCATCGCTGCGCGTGCTACGCCGCAGTGTAGCAGTATTTTTACGCTTTTTAACGAATATCGTGCGTAGAGATATGGCGCATAGTGGTGATGGGCCTTGAATGGATTAATATTATACATGTATTGTAAACATGAAGGACCATAATATGCCCAAATTTATCCTATTACTGTATATATCAAGACTCAATGTTCTCATGTATTCAGTTTTGTGTCACTCCATGCATCGATCTCACATGAAACCGTGTTCCAAGTTTTCCCGATGGATGAACACGATTCACTACATCTGTATAAGTGTGGCATTCTCAAACAAATGGTCCCGCTTTGTTGATGGCAATGAGGACGAGTTCAAATTGCGTCATTACGGAAAATTGAGCCTTATTTAAAGTACGTTTACTTTGGGTTCGACACTGACATTATGCTCTTATTTCATTTGATACTTTAACGCTAATGTATTAGAGTATCTATTACAGACATACGATTTATAGATAGTGTATATGTAACTCTATTATATTTGTGTTAACTTAACATCATGTCAGTGTTATACTAGTAATTTATCTGTATACCGCCAGAGCCAGGAGTTTGGCTTGAAAATGACACATATATTAATTCGGACAGAAAACCAAGCACATGTTTAAAGCAGAGTTACGAAGTGACAAGTTGTATTTTGAAGTCTGATCATAGGACGAGTAAATACACTTTTGTCTGCGAGGTGTCATTATTGACTATTACCATTTTTGACGCAATTTTACCTTATACACACATCTCTATGTCAATATCTAGAATTACACCCCGTATAATACCAAATTATCTAATATTGGCACAGTCCTTTTGAACAAATAGGAGCTATGATATTATCTAATTTGGGTGCCTTCCTTGAAATGAAGGGGACCCATCTAACTATACCTACTCTGATCAGTGACTGGTAACTTTTTACTAAATCTGCTCTTTTTCAAAGTTCTACATATCTTCACTTTGGTTCGTATCTTTTTACTTATCGAAAACGCCTATATCGCGTTGTTCTGTCCTACCAGTGTTGTAGAGAGACCCTATTGTTAGTTCAATGTTATATTCTGAAGACACTTTATTGTTTGTCATTGTCTGATACGTTAGTACTTAGTAATCCAAGACCCTGTTCCTGCCACGTTGTGCCAAGTGTTATAAATATACATAGGTACGCCCTTACGACCCTGTCTTCCATGACTTTATAATACAAGTGTAGGTTATTGGAAGGTGAGTTGTATCACCGGATAACAACAAAAACATTTATAAAATTATGTATTAAACGAATTTTAATATAACTTAAAGTCATAGAATATAAAATGTATGATTTAATAAATATTGAATGCAACATCTTGTTTTTGTTATATGAATTCATCAAACACTTGCTTTGATTGTACTATTTGCGCTGCGTCGGTGGTTTTCCATATTTTTAATCCCTCTGAAAAAAACGAGGAATATAAAATTAAAAAAATGTCAATAATTACAAAACATATTCCATTTTATCACAGACCTATACCTAAGACAGACTGAGCTCTTTCATTTAGCAGCCAATTAAAATTGAACCATATTTCCGAGTATATTATTAATACAGTTCTACTATAGGAGACAAGAAAAACGGTCCGAGCAAGAGCAACCACTCGGAGCACGGTATTCCACTCGCACAAGTTGCCAATGTAGAAAAATATATATACGTTATGGTATTTTGGAATAGGTACTGAAAATAATTACTTGCGTATACCAGCACTGCATGTTTATAAGGAATAAGTTACATTTGACCTCATTTGTAATTGTATAAGGTGTCAAGATTATTTACTAGTGTCCGACTGAAACAGGTTTTTTTGCCAAAAACTAAACCGAAACCGAAGGTTCGGCTTTGACTCTAGTTTCGGCCGAAACAAACTTTTTATTCATTTAATATTAACAATGTCACGTTTTAACGATCGCTCGTCAGCGCACGAATTTTGAAAATATGCGCGAACGTCTATTTACATTTTTTTAAAGAGCAAATCAATTTTCGTAATGTGTTTTAGCGCTCTTTTTCAGGCCTACCGGAGATATCTATCTATATCGGAATCCGGTGCCTATCGAGATACTGGATCCAGCCGTATTACCGTACCTATCTGACGGACCAGATTGCAATACCTAAATGTAACACAGGATAGTTCATGTAGTGTGGTATAAAAGAAAACAATTTTAGTACTTAACAAGATATAAAACTAGTGGTTCTGTGAGCTGTAGACCTCGTGAGTGAGTTTTTTTATCATTTCCAAAATCTGACATTAATAAAAAGATCAATTATGAATATCGAACCTGCTAACAAAATTTCACGAGAAGCGGTTGAAGAATGCAACCTCTAGAGGAGAACAAACCGAAATTCGCCCGCAGAAACTTACAAAATCATTGATAAAAAAATTGTTCTTGGAAATTTCCAAATACGGTCTCGGCAAAAAAATTCTATATAACTATCGAACCTGCTCACGAAATTTCGCGAGAATCGGTTGAGAATTGCTATCTGTAGACGAGAATAAACGGAAATCCGCAAATAAAGCATTTTTGTCGAGGCTGAAGCAGAGACTTTCGTTTCACTCGGTCAACTAAAATAAAATGTATTCTGCTGGCGGTGTCGGGCCGAGTTATCCAACGGCACCAGAAATTAGACGAACGCGATCCGAAAGCACAATGTTGTAAAAGTTTCGGCTCGGCCGAAAGGTTCGGCAGTTTTTTGGCTGAAACCGAAACTTCGGTCGGCCACTATTATTACATTACGTATTGCATTGACTTGACTTCTTTGTCGGTTACACTTTTTCGGCGCAGTACTCAATCCGTCTTAGGTATAAATCCGTGCATTTTATACTAAGGAGGTAGTCGCCGTTAATAATATTTGGAATTGGTACCCACAGCGTCGTGACAGCATCGGACGTCAAATTCAAACGAAATAAGTACTGTTCTAACCACATTTACCTATTTTGGTCACAGGTACGTTCTTGTTCATAAAAAATAAAAAGTATAGGCTCGTTATAGCTATTTCTAAGACCATTGCTGTTCTTTTAACATAAATAGCTTGGGTACGGCGACAGCTGTCCTCCGGTCCTCCCAGAATTACGTTTTAAGGTTATATATATTGTACTGGGATGACAACTATGTTAGCATGTCACTGTCACCGTACCTGCTATATTATATGCAGAACGTGTCCGATATACATGGGCTCTTTGTTGTGACAGATATTAATGCTCTTCAATCGGTTCAACGAAGGATATACCCGTCACGGCGTGCAGTGTTATATCAATCTGCACTTCTATAGGGTTAAACTTCGCGTTTGACATTCCCATGGTCTAAGAAAACAAGGTCTGACAATAAGGATCGTGACACGAGGTCGAGTTGCCACTTTATAGTAACAAAACGGAGAATTAAGGAAAAAAAATCTGCCGTTATCATGCAAATAAATTGTTTACACATTAAAATTGGCATTTACTTTTTTAAGCACACAAAATAGGTCAAGTTAAACAAGAAAGTACTTAATAATTTAATAAAATACTCACAGAACACATGAAAGTCAGGGAGTATCATAATACACTACTGGCAACACTGCTTAACATACGAGCGTCATGTCAGTCGCTTTGACGTTAACCGCGATCTCGCTCGGATGTACTGGTTAGGTCCCATTTTACATAAATTCCGTTATACCCAATTACCAACATACCTAGATCTTAAAATAACTTAGTGTCAAAATGGCTGATTCCCAAAATACCTATATTTTTTTCTCAAAACACCGAATTTTTAATACGACTGAATTTCAAAATGTCATAGTCCCATAATAATCAAACATCACAACACCTTTATCGCAAAACAACCAAATCCCAAAATACCTAAATAAAAAACGTTATTTAACCTTCATACATGGTTTTCTTCTTTATCGCTGGCCACTTGAAACTAAAGTACTAACAATAACAGGTAATCGCTTGAAACATTCACAGAATATCAAGTAGTATATTTACCTTAAATATAAATAAGAAAATAAAAAACATATTTCTATTTAAGGGGGGCTCCCATAAAACGGACATGTTCTTAAGATCTCTCTCTTCTTCCTCGATTCCTCATATCTGAGGGTCGCGACAACAATCAGTGGTAACCTTTTTTACGAGAGCTCTCCATTCTATTCTATCTTCGGCTAGATTCCTGCAGCTTTGTTCAGTAAGCTTCTTTTATAAGGTCTATCTACTGCCTCTCCTGAGTTTTTATGATAATGGTACCCTTCGTACGAGAGTCTGACTCGGTCGGTTGGCCAGGTTTTTGTGAGCTTTCAGTTGATATTCTCACGTGGACAATCGCATGTGGGAACTGTAGGTTCTAATCGAGTTCAGGAATTTAAATGAAGTATTTATTAAGACGGATAAAAAAATTAGGTGTTATGAGACTGTGACATTTTGACTTTCCGGTGTTTGAAGGAAATGTACAAATCAATATTTAGGCATTTTGGGAATTATACGTTTTCGGTCTAAGTCATTATGACTTACGTTCATTTTAATAATGCGTCAATTTGATATTTAGGCATTATGGGATCGTGATCATTTGAAATTTAGTCAAATTAGTAAATAAGGCATTATGAAATTTTGTTGTAATGAGCCCTAACCGATGTACTGAATTGCATATTAGGGTTGTTTCACACGTACCACAACCACACCACGTCGCAGCGTTAAAATGCGGTCAAGCAGTGGTTACGTGTGAATTGTACTATTTGTTAAACATACAAAATATGCGCCCGACCACGTGTTGTGGTTGTGGTTACGTGTGAATTATAGTACTGTTTATTAAACATACAAAATATGCGCCCGACCACGTGTTGTGGTTGTGGTGTGGTTGTGGTTGTCGTGTGGTTGTGGTACGTGTGAAACAACCCTTATATCGCTCTCGGTCGGTGTCATTTTAAGCAGTAATTGCCAAACTTTTTTGCGGTGCCGTGGCTAATAAGAGTTGATGTAAGCCAGATTTTAAAATGGTAGGCTGTTCTATTCGGAACTGTAAGAGTAGAAGTGTTAAAGGCTGGAACTTATTGTTCTTTTTTTCACTTCCACAAAACGAGTCAGTAGACAACGAATGGCTTCGCTATTGTGGATCGAACAACGAAAAAAATGGTACACCGTACTAAGTAAAATTCCTTGTCTTCTTAAGTTGTGCATTTTAATGTTGTTGGAGTCCTTTTTATTTAGTCAAAATATAATTTTGACACTAAGTAAATAATAAAAATAGTGATGTGGCTAAGCCGATACTTGACAATTGGAATATCAACCGATTATTTGCAAATAACCGCAATCGTTGTGTTATGTTGTTATACTGATTGAATTTAGCTGGGTCTATACTTTGGTATAGATGATTAGAATTCTTATTATTTTGCAGGGAGAGTATGTTCAAAGCACTTTTTACCTTCTGAGTATTACAAGCCACTGACGCAAATTCTCCTTAATCACAATGGACGATATGCAAGACAATTAAGGCCAGAATGCAATATCTTTTTTTTGTCTTTGTTGTAATTTTGTTTTTTATATAGTCGTTTAATATAATTTATATCCTATTTTTTAAGTAAGAAAACTATTTTCCCCAAAATACAAAGTTTGAGAACCATCGATAGCAGGGAGGCCGACGGTCGTGTCACCCACACTACTAACCGATGTATCCGTTTGCCATACCTGGCGAAGTATATTATTGTACCATGGACATTCCCATGTCATGGCGTGTGAGTGCACAGACCACAACCAAAGGGGGGGCGTGTCTCAAACATAGATTGAATTTATGTGTGACAGCGGCGGTCGCCTGACAATGCGACGTCTTTAGATTAAGCGGTCTGTGTATGAGTGTTTGTATTTGACAGAGCGCTGAAAAGGTTAGGTTAGGAAGACGCAGGCGCACCTTTCGCCCGGCTCTTGCGGCGTATGTCCGCGATGCGCTCCGTCTCCGACTCCTCCTCGAGGTTCCTCTGCTTGTCGACCGCCGCCTCGGCTTGCTTCAGTAGCGTCTCTTCCGTAGTAGTTAACTCTAAAAACAAAACTGTCACTGTAGTTTGTATATTAAGAACAAATAATAATACTACTACCTACTTGCTTCGCAGGTATGTTATGTTGTGTACCTAGTAGTACGAGTAAGTAAGAACTCACCATTGCCGTTTAACTGAGAGTACTGAAAAGGCGTCGTTGATGGGACGGGGGCACGGGGAAGACTCAATGGGAACTAGCGCTACACTCCCGCGCCGTCTCAGTTAAAAAACGGGCCAAGTACGTGTCGGACTCCTCACATTTAGGGTTTCGAAGCAACCGCAAAATTAAGTTATTTTTAAAATATGAGCAATAACAAACATTATCACCGAATTTCAAGTTTATAGGTTAATGGGAAGTTAAAAAAAAAATCCGAACAAAATTTTGAAAAAGAAGCCGAATTTGGTGGCTTCTCATTCCTTTGGTTTCCAATATTTGTATAAACGAAAAAGTAGTATTTATCTACTCAATGAGCTCTAAACAACGACCCACTCGATGGGGTAGGTCAAAAAAATTTTTCGCGCCCCCCTTTAGCTATATGGGAGCCCCCCTTAAAAACATTTAAAAATAAATTTTGACAATTTGTATGGCTTTGGGGCAACCAGATGCTTATACTGTGAAAATTTGAACACTGTAGCTCCAACGCACGGACAGACGTGAGAGTGAAAACAGTAGGGTTCCGTTTGGACCCTTTGGGTACGGAACCCTAAAAAGTGATCATAAAATGCGGGCAGAGTATGTTCATTGTACATACAATGTACAATGAACATACTCTGCCCGCGCCTTCTGTACAATATTATACATTACTGACTGACGAGGCGAGGGTCCATGCTAATCCAGGGCCCGTTGAAAACACTGCTGGCGGTGGGACGCGCTTTGGCGTCCGGTTCCATCAGCTGCGACACCTGCTGCTTGCACTCCGTCGACAGCTGGTTCACCACGTTCGAACGGAAACGCCATTGCTTCGTCAACTACAACGTACAGATAATATTGAAGCTCAAAGTTCTCCTGTTGGCAACAGGCTGTTGCCTCCCGGCGAAAAAAACAAGCATTAATATTATTTTATTATGTGCCCGGAGACCTTCGGGCTCGGGAGACGACGGTTTAAGCGTACATAACTTAGCGGTGCCTGGGAACTGGTGACACTACTTGACGTTAAATAGCCACGTCGCGTCGATAAACTTATCCCGGTCACCCATTTAGAAACTAACGGTAGTTTGGCTGGTATGAGTGGTTACTATGAGTGTTATGAGTGAAATTCATGCTTGGAAGGCACATATTGGTCGTAACTCATAGGGTCGAATTAAAGTCCGAACTTATAATAGTCTACCTGTTAAAGTCTCAGTGATATCTCTAGTTTTCCTTGTATTGGAAGGTTCTGCAAAAACTAGCAGCAATAACAGGGCGTAAATGGTACAACCGAAGGTGGTCAAACATTATAGGTACCATAAAGGTACAAAAATCAAGCAGACTCGACAGTATCCTTTGTTTACCTGTTTCTCGTACAACTTTTTTGCAGAAGTCTCGTTAAACGGCAAGGCTTTGTTAAGCATGGTATACAAAATTATCCCTACGGACCATATATCAGCCAGCTTCGGCAGATACGGGACGCCCTTCAGGACTTCAGGCGCGGCATACGAAAGCGATCCGCAGAATGTCTCCGAGAGGATGTCTCGATCCCGGCAACGGGTCGTGCGAGCGAAACCGAAGTCCGTTATCTTCACGTTGTAATTCGACGTGATCAGGACGTTCTCACACTTGAGATCTCTGTGAGCGATGTTCAAAGTGTGGATGTAGTTGAGTCCGGAGACGAGTTGTCGCATCCAGAGCCTGCTTTGGTTCTCAGGTACGGCGCCGTTGACCGAAAGGAAGTTCAATAGATCCCCGTTTTCTGCGTATCGCAGGAATACGTAGTATCTGGCGCGGCGCTGGTAGATGTCGGAGACGGTCATAATGTGGGGGTGATTGACGCGGATGAGGATGTCCAGCTCGCGAGGTAGGAACTTGGAGAGGTAGTCGCGGGGCGCTGATGACGTGTCGATCACCTTGCACGCTAGTATCGTGTTGCGAGTCTCGTCTATCATATGAGTTGCTTTGAATACCTGGAAATAATCGTTAACATAACGAAACATGGACAAACATGGTCTTCAGTGATGGTCATCACTATACAAGGCGGGATGTATTTTAAACTTTCACCAACAATTTTGCTGTTTATGATATCGATATAACAAAGATATGGAAAGACTACCTTTCAATTTTAACAGAAAAGGTGCTTTGCTATGTCTACAGAAATGCCTACCACCATCTAACCCTGAATTCGGCTCATCTTTCATATCCCAATCGCATGGCAATAATGTGCGCGCTCAATCCGACACGACAGCTCGGAACGCGTGGAAGCGAACGCGCGCACATTAAAACGAGATCAGGGTAGAAACCAAATTAGACCTGCTTTTACTTACTTTAGCATAGGAGCCTTCACCAATAATCTTGCCCAGAATGAACCCTTTCTCTTGCAGCATAGCCAAGTCCGACGGCGAGTTTGATACATCAGAGTTATCCGCAAGGGTTCCCATTTAAATTGCTTCTTGCAAACATTTAGTGATGTTTTTTCTTTCCTTTGATGCATAGTGGTGTTGGGTTGCTAGCTAGACATAACTAGCTAGCGTAGTTGTATATTAGCGTTTATACATTTTTATATTTTTGTTGTTTATTTTAGAAGTAAATAGATTGACAAATCACAACGTACTTTTCTGATAAATTTGACACGTGACATCTGTCAAGATAATACAAAATGTGCCAGTAATTAATAATTAAGAACGGTGTTCTAGAAGTAAGGTAAAGCCCGCAGCACACGTCAGATTCCTGCATCAGGAAAAGCATTGTTAATTTTAAAAATGAGGAAGCACTAGGCAACGCTTATCCCTACACTTAGGCCCTACTTACGGACTTATAATAGTAATAGGCTCAATCGACCTTAGCAGGGTCAAGCCACCTTTAAACATCTGTAATAGTCGCAAGGTACTAAAGTTGTAACTCTTATCGCTTATCTTTATCTATCCTGTAACCAACCTTGACGTTGTTCTAGAGATCGTAGTTGACCTTCATGATTGTGTTGTCCACCTGGTTGGGGTTCTTGTTTGCGCTGGCAGCAGTCCTTTTCAGCAGTTCACTCTTTTCCGCGCGGGCCTTTCTATAGGCTTGGCTCTCTTGCGCTGTCCATTCTGCATACCAAGTAATGCTACATTTAAAAATACTCAAGACTTATCAGTGCAGCATTCCAACCTCGATAGCGCCACGCCAGTCTTAAGGTACATCTATTGTAACTAATTACATTCAGGGTTGTTAGCTGTCTTCTGCTTCCGCGGTTGAAACGATTTCAATGAATGTAATTGCGAACATTATGCAAGTTGACATAATATATATACGCGATGAAATCCATTTAAATAGTTTTGTTTAGGGTTAGTTGCTCAAAATGCATGATGTAGCGACACTAGAATTCCCCTATACTGGTTATACCAGTACCATGCCGAATTTCACCGTTTTCAAATTGTCAGTTTCACACGCTACGGAAAACTGGTGCCAGTTGCTACATACGTTTGTTAAATCCACGTAATTTATAAAGAGTCCTACAAACCTACCATTTTATCAAGGTTACCTGGAGACGCAGCTATAAGATGGAAAGAGAAGTAAATCGGAAATTCGAGTCATTCACTTGAGGTGGTTGTTGTGGCAAATTGGTAGATTTGTAAAACGCTTTAGTAAACCGCCTGCATAATTATGTGACCGATCCTTAATTATTACCTACTAATAAATGTCAATAAAAACGATTTTAACCTAGAAGCCTAGAATCCATCGCAATCCATT
This sequence comes from Epiblema foenella, assembly GCA_963556455.1. Lineage (NCBI taxonomy): Eukaryota > Metazoa > Arthropoda > Insecta > Lepidoptera > Tortricidae > Epiblema > Epiblema foenella. The sequence continues at coordinate 11,109,220 of OY747099.1, read as the reverse complement.
CGCCATTTATGACCTCGTCAATTTTAACTCTCTGTTGCCAATTCGGGTCTAACATTCGGGTAACTAGTCTCTTGCAGTTATCTGAGAGAGTGTTGAGGCACCGCGCACGAAATTTCCAGTTGTTATTAATCTGCGCCTGATACAACTGTTTCATATTTTTATCTTCGAAAGGCATGGCCCTATTCAGCATTACGTAGACAACAACTCCTAGCGACCACACGTCCGTGGGTTTAGGATAATAAGGTGATCCCTGGAGGATTTCTGGAGCAGTGTAAGAGAGTGACCCACAGAATGTCTCGCTCTGGATATCCCTCAGTTTTTTATCGATGCATACGCGGGAGAAGCCGAAATCGGTAAGTTTGGCGTTCTGATTAGCCGTCAACAGAACGTTCTCGCACTTGATGTCTCTGTGGGCGATCCCGAGCTCGTGCATATATTGAATGGCCAGTGAGAGCTGCCGCGTCCATATCCTCGCTTGGTCCTCTTGGATAGCACCCTTCTGCAATACGAACTCTAACAAATCCCCATGCTCCATGTAACGCATAAAAATAAAATATTTTTCTCTTCGCTGAAATATGCTGTGTGTGTGCACTAGATGTGGATGATTCAGTTTTATTAACATTTCTATTTCTCTTGGTAAAAACTTCTTGACAAAATCTTTTGGCGCCACGCTTGTATCGATGACTTTGCAGGCCAAAACGGTAACGGTATCATGCTTATTGGGATTTCTGTACTCCGCGAGATAAACCTGAAATGTTTTTAACAAGCATCAAAACATTTTTATGTACTTTCTTATAAGTACCTACTTATTGGAGTTAGGCATGAAATTACGAGACCTTAGCATATGAGCCTTCGTTGGATTTTTTGATGATCTTGTAACCGCGATTTACGAGTGTCAATTGCTCGGAACCGCTTAACTTTATTTCCTCTTCTGATTGACCCTATAAACATAATATCCTTGATATAGTAAATTAATTTATCATGATAACAAAGACAGATCAAGTTGAACATACCGTTGATTGTCCCTCCATCGGATTGTCATTAGAATGGCTTCTGTTTCGCCGTTATATTAGCAAGTGACTTTATCATTTCACTGTTCTGCAAATGAAGAAGACGTTAGCGCACTGACCTATTATAACTTGTTAGGTATTCAACTTGGTACAGTGAAGTCATGGAAAGCGAAACAAAATGCGCAGCAGAGACTACACCGAGTGACAACGTACCTTCATGAGCAGTACGAAGCTATAAGATAGAGTGACCTAGGTAGATGAATATCCGTTTCATATCCTCCATCTCGCTTATCTTATAGCTTTCGCTTTGTACCGCGCAACATTCCGCCATACAAGACCCTCTGCACACAGCTATAGACAACTTTGTATCTTGTGACAAAGACTATATACCTAAGGCATAAAGGGGTTAATTGTTTCAATTTCCTTGGGTGTACTGAAAGCGGGCACTCACTCTATATTGTGAATCTCTGTTAGCGTTGGTCAATATGTCGCCCTGTCTCTTGGCCAGACTTTTTCGCGGGTCTGACATTCTTCGGTTTTGCTCTTTAGCTCGTTTCAAAGCTGCTGCTTCCACTGCATTCATAGCTAAAACATAATTATGCTCCTATTCAAAAAAAGAGTATTAATTAGTACCTACTTTTATAAGTTCAGTAACGTATAATGAGAACCGCCCTATAGAAAACATCGTTTTTTCATTTTTTTACAGAAACATCAACTTCAATTTTTCGTCCAAAGAAGCATATATTATGCCTAATCTCTATATAGTTTGCGTTACATGTTGTGTGTGAAGTCTTAAGCCCGTAGTACATAATGGGCAAAGATATTGGTTCGGCCCGTTGGGCCAACGTGTAGCCCTACCTATTTGGCTGTATGTTGGTAGTTGGTGCCAACGCTAGTTCGCCAACCGAGTGGTGTCCGTTTTCAGTGCACACATTACATCAAAGGATCTTGGTGCGCTTCGCAAACTGTGTTCACACGTTGGCGTCTTGGCCCAACTGCTGGCCTAAAACCTTAGTCCAGTGTATACAGCGGACATTATACTCATTCAATCACCGAAAAGCTTACTTGTAAGCCTGCTATCCATAGCGATCCAGTCAGAGTTCAATACTTGCACAGCGGTGTACCGCAGCCCGGGGTCCGGCTCTAACAGGTACTTGACTACCGTCTTGCACTCGACAGAGAGCGTGGGCGCGATACGCGACCGGAACCGGTACTTCTTGCTCATCTGCTGCTCGTACAGCTTGCGCATGCGCGTGTCATCGAAGGGCATGGCCTTGTTCAGCATCACGAACATCACCACCCCCAGCGACCACAGATCCGTCTGCTTCGGCGCGTAAGGTTTCCCGCGCAGGATCTCCGGCGCCGCGTACGACATCGAGCCGCAGTAGGTTTCGCTCAAAATCGGCTGTTCGTCCAGATCCACACAAAATCTCGCGAACCCAAAGTCGGACAGCTTCACATTGAAGTTCGCCGTTAACAGGATATTCTCACATTTGATGTCTCGATGTGCGATCTGCAGTTCGTGCAAATATTGGAGTCCGAGCGACAATTGCCGCATCCACACTCGAGACTGATTCTCCGACACACATCCATTCTTTAAAATGTGCCCTAAAAGATCCCCATTTTCACTGAAGCGCATAAAAATGTAATACTTAGTTTTCCTCTGGAAAATACTATGAACGTGTATGAGGTGAGGATGGTTCAAACGTATTAATACGTCGATTTCGCGCGGCAGAAACTTTACGACGAATTCCTTGGGCGCTTTGGAGGTCTCAATTATCTTACAAGCGAGTGTACTTTTTTTACCACCGTCTTTTGGTACGTATTCTGTTAAAAACACCTGTGAAAATTTTAAGTTACGATGAAAGTCTATGACAACAGAATTTATTAGACAAATATGTTTCTAGACCTAGTTGTAGCGCAGGCACCTTAGCGTAGGCTCCTTCACCTAGAAATTTAGTCAACTTGTATCCTTTAGTTAGCAAAGTATTTTCTTCTGATTGTGTTGTTTTCAATTCGGTCATGGTAAACTATACACATGGCGTCGAACACGGCAGCCAACATCAGTACTCAGTCGGCCTGATGGATGTATCTTCATACCCAGAGGAAAATCAGACATTTTGTTTTAAAATATTTTATTATTTACATTTTAATTTAGACTACATTTTGATTACATAACTGACAGAACTGCTTAACCTTGCTTGAGCGAAATGTTTTTTTTTCTTTCAGACCTACTTTTTGACCAAAACCAATTTGATATCTATAGGTATTTTCCTAGACTTGCGCTGTGAACACACAGTCGACAAACTCAAATGAATAGGGAGCTATCTGTCAGAATGAGGTAGCAATACAGCTCTCGGATAGCAGTGCCGTCCCTACAGGCCATTATTAGGCAGTATTTTCTCAAGAATGCTTGGAACAGAATTCACGAATTTTCAGGTCGGTAATGGCCCGGGATTTGCCGCGCGCCAGCAGCTGCAGCACTCATTTCTTACAGAATTTCATTTGGATGCTTATAAAGTGGAAAAGCATACTTGTAAATGCCTCGGCCGGAACAGGGATTGCCTGCCTACGAGGCACTAATACCTAATCTCGTAACACACTCGGCAGGTAATACCTACCTTCCTTCTCGGCCTTTGAAGTAACTCTTTCATTAGCTATTTTAGGTTTTATTCAAAGAGTAGCACCTCAAAATAGTTATTTACCGATAGATTACAGGAGTTACAGGAAACCAATTAGAGTAGTCCTTTCAAAAAAAACTACTCTTTTTTGCTGGGATGAGATATTTAAGGGGAAAGTTAATTATAAATGAAATGTCATTCCTTTGTTTTTAAAACAAAAAATATAGTATTTATCTACTCGACGAGCTCTAAACAATGGTACCCCACTTTAGCTCTCATACAGAGCCCCCCTTAAAAACATTTTTTTTACAATTTGTATAGCTGACTACTGTGAAAATTTGAAGACTAGTTAAAAAGGGCCTTTACACATTTCTATTAAATACGTCTATTATGCATTATCAGAAGTCATTCAGATGCTTGTAAAACTATTAGTGAGTTTGATGTTTGATGTCTTATAGGTTAGCAGCTCAGCTAGCATGATAGCGTTTATATCGGACATACAGAGTGCTTCTCTCTCCCACATATATACTTGGTAATAAAGGACGACCGTCCGCCATGAACGCGATAATGCTAACTAGGCAGGAATAGACGAAATTCATTTAAAAAAAAAATCAATCAAAGAAACGGTCTTTTATTACTTAAAACTTAAAACTTAAAAATATTTTGATTGTTTTTACAAAAAGAATAATTGCACAAGAGCGTTCCAAGCAGAAAATAAGCTAGCGCAAAGGAAATGAAAGGCTGTCGCAATATAAGCTGTATAAAACACAATTTTAACATTCTTACAGTGAATCTATTTTCTCAAAGTCAATCTTGGTCGTTGGTGACAAAATATACTGTGATGTGTGAGCGACTGTACTTAGTTGCTAGATCGCCAATAACTTAGCTGTTGTATATACTACCTGTCACACATTCGGTCCATTCGTGCCAGCTTTCTTTAATGCATCTATGTCTTTGCATCATCCTCCTACGGCACATGGTCATATTGATAGGAATTTAAATCATGTTCAATTGGGATAGAGTTGTATCTATTTCGTTTCGTTCTTTTGACGAAACAAAGGAGCTTGAACTCTATGTTCTACCTCCACTGGTTTATTAAAATGCCAGTACCTTATTTTATTATATAGTAGGCCTTAGAAGGCTATATTTTAACACTTTATTCCTATACCTATAGATCTTAGGATAACGTAACTCTTGCTTGCATTCGTTTGCACATAATCATCGAGAAGTTAAATTATCACCCCCTTATTCATAAAACTTAACAAACCTCTGCTAACTAAAATGTCTGTTGTCACTGTCTCACAAGCACATGTGTCAAAGTGACAGATAAGGACAAACGAACTTTAGCGGCTAGTTAGGTATTATAGGTTTGATAGACGTTTATGAATAATGGGGTCAGATTGCACCATACTATAGAATTGAAGATTATTTGGGAGACAAAATTGTGTTGTAGTATATTAGGATCAGTCGAGACATGTGGAGTGGAATAAGCACGTCTTCACGTCTAATCCCTTGACGTATAAAATTATTCGTTTAATTTTGAACCTTGACACGATGCTAAAAGGTATAAAATGATACCTGCCATATACGGCTTTCTATGCGATAACGGTATTAAATATTTCGAAATCTGCAGATATTACAACATCGTACATTAGGCCCACTGGCCTACATAGATATTGACATCAAAATTGCAAAGCATGATTTATTAAAATGTTCCATAAAAAAATCCTCCGAAAGGAACATAAAATGGACTATTTCGAATGGCCTTTCCTTGGCCGAAGTTTGGTCCCTAGAAGGCTTGTAGATTTGCGGTTGGGCTTAATTTGTTGCAAATTCAATTAACTTTAAAAACGTACTACATCTTGTCGAAAAATACAGTTTGTGAGCTTTAGAACATTTAGTGAAAAAGGTCCTAAAATTTCGCCCAGTTTTCCGCTTGTTCAGCAAGCTCCACTTTTCCGATGTTGCAAATTTGGATTAACGTCACCCTAACTGATCTATACAACATTGAAAAAGCAGAACTACATCTTGCTTTGCGATTTTAGCGTTTTTAGTGCCTAATTCTACTGGGTTACATCCTTGCAACAGACTTGGTTTGTAGCATGGATATACGCTGTAAGTAGTTACGTGTAAAAATAGCGGCGCACTTCACACTGACCGACTATACACGCGAAAGTAAATAAAACGGGTATACTTTGTATGAAAATTCGGTACAAATAGTACCAGATTTTTTGTTCTCGTGTGTTGTATTTCGAAAACCTAGTATCAATGAGTGTTCATTCGATTATAATTCCAACTGCTTCTTGTTTAAGAATTCGCCAGCTAAGGATATCCTCTGCAAGAAGGATTGTGCTGGAGTCAGCAGCAGCTCATATTTCTCCACATCTGGATGGTCTGGATACTTGTTCTCTTTACGAATTCTCTCCAAAATGTTCTGGGGCTCACACTTAGGTTTCGATTTCCAATCGCTGTTCAGAAAATCTTGAATTACTGTCGGTAACATTTTGAAAGCTTCCTTTGCCTTGGTGGTGCTGGGAGGTTGTAAATTTTCTGCTTCTTGTGTTTCCCCGGGAACTATGATATCATCCACATCAACTTTTCCAATTGGTTCAATTTTTGGAGGGTCATTCGCTTCAGTAGTCGGCTCTTTAATGTTTACAGCGAACTCTTGAGATGCGCTGGTGTTATTATTGTAATAATTAACTATGCGTTCTTTGACTACGTCTCGTAAACTAGATTCGTTTTTAACTTTCTCTCTTTCTGTGCCGTCCATGTTGACGTAACCTGTTCTTGTTTCAGTTTTGATTAGAACTGGCTCTAAATTACTGTTTTTTGTTTCATTGCTATTTTTGGTTGAAGAGTTGACGTCAGTCAATTTATTGTCATCTGCGTTACTCGCACTTGGAGTTGAGTTTTTCTCTGTTGTAGCATCAATTATGGACATGAAATGTATGTTATCCTCCTCTTCTAACATTTGGTATATCCTGTGAACTTCACTGATGTTAATTCTGAAATAAAAAACATGTACAAGTCAATAATAAGTTTTAAGTCTCTCTACTGCAATAGAGCATGGACAAGAAGTATGATTCGCCTTCTCCTCAAAATGGTATAACTTTTGTGCATTGCGGAAGGAATGAAATCGTAATAGAAGTGGCACGGAAATAATATACTACTACAAAGGCCGGCGAAGATTTATTACTACAAAGATCGGGATTGCCTGACTGCATTTGAAATATCTAGGTTTCTCTCGAGTGGGAGCGTTCGGGGCCCAGCGGCGCCCGGTATGCGAGGTTAAGCAACGTGGGCCCAGGTCAACTCTTGGATGGGTGACTGCTATGAGTGATTGTTAAGTCGCTTCCATAAAAACTAGTGCTTACGCCCACATTTTGGTATTAGGTATCGGACCCTGGGTATCCTTCAGGATGCAACTGTACTGTTATAACCTAAGGAAGATGAGTGAGGCAAGAATCGCAGAGTCGCGAGCGATGTGACTCCCAGCAAGTTGTGGCGTTTGCGCTAGCCCGCTTTCTTTAGCAAATATTGAAAACCTTACCTACTGGTTTTTTATGCCTGTTCTTTTTCTCGTTTTTTTATTTATATTTTGTCACTCAGATTTACTTAAGTAGGTGAAGTATTATCATTGTATTAATTAGCATATTTTGGGAGAAAATGAGTTCTTTCGGGGTTTCTTCTGGGCAGTGGTCTTTTGAGAAAAGTTAGTAGTTTTTGACTTGTAAAAGTGCCATTGCAGTCTACTCGCAGAATAAAGTTGGTTTATTTCATTTACCCTTGCCGAGCCTCGTGACAGCAATACAGCATGGTTGGATCAATGGGATGGGCTTCAGTATTGAAGATGTAACCGCCGACGTCTACAATACACTCGCCGCTCGGCGTCTCGATCACAGTGCCGTGGTTGCCCGGGTTGTGGATGAAGTTGTCCGGGTCGAACAGCAGGTACAAGTATTTGGTGGTTTCCGCGAGGAAGAACGATTCCATGCGATCCTCTTTGCGGTGATCGCGGACGTCTTTTATCTGAAAGTTTGGATTAACTGTAGAATCTCAAGGTCGCCAGAGTTTCCGAGTATCCAGGACACCTCACTCGACCAGATTCGTTATATTATATAGACGGGGTTTTAAATTTTGGCCGTGATCATGAATTTTGAGCAAAGGAAACGAAATTAGGCTTGGCAAACATTCAGAATCGGATTCAGCAGGCTTTTTTACTTCGGGAAAGTCATGTCGCAAAAAAGGCTCACAAAATGCCGTTCAATTTGAAATAATCTGATATAACTACCAGTCTAAGAGAGCTCCGGGTAGAGACAGAGGCGTATTTTGAAATTTGGTACCCCGGGATAATAAGTTTCCCCGCCCCAGAAGTCAAGAAAAAAAAAAGTTTTAAATTAAAAAAATACAATATTAATAATTATTTTTTAATAACGTATTTTTTTTTTGCGGTGTACAAAATTATTTTAAAAGTTTCAGTAATATGTTAAGGACATAATTATGACACTAACTGCGTCCATATTAGACAAACTGGAGTGGAGGATTTCTAACGTAATTTTCCAAATGTTGCCCTGCGCACCTCCATGAACCTAAGTGAGACTCGTTTCGGAATACCTATGTACTATTTAACAGACTTTGATGTATAACGCCTGCAAATGCCTTACGAGTAAGTCCATAAGTATCAACGACGCCGAACTTCTATAGACACTATCCGATTTCAAGATTTTATAACCCAAGCTGACGTCTCCCAGCAAAAAAAATAAACAATAGCATTATTTTGTAATGACCCCTGTGATCCCAAGGACTGGTAGACGATGGGTTCGACAAAAATCCATAGTTCAAGCCTTGGCGACGCTAAATGGTCAAAACAATGCTGATCAAGAAAAAAACCTGACAAGTGCGAGTTGGACTCGCCCACCTAGGATTCCGTACAAATTTGTAGGTATTGTTACGTATTAAATAAAGTCTATTTTTTTATTAGAAACTTGTCGGTACTCGTTGTATAAGAAGATATTAGTTGCTAAATTTCAGTTCTAGCTAGGTCAAACGGAAAGTACCCTTTAAATTTTGATTCCCTTGAGAGTGTTGAAATGTACGTGTTTTGAGGCATTCACGGTCGTATTTTTTTTTACGTCAACTTAGAAGTTTGATTTATTCACACTTTCAAGGGACTGCACTGTGATACCCGCTGATACGCATTCCTGAGATAAAGGGTCTTGACAGACAGACAGACGGATGGACAACAAAATTATCCTATAAGGGTTCCCTTTTTTTCCTTTTGAGGTACGGTTGTATGTCCCATTTTTCGGTTTTTCGTAAACGATGGCATGGATGGATGGATGGATTTTATGATTTTGTTTAATTTGTCTAATTTAATTGCGATAATTTGATTCTTCTTTTTCTATCTTTATAACTACACTATGGAATAAATTTTAACATGTGGCAAATACCCCATTTTTCAAAAAACTATCTCGTCAATAAAGGGTCGGTTACGCGTTTATACTCTTCTCGAGTTGCAAGCGTCCACATCCTACATGGACATACAATTGACAAATGTTACCGTAGCATAACCACACGGCGTCCTAGCGCTGTGCTGTATGCTTCTGATAATGTCTTCGCCCATCTGCAGCAGTATAGGGTCCCTAGTCTCCCGGTACAGGTACATGATGGACTCTATGAGCTCGGGCCGCAGTGGGTAGCTCTCTCTACTGGAAGACGCCTCGCCTGTGCCCAGGTTGTAGACTTCGGGCGTGAAGCCGTACTGCCGCCACACACTGTGGTAATTGTGGATGATGCGCATCGCTGTGTCGCTGTCACCTGTCGATATTGTGTCCTCATTAACCCGAGAAATTGAATGACATAATACGTCATCTTTTCGAGAAGACAGTGCGGTTGCCAGTTTTGTTGCACATTTAGCACCACTTAGGGGTCACGTGTAGTGTAACGGTGGGTACTCTCTACGGGCGTGATGCAACTTCGACCCCCCCCCCTTGTCAAATGAGTGGGTAATTTGACTGTTAGAAGTTCTCAAGCCGCCCAAAGGCACGCTTTGAGTGGTTATTAACTGAGCACGGGATCGCTCAGTTAATAACCACTCAAAGCGTTCACCCATTCAAGAACTGACCTGGGCCGTCGTTGCTTAACCTCGCCAACCGCACGCGGTACGAATAAAATTTCATATCGTGTTATTAAAGCACGAGCCCTCGGGCTATCTTAAAATGAACGGCCCTCACATATACGTTGTTTGAATGTTGCGCATACATCAGATATGAGCTGAATAACACTAGAGAGGTGTCCAGTTTAAGAATGGTTTTACACTAGCGGTCTGTACACTCACCGATGAGGCCGAGCAGGCCCGGCCAGTAGGACTCCAGGCTCTGGAACACGGGCAGCGTCACGTGCCCGCGCAACATCGTCGCCCACACGTACCAGTCGTCTTTCTTCAGGTACCGGTCTATCACTTGCCGCGCCTCTTTGAACATTGACATCAACTCTGGACGCTCTAGGAGGATAGCTCCTGAAAATTTAATGACTTATGCGAAAGTTTACATGTTTCGATGTTTGTTACTCGTTACTCCGGCGGAACGGATTATTATGAATCATGGTACATATACGAGTTTATAGCCTGGATAAACATAACAGAACATTTTTTATCCCGAAAAATCATTCCACGAAAGGATGAAATAGGGAGTGGAGTTTACGCGGATGAAGTCGGAGGCTAAAGCTATTTAGAATAACAAGCCAAATGCTTTGTTAAATACTACATGTTCGTCTGTCTGTCTGTTCGTATGTCACAGATATTTAAATAAAAACTTTACGAGGGGTGTGTTGGGGTATATACTTACAATATCGTTTATCTATAAATATAATTTTTCCTTTCTAAAAAAATCTTTATCCTGAACCTTTAAAAAATCTTATACTGCGACGATCACTGCATCATCATCTTTAAATTTCTACCTTCTGGGGTGTTCTTTTAGCCTCGGAAATAGATAGAAATCGCTAGGAGGGAGGTCTGGTGAACATGGAGGATGCTTCATCATTGATTTGAGCGAGCATCTTTAATGGCAGCCATCGCAACCTTAGACTTATCCGCTGAATAACGCTTCTTTTTTGTTGAAACTGAACAGCCTTTGAGCATTTGCCTCGATTTTCGTCGCGTATCACGTCACGCATTTTTATATTGGTCACGTGTATAAAATCCGTGTAGTAGTGGCTCCATGGTCAAGGTATTAGATCATTACCTTAACTTGGTTATCCCAGAAAAGAGAACCCTACCTTACCGGAGGATGGAATTCCCTTACATTTCTCAGGACTCTCAGATGATCGCTACGTACAAGTCATGAACTGTTGTTTAGTTTCTGCATCGTAACGGAGAAGTCACATTTCGTCCATATTAGTTATGAGTCGAGGCAAAAATCTGTCAGAATCTTTTTGTAACAAAAACCAAACAGTCGAGTGAATTTCGCAAGTTTAATAGTATTCCTGCACATCCATAAGCATTCTGGGCACCTAGCGCGCTGATACTTTTTTCATACCCAAAGGGTCATGTATAATACTATTGAGGCTCCTTTTTAAAATCTTCAACTTCTTCAGCTATAAAATGAAAAGGAACACTGCGACCCGTTAAAGTAAATTTCTAAATTTTTGTTATCACTTGATGGGTTGCTGCTGAAGTTAGGCGCCCCAAGCCTGGGTCGTCATTAGTGCAAGTTCTCCCTCTCTTAAGAGTCCATTCATATTTTGTGGAAGAAAAAACTACAAAACTAAATTTTTGACGCTTTTTTACTAAGAAACGGAAAGGTTTGGCAAAATTCAAATAATTGATTTAGAGAAGTTAATTCTTTATATTTTACGTAGCGGCTTCAAATTGTAGTTTAAATCAATATTTTAGTTTTATTTATCCGATTACTGACAGTCGATTTCTGAAGAGGGCGCGGAGGTATAAGTTTGACCTCTCAAAACGTGATGATGTTATTAGAAAACCTAATTATTTAAAAATTGTTTTACAGCCGCTATGTGTTGTTAATTTACGCTGCGGCCTCAATTTTATATTATTTTTCATAGATACTCTTACAGAAACAGTTTTCTTACGCTAATTTTTCCACAAAATTATGCTCAAAACACACGGTTTTTTTCAGTATTATTGAAGGATCATTACAATGATTTATATAACATATTAAAATTCATGTATTTGGCAATACATTTCAGTAAAAAAATACAAAATTAAAAAAAAATTATACTGTCAAAAAAGATTCAAAAGTTGTATATATTTGTTTGCGCGCGGGAACATGGTACAATAATATACTTCGCCAGAGGGGCTACCGCGAACCGAAAACGAACGAAGTTCGAATATCTCCCTCTCTGTCGCACTTGCTAATTCGTGCGGCAGAGAGGGAGATATTCGAACTTCGTTCGTTTTCAGTTCGCGGTAGCCCTTCAGGTATGGCAAACGGAAACGTCGGTTAGTAGTGTGGGTGACACGACCTTCGGACTCCCTGCTATCGATGGTTCTCAAACTTTGTATTTTGGGGAAAAATAGTTGTCTTACTTAAAAAATAGGATATAAATTATATTAAACGACTGTGTAAAAATCAAAATTACAACCATTACAAAAAAAGGTATGGCATCTGGCCTTAATTGTCTTGCATGTCTCCCTGACAAATAATATGAATTCTAATCTTCTATACCAAAGTATAGACCCAGCTATATTCAATCAGTATAACAACATGACACAGCGATTGCGGTTTTTTGCAAATAATAGGTTGATATTCCAATTGTCAAGTATCGGCTTAGCCACATCACTATTCTTATCATTTAGTGTCAAAATTATATTTTGACTGAATATAAAGGACCCCAACAACATTAAAATGCACAAATTAAGAAAACACATAACTTTACGTAGTACGGTGTACCATTTTTTTTCGTTGTTTTCGTTCCACAATAGTGAAGCCAATCGTTGGATACTGACTCGTTTTGTGGAAGTGTAGAAAAACAATAAGGTTCCGCCTTTAACACTTCTACTCTTACAGTTCCGAATAGAACAGCCAACCATTTCAAAATCTGGCCTACATTAACTCTTATTAGCAACCGCACCGCAAAAAAGTTTGGCAATTACTGCTTAAACTGACACCGACCGAGAGCGATATATGCAAATCAGTACATCCGAGCGAGATCGCGGTTAACGTCAAAGAGACTGACATGACGCTCGTATGTGTGAGTAAGCAGTGTTGCCAGTATTGTATTATGATACTCCCTGACTTTCATGTATTCTGTGAGTATTTTATTAAATTATTAGGTACATTCATGTTCAACTTGACCTATTTTGTGTGCTTAAACAAGTAAATACCAATTTTGATGCGTAAACAATTTATTTTGCATGATAACGGCAGATTTTTTTTCCTTAGTTATCTTTTTGTTACTTTAAAGCGGCAACTCGACCTCGTGTCACGATCCTTATTGTCAGACCTTGTTTTCTTAGACCATGCGCGGGAAGAATCCTCAGTACGGCGCGAGCGCTTGTCGAGGCAGGACCTGCGTCAATTTCATACCAACCGCCATTTTTGCGGTGCGAACGCTCTGAACGTGATTATACCGCGATCAACCACATTTGATCGTAGGTAAGTATGTTTTTTAAAATTTATGTAGTTTTCTTATAGACTGACGTACAAATGTATTTTTAGCAAACTAATAATTACTTATTTCATGTTGATTGTAGCATGGGTCGCAAACAGTCGGTTTATACTTGTGTTAGGAAGAAAAAATTATATACTTCAAGTCTAAAAGAGGCAAGGTAAATTAAGTTATACCCAAATTATGTAAATGTAAAGTTGGCGTAAATAATTAATATGTATTAGACAGATTTATTACGCTATTCGGCTTTTAAAGACATTTCGGTCTAAATAATTCTGTAAATATGCAATTATGCCTTATACTAACCCTGTTCTTCGCTCACGTATGTCAAGATTTTGATGATGTCATGTTCATTGTAAGGTGATTTTCACTACTTAACTATCTTTCTTAAATATCTAAAAGGAGAAACTGACTGACTGATTGATTGACTGACTGACGTATCAATACACAGCCCAAACCGCTGGTTCTAGAAATTCCAAATTTGGCACGTAGGTTCCTTATAAGATCTAGAGGTGCAATAAGAATAGATTTTTCAAAATTCACCCCCTAAGGGGTGAAACGGGGGTCCAGTTTGTATGAAAAACCGTATTTATTAAAGTGAGAGACATGAAACTTTGTATATAGACTGTGTTTATATATATCAATGGCGTATTTCAGCGTTTTTCTAAATTGCCCCACTAAAGGGGTGAAAGGGGGTATTCCTCGGGGTGCCGATTACGAAAATGTCATGCATTTTCAAATCCAAGATGGCGGACATTTATTTTTCTTAAAAATCGATATGGGTGTCATCTTTGTGGTTCCTCGGGGTGCCGATTACGAAAATGATATGGATTTTCAAATCCAAGATGGCGGACATTTATTTTTCTTAATTATCGATATGGGTGTCACTCTCGAGGTTCCTCGAAGCGCCCATTACTAAAATGATATGGATTTTCAAATCCAAGATGGCGGACATTTATTTTTCTTAAAAATCGATATGGGTGTCATCTTCGAGGTTCCTCGAGGTGCCGATTACGAAAATGATACGCATTTTCAAATCAAAGATGGCGGATATTTATTTGTATAAAAATCGATATGGGTGTCTTCTTCGAGGTTCCTCGTGGTGCCGATTACGAAAATGACATAAATATTCAAATCAAAGATGGCGGAGATTTATTTTCCTTAATTATCAATGTGTGGGGTGTCATATTCGAGGTTGAAAAAAATGATTAATTTTCAAACATCAAAATCGTTACCCGCCATGATCGCGAATGCCGTGTTGTCATTTGTCATACAAGTTGTAAATAGACGTCTTTCACATGTCAGAATAAACCACCTATACAACTGTTCTATTATTGTCTCCGATTTCTGCCCGGTTTGCTTAGACCCCGCGTTCGTTCGTTGCATTCGTGAATAATTAAATTGTAAATTATACTTTTGAGCTTTAATTGGTCTCGGAAAAATCTAATAAAACAATTATTATAAATGTAAGACACTGTTCAAAGTATTGTCAAGCAGCGTATTTATTTGACTGTAATTAACTCTCAGAAAACCCCTTGCTACTGTCAATTATCAAAAACCACCTTCCTTTTTATTATTATTACAATAAAAAACTACCTGTTAAATTATAGAAAGAAAATATGAGCACTAAAAACAAGATGATAACTGCCTCACTTAAGCGAAGTAAATGAAATATGTTGTTGGTTTGGTTTTCATTGACGTAAGTATCAAACGCGTTCACTCCTCTACCGCAACCCTACCGTGCACGCTATCACTTTTGTACTTATATTATTTTTAGAAGGTTAGAAGAGGATGGCGCGCTTGGCTCGGGCGTTCTGGGTGTAAGTGTGTTTGTAGGGTCAGCTAGTAACGTGTCTACACAAACAAGCGCACTTTGCCGCGCGATCGCTGTCTAAATACCGAATTTGAGCGAGCGCTTTTGGTGAATGCGCTCTTAAACTTCGGCTACCACCGCACAATCGTAGAATAAGAAGGTGCACGAACCCCTAATGTTATTTTCAAGTCTAAACGAACCTGTTCTGTGGTAATAAAGCAATTTAATTACCGCTTGAACGTGAAGCTTCTCCAGTTTTGACAATTCGCTCCAACAGAACAAAATGAATGTATTCGTTTAAAAAAAAAACAAATGACTATGACACATTTTTTTACTTATTTACTGTGTCAAAAATATTGGCAATACTGCCCAATGTTTTTTACATTTACTCACTAAAGGGTTTATAATGTTAAAAATAAAAATAAAAATAAACATGTTACAGGGTGGAATCGGCATGTCCGTGAGGTTCACGGGAGGGCTAGAATGTTCAAAACTGGGTTGTAAGCGGGAGGCCGTCGTCTGGTCGTATATATGAAGATATGTATCAGTCTAGAAAATTGTTTAAGGTCAAACTGAAATGGTGTCAAAATAACGAGCAGCAAATAAAAAATGCTGAACACCATTCCAGTAAAAGCTTTGGACAGTTCTGGAAATCTGTAAAAAAAACAGAACCACAAGCCCAGCCTCCCCGCGAGTGTCGCTGGAGCACATGACCCGAAACACATTGCGAACCTTTTCAGGGAACACTTCAGGGTAGAATCGCTACTCGGGCCATCTCAGCGGATCCTCAATGCTGGGACCGAAACCACGGGAGAGACCATTACCATAAAAGCGAAACAAATAGCTTCTATCATTAAAAATATGGTAAGAGGGAAGTCTCCTGGGCATGATGGTCTCAGCATTGAGCATCTGAAGTATGCTGGTACACATCTACCCAGAATCCTAGCAATGTTTTATACCTTATGTATTAAATATTCATATCTACCAGAGGATCTCATGCGCAATATTGTTGTACCAATCGTGAAAAACAAGACTGGAGACCCGACTGATGTGTCAATTATAGGTTATAAATTATAATTATATCACTGGCGACTATTGTAGCCAAGGTGTTGGACAGTGTATTGGATAGCCACCTGGATAAGCACTTCAGTATTAAAGATGCGCAGTTTGGTTTCCAACCGGGGCTGTCTACGGAGAGTGCTATCCTGTGCTTGAAACACACTGTCCAATACTATACATCAGGAAGAACACCAGTCTTTGCCTGTTACCTAGACTTGTCGAAAGCCTTTGACCTAGTGTCGTATGACGTCCTCTGGGATAAGATATACAAAGAGACGACATTACCTGGAGAAATAACGTCTCTTATGAGGTATTGGTATAACCATCAAACTAATACTGTAAGATGGGCTGAGTACATGTCAGAGAAGTATGGTTTGGAGTGCGGAGTGAGACAGGGGGGCTAACCTCAACTCGGCTCTTTAACCTGTATATAAATATTAAATAAATAAATAAATAAATAAAAGTATATGAATGTTTTGATTGAGAAACTCAGCAGTACCAATGTTGGATGCCATGTTGGTGGTATTTGCATAAACAACATAAGCTACGCGGATGACATGGTGCTGCTGAGTCCCTCGATTAGGGCCCTCAAGCACCTTCTGCAAATCTGTGATGAATATGCAGTGGCCCATATGGACTCAAATCTCAAATATAATGCTAACAAAAGTGAAATAATGGTTTTCAAAGCAGGCTCCAAAACCTACACTGTGCCTCTTGTAAGCCTGTCAGGTATACCGTTGAAACATGTTAGCAATTTTAAATATTTGGGTCACTGGGTCACTGACAACTTGAGCGACAACATGGACATTGAGCGGGAGCGAAGGTCGTTGGCCGTTCGGTGCAATATGTTGGCCAAGGTGCAAGACTAGGGCGAATCAGACAATTTTTTATGCATTCATTTCAAGCATATCTACGCACGTGTTGATAGTTATAAGACTGAACAAGTGCAACACGTTTTATCTTTTTAGAGGAAGGGGGACAGCCATTGAAAGAAAGAGACAGAAGTATAAAGCGGTTATTACACCATCCTGAATTCAGAATCCTGACTGAGCTGGGAAGCAGATTCAGGAACGTGTAATCGCATTCAGGAAGTAAGGATCCTAAAAAGCATCCTAACTAGGACGTCAGGATGGTTCCGGACGAACTGAATGACCAAGCATCCTAGCTAGGAAGCTGTTTAGGACAGTGTAATAACATTTAGCCAGATCAGTCTGCTCGCGCCAGCGGCAGCGTATGCACGTGTAGGTCGCGTGGAATGAACGAAGCACGAAAGAATGACAACACTAATGCGCGATTACTCTGTGGTAAAAGTGTAGTATTTATCGGGTTTTTCTGTGAAAAATGGCGTCTCACAAATTAAGTAATAATGAAAAACAAACGCTCACAAATATTATAGAACTTTATAGAGACATGCCATATATGTAGGACAAAAATGATAAGAATTATATGAATAAAAGTGTGCGTGAGGAGGGCGACAAAGTTTTATTAGGTGAATATAAAAATATCGACTGCCAAAGCTAGGCCAAGGCCGACTTTCTGTTTTTTTAACAATATCGGCGGCATCGCTAGGATACGTCGCACTCCGTCGAGCAGTGGAAACGAACTGATTCAGTGTAGTGTAATCAGAAGCTTCCTTCCTATCCCCTCCCTCGCATCCTAGTTAGGACGCCTGAATTCAGGATAGTGTAATAACCGCTTTATACTCAGAAACGGTATCTATCGCAAAAAGAGAAACGATTTTGTGATCGAAACAAAAGCTTAAATTTTATTATATAAAACATGAATTACGTGTATCTAGTGGGTATAACACGAGGTTTTTAGCAAGTCATTTAATTCTGCTGAGTACTTAATTATTAACTAACTTTAATAAAAAAATAATTTGCCCAATCTGTATTGCAATATTCCTCTGTTTTGGGAATATTCCTGGGAATAAAGAAATATTTCCCATAGGAATATTCCCATTCCCGGGAATATTCCCACGGCAGAACACTAGTAATAATATTATTATTATTATTGTATTTACTAACCAATTAGTATGGACCTATGTCTGAAATAAATAATTGAAGTGAATATATCATTCGATTAAAATATTTGTTAATATTTTATTTATTTATTTATTTACAAATATGAGTTATCAACATAACAGCTTACGCCATGGCGTTGATAGTCTAAAAGTTATCTTAATCTATTTACATAGAGGACATACAATATAGCAAGGCAAAAAATAACAAAACAGAATATGAAGTCTCATTAGAAATAATTTTCACAAAACTGTAAAAAGGTGGAGCGAAGGCTGTTCCATTTATACATTATATGTATGTATATTTTTATGTATGTATATTTATATATTATTTAAGTATGTGTATTTATATTGATAGTTGTTTTGGATTTTTTTTTCTTTTTTTCTCATTGTAATAGTTTATGCACCACCTACTTTTCAGCTTTATATTTCATTTCTCCACTACCCAAAGGTTGTCTGGAAGAGATCGCTCTTTAGCGATAAGACCGCCTGTTGTTCTGCCTCTGTCTCCCTGTATCTTTGTATTTGTTTTTTATGTGCTATTTTATTATGTGAGGTGTGCAGTAAAAAGTATTTGTATTGTATTGTATCTTTACCTACTACTGTACCAATTATTATGAATAAATTATGCATACTCTAAAAAATAAAATATATATCATTCTCGTTACTTATTGAACACCTCTCGTAAGATGTACGTATTGAAATATAGGTGTTAGGCCGCTATGTAGTTATTTATGTACTTAAATGACAAAAAAGGTATTTTTACGAAATTTAACATGTGGCACATCAATCGATAGGTCTTTAGAAATGAAGCGCCTAGGAGACGGAGCTTTGTTCGGTGTTCGGAGTTTAATTTTTTTCCAGAGAGAACGAGTTTTCCCGGGGAATAAACCTACCTACATTGATTGTTCACTCCCGAAAATCCTTTCGATTTTTGCTACGTAGGCAAATTTTATCGAAATCGTTAGAGCGGTTTCCAAAATCCATGAAGTAAATAAATATACAAAAATTGCTTGTTTAGAGATTAATAGATAGATATAAGGTTTCTCAGAAAAAGTTTTAGGAAAATAGTAGTAGGTACGGAAACCTTCATTCGGCCGTTTCTTTGACATTTCATAAAAAATGCTTATTTGACTATCATTACTTGCATACAGCGAACGAAAAGTCACATACTTACCATATTGCAAGTAATACCTTTGACCAAATACTCGAAGTAGGAGTCGACGCCCCCTCCGATGCCGGCGTCCTGCGCGGTCCAGCGGCCGCTCATCACGTCCACGTGGTTGCCGACGAGCCCGATCGGCGACCGGTGGTGATACAGCGCCTTTAAGGCGTTATAGGCCAGCTGCAACAACAAAAACTTTTGTATAAATCGCACTTTAATATAGAAATATAACAAAGCTTTGAGATTGAAAATGTGTACACGATTTAAAAGTATGAGTACCTACATTATTTTCATAACAGATATTGCGTCAAGTGCAGACTGGAACAGTCATCCACATTTAGGTGACTGTTTAGCTTCTTAGTTCTTGCTTTTCTTTACTAAACAAGTTCGTCATTAATTTTTTTTATCATAAATGGGATTGCTCTTGGCCAGCATCTAGCCAGGGGGCAAAACTGAGGCCGATGGTGAAGCAAGCTTATTTGAACGACAAACTTATTCTACTTGTACAAATCTCTTGCGTTACAGTATATTTATTGTTTATCATTATTTGTTAGTATTTTTCACAAATCTTACCTCCTCATACAAAGGATCTCCTGTCAACCTACTCAGTGTTCCAAACTCAACTATAAATGTCCCCACTCCTGCAGTGCATGTGACAGTTGTTTCTCCTGACGGGACACCTTTCCTCAGGTTTACAGTGCCGTATGGCATGCCAGTTGTGGTGTCAAATGCCACAATCAACCTCTGGGCAACATCCTCGGCTAGTCGGAGCAAGGGACCATTGCAGGGCCATCCTGGCTCAAGCTTCATACCGGTTCTGATAAAAAAAAGTAGTATGTATATTTGTATAAAGATCTAACAGTTTATGTTTTTTTTTATGAATGACTGAACAGCCATCATGATATATCAGATTACAGAATAAAGTACATGATACCATAAGTTTCAAAATTATTACATTACAATTATTACTAATTATTAGTAAATTAAGATCCAATAAATGGTTATACCTGAATATGGATGTAGAATGAGGTCTTTTAACTAAGTAAAAAGATTGTTTGATTGTGAAAGACATGGTACCGAGTTGACATGTGGACTGAATACTTTGATGAAAGGTCTTGCACCAAAGGCATTTGGTATAAAACCATCCAGCCAACACTTCTTCGAACTGTGTGGTTCTATTTAAGTAAAATACGTAGACAAGACCTGATTGTCGATCTGAGACTTCGTTTAGGCCACATTCCATTAAACAGCAGCAGCAATTGCACCATATGTGGAGTTGTGGAAGACGTGTACAAGATACAACGGAGTGTGGCCGACATACAACGGCGTCTACTTAAATATAAATAACTACGATCTTGGTAGGATAAATAGTATATTAGCTTGTCTGTCCTCTGAAAAGGCGGAACTATTGTATTAATTAGTTAAGGCAAGGCCCATTCACAGATCTGACGAAAATACTGAAGCTTGAACTTCCAGTGTGAAGAAATAATGTAGAATTGCACTACATAAAAATTACAGTAGACTGAAAAAGAAACAAAGAAAAGTAATAACCTAACAAAATATTGAAAAATGCCTTGGTATGTCAAAAAATCCTAAATATCATAGTAAAAATAAACTTTAATGCTGCAGATCTCGTAATTATCAACGACAGTGATACGTTTTTTTTACAAAAAGATTGCTTTTTTATTGTGCTAAGGAAATAACCAGATAGATTTTTCATAAGTAATTCAGTGTTCCAACAATCAATAAAAATGTACTAAATATTCTACTAGAGCTTCCGTAGAGAGTGGGATGGTTAATTGCAAACTCACGCGTGCTAGAGGGGGTCATTTGCGCTGGAATGGCCTTACCTTAAAACCGTATTAGAATTAAGAAGTGATTAGTATATAAGAGAGCCACTATGAGGGTGGCATTTATAACACTCTTTAATAAATAAAGATAAAAAAGAAGACATGAGTGGAAAAGGCTGGAGGAGGCCTTTGCCGAGGGGCAATCAGACTTGCAGAAGAAAAGTAAGATACAAACATTAGACTACAATTAAGAAGTCAGAACACAAGGCTGATAATAAAAAAAAAGATATTGGTTGCCCTAAAATTATTAAAAACAGGCATGCTTACTCTTCAAGATTTTTGAACTTCTTAGGTCCTCTTCTTTACATCAGGCTTAATGCGCGGGTAGATTTATATCCACTAAACTACATGAGATGTACACTACAAGAAGCCAAAGCATGTCATATGAAGATGCAGAGATATTATTGATTTTTTTTTTATTATTTTGCATCATATCATATACTTTCCTACTTATTTGAACTACTTATAAAATTGCATTATATTTTGCATTTGAATATTTTTAAGTAATTGTAAGCCCTTCTTTACCTTAAATACAGGGTTTCCTAGCTCAGTCATGTGTTATTTATTACCATCTGATTGTAAGCTCCTAGTCTATAGTGCCTAATACTGTACATGTTTTATTAATAGTTTTTTTATTATTATTCTTATAATTTGTAACCATGTTTACTGCTGTTACTATTTTTCTTAGACTATCTCATAAATACTGTTTATCCTTTACTTTAAGTAGCACTTTGTATATCCTCATGGGATCCAGAGTATAATTGTGTACTTTATATTTTAGAACTGTTAGTTTTCCAGGAAAAGCCCAAATTCATTCAACATAATTTTGTATGTGGTGTCTGAGGTGTAAGAAAAATATAAGTGTTCATTTTGTGTGAAACTTACTTGTAAGACAATAGATGAGCACTAAGCAGTCCACCAATAATTCTAATATTGGTTTCAAAAACAGACACATTAATATCTGTGTCAAAGTTTTGTTTCTGTAGCAGTATCTCAACCACTCTGTTGAACTCTGTGTAGTTGCCCATGATCGCGAGTGTGTCGAGCGCGTCGATGAGCGTAAGCGAGTAGCTGCCCCACGTGTCTACGCCGTCGCACGACAGTGGCCGCAGCTCGTCGTAAGGATAAGCATACTTCAAATAACTATCATACGCATGCTGGAACATCTCCCGTGTCTCTTCTCTGAAAATATTGTATTGCAACAGTGTATCAACGCATTCAAGACTTAGTCTTCATTTGCGGGTTTGAATGAGGTTTACCTGAGCCTTAAAATATCTTCCTTCGTGTATTCTCGTAGCGCCGAACTGGACTGGATGCCACAAAGGCATACTAGGCAAATTATATATAGTCCATCGCCCATTTTGAAGAAAGGTAGAGGACACTTTAAGTTCATTGATTAATCATCTTTTTATAGACATTTTGTCTTTAGAAATCCTGAAAAAACAATCAGTAAACACGTCAGCCGAAACATCAAAAATATTTATTTATGTGATTGAGATATTTGCGACTGACATTGACAGTTACAGTAGTGACACCTCAAGTGACACACGTGACAAGACGACAGAGGGGCTACTCCGAACTTCGTATCGTGCCGTCACTTTCACTCATACAGTGTAAAAGGTACGGCACGATACGAAGTTCTGAGTACAGGAGCAGGGGCGCTACCGCGACAGCAAACGAAGTTTTCCCTCTCTGTCGCACTTACGTCCGAACGTTTAAGTGCGACAGAAAGCGAAAACTTCGTTTGCTGGGGCGCTACCGCGACAGCAAACGAAGTTTTCCCTCTCTGTCGCACTTGCAAGTTTGCATATAACTGAGACAGAGAAGGAAAACTTCGGTCGCGGTAGCGCCCCTGAGGGGCTACCGCGAACCGAAAACGAACGATGTTCGAATATCTCCCTCTCTGCCGCACGAATAAGCAAGTGCAACAGTGAGGGAGATATTCGAACTTCGTTCGTTTTCGGTTCGCGGTAGCCCCTCTGTGTCGATTTTATACATAGTTGTGTAACACATTGTTTCTATAGTAGAGTAGGGCCACTCCTTATATTTTTCTACTCAATGGACCAGTATTTTAGTAACGAGTATGCTGGAGTATTTTTATAAACATAGCCACAATTTTGCATGCTTCAACTTATACTGTTCTCAAAATGTAATTTGTTGGCCCTCGCAAAAATGGACTAAAGTAGCTTGTATATTCTTCTTAAATAGACGGCGACGAGCATAGACTACCTCGGGTTCTGATTGGTTGAAATTTGAAATAACATAGACAATAGAACGTCATAAACGCAACAGCTGAACTACCAAAATGTCTGTTGTCCGTTGACGCTGCATAGCAATTTCGAGGGTGATTTTGAATTTTTCCGGCACATTGTCTGGTCTACACGCAATATTTTGATAAAAATGTGCCCTTAGGAAGAAGAGTTACGGGTTTCCGTTTCACTTGCCATTATTTCCGTTAACGGCTCGCGTTTAGACCGATCTGAATATTCGTTATTAGGTGTTTACGGAAGAAGCGGGGACAATGGCATCATTCAGAATACACGAAGATCAAGAGAATGCTTCTCTGGCGATCAGAAAAGAAAATACCGATGTATTTTCGGTTGCTCAACGGCGTGCTCTTGGAGACCTCAGCCATTTCGCCTGCAATCAGAATCGGAGTATTAAGCTGGTGAGTACGGTACGGTTACTGGTCGTTATAAACATACCATCTATGTTTTTTGCTAATTTATTTCTGTTTCAGGCCGGATTTACAAATGGAACATGTAAAGTACAAGACGAGACAAGAACCGTGCGTCAAATTAAGAACGAAAAGAATATTGTGCCCCCCGTGGCGCAATTTCGCGCCTTCAGCGTATACGAAGACAAACCCTCGGAGGTGGAAGTGAAGAAACGCGAGCCGACGTTCAAGCCCTTCGTCGCTAAGGACACTAAAAAAGAGAGTTTCTTCATCAGCGCGGCTGAAAACGTGCGCGCCCTCTGCGCCCAGGTCGAGAAGCAGCCAGATCGGCCCACAGAAGCACCTCCGAAGAGGTAGGGTTTATTAACATAACCTCATTTCCTAACCCACTCTTTTATTTTACTTTACCATTGAAAAACTGCACTAACTTACCAATATGTGTCAACCATATTACATTTATACTTGGTTGGCACTTTGCCTTAATAAAAACGCTTTATTGCAAATAAATTAGATAGTCAGCATTACTTAGATAACTACTGACCCAAGGT
Organism: Epiblema foenella; assembly: GCA_963556455.1. Classification (NCBI taxonomy): domain Eukaryota; kingdom Metazoa; phylum Arthropoda; class Insecta; order Lepidoptera; family Tortricidae; genus Epiblema; species Epiblema foenella. The sequence continues at coordinate 11,084,824 of OY747099.1, read as the reverse complement.
AAATTCTCAATCTTTTATTTGTTACATTTTCTCCTTACTTACGAATACTTGTTTAAAATTAGTTACTATCCTGTGATATTGTATATTCAAAATATTGGAAGGTATAATGAATCTGGTCCTTCATGTTGTCAGACTGCCATTGCAAGAGAAAAAAGATGTGGTTGAATCACCCATGTCGGTTGGAGATGTCAGTATCCTGTCGTCAATGTCGGTCTCCAAAAATGAGAGTGAGATTCTGGAAATCACTGTTGAAGATGAAGAGGACACAACTACTGCACAGACGGACCGGGAGATGTTTTTCCATGTTGTGGAGTATCGGCAGGATATCTATGAATACATGAGGGAAATCGAGGTAAGTTTATTCGGTTGTCATATTTGGTACGATTTGCAGTATAAGCATGCTTTTTTGATTCCTTAGAATTACTCTCTTCTTATTTTTATAGAAGTTAATGAGCTTCTACTAGCTTCATAGTTGCTAGTAGTTTTATTTCGTGATAATCTACAACTTGGATTTGTTTGGAATAATTGGAATAAAAGATATATAATAAAAAATAATTGGAATAATAATTGGAATAGACATAAGCATTCAAAGAGAAATCTGTCCTCTTAGAACATATACATTCATGCTTCATCCTATTTTATAAAATAGTCAAATCTATTAAAATGTGGTACATATGCCATTGAAAAAATAGAAACTAGTAGAATGTAAAGAGGATGGGTGTGGATTCTCATGGATTGAACCATAAGCCCTTTTTTATAACTATTATTCTGTTGCTGATGATGCTTGCTAAACTTTTCAGATTGTTGTCTATTTTGTTGTAATGCTTATGAAATGAATAGGGTAGTGTCCATCATTGATGCTTATCAGCTTAGTGTCCAGCACTGGTGCTGTCACCCTATTTACGGATCTTTTTTCCTTAGCCGAGATTATGAAATCTTATTATTAATAGATCACACTTCTAAAAGCAAAATAAAAGACCTATATATTGACTGACATTTTCCAGTAGTCAGATCAGACTAATAATAAAACCGGCAAACTGCGTGTCGGATCACGCACAAGGGCTCCGCACCAAAACCTACTAGTCCACATTTAAAACCACTATTCTAAAACATTGAATCTAAAAAGGTCATATCTTCATAGCAAACTCACTTGGGCAAGACAAGTTTTTCAGCGAAAACTCAAAAACCGTAAAACCTATCTTGTTCAAACCAGAAATTGTTGAAAGTATTTCGACATAGAATACACCTTCCTACCAAATTTCATAATTATAGTGTGTAATAATATAGTCTCCGAGTAAATATACATACGGAGGGATGGACGGACAGACAGACATGACGAAACTATAAGGGTTCCGTTTGTATCTAGTTCCAGTCTATCTCTGATCTGGTTCATATATTTTCCTGAAGAAATCGTAAATGTAATTATCAATATATCGTACAGTGAAGTGGCTATTGTGATTGAGGTAAAAAAGCCATACGTGTTTGGGTCGCCGGCCTTTGGTCAGGCACGTATCCAGAGGGGGGGATAGTTGGGATTTAGCCCCCCCCTGAAAAAGTTTTTAGCCGTCTGTTTATTTATTCGCTTGCGTGTTCTTTCAATAAGTAGGTAAATAAAAATATAGATGTTTCAATGTTTGTCTTCCCCCCCGAACCAAAAGTCTGGATAAGTGCCTGCCCTTGGTCATTTTTTTATATCCTTTGGGCTATTTAATGTTTGTCGTACATGAATCATGTTTAGAGTTTAAGAGTTATTCTAATCATGATGATGAGGAGCCATGTTAAGTTTAGAGTTATTCTAATCATCACACGTTTACAATCATATAGTCACGACGGACGACGTGATCCGAAACACGTCGTCTGTCACATTCAGGAATTCTTACAGACAAGTAAAGTTACTATCCACCTTTATTTTATACCCAGGTAAAGCACAGAGCTAAACCTGGATACATGCGGAAACAGCCAGACATCACGTACGTCATGCGCTCAGTTTTGGTAGACTGGCTGGTGGAAGTGTGCGACGAGTACGGCCAGCAGAGCGAGACGCTGCACCTGGCTGTATCCTACGTCGACCGGTTCTTGTCTTACATGAGCGTGGTCCGCACGAAATTGCAACTCGTCGGCACCGCGGCTACATACATTGCTGCGTAAGTATTTTAGTCTGGGTCACCTCGAATTTTCTATGTAAAAGTGTTCGCGCAAGAATTTAGAGCGTAGGTATCAAAGGTTATCTCTAATTAATGTTGATTTAATTCAAATGGGGTAATCATTTATCTGTGATGCCCTGTATTCTTTATCCGATATTGCAATAGGTACCTATTATTTTTTTAGTAAAGTTGACGAAGCTATTACTAATTATTAAATTTAGCAATTAAATTCATAACTAAGAATACATTTAAAGTCACTTTTAAAAAAAACTGGGCCATTTCTAGTATAACGTATTAGAAAAATCCAATAACTTAATATATGTGTTAGGTAAAATTAATTTACATGTAGCTGTATATATAGCATTGTAGACTTTGGCTGTATATATAGCATTGTAGACTTTGGCTGTATATAATATTAAGTAAAAAGAAAAATTAAACTATTTCATTGAATTCATATTAAAGTTACATTTTTTTATAGTGGTGTAAGTATTTTGCTGTACCCTATCAGGCTCCATGAGATACGTAAAACAATATATAACACCTGTACTGTACCATTGTTGCAATAAATGAATTTTGAATAAACTACCATACTACCACCATTTATTCTGCTTCATTTATTTTGCAGATTTATTCTGCTTACCATACTTTTGGAAAATATGTGTAAGCAGAATAAATCTTACAAAATTAATCTACCTCCTCCTTTTGTACCATAAGGTTTCTTTTGTGCAATAAAGATTAAATAAATAAATAAATAAATCTAGTCCCATAGTAGTTCCCAATAAGGTTTGTGTTATGTGTACCACCAGACAGTGATAGACAATATCAAAACTCTTGCTCATGCTTATCACACATACATTTGTCCGGAAATTATGTCCATTAGAATAGAAGTAAAGTAGTCGTATGTACTCAGAATACGATAATTGTCAGGAAATACGAGGAAGTGTACCCGCCGGAGGTGTCGGAGTTCGTGTACATCACCGACGACACGTACACGAAGCGCGAGGTGCTGCGCATGGAGCACCTCATCCTGAAGGTGCTCTCCTTCGACCTCTCCACGCCCACGTCGCTCGCCTTCCTCTCGCACTACTGCATCTCCAACCAGCTACCCAAGAAGACCTTCCATCTAGCAGCTGTGAGTAACATTTCATCTAACTTTAAAAATCGTTTATTGACTTCACATAAGAAATCTTGCGAGTCAAATGATCGATATGATAATAAAGTATCGTTCCAAATAGTTTCCTTGATTCGTAAAGCAACATTTTTCTCCAGATCTCTTACAATAGTTTTCCATACAGATAGTAACAATATCATTATTATATATAGCTAGAACTCATTTATATTCGACATAAATTCGCCCGTAGCGCAGTGAACGCGAATAAGTCGCCATATTACACGCGGCAACTTTTTGGAGGGATACAGATGTCTAAATATAAATTTTATTGCTAGTATTGCGACGCAGTCACGCGTTCGCAAACGTGATAGTAGCCTGTTGTAACCATTCTTATTTTGATACAACTCATGTGTGCTATTGTCAATTGGTACTAAAGTTGAATGATGTATTCCGTAGTACATCGCGGAGCTCTCCCTGCTGGAAGCGGACCCGTACCTGCAGTACAAGCCGTCCGTGATCGCGGCCGCGGCTCTGGCGACCGCGCGTCACTGTCTGCACTGTCGCTGCGACCCGGAGAAGGACCACACCGACACTGTTCCCAGCGTGAGTGTACTTCTATTCTTCTTCCGCGGACAATTTGATGCGAGCATTTCCTTAACTTGGATCAGTCAGGAACAGACATGGAGATCCTTTCGTAACCAACATTTAACATTACGGGCGCCCATTTTAAGTTTACGCGGCTATGAGTCTCATTACAATCTTAAATTTTGGTTACAAACGATACCTCCTGTTAGAAATATAATAATAATAATAATAGTTTATTTCAGGCTTAATAACTACCAATAGCATTAGAAACATCCGTTTTTAAATACCTGAGGGCCTACTCCGAACTTCGTATCGTGCCATCCCTTTCACTCATATGGTGAGAGTGAAAGGGACGGCACGATACGAAGGTCGGAGTAGGCCCTCAGGTGTACAATGGGCCCAATAATGAGCCTTCACTATGGAGAGGTCTCTGTACTATATTTATTTCATGTAGCACCTCTACTTGGCACTTGGTGCCCTATATTAAGAGTTGTTTTGTTGCGTTTATAGAGTTCTCAAAGTCATGTGGGGTTGGTACAGGAGTGCCTGGCGGCGGCGTGGCCGATGGTATTGGCGGCGTGCGCGGGCTCATATTTTAGATTCATTTTAGGACACTTTTCCTATTCGAAAAAAAAGGCTTTTCCTAGCCTGTTTAGGCCGGGTTTTATAAGGATCTGTTAGACCAAATGTCAGATCAAATTTCAGTAACTCAGTACATTTTTTGACATAACAAACCGACATAAGGTCTAACGGATCTTTATAAAACCGAGCCTTAGAGGGCGCAAAACACGCGAGCGCGCCTGGTTTAGTTATTTCATATTTATTGTTGTTGTGTACAAAGAGTTCGTAAAGTCAAAATGTACGTGGTGTTGTACAGGAGTGCCTGGCGGCGGCGTGGCCGGCGGCGCTGGCGGCGTGCGCGGGCTACGCGGCGCCCGACCTGGCGCCGTGTCTGCGCGAGCTCGCCCGCACGCACGCGCATGCGCCGAGACAGCCCTACCAGGCCATCGTCGACAAGTACCGCACTAACAAGTCAGTCCAATAAGTCGCTTATATTAACAGTTTAACATTACTTGGGCACGGTGCGCCCACGCACGCGCACGCGCCGAGGCAGCCCTACCAGGCCATCGTCGACTAGTACCGCACCAACTAGTCAGTACAATACGCGCCAAGATCTTAACTGTTTAACATTACTTGGGTAGGGTGTACGGTGACATTGTACTATACTCCGTCTCCATATCCACGTTCTTGGCAACTCTTGTTTTTAGACAAGCAATGCGTGAGCTTCACTAAAAAAGGAAGATTAAAAAAAAGAGGTCTTATATTTTAAATGTTTTTTTATTTCAAATTGTCACAAAAGTATTGATTAAATAAAGTGAAAAAATATGATGATATTATATAATTAACATTACCATTTTTTGATTTTATTGCGTAGTAGAATTTAAGCGATAAAAATAATTTGAAACTGGTCGACTTGGAGTGATGCTTGAAACGATATTTCTTAATGAAATCCAAAAATATATATTTAAAATTTATGACATTAGGTCGCAATCGTCCTGTTATAGTAATACGCGTTAATTCAAACAGAAAATATCCTAAAAGGTGAGTGTTTTTTTAACTGATAAGGACTCTTACAAAAACTTGTATATTGAGCAAGGCATCATGCCAAATTATACATACATGGATTGATTCTTAATAACTAGTTTTGTACACTCAAAATAACGAGCAGAAAAGTCATTATAAGAAGTATGTTATCGCAGGTACGACGCTGTGTCTTCGATCCCGGCGCGGCCTCTGTACGCTGTGGCCGCCTATGCCCCCGCCACTGACCCCCGGGCCGCGCGCGACTCCACGCGCACCAGCTAGTGCTAGCGTCGCCGACTGGAACTGCAAGGGTTTTTAGCTGGAGTAACTTGACGATTAGTTTCCAAATCTTATGCCCGTAGTACACATTGGGCCAACGTGTACAGACCCACTTGGCTGTATTTTGACAGTTAGGGCTCGCCAACCGAATGCTGTCGGTTTTTTGTGTACACACCAATTATGTCGCGCTTCGCAAACTGTATTCACACATTGGCTCAACGTAATAAACGCCTAAGTAATAAGATTGTAATATACCATAATTATCAGTAATAATTCTATTATGATATATGTGTAATAATTGAATTGAATCGAACAGATTGATAGATATATTTATTCCCTTCCGTGTTTCACATTTTTAAAATAAAATTAATTCACAAAAGGTTGGGGAAAAAAAATCTCCTTTGTAACTCTATTTTTAAATAAATTGCCATGGCCGCAAGTGATTTCACGTCCATTGTTTACAAAGCACCAATGCAGAATGATCGGTGCACCAATGTGTAAACAGTGACACTTGGGCAGGCCCAATGTGTGCTGGGGGCATAAAAGATTAATCATCCTTTGCGTATATAGTCCACTCGGGGACTTTAATTGTTGAGCCATTTAGAGCTCACTTATACTGGACACTTCATAGCCACGAAGGTCCTGTATAACGGGTACACACGTAACTGCGTCGCATCTGATTTTTGCATCACAGGCATCGGACGCAACGTACGCAACCGATTGTAGTATTCTTTGTATAGACGTCACACAAGTGCGTCCACTGACCCGCACCGTTCAGAAGTCCGCACTGTGGAGAATTGTAGACACTTACCTTTATAACTATTGTGACTGCATCGCTGAAAAATGATGCCCTGATTTTATAAATTTCTAAGCGCTGCTTTTTCAAATCGAGTGATATGTTTATAACAAAGTTTACTTATAATATCAGAAACATTTAACGTCAATTTGCTCCAATTAAATTAATATGTTTTCAACGCGCGTCTAGTAGTAGGTAGGGTTAGCCACTTCCGACTGGTGGCGCCTTACCCCTTTATTCATAAGACTTAACAAACCTCTGCTAATTAAAATGTCTGTTATCACTGTCTCACAAGCACATGTGTAACAGATCAAATGAATTTTAGCGGCTAGTTAACTAATATAGGTTTGATAGACGTTTATGAATAAGGGGGTTAGCCTTCGGCTGAAACACAGTCAAAGAACAGAAACAGAATGTAACTTTAAACAGCTTATTTCAGCGTTTGTTTGTAGCGACGAGTCGGAAGGTTTTAATGTATTTCAGGAGCTAAATCCATTTCATACAAATTCGGTGTTGCAAATATAATTCTGAATTCCTATCTAATGTTAATGTATCTATAGCAAGTTATTAACAATGATATCTATTCCTATCATGTGAATCTCGATTTTTTTGTAAATGGTTTGTCTACGATGACTTTGTATGAAATTGATTGACTCCTATAAGTTGGTAGTAAAATATTGTCGAAACTGAGAGACAATGCCTTTATTCATAAGCTTAAAGCTTATTTTTAGTTAAAATTCGTTTGTCAGTCACATCGAAATTTTGCAAGAAACCAAACTACTTAACTAACAGAAAACCTTATTAAGTTTTATGAGAGAGGCACATGTCGCATGCACCAAAGTTCCCGAAAAAAAGTACCTGCCAGTACCAGTAGTACGGGACCAATTTCCAATGAGGTGTCAAACAATAAAGTATTTCATAATTCGTCAGTACCTGCCAGTAACTAAGATTCAGTGTCGAGCGCGTGTTTCCAATATGTGAAATCCGTGCTCTACTAGTTTTAAAATATGACTGACTTAAGAGTAACCCCGTAAGCTTGCATTTATTGGTGTTTGCTAAACTCTTATTGAGACTTAGGTTTCAGATTTTTAGATAATGGGTACTGTGTGAGTTGTTATGATAGTTTTAGTATTAACGGTTTCCTATGGAAACTCAAATGAAGACTACTGTTAGTTTGTGCTATGACAGAGAACAATATGTATTGTGAGGGTGAGACGTACGTACTATCCGCTACGCTTCAATGTACCGACACCCTTGAATGCACGAATAGCTAAGATAATATTGTACAGATTTAATTTTAAGTGTTATAATTTTTATTTTGTAATACTTTTGTGTTCATTTATTTTACAGTTTCCGTCACCTTCTTTCCGCGTATTTCTTTTTTACGTCTACATTCCATGTGAATTATAATAAACTCCATTTACAGTTTGGCTAAATTTTTCTGTGGCTAGTGGTTATTATTTTACACGCATTATTATTAAACAAAAATCTTTGCAGCAAATAATAACGAATTTATATTTCTTGTTTCAAGTTAAGTGAAACGCTATCTAAATTAAACACAATCCATAGGAACACGCGATACACTTCAGAAATGTTTGTTAGTAAATTATTATTTTTGAGACTTGAGGTATGTTTTAATATTGATAATTAGTTTATAATTTAATTTAATATAATATAATCGCAATTTTGCTTGTGTTTTACACTATGGAGGTAAGTACCTATGAGTATATTGATAATATATATTGATATTTTGAAATAATTGATGTGTTTTAATTAGATTATATAGGAAATAATTATTCAAATCGAAAAACATTGACAGAGACAGATATACTATAATTGTCGAAAACGAATCTGACATGATCGACGCGGGCCGGGAGCGCTACCGCGAACGGCATTCGAAATGTTCCCTCTCTGTCGCACTTGCAAGTTTGCACATAAGTGAGACAGAGAGGGAAAACTTCGTTTGTGGTTCGCGGTAGCCCCTCAGGTGCGGCGACGATGCGATGTCGAGGAATCATTTCCTTCCGCAGCTATTTAGCGGGTAATTTTTCGAGTAATAAAGTGTAAACTTTATCGAGCGCGCAATAGAGTTGTTTATACAGCCGCGACGCGTAATGATTTGCTAGACAAGATTCGGTCAAATCTATTTGGAGCGGGCCGAGCGGGTAACGCGTCCTAGAATGTTAAGCTCGATATATTTAGGGTAACATGTCGAACAATGGAACACCTAAATTTCAAGCCTCCCTATCTGAGCAGTTGCTAAAGATACAAGTCTGATATTTTGCACCATGATAGACAATTTATCTAGCTATCGCATGGTATTTCAAATCACGGCTTTACTTTTATGATTTCAGAGTTAATATCATTTTTCCAAAAGATGAGATTTTTTTCATTGTGTCCATGTATATGTACTTATTCATTAAAACAACTGATTTTTTACAATGAAACAGAGGGTTTCACATTGAAACAGTGTTAGAAGTACTTTGGTTTTTAACTGTCTATCAATGAAACACCCAAATTTCAAAGCATCCTATCTCTGCAATTTTTACAAATACGAGTCTGATATTTTGCACCATGATAGACAATTAATTTAGTAATCGCGTGGTATTGCAAATCATAGCTTCAGTTTTATGATGTCTGAGTTATTAACTTTAAATAAAAAAACTACCTATGTTTCATTGTATCCATATAATCAAACCCTGATTTTTTAACACTGAAACACGGGTGGATGGCACAATGAAACTGAGGGCTTCCCATTGGGTTTTTACCAATTAGGAGTCTGATATTTTGCGCCATGATAGACAATTTAATCTGCTATCGCATGGTATTGCAAATCATAACTTCACTTTAAAGATATCCGAGTTATTATAAGATTTAAAAAAAAAAGATGATATTAAACCATGATTTTTTACAATGAAACAGGTGTGGATGGCACAATGAAACTGAGGTTTTCACATTGGATATATTGGGTATATACCAATTAGATGGGTATGAAAGCAAAATAAAGTTGTTAAAAATGAAAAATGATTTATTTTTACTAGAATACACAATAAATCTAACAAAAGGACCCGTCTTACACCTACTGAAAATGAATCCTATATAATTTGCTATTATACCTACAATGAACCTAGATAGTGTAACAATAAAACGTGTCATTGAACACCACCCTCGATTGTTTCAACGTGAGACAACCGGGCCATTTTTTATTTCTGTTAAAAAAAAAGTGACTTAGAGTGAACGATTCCCAATAATATTTAGGTCCAAATATACTTTAAAATATACAGAATGCACAATAATATTCAACAGTACGAAATCATTATAAGTAATTTGCTAAAAAATCACCAAATATGAAAAATAAAAGTTACTTTGTCGTAGCCAAATCACACAATCGCTCGTGAAGGTGTGTTGACTCGACGCGGCGCGTTCCCGTACTGGGCCAGCAGGGAGGGCCCTTGATCATGTTCTTACAAGATACTCTGCACTAGTTGGCAACGTCGCGTTTTCGAGGTATTGCAAAGTTTCACTGTGTACCTTTGTGTCATTGTTCGACAGTTGACCCTACTCGCTGGACGCGTATTTTACTTCCAAATTTTATTGGCGATTCATATATGTAGGTATGTACCTATAATAGAGGAAGTCATCAGTTGAGTGATACGGTTGCAAATATGATGAAAAATATAATTCTTCACCTGACTCTAATATCCGCCACGTACCATTCTTGTTGAATTTCAGCTAGATCATATATAGACTGATAATTATATGACATTATATCAAGCTGAATGCGTAGAAAGCGGATTAGATAGAAGGAGGATTAGCGAATCACCAACGGGACGGACTTATGATAGGTTAACTAAATTGAGATGTATCCAAGACTAATAGGATGTAGCACAATCCTAACATCTCATAATTAGTGGTGCTGTATATACTAGTGGTTATATTCTCTTTGGTGGCTTGTGCAGGCAAAGCGGTGGCAACCGGTGAATAAATAAAACGATGTCTTAAAAGTCTATAGGTATTCATTTTAATTAACTGTTTATTTTTAGTTCTATCCAGATTTCCTTATCTTCTAACTGCGAGTTTGTATGTTACATTGAACATATTTGTACTGTATTGACGTACAATTGTACATAATCGGCGGTATTCACAGGGGTAGACATTAATGCTTCTCTTGCGTGTACACGTTGCTTTTTTTCGTCGATGTCCGGCCTGCAATTAAAAAATAGTTTTTAAAAACCATAAGTAAGTGCAAGATTAGAATACCTAACAATTGTTCGTAGATAAAACACACGGTAGGACCCAAAGTATATAACAAGATCCCGCTAGAGATAAAACAAGCTACTAGCAACGGAACCTCTAGAAAAAAAACCGGCCAAGCGCGTGTCGGACCACGCACAATGAAGGGTTGCGTACCAACACCTACTAGTCCACATTTAAAATCACTATCCAATACATTGAATCTAAAAAACTCGTATCTTCATAGGGAACTCACGGCACTTACGACCTTTTGTTTGGACAAGACAGTTTTTAAGCGAAAACACAAAAACCATAAAACCTATATTGTTCAAACCAAAAATCGTTGAAAGTACTCATGCACACCACCTCAATTTTTTTTCAGAATTTTAAACTTAATAGTTTGGAAATTAGAGAGGGGGGACACACTTTCTATGACTTTGACAGCTAATATCTCACCAACGGTTGACTTGAATGGACAAGTTTTTTAGAAACCACCATATCATTTTTAAAAGCCTATCCATCGATACCCCACACGACTATGTGCGTTGAAATTTTGTTTTTTCATCCACCGGTTACATGTATGGAGGGCCCCCCCCCTAATTTAATATTCTTTTGCAATTTCACATCACTTTTATGTAGCGGTTCATAGAATACACCTTCCTACCAAATTTCATAATTGTAGTGCTTATAGTCTCCGCGTAAATCGGCAGTGACATACGGACGGACGGACAGACATGACGAATCTACAAGGGTTCCGTTTTTGCCATTTAGGCTACGGAACCCTAAAAATGGGGGTGTAAAGGTCCCAATATTGATCCTAGCGAAAAAGTGTGTAGAATCTCAGAACATTTTTTGCTAAGGGCCACCGTTTACGAGCTTTTTACAAAAACTAAAAAAACCGGCCAAGTGCGTGTCGGACCACGCACAATGAAGGGTTCCGTACCAACACCTACTGGTCCACATTTAAAATCACTATCCAATACATTGAATCTAAAAAAGTCGTATTTTCATAGGGAACTCACGGCACTTACGATCTTTTGTTTGGGCAAGACAGTTTTTAAGCGCAAACTTAAAAACCGTAAAACCTATATAGTTCAAACCAAAAATCGTTGAAAGTATTTACTAATTCACATAACCTCAATTTTTTTCAGAATTTTAAACTTTATAGTTTGGAAATTAGAGGGGGGGGGGGGGGGACACTTTCTATGACTGACAGCTAATATCTCACCAACGGTTGACTTAAATGGACAAGTTTTTTAGAAACCTCCATATCATTTTTAAAGGCCTAGCCATCGATACCCCACACGACTATGTGCGTTGGAATTTTTTGTTTCATCCACCGGTTACATGTATGGAGTGCCCCCCTAATTTAATATTTTTTTTGTAATTTGACATCACTTTTATGTAGCGGTTCATAGACTACACCTTCCTACCAAATTTCGTAATTGTAGTGATTATAGTCTTCGAGTAAATCGGCTGTGACATACGGACGGACGGACGGACAGACATGACGAATCTATAAGCGTTCCGTTTTTGCCATTTTGGCTACAGAACCCTAAAAAGGGACCTTTACATCCCCACCTATCCGTTAGTTCCACCCCCACCCACCAATACTTTTAGTATGTTGTTATGCACATCTTTACCTACAACTGTGCCACAATTCGCTTATACATGAATTATTTCCGCCAATTGACCAATCAACAGAACTACTCCAACTGGAAGGAGATCCAGTTAAGTCTCTGAATAGGGTCAATACTTTCTTCACATCAGTGGGTAAGAATCTTGCTGAAATAGCTCTGGCAAAAAAAGACTGCAATAAATAAAATCTAGCCAGATTAGATCAAGGATCTGTGATACCTTCAGCGTCGTCCTTCTTCATTCGACCTACAGACGTGTTTGAGATTGCCTCCCTCATCAGAGATTTAAAGTCGGAAAGTGCACCCGGCATAGACGGCTTAACTCCGGACGTATTAAGAATGTGCATAAAGTCATAAACCATTTGACCGAACCCATTACATACCTATGCAATTTAAGCATAGTCAGGCACCTTTCCGGATTCTCTGAAAATAGCATTGGTCACACCAATCTACAAAGCTGGAAACAGGAAGCAAGTTACTAATTATCGGCCCATCTCACTTCTCAGCATTGTGGGAAAACTTATTGAGAAGGTCATTAATCGCCAGCTACTTGACTTTCTAGAGAGCAACGCTCTCCTCTCACCAAATCAGTTTGGGTTCAGAAAAAAACGCTCAACGGAACAGGCAGTCGATCTGCTGGTCAATGGCATAGTAGATTGTGTCGATAACGGGGATAAGTGCATAGTGGTGTTTTTGGACTTTGCCAAGGCCTTCGACACTGTCTCTATTCCTATTCTCTTAGGCAAACTCGAGCGCCTTGGGTTGAGGGGACTAGTACTTAATTGGTTTAAATCCTATCTCCAGGGTCGAAGGCAGTGCGTCCGCGTGGGTGACCATTGTAGTGCGTTTTCTAATGTCGATTTCGGAGTACCTCAAGGAAGCGTGCTAGGGCCAACCTTATTTTTGGTGTATATAAACGGTCTCTGTAATCTTCAATTGCTGCGAACTGCAATTTTGTCTTTCGCGGACGACACAGCGATAGTGGTTACGGGAAGGGACTGGGCAGAAGTCCAAAAACAAGCCGAACTTAGCATGGCGGTCGTCACGGACTGGCTGGATGCAAATTTACTCACATTAAATGTTAATAAAACCAAATACATATGCTTTTCCATTAACGCCAGAGGTCAGGCAAGTGACGATTTTTCCATACGAGTTGGTATACAGAGCGGCGTGAGTCATCACACATCAAACAATGCAGGTAGTGCACTTGAGCGAACAAATTTGATTAAATAACATAAATAATTATGATCTCGGTAGGATAAATAGTATATTAGCTTGTCCGTCCTCAGAAGAGGCGGAACTATTGTACAAATTAGTTAAAACTGTATTAGAATTAAGAAGTGATTAGTATATAAGAGAGCCACTATGAGGGTGGCATTTGTAAAACCCTCTTTAATAAATAAAGAATAAAAAAAAAAAAACTCATGTTTGCTTTTAGGCTCCCGAGAAACGTTGCGTATCCTGAGTTACTAAAAACGGTTTACTTTGCGCTCGGTGAATCCATATTGGGTTACTGTAACTCAGCCTGGGGTGGAGCAGCAAAGACTATTCTGATTAGCCTAGAAAGGTCGCAGCGATCTCTTCTAAAAGTCGCACTCTGTAAACCATTTCGCTACAGCACAAGGGATCTTTACATAGAGGCGAATGTTCTTACAGTACGATACGACAGCTGTTCCTGAGGAAGGTCATGTTTGCATACGGCATAAAACACGACAAAAACTTTGACGCTGACACAAGAAGACGTCAACGCTGGAAAATGCCAAAATACAAGACCAGATTTGCCCAGCATTTCAGTTCATTTATATCCCCTCATGTCTTAAAAATCTTTTGCAAAACCTACACAGGTCACCGTCCCCCAAATAAAAGTATTTTGACCAATTGGCTAAAGCAACATGACTACGGTAAACTGAACTGCTCCTAACTGTCCTTCGCTAAGTATTTCTTTGAGCTAAACATTCAATTGAATTAATTATAACTTTCAAATCCAATTAATTTCATTACAATATACATATACATATATATACACAACATCACACACAAATAATAAATAAGATTAATCTATAATTGTAAAAGGAACAAAAAAACTGCTAATTGTTTAATATTTTATTTAGGTACCCTGTATGAAGGCATGTTAAAAATGTAAGCTTATTATTCTACTGTGTCCTGTAACACAGGGATTCCTAGCTCAGGACCCAAAAAACTTGTATCCTGTGTGAATTTGTTTCTTTGGATAAATAAATATTTCTATTTCTAATTGCCAGTTAATGGTCTTCGTTGGGCGTACTAAGGTTTCAAGTAGGCATAAGAGATGTAATCGATTCGCTTGCCCTGCCTTGCCTCTTAACCAGTATTACATTGGAATGTACATTGCAATGTAATACTTATATTAATACTAGCTTTTGCCCACGGCTTCGCCCGCGTACTAAGAGTATTTTTTTTAAGAGGAACCACAAAGATGAAACCCATATCGATTTTTAAGAAAAATAAATGTCTGCCATCTTGAATCTGAAACTGGATGTCATTTTCGTAATCGACACCCAGAGCAACTTCGAAGATGACACCCAAATTGATAATTAAGAAAAATAAATCTCCGCCATCTTTGATTTGAAAATGCATGCCATTTTCGTAATCGGCACCACGAGGAACCTCGAAGACGACACCCATATCGATTTTTAAGAAAAATAAATGTCCGCCATCTTAGATCTGAAAATGGATGTCATTTTTGTAATCTCTGCACCCCGAGATGACACCCATATTGATTTTTAAGAATAATAAATCTTAGCCATCTTTGATTTGAAAATGCATGCCACTTTCGTAATCTGCATCACGAGGAACCTCGAAGATGACACCCATATTAAGTACGAAGTTTCAAATATCTTACTTTAAAAAAGATTTTCTCCCCGTACAAACTTTGAACCCTCTTTTCACCCCTTTAGTGGAGCAATTTAGAAAAACGCTGAAATACGCCATTAATATATTTAAACATAGACTCTATAAACAAAGTTTCATGTCTCTTACTTTAATAAATACGGTTTTTCATACAAACTTTGGACCCCCGTTTCACCCCTTTAGGGGATTAATTTTGAAAAATCCTTTCTTAGTGCACCCCTAGACCTTATAAGGAACCTACGTGCCATATTTGGAATCTCTAGAACCAGCGGTTTGGGCTGTGCGTTGATATGTCAGTCAGTCAGTTTCTTCTTTTATATATTTAGATTATACCTTTTTACTCGAAAATGAACTAATTGCTATATAATACAGTTCCTTGTTGCTCTGGCTCATTATACATCACACGCTGTTTTATGCTAACTACGCAAATCCATATAATCAAACGTAATCCTAACTTTAACTTGCTAGAACCACTGTGCACAGATCTTGTGTAAATACACGTATCGGTCTCGATGAATGGTTGCGGCGCAAAGCGACATGCTCCCACTTCGGAAGTGCGTGGCCGACTGAACGCCGCGTTCGCTCGCACTCGTATTTGTAGGGAGCGCACCGTTTCATAGTAATTTGTATGGAGATTTCGGGCGAAAAATTGGGCAAGTTTGTGATTTTTTTACACAAAATAAGAATACATTTGTTAAAAAAATATTATTGGAGGTAATTCTTTATTGTTTTAAGTTTATTATTTAATAAAATTCATTTCATAATTCCTAATATTTACGGCTCAGTTGTTACAATACGGGAGTGCGATTTGCACGTTTTCAGTGATTTTCCGATTTTTTTTACACTTGTCCATAAGCATTATCTAAAATTCGACTTTTCTAAGTAAGAGTGTCATTCATTGGCTAACTATGTGATTTTTTTTAAGGTTGTGAAGTATCGTTTTCTATATAATTCTATTACATTCCCGACCATCGATTGCCGAAGACTGTCCTTAATCTCCAATTTTATAAACAGTAAAGTTATTTAGGCTCAATGGGTCAGCAAGTTTTGATTTAAAACGCAAGCGCTTTAAAGGCTGTAAGTCAGTACCTAAATAACGCAAATCTAAAACATATAGTTCAGTGAAATTAGCTGAAAATTTGGCAAAATTAATGGAGAACTTTTATCTATCAGGATATGTAGGTTATAGGACAAAGTTCAATTTTATCTACTCTCCCCCCCCCCTCCGGGGCGAGCGTCACCCCCCCCCCCCACCCGTGAAAGTGTCCCGGAGCGCGGTATTTTCCATTTTAAAAGAAAACCGTACACGATACATAAAAAGTGTACAGGAACGAAATAATCCTTGATAAATTAGCTATAAACCTCTACTACATATAAAAGCGATATCACTCATAGTTTCAGCGCAATCTGCCACCAAATACGAACGTTTTCAAAAAATTATCGATATTTTTTGCTGTAAGTTTAGTTTTCTCAAAAACTTCACACATTACCGCCAAACTATGTATGACTAAAGTAAAGAATAGAATATGCTCTTTATAAAAAGGTATAATTCATTTCTAAGCACTTTCATTTACCGTTGCTGTGCTATTTTTAGAAATTTAATTCATTCGGCCATACAGCGAAATATAAATATTCATACTAGTTCAACGGTGGTACTAAAATACCATATTCTTCTTATATGTTTTCCTGTAATCTGTAGGTATAGGACTATTTTCTGTATTTTTTATATATTTTTATGGCCAGTACTTTAGGAGATAAGAGGGGGGCGGAGAAATGGTCAATTTTCGCCTATTTTCTTAAATAATTTCAAAAATGTTTATCTTAAAATTATGAAAAAAATATATTTGATATCCTCATAATGTACCCTTTCATTTGATATGTCACACGATATAGTTCGCAATTATTTTTTTTTAAATATTATTTACACCCCACAAGTACCTCCCATGTTTAAAAATTTATTTATTTACGTAACACATCCGTATTTGGGACACCGATTTACATATGTGTGCCAAATTTCAACTCAATCAGTCCAGTAGTTTTGGAGAAAATTGACTGTAATAAACGGACTCGACTAATTCGACTGTGTGTGTATCCGTCCGTTTATCACAGTCAATTTTCTCCAAAACTACTGGACTGATTGAGTTGAAATTTGGCACACATATGTAAATCGGTGTCCCAAATACGGATGTGTTACGTAAATAAATAAATTTTTAAACATGGGAGGTACTTGTGGGGTGTAAATAATATTTAAAAAAAAATAATTGCGAACTATATCGTGTGACATATCAAATGAAAGGGTACATTATGAGGATATCAAATATATTTTTTTCATAATTTTAAGATAAACATTTTTGAAATTATTTAAGAAAATAGGCGAAAATTGACCATTTCTCCGCCCCCCTCTTATCTCCTAAAGTACTGGCCATAAAAATATATAAAAAATACAGAAAATAGTCCTATACCTACAGATTACAGGAAAACATATAAGAAGAATATGGTATTTTAGTACCACCGTTGAACTAGTATGAATATTTATATTTCGCTGTATGGCCGAATGAATTAAATTTCTAAAAATAGCACAGCAACGGTAAATGAAAGTGCTTAGAAATGAATTATACCTTTTTATAAAGAGCATATTCTATTCTTTACTTTAGTCATACATAGTTTGGCGGTAATGTGTGAAGTTTTTGAGAAAACTAAACTTACAGCAAAAAATATCGATAATTTTTTGAAAACGTTCGTATTTGGTGGCAGATTGCGCTGAAACTAAGAGTGATATCGCTTCTGTATGTAGTAGAGGTTTATAGCTAATTTATCAAGGATTATTTCGTTCCTGTACACTTTTTATGTATCGTGTACGGTTTTCTTTTAAAATGGAAAATACCGCGCTCCGGGACACTTTCACGGGTGGGGGGGGTGACGCTCGCCCCGGAGGGGGGGGGAGAGTAGATAAAATTGAACTTTGTCCTATAACCTACATATCCTGATAGATAAAAGTTCTCCATTAATTTTGCCAAATTTTCCATACATTTGAATCTAATTTTCTTGAGCTAATAATAGATTTGCGTTATTTAGGTACTGCTTACAATTATGCATGTAAATAATTAATAGAACTTCAGGTAAGTACTGAAATGCGGTAAACATTCACATTCACATGAGTCGCTTTGGTTTTGAGATAATTAAGCTCTAAGAGTCACAAAGATCCGAAATCTTTCATAATAATAGTTCATCATAATCAATTGGTAGCGACATTTCTCAGTTTATAACTACGATTGTAAAACTAAAAACTTTACATGAAAATACGTACTTTATCTTAGCAACTATAAGACTCATATTATTGAATTCTGCAAGTGGTAAATAATCTACATTAACTTCGATTCAACTTGAACGAATGGCATCTGTGTAATGGCACGTCTTTGACACGCCAAACGTCAAATATCGTGAATTTACAACAGTCTACACTCGCCTCACGATACGTCCTTACTGTATCTTGACCCTACGATTCGTGGCAACTATGTGCATATTTGGAGCTCAGACTTACACTGGTTCATCTGAGTCGAATTTTCGTAAGTCAGCGGGTATTGTAAATATTCTACATGATTATGGATCTATGAAATTCAACTTCCACCCCCGAATTTATCTATTTGAGGGATGACGAAGAGATAAAAAGTAATCCAGATAATCCAGATATGTTAATCCAGGCTATAAACTCGTTGTGTACCAAGTTTCATCATAATCCGGTCAGCCGTTTTTGCGTGATTGAGTAACAAATATCCAAACATCTAAACATCCGAACTTTCACATTTATAATATTAGTGGGAATAGTAGGAATTTGCTGTATTTTGTAGGCCCTCAGATGACACCATTATCACACTCGACCACTCTAACAACGAAGATATATCAATTATAGGTAGACGAAGTTCAAGGCACTGGTTTGACAATGTTGACAACAACTGACTAACATAATTAAATCTCTAATTTCAAACAGACACTACGGGTTGAGAGATTTTGGTTATTTGTCGGTAGTCCCCTTTTTTACTCTCCATTTTTTCACATATTATCTGTTTATTGTACAATTTTTGAATAAGATTCTTTTTATTTTGCTTCGAATTATATGCTTACCAATTTTCAAGCCTTTAAGTCACGAATTAAAGGACTTCCCATACAAAGTTCATCCCCTCTTTTCACCCCCTTTCATCCCCAATCTGTATGATTTTTATAGCCTATAACCCGTCCGAAGATCAATTAAAAGTATTAGTGAAGGTTGTATTGAAATCTATTGGCTAGTTTTCGCGTGATGGTGAGACAAATAAACAGACAGACAAACAGACACAAATTCTAAAAACTGTTGAAATGTGTTCTGTTATCGATTCTAAGACCCCTCCATCGATTTTTTCGCTAATATCTTCTATTTACAGACTTTCGAACCTCTACAGCTTTATTATATGTATAGATTGACATATAAAATGATTTTTTTTTATAAATAAATGATTGAATTGAATTGATACGTGGTATGGAAAAACATGAAAAATTAATGCTAATTGAAGAGTTCAGGGGAAAAACGAGTCTATAATGTTGGAAATTATGAAGACATATCGTAAATCATTTTCAACACAAAATACTTTACGAACGTTAATAACGTTAGTTTTAATCTTGGACTGAAATAAATTTGCATCGTTTTACACCCGGATTTTTCGATTATTGTTTTTTGTAGTCGTATCTATAGTTAAATTTATGACTACGCGCGTGCCGTGGAATTCTAAACGGCCCAGCTGCAGACTATATTCGCTGCACGTGCGCCGAACACGCCAATATGCGGAAATTAAAATTACCCCTTCTATTTATTCCCGGTCTCTGGAAATGCAAATGCAGGAGCTAATTTTAAAACACGTAGACGCATTTTCGAATTCTATGCATTCTCAGAATGCTTTGAAGTTCAAAATATCAAGTTAAGTCATAGAATTCGTAGACGAGTTTATTAAGTCATAACGTAACATTGTATGTAACAGCCGACACACAGTCTGAGAAGTTTGAAAAGTTAGTTGAACAAATTTCTCAGAACTCACGCCAGCTTCCGTCGTCCAACTGTGTCTATAAATCACGGTAGGTACCTATACTTACTATATGATGTAATACTGTTTTACTACGTTTCCTCAAACCGCCAGTTTGAGTTAAATTACAATTTCTATGAAATATCAGCTGTTGGCGTGGGACCTAGGAACCGTCGCCAGCAAATATATCTGTACTCTTTAGGATAATCATAATATCAGATCAGACTTCAGAACACGCAGACTATCGCCTTGACGACAGCGTTATTGTATTTTCAGAAGCTTATTCCGTGATTCGTATTGTGTTGTAGTTATTATTTATGAGCCCTTAGTTTACTCCGATATATCCGATGACGACTGGAAATCTACTAGGACTAGGAATTCAGTTTCACGCAAAAAAATCTCATTTTGTCTCGATATAACCTTCAATGCTCGCCAATTCTGCGATCTGGCCGTCTGGTGTGCGAGACAAACAATTTAAATCTTATTTAAGAAGCTCGGAGGTCACAACATGAGATGACGCGATGCATAAACATAATAAATCACCAGTCGGCGATGCAGTGGGACTGCCGCTGCCATAAAGATGAGGGCGCGCGGCGCGTTATTGGTCTGTAGATTTGCGCTTAATTTGTTAGAGGCCGTTCAGCTACCTACAGTCATTATTATTAGGGTTCCGTACCAAAATGGTAAAAAAGGAACCCTTATGGTTTCACTTTTTGTCTGTCTGTCTGTCTGCCTGTCTGTCACATCGCTAAATATCACATGAAATTTGGAATAGTTATAAAGAAGGCTTTTTAAATATTTTTTTTATTTACTGTGAAAAATGACAGATAACAGGTGGTTCAAAATTTGAAAGTCTAGTTAATATGTCGAGTGGGGTGTCATATGAAAGGGCTTGAATTGCACATTTTGAAACAAAATTTTATTTCTTTTTACGTTAAATCATTTTTGGTATGATGGAGGAAACCCCCCCCCCCCCCCCCCCCCTCCCCCCTTATCTCCGAAGTTTACCAAAGAAATAATATAATATTATTACATAACATTGTTATCAATATATATTTTACACGAAAAATATAACTGTAGCTCAATCTAGTTTTTATTTATTTTTTTCGTCAAAAAACATTTCTATACTAAGTTTGTAATTTAATCACCTTTGCATGTATTTTTGTTTTATAAATTCCTACGAGATTATGGTGAAAGTATCTTCTTTCAAATAAAGAAAAAAAAATTGAAATCGGTTTACGTTTTAAAGAATTATCCTTGAAAAACTACCATACATACAAGTCAAGTTCAGTCGCTCAAATTTGTAACAAAAGTCGCCGATAGATGGCGCTGTACCCATGGAGTCCAATTTTCACACCATGTTGTTGAGATTTTCCTGATTTAATAGGGTTGGAACCGGTGCACATCTGTATACGGAACCCTCGGTGCGCGAGTCCGACTCGCACTTGACCGGTTTTTTTTTGTGATGGATTTGAAAAATGTTTGGATTTTCCTTCAATATTCAGGTGATAGGACGCTAGGCCAGTTACGCAACCACCGTTAGTTTGCGACCACCCGAAGAACGATGGATACGTATAGTATAGGAAATATTGGTTGGTCCGAGACGCAAAATCTTGGTGACTTCACTGATATATCGCAAAGTTGGGCATATGGCTAGCACCTTATTGGCTAGCACCCAAGTCAGTATAGATTTTCCTATTTCGCGCGAGTTTTTTCGGTATATTTTAACGACTTCGACTGGGAAGAAAACTGAAAGATCTCTAGATATGGAATTTGTTAGTTAACTTAACTGGTTCTGTTTCATACATCTCGATGAATAGTAGTTATTTATTTAGTTATGCCATACCCAGTCGTGTCATGATCCACGCTCAATGACCGTGGTATTTTATTGGTCCCATCATAGTTTCCTTCTGTCACTAGCGATGCTGTTTTGCTCGTCACAAACATATCTACGTGCCCGGTGAACCAATACGAATATCATATATGTACCTACCTACCTCCTCTTCGAATAATGTTCCATTCGAATTGTTTACCATCTGATTGTATGTTTCATCACGATTGGCGCTTTAAGGTGTCTTCGGGTAATCCCGAGTGTCGAGTAATTCCGAAAATAACCAATTCCAATCTAACTAAGCGGTTTCGATGCACAACAAAATCTTTAACATTTCTTTTTGATGGTGATGATGATGAAATGCAATAAAATAGCTTAGTTATACTGGAATTTGCTATTTTCGAAATTACCCGACATTCGGAATTACCCGAAGACACCATATACAAAATTATAAATTTATCGTGATGTTTACTTTGACTGTTCTTTGCTTACCTGAACGTAGCTAATGGAATCAACCACACGAAATCCGTACCTGTTACATGTTTTATATGGGTAGGAATTAACACGTCGGTGGTAACCAAGCGTAGGTACGACCCGCCTGATAAGTAAGCGATAGCTGCGCCCTATTATGTACTTTAAGGGTTCCGTAGCCAAAATGCCGAAAATGGAACCCTTATAGTTTCGTCATGTCTGTCCGTCCGTCCGTATGTCAAAGCCGATTTACTCGGAGACTACAATTATAAAATGTTGTAGAAATGTGTATTCTATGAACCGTGATGTGAAATTACAAAAGCATTAAATTAGGGGGGGCACTACGTGTGGGGTATCCATAGATAGGCATTTAAAAATGATATGGAGGTTTCTAAAAACTTTTCCATTTAAATTAACCGCTTGTGAGATATAAGTTGTCAAAGTCATAAAAAGTGTCCCCCCCCCCCCCTGTAATTTCCAAACAATTAAGTTTAAAATTGTGAAAAAAATTTAGATGGTGTGCAGTGTGCACTAATAAATACTTTAAACTAATTTTGATTTGAATGAGATAGGTTTTAGGGTTTTTGAGTTTTCGCTGAAAAACTGTCCTGCCCAAACAAAAGGTCGCAAGTGACGTGAGTTCTTTATGAAGATACGACCCTTTTTTAGATTCAATGTATTGTACTATACTTATTCTGTAGTATTGGATAGGTAGTGGTTTTAATTAAATGTGGGCTAGTAGGTGTTGGTACGGAACCCTTCATTGTGCGTGATCCGACACGCACTAGGCCGGTTTTTTTATCATGTTGGTGACGTTTGGCCAGCCCAGGGAACCTTATCGACCGTAGTTAAAATGTTAAACAGAACAAAGTATGGGTTCGTGATATGAGTTATTGGCAATGCCTGTTGCTACGATGATTTCAATGTCTTGTGCCGGGATTGCCGGGAGTTATTGACATCGGGGGACCGCCGCGCATGCTAAAGAACGGCTCCTTAAGGAGTTACGAGCTTGTGGGCACTTCCGCGCTCCGAAAGGAAGTTCACTTGGCATTCAGCACATGTCCGCGAAATTGACAACTCCCCTGTTCTCATGATATTCTATTGTTTATTATGAAATGCAAATGCCGATTGCCAAAACAGGTTTAATATTCAAAGTGCATTTTTTGCAACCACGTCTCGTCTGTGACATAGGTACCTATACTTACTCATTACAAAATAATGCTATTGTTTATTTCTTCGGTGAGGGGACGAAAGCTTAAAATAAAGATCAGGAAACGAAATATATCAGAGCATTTTCCAAAGAAACACATTTTCCCACTTTCGATTCTGGGAGTCACGAAAATTAGCTACTTATCCTCAAAATGTATGGACAGGACAATGTACAAATAAAATGACGTAGTGGAACGAATACTTACAATTTCACAAATTGAGTTTTTTTTATTGGTAAATGCTCAGGATAGAGAAAAAAAATGACAGTCAAATTTATTAGACCAAGTAATCAAGTAAATTGACATTTACGGGTGCGCATCGGACCAGATTATTCAATAATGGTTAACGAAATATTCATCCTGTCACTTTACTAATTAAAAAATTAAGAACCTACATCAAAGTAAATGCAAAGTCCACGTGCCTACCTATGAATATAGTGGTCACATCGGAAACTTCAAAATTTATTGAAGGGAAAAAATGTAAGTTCTTATTACAAGCGGGGAATTATACTGTAAATTTTCCTCCCAATTTAAATGTAGATCCAAGTGGATCGGTAAGAGTACGGGTAAACATAATCGACCTTGTTGTTGAGCGTCCGTCGTTTCGTACGTCATATGCGCCGGTTTACACGAGCGATATAACAAATCGGATTTCAGTCGAATTGATGGGATCTATTATTGACTCGCTAACATCGCTGGGAGGAAGCTTTTGGACCATTTCCTGGCTCGGAGAGAAATGGGGCCGGCGTGACGCACGTTTTTACCTCAGCATCCGCCCGTTATGCGAATAGCGTGAAGATTTTTTTTATACATCCTTTCAATTAAATCTGTTTCTAATTAGTTAACCAGCCAAAAAATAGTGTACCTTTGAACCTCAATGAATAAATAATAGTCGAAAAGTGGTACCGTAAAACTACCCAACTGTGGTCCAGCCCACCCAACTATAGTCCAAATGAACTCGAATATTACAATAGACCATATGCATCATTTTTTTTCATTATGCCATGCGAACCAGTTTTTAGACAACAATAAATGTGTATATGGAAATGGTATAAGTACAACACAAAACACAAAATGGATTTCAAAGTACAGCATAAAATCCGAGCCTTCAAAACTCCAATACTATACCATAGTAGGTGACGTCATTACTATGCGCCCGTCGTCCGTACTCCTAGGACTAGTGGCTCTGTGAGCTCTAGACCTCGTGAGTGAGTTTTTTTATCATTTCCAAAATCTGACATTATGAAAGAGATCAATTATGAATTCGAACCTGCTAACAAAATTTCACGAGAAGCGGTTGAAAAATGCGACCTGTAGGGGAGAACAAACCGAAATTCAGACGCAGAAACTTACAAAATCTTTGAAATAAAAATTGTTTTTGAAAATTTCCAAAAACTGACTCGACAAAAAAATTCTATATAATTACCGGACCTGCTCACAAAATTTCACGAAAATCGTTTGCGAAATGCGACCTATAGAGAACAAACCGTTGAACTAATAAATTTTTATTTATTTCCAAAAACTTATTCGACAAAAAAATCTGTATATTTATCCAACCTGCTCACAAAGTTTCACTAGAATCGATTGAGAAATGCGACCTATAGAGGAGAACAAACCGAAATTCGCCCGCAGAAACTTACATTGATAAAAAAATTGTTTTTGGAAATTTCCAAAAACCATCTCGACAAAAAATTCTATATAACTATTGAACATGCTCACGAAATTTCACGAGAATCGGTTGAGAATTGCGACCTGTAGACGAGAACAAACGGAAATCCGGACATACGAAAGCATTTTTGTCGAAGCTGAAGCAGACCTTCGTTTCACTCGGTCAAAAAACTAATTTGCTGTTTTGTTCGTGAAATATTACATTTAGGTACATTGCTGTCGTACAATTTTTTGTTTATTAAAATAAGAATCCTGGTGGTTTTTAACATCATTTTTCTAAAACTTTCAAGTGTTATAAATAAATATCATTTTAAGATTTGACTGTTTTTTATCATAATTTGATGGTTTACTATTCATATAGTGGCATCTTATTATTTCGCATGCATATTCTCTATTAGACTTAATTATTAGACACTGTAACAAATTTAGTTACAAGCGTATAATGTATAATCACTGATGGGAAATGTGTATATCTTTTGGATTATAGTTGGCACGTTTTACGGTAGACCACTTTTATTTCGGGGCTTAGGTACTGTACGAGTTCGAAATAAATTCCTTCTGCATTAATTTGTTGCACAAATTTGTATATAAATTTAAATACAGATTAAAGAAGGTACTCTGTCTTGTTGACAGTGAGTTTTGTTAAACCGATGTTTGACAGCCAGAATACTCAATATCGTTAGGGTAGTCTATTATAGTTAGGGTCGTCACGTTTAAATGTCATCATCGTGATACAACACTGAGCCCTACGCCGAACTTCGTATGGCTCGGTTTTACAAAGATCCGTTAGATCTTATGTCGGTTTGTTATGTCAAAGAATGTACTGAGTTATTGAAATTTGATCTGAGCTTTGGTCTAACGGATCTTTATAAAACCCGGCCTAAGTGGCACTGTCAAACGCGTTCGGGTAAATCCCATCTCGGAGGTATGCGAAAGCAGAGTTTAGACAGCAAACGAAGTATAAATGTAAATTATAAGCTATTTTACGCATGGAAACGGCGTTATGTGGTTAACTTTGTTGTTAATGTCCATCCGTACTGCAGTAACGTGCACTTCTAAATTTAGAGCGACAGGCAACTCATTTAACTGTAAGCTAATTAGCGGAATTATACCCGCCATGTTTACTAAATAGAACTTTGACTATTAAAAGATTGACTATTGTTACCGTTCGACGTTACCGATTCATAATATAGTTTAAATGTTAAGCTAATAAAGTAACAAACACACTACGTGTTCTGTAGGGATGTGTGTTGTGTTCTTTATGGTGTTGTGGCGGCAAGTAAGAGCTCCTGAGAACGCGTTTTGTGTGAGTGGTCATTTGTCTCTTAGCTAGCTTTTCAAATTTTAGGTTAATTCGATTGATTTTTTCTAATATGTTAAAAAGTACGTATTAATGGTATAAGTTGTTAAGGAATCAACTATAGTACGTTTAATAAGCTTTCAAACGACACCTCACACATAGGTACCGATTGGTAACGTAGAACCTGAGATTTGGACAAAAAACGGCCGCCATCTTTATGACGTCACAACTATGACAACCATTTCTTAAAAACAGTAAATTCGTATTCTGGAGACAAAACACACGCATACCAGTTTTAGGTACCTATATAAGAAGCCGTGTCGACGAAAATCGTAAAGAACACGACTTTTTGTAAATTTGCCTCCATACTATAACTTTAACCGGCTGAATCTCCGTTAATAGTAGGCCTCAAAATATGGTTCAGCAACGAACTTCTAGGGAATTGAATGCTCCTTAACTCTGTCTTACAACGTGGAAACAAAATGTCCTTAGTTTTAAGAGATATAAACGAAAATTTGAAAAATGTCAAGCATTTTGCCCCAGACTCAGCACAGGGTCCTCGAGGTGGAAAACTTAGGATAGTTTTACTAGTGTACCTCCAAATAACCCCGTAAAGTTCCATTAAATTCAGAACACTTCCGAGGTATAAAGTAGGTACTTAATAGCTGGATTATATACGCCGTATAGTATACGATGACAGTACCATCAGGCAGCCCGTGTGATTGTTTGTCACCGTCGTAATAT
Organism: Epiblema foenella; assembly: GCA_963556455.1. Classification (NCBI taxonomy): domain Eukaryota; kingdom Metazoa; phylum Arthropoda; class Insecta; order Lepidoptera; family Tortricidae; genus Epiblema; species Epiblema foenella. The sequence goes on along the minus strand of OY747099.1, from coordinate 11,057,293 downwards.
AACAAATTAAGAAGCAAATGAGAAAGTAGTATTGTGGAGAATAAAGAACAATGGGCTGATCCAAAGAGCTGCGGTTGTAATCGTTATCACGACTAAACGTGACTGGGTTAGTTACCAGAGTTACCAACTAAGGAGCGCGTCTCCATTCTAAAGGCCGTAGGTTGCATAGCAATTAGTTACCGAAAGGTTGTCGAAATTTGGGCTTCGCTGGTACTTTGTATGTACTATCAGAGCGTGCGTAAGAAAATAGATATCAGATCAGGCCATAACCGTACTAAAATGCGATCTCAAAAGAACTAAAATGCGATATGTACTAGTTAGTTCCTGATGAAAACAGGTGTTGCAAGTAACCCATATGCATATCTTATTTAATCCCCATTTGACAGAACTGTTAAAAATAAAATATTTCGAATATATGTCTCAATTTATATACCACGTGCCTTAAGAGGCCTTTAACGTGTCCTCTAGCGCCACTCGTAAATAATTCAATTTCAGGCAATTCGTTTTTGACATAAAGTACAAACAACTGCACGAAACCCCCGAGAAAGCCTTAACCCCAGGAAATTAAGAATCTTGACGAACGGGTCCAAGACAAGATCAGGCACTGGATCAGGAGTATTCTCAGAGGACCTAATCATACATAATATATCTCGACACCATTAGGAGCCCATAGCATAGTCTTCCAGGCAGAACGCATGGGCATAATAATGGCTGCCCACGCAATCGTCTTCAGGGACGTAAGAGGATATCCCATCCGCATATTCTCTGACGGCCGAGCGGAGTTGCAAGCCCTACAAAACGAAACAACTACATCAGGGCAGGGCTGATACATGAGTGGCTTGTCCTTAATCCTGACGGAGGTATATATATATATATATATATATATATATACCTCCGTCAGGATATATGTATGTGCCGACAACCCTGCAGTGGATCAAAGGCCACAGCAATTCACGTGGTAATGACGCAACCGATGGACTAGCCTGAGGAGTTTCGGACTCAAGAGTCGAGGGACCAGAGCCAAAATATAGGCACAGCAGGTACCAGCAGGCAAACCAAGGAGGCCCTCCCGACAATCGACCCCGGATTGTCTAGGAGGCTGATGAAGCTAAAGAGGCCAATACTCCATCTCCTAACGGGGGCCATAACTGGTTATGCCGTGCTAAACAAGCACCTTTTTACTTTAGGTGTTATAGATAGCCCTCTCTTCAGAGCCTGCATGGAGGAGGGAGAGACAGCCGTCCACGTCATCTCATGCCTTGGGGTGGCAACTTACCGGGCAAAATACCTCGGATCACCGAGGTCTCTACCAAAAGTTGTTGGCAACGTCAAGGGTCTCCTAGGCTTTCTGGTGGAACATAGTGCCAACCTGCCAACAACCCATCACGCAAAATAGGCGCATAATATAACGTCGAGTTGCGGAAACCAAGCCCGCTAATAGGTACCTATAACCTATATGTACATCAATCTAGTTATTACGTTATAGATTCTTCGATCTATGAGCTCAAAAATAAAATGGCCGTTTTAACTTTGGACGCAGAGACATTGACGAATCCAGCAATATAATAATATAATAAGTAATAACTAGTTTGATTCATTAACTAGGTACTTAAATATAAAATAAAGTACATAGCGGCCCCCTTTTTAAAATATTTATCAATAAGTTTATATAACCACAATTATTTACAAATGAAAGAGATATCTAAAACATTAATTTACAGTATTGTATATTTATTTATACTTAATAAGAGAACAACGATTGATACTCAGTTGGAAAGAGATTTCATTTTCGAGCCTACGATGTAGCACCTCAGGACACATAAGTAATTTTCTTAATTAAATAAATTAATCATGGCGTTTTACAAGGTGTGATCAGCAATTATGTTTACAGGTGATTTAAAGTGTAAAATAGGTAGATTTCACGTGTCGTTCAATTTGCATAACAATGATTTCTAACTTATTTAATAAAACATGCTCGTTCTATTTGACAGAATGGAAACAGACTAGGACAGTACTGGGAAAGCTATAAAACTATTCTCTCCGGACCACCGTGCATACTTTATCTCACGAGTCGTGTGCGCTGAATAATGCATTTTAAGTTCAACCTGGTTCAACGTTCATTTGTGTGTTTGCGAAAGAAAAATATCGTGTGAGAAAGTAAAACAAAGCATTTGCATTCTAGGAGTCTTGTAAAAGTCTAACGGGGCCGGGGGTATCTAAAGTTCCTATACGTGCTACTTATACTTACTTCCTAAACGTAGGGTGACGTAGGTAATCGTGTTCCCAGTCCCAGTACCTACACATGTCTAGGCACACGGAGATTTTAAAAATGTACATTATTCTATTACTCATTCCGATCTCAAATGATTATCTGAGGTCAGCTATTATGTTCTATACATATCTGTAAATTCCGATCTTACTCACGAAAATATTCATGTCATTATAATTGCACGATATAGGTACAGGTACCTACATCAGTGCACGTATTTCAGTTGTTTGTTACAGCTATATTGGGAGTTATTGTTAATTCGTTATCAAAAATCGTTGCGACCAGGAAGTGTGTTCCTGGCGGCGCGAGTGAAGCCCTGAGGGCCGGAAGCAGAGACGGTCGCGGACGGGCCTGCATTACAAATGACCCTCTTGTGGAAGCACGTGTGCTGGGCTATAGGGCCCATAGATAGGGTCGGTTACCTGCCGCGTCTAACAGCGTCAAACGTTAGGTAACTTAGATGTATTTCCAATGAATATATCAATTACCTATATTTAGCCAACAATATTGTTACCAATCGCATATGTGTATCTTCAGAAACAATTCACAAGGATAAGCGCGTTCGTTGCGAGGACCTGCTTGTTCATTACGTAGGTACTTAGTTTGTGTTTTTAGGTTGTTACTTAGGTAGAAGTTGGGGACATGCTTTCGTTTTTTATACTGCGACTCTGGCAATCAAACATACGGCCTGACTGACGTGAAGTAGAAACCTTATATAGCTTGTGGACGCTTGCGATAGCAGAAAAATTACAACCGCCGTACCGAGTTTCCGACCCTTCTAAAACATGAGATGAGATTTCGTTATATTTACAGCTGGAGACAAAGCTCACTTCGAAAGCGGTCGTACGACACAATTCCAATGTTTCGACAGCACCATTAAAATTTTATCGTCGTAACACTGGCGTGTTGGTATTCTACGGGCTCGCCGGTTAAGGCGCACGCAATGCATCCAGCTGGCCTCGGATAATTTAAGATCGGACTTACAATGAGACAAACACCTACCTAATTGAAGTCCTCTGTCAAATACTATTGGATGAAGGTGATTAAAGTAGGTACCTACAACTTATTTCCATGTTTTATTATTTTTATACAACGACGCTGACAAGCATACGGTCTACCAGGTCCAGCATATATAAGACATGCACCTATGGACGCTTGCGACCCCAGAGCGCACAAGCACAAATGTAGATCCCTCTCAACACAGCGTATTCTCGGGAGCTTTGGCGATGTGGTTCCAATTGTGCATTATACTGTGTGACGTATGACCTCTGTTCTGAAACGGCTCAATATAAATAAAAACTGAAGCGGCGCCAGACGAGCGAGCAACCCACGCAAGACAGTATTTTAAACTTGACTGGCATGACGCCAGCGAGGATCCCTTGCCCGTTTACGAGAGTTATGACCGTGTAAAATATAAACATTCCTCTTTTGGAGCTTAAAATATGACTGGTTCAGATCGGCAAACTGTAGAAAAAATTTGGATGGGATGGTTGGAAGTAGTAGGTAAAATTGAACTTTCTCCGACCAAATTAGAGAAATGGTAAAAGGTCACGTTATCGTACCTAATTCCAACTGACAAGCATGTGCGAAAACTGTAAGCAAATTAATACAAAGCAACCACATAAGTATGAAAGAAAACGTAAGTTTAAGTCAGGGGCGAATTTACCGTAAGGCTATAAGTAGTTCGCCCGGGCGCGGTTAATCGTCGTCGTGGCAAATACCTAAATAATGGGAGCTGAAACATGGCAGCGGTGTAGTAGGTACTCCGGACTGGTGCGACCATCGACCGACTGCAAATGCCATTAGTTTATTAGATATAATGAAATATTAGGTACCAAGTAAAGCGTCCTTCCCGACGTGGATATTGCAGTAGATGTGGTGGTCCGTGGGCGCGACGGGTTCGACTGGTGCGTCTCCTGCCTCCATGAGCCTCAGTTTTGCGGAAAATTCTTGCATATCTGAAAAAGAAGATACTTCGTCAGTTCACTCAAGTAACAAAAAAAAATACAGAACAAAAAGGTTATCGGCATCGACATAAGTAAATACAATCAGCCAATACCTAAAACGTGGTCTACTACTTTTGTACCTCAAATTAACATATACCTGTAGTCAAAAGTGAAGATCAATTTCTTGGCTGACTGCACAATATTTTGCATTTACTTAATGAAGTTGTTTACGTATAAGTAATTGTCTTTTTGGTTTGGGCGGAGGTTACTGAATTTGGTGTAGGTTCAATCCTGAATAACGTACCTATGTTGAAAAAACGTTCACAGGCCGTTCACTAATTGAATACTAAATCGATCGTTCTAATGCGCATAGGAGAATGCAACCAAAAACCGTTAGCTATTGTTGTTACGCGGGCGGTCGCAGCCGGGTCAAAATTAGTAGCGCACATGTTCAAACAAACGCGCATTGTTTACGTGGCTTTCGCTGCGCATGCGATTCACATCCTACCTCGACCCGCTTCACCAACCGCACCTACCTATAATAATAATAATAATAATAATAGGTGTATCCCTTGCATTTCATTAAAGTGTCAAAAGGGCCTCTACGTGTTGGCTATGTGGTACTCGTTTGGTACTTCGGTGCCTCGGTACTTCGGCTCCACGCACGCCTCCCAAAGGTCCGGGATACCATTGTCCCGTGAACGGGAAAGACATACAAATAATAATAATAATAATAATAACTTTATTGCTCTCATGTTGGTTTACAGCAGGTCTTATATTAACTGTTACGAGTACAACATGACACCCTGTAAGGGTATTGCAAATTCCACTTATATTCTAAAGGTACATTCATAAAATCACAGGTTACACACATTGAGATCTAAGATAACAAGATAACATATTCTAACTATATTTATGATATTTATTTACATTGAAAAATTCTTGTAGGGAATAAAAACAGTTCACTATTAGATATGTTTTTAACTTTTTAACAAAAATATTATATTTGAGTTCGTCAGCAATTTCTTTAGGTAAGCTATTACTACCTACTATAACTTGACTCCATAATCCGTAATAGTAAACGTAAACGGAGGTCTGATTTTACTGATTATAAATATTAATATACTGAGGTGAATTGCCTTGTAAGCGTTGTGTTGTGAACCAGCCCAACCAGCCCTGAGGGGCTACCGCGAATCGAAAACGAACGAAGTTCGAATATCTGCCTCTCTGCCGCACTAATTAGCAAGTGCGACAGAGAGGGAGATATTCGAACTTCGTTCGTTTTCGGTTCGCGGTAGCCCTTCTGCCCGCACCGCACAGTGGTGTAAAAGTAGACTAATAATTCCACCTACTTATTTTTTTTCATACACGCCATTTTTTTTAACTGTCAAAAATGGCGCCAATGCATTCGCATAATCTATTAAAAAGGTTTTATACAATTGTTTTACAATCCATAGATTACTTTCTATAATAATCATCAGTACCTATTCAAAAATAAGTACATTCATTAAATTAATTTTTAAATGGTGAAGTTGAATACAACAATTATCGGACTGGCCACCCACCGTGTCAGTAGCAGAGTAGCGATGAGAAGAGGCTTATGCTTTTGGTCATGATTTAATTTAAATAGTATGAGTATCTCAGCTACTCGTAAGTGACACGTTTGGTTATCTAGGAAACACATATTCGACTAATGTTACCAATAATATAGTACCTTTATACCTTTGAGGGTCTAATTTTACAAACCACTTGTTTACACGATTTTTACAGTTGTGTCTGCAAGCACTAGGTAGAGATTTATGGGTACACTTTCGGAACGCAATTAAATTAATATTATAAATCAAACTTCCACCCCATGTTGATTTTATCCTGCAACGCTCTTGTCAGTAGGTATTCACTATTTACTGACGCAGATTTAAAATTCCGAGATTAGGTAGGTAGTTCATATAATTTTGTCGTTTAACCCCCTGTTTGGTCTAATCTCCTTAGAAGTAGGGAATGCAAACCGGTTATAGCCGGTAATTTCGCCACGATTTCATAAGCGGTTATTGGAAATTTGAAAAACCGGTTTCGGTTATACTTTTTCTAATTTAAACTAGGTACTAAAATGAATTAGATTTCCTGTTTTATTTACTATGATTTTTATTAATAGGTATGTGAAGTTTTAGTGTAGAATTAATATATGGTTAAAAAGGAGGCTATAGTGCGCTTATGTTCGGTAGTTGTCGTTCGATTCTAAAGATGCATACTTATGTGTTAAACTCAAATTTTAATGTATTTTATTTTATGTTATACTAGCGTCCCGCCCCGGCTTCGCACGGGTGCAATGCTGATGCATGTATTATACATATAAATCTTCCCCTTGAGTCACTCTATCTATTAAAAAAAAAGCATCAAAATCCGTTGCGTACATATATTATAGGGACATAGGGACAGAGAAAGCGACTTTGTTTTATACTATGTAATGATAGTGATTAGCGGCCGCCCGTGACTTCGCGTAGATTTTAGATGGTAACAAAGATATATATGAGGTTTATTTGTTTCTGTCAGTTGTCTGATACTATTAATGTCATTTTCATAATCGGCACCCCGAGGAGCCTCGAAAATGACACCCATATCGATTTTTAAGAAAAATAACTGTCCGCCTTGGATTTGCAAATGCATGTCATTTTCGTAATCGGCACCCCGAGGAACCTCGAAGATGACACCTATATCGATTTTTAAGAAAAGTTAAGATTTGGTCTCCGCACAAACTTGGAACCTCCTTTTTATCCCTTTAGGGGACCAATTTCAAAAAACTCTGACTTATGTTTTGTTGTATATTTAAACAGAGAGTCTATATACGAAATTAAATTAAATTTAATATCTCACTTCAAAAAAGATTTGCTACCCCTACAAACTTGGAACTCCCTTTTCATCCCTTTAGGGGAGCACTTTCGAAATACGCTAAAATATGTTTTGTTGTATTTAAACTTAGTCTATTTACGAAGATTCAAATCTCTAACTTCAAAAAACATTTGCTCCCCGTACAAACTTTGAACCTCCTTTTCACCCCTTTAGGGGATGAATTTAGAAAATCACTGAATTTAGTTTTGTTATATTTAAACAGAGAGAATATATATTAAATTTCAAGTTTCTCAGACTAAAAAAAAATACGTTTCCCATACTACTTTCATCCCTTATTTTACCTCCTAAGAGGATGAATCTTGAAAAATACTTTCTTATCCCTAGCCTACGTTATAAATGTAACCGACTGTGTAAAAATCAAAGCGTTAGTAATTTTGGCTGTGCGTTGATGAGTCAGTCAGTGAGGACTTCTTCTTTTAGATATATATATGAATGGGGGTGTATTTGGTTGGACTGCCACATTGATCTCATTGTATTTCATAGTGTTAAAATAACTATGACGAGAAAACATGTTTTCGTGGAGCAAATTGAATCCACAAGTGAGATTTCTCCTTCATGTCCTTCCAGAGGAGGTTCTCTGAACTTGAAGCTTGAAAGAATTTCAAATCTACTTAGATACCCAGAATAGGATATGAGCTATGTTAATATTAACTTTTTATCCAACTACTGCTATGCAAAAAATAAGGGTGATGGTTTCAATAGATCGTTAAGTACTGATAGTTTGCTGCCACCTCCAAGTTAATATGCTTGATGGATTCCAACTATTGAAGTGGTGTTCGATTAGAAATTCTTCTGGCCTGGGGACTTTTGTGAGACGAAAACGAGACCTTCAATGAACATTCGTACCAAATTTCATCTTTCGAGGTTTTACTCTGTCGACTAGGTTATAAGTAGGTACTTAAGTAGTTCTCAATCTCCAAGTTTGGGATGCCTTGCGTGTTCTTATGAAAAGATAACATCGATGTACACGATCAGTCGGTATTCCACAGCCGTCCCCACTTTGGATAATAATAAGGCAATACTCGGAGGCCGTGTGCTCACCGTCCTGAATAAATAAAACTTGAGAAGCCTGCTCTGTGTCGCCTTGAAAAAAGTTTCGTTTACATTATGCTGGTCTGTGTTTATTTTTTAACTGACTGTGGTTTTATAGGCAGGGCCAATAAAGCGATAGAATTGCGCGGTTGGAGAGTAGCCTGGGGAAAATCCAGAGGAAACCTCCGAACGACCACTTGTGTTCATATAAACACTGGCATGCAACCGAATCTGAGGTGTGAATGGAAACGTGCTACACGGAGTTTTGCCGCTGGTTCACCAAACCTAGCCTAGCTGAGAAGAGCCCAGCAAGAAAGATGCACCTTAGAAACACACTTGTCACACGCAATGCAACGCAACGTTACGTGTTGCATTGCATACGTTGCATACGTGGGATAGTGTGTCCTTAAGTGTAAGCGTCGTGTCCGATTTGAACGCCATAAACGCAGCGTTTCATCTTTCGGATAATTACGTCGTTCAGATTCGTGAGTATTAATTAGCCTATTACGCCCCTAATCAGTGATCGCCGACTTACGACAAGGGATGGGAACGCAGTCGACAGCCTTGCTAACTAACAGATTGCTGATGATGGGAAGCGTTGACAAAATAACGTCTGGTAGTCTGCTTAAAGAAACCATACATGGTGCTTATCCCCATGTTGTGGTCCAGACTGAGGTTCGACTGATACCACGGGGCACTACGGTAAAAACGATTCTGAATGATCTGAAGCGGCTTGAACGATGTAAAAGGCACGTGAGCAATAACTACACTTGCATAAAACATGATTGGACGAACACAAGTTTTGTAAAGTGTCAGCTTATTTCTGAGTGTCATTTTACTAAACTTGTTAATTATCGGCCAAAGCCTTCCGAGCACGAACAACGCAACTGATGTGGCTACGGAAAGTTAGTTTTCTGTTCAGGTCGAGGGTCACTCGAAGATATTTGACTTTGTTCGTCTGAATAGAAGCCACCCTTTCACAGCCTTTCCATGCTAACGCGGTCAGACGGGTGGAAGCTTATCGCAGTGCTTTTTCCCGGCGGCCTAGGACATTGGTTGCCTCCTAGGATATTGCCGGATAAAAGCGTACTTACAATGAGTCGTAAAGAGCGCGGTATCGTCGTTCATTACGGGTACATATATTTCTTATCCACCGAAAAGTAGACACGTTTAAATGTAGAACAATTTATAAATGGGTTAAGGTGTAATTTCCCTGCATCGCGGCTTCGCGGCTTCTGACTGACGAAGACGACGTTCTGTCCTGTTAAGTTCAAGTATATTCTCACCTGACTGGAGCGCCCTCTTGATGATCCTCATCTGCCGGGCGTGGTACAGCCACAACGATAGCACTACCACAAAGAACACGACACACCCGCTGGCAGCCAGCGCCAGCGTCGACGTCTGTAGGTCCCATGGCTCACTCTCATTCACTTCCGCATAGTCCGAATCAGAGTCCTCATAATATTCGTAATCACTATCACTGTCCGGGTTATCATTGGGGATGGCGTCGGCCAGGGATTGGCAGACGGTGTCGCGGTAGACCTCGCAAGGGTAGCGCACGATCAGGTTGGAGGCGCGGGCGCAGGGGGAGCAGGGCACACAGGCCTGCCGGTTGCGGTCCCACCAGGTGCTGCGATGCTCGCACACGGTTTCGCTCAACACGCCGAGGGCTAGCGTCGCAACTAGCAACGCTGTCAGCTCTCCTTGCATTACCTTGACAACGAAACAAGTTGGGTTATAATCTCTATAGATTTGATATTATGTCTATAGATAGACCCTTGCTCAATGTAAGCACGTACCAAACAAGTTCTATAACTTGTCTGCTAGTAGTGGTAATGCTAGTAGTGGTAGTACTCAGAATAATTTGATCTAGACAACTTATTGACAATAGCCTCGTCTGTACATCGGGGGGATAATTTGAACCTGGCTGTGGCTTTATAGGCCGGGCCCAATAAAGCGATAGGAATCCAGGAATAGAATCCAGGGTTTCCCCTCCAACACGGCCACGCGGGTGGTTCTGATCACTGGGATACTCTAAGGGTTTACGCTCCAGTGAGATTGGTTGCGCTGTTTCAACCGAATCTGAGGTTTGAGTGGAATCGAGCTACTGGGAGTTTTGTCGCTGGTTCACTAAACCTAGCTTCAGAGAGAATTCAGAGAAAAGAAGAGTTCAACAAGAAGCTCAGTTAGGCCCGACCTGGGTCGGACTGACTCTACCCGGTATGCTGTGGCACCGGGACGAATAGGGACTATATGTGTCTGTGTTGTCGCGATCGCGCGGTGTACGTCCCCGCCGGCGGGATTGCCTAAGTGTACGCGTCGTGTCTGAGTTGGACGCCGCAAGCGCAGCGTTCCATCTTTCGATGGACGCTGTGATTACGTCGTCCGGGTCCGTGAGTGTGTGCCTAGGACGCCGTACCGCGCGGCCCCTCATCAGTGATCGCCGAGTTGCGACAGAGGGGGGAGAGATGGGAACGTAGTCGACAGCCTTCTTAACTAACGGATTCCTATGATTGGGACCGTTGTCAAAATAACGTCTGGCAGTCTGCTTAAAGAAACCATATATGGTGCTAATCCCCATGTCGTGGTGCAGACTGAGGTTCTACTGGTACCATGGGGCGCCAGTCGCCCTACGGAGAAAACGATTCTGAATGACCTGAGCTACAGAATTCAAATTTTCACAGGCACATCTTGTTGAACCGAAGGCGTGCAAATTGTCCAAACTTATTTATAAATGTTTTTAATGGGAATCCCATACAGCTAAAGGGGGGCGCAAAAAAAAAATGTTGACCTACCCCATCAAGTGGGGAATAGTTGTTTAGAGCGCATTAGATAAATAGCATATTTTTTGTTTTTAAAAATATTCGAAAACAAAGGAATGAGAAGCCACCAAAGTCAGTATTTTTTTCAAAATTTTGTTCCGAAGAGTTTTTTAACTTTCCATTAACCTTAAACTTGAAATTTGGTGATAATGTATATTACGTACCTATATTGTACCAACAAATACAATATATATATATATATATTATATTGTATATAAATCAGATTTTTTCATTGAAATTTCCTTTCCTTTGCGGTTAGTTCGGAACCCTAAATGTGCAGAGTCCGACACGCACTTGGCCGGTTTTTCTTATTTCTCGTTTATTTGAATTAATTATTAAAATCGGATAATTTCTTAATAAAATTTAATCAGATGGAAAACTTGGTCACACATTACGAGGTGATTAGGAACCTTAAATGAATATCTTAACCATACCTATTAGGCATCTTAATTTAGCATTAGGCAAACTCATCCTCCTAGTATTCTCCTGGTTGTCCTAAAGAAGCCCGGAGGCCGCTGATACATATAAATCCCAAGATTTGGAGCAGGTACTAGTTTTATGAAAGCTACTGAAGCGACCATCCCACCATGAGGACAAACTAGACCTTGTTCGGATTACACAGGTTTCCTCACTATGTTTTCCTTTACCGAAAAGATGATGATCAAATATCAAATAAATGTAACAAATATCTGGCCGGCGCGGCGCTGCTCAGGCCTAAGTTCTCAAGCGCCGCAAAAACTCACCTTTATTAGGTAACATACGAGTTTGGCGTTTGCGGTGGAGACACTGGGCCCTGGTCGGCTGACATGAAGGCCTTCATGAGAGCCCTGTCGTCGCGGCTGGTTGACACCTCGAGTGACCACAGGGCTGGCGCTTACCTCTCGCAACGCATTTCTCTCGCCGTACTGACAGGTAACGCGGCCTGCATACGGGGCAATATGCCGCAGGCAGAACTACTGGACGGCATATTCGTTTGTATAATTGGGGGTTTCTTTTTTTATATTATAGTAGCGTTCATTTTAAGGTGGTTTTGTATGTTTGCTTTCTTTTTCTTGTATATAATTGTATTTCCATAATAAATAATTTACGTAAGCTAATATGAAATAATATTTTGTACACACTTAGCCATAAGTTTTTTTATCCAGTGGTACCTACATGTTCCAAACACTGCATTTCCTTCTTATTAAGCTACCAACAACTCACACCATCTTTGTTATCTCTACTTTTTTCTATTTTACTATGGACTTATGAAACTACGAACGTAGGTATAAAACCTATTTGGACAAAGTATGTAAATTATTGTTCTGATTCGAACAGTAGGTACAAGAGACAGGGTATGAACTGGCACCTGTAGATGAAGGTCTATTACCGCTCGGCTAAGGCGGCTGGGAAAATATACTATTCATAGTGGAAAGAAGTGGCTTCAACATCTACGAGGCGGCCACGTCCTGTTGAACATCAAAGAAAACAATAACGGCCTTTTGGTCTTGAGAAAACTTATTGATCTATTATATCATCTTATTTTAGTGTTTGAGAGGATTGATTAGTGATAAATACCTACCTGCCTGTAACGTAGAAGATAATTCGAGGTAAAAATAACGAACTTATTTCAAAATATTTACCTTATCGCTTAAACTCATGTATACCGCCTAAGTGTACACGAAGGACCACATTTCAATAACTTAACGATTAGAAATTAGAAAGTTCACTTTCAGCAAATTCACATTTGTTCATGTTTCGCACTCCGCAGCATAGTTCGTTATTCGCATCCTTTGATTTCGCGTTTCGAGAATGTTAGTTGTAGTTCTTTTTAGTTTAAATTAGTGTGGGAAGGAGCACGCATGGTACGAGCAGCTGTCGGGTACGGTCTGCGGCGTTTGGAGAGCGAACGACGCGCGCCACTCTCATTCATAACTGTTTGAAATTCGAAATCCCTCCTCTCAGCGGCGTAGTGCGTAGTCACAACGCCCCTATTACTCTCCTCAATCGTTCCAATATAAGTTTAACCTCCGAGCGCTTAGCTGGAAGTAACAAGAGACAGACATAGTTTATGAATTGCATGTACACGACGTGCAACCCTGCTGCGAGACGAGAGACTATCTGAACCTCTGTTATGATACGTTTTGGATTGTATATCCGGGGAATAAAAGTTAAATTTGTATACCTACACATTTTTAGAGTTGAATATATGATCCGCAAATAGTCTAAGATCCGACAGCATATCGACCCTCATTTGTTATTCGATAATCCACATCAACACGTTAGATGATTTATAGGTAGATTGACTAGCTTTTTCCCGCGACTTCGTACGCTTTCGGTAGTGTACCTATGCAGGACATATTTAATTGAAAACATGTCATCATCCAAACACAGTAACAAACTTACGTGTTAATAATTAAGTAATGGTAAAAACTAGGACTTTACTAAGACGTTACTTACCTACTTACATAATACGTAACATCGATACTTTCAATTCCTACGTATTTTCTATTTTTAACAAAAAGGTATAACTCAAAAAAAGTCAGCAAAGCAACCAAGTCGCCATAATATGCACGAACCACTTTTCAACCCTTTAAGGAAGGAATTTAGAAAAACGCAAAAATATTTGTGTTGTATTTAAGGGTCTATATATGAAGTTTCAAATCCTTCGCTTTAAAATAAATTTGCTCCCCGATCAAACATTTAACCCCTTAGGGGAGGAATTTTGAAAGCCTAACGCTGAAATATGTATTGTTGTATTTAAACTGCGAGTGTATATACGAAATTTCAAATCTCGCAGTGTAATAAAGATTTGCTCCCCGTACAAACTTGGAACCCTCTTTTCACCCCTGAAAGGGAGAAATTTGGAAAAACGCTGATATTGTTTATGTTATATTAGATTTTTGATGCAATAAATTTTTGGCCTTTGTAAGGACAGTTGGCTGACAAAAAATAATTCTTCTACTTTTCCCTAATCAGAACACGATACCTAATATGCCCTTAAACGGATCCTCATTAGTTTTGTTACAGCCTGTATTTACGAAGTTTTAAACTCGCAGTACAAAAAAGATTTGCTCTCCGTAAAAACTTAGAAACCCTTTTTAACCCCTTTAGAGGAGGTATTTAGAAAAACGCTGAAATACGCTTTGATGTATTTAAAGAGAGTTTACGAAGTTTAAACTCTCTTACGTTAAAAATGATTGCTCCCCGAACAAACTGTTAACCTCTTTACGGGAGAAGTTTCAAACAGAGCTGAAATATGTTTTGTTGTATTTAAACAGACGACGACGGAGTTTCGAATCTTACTTTAAAAAGATTTCTTCCCCGTTCAAACTTTGAACCCCTTTTTCACCTCTTTAGGGAAGGAAGTTCGAAAAACTCTGAAATGTGACATTGATGTATTTAAATAGAGTCTATATACAAAGTTTTAAATCTCTCACTTCAAAAAAGAGTTGCTCCCCGTACAAACTTGAGAACCCCTTTTTCACCCCTTTAGGGGAGCAATTTCGAGAAACGTTGAAATACGTATATAAGAAATACAGAAAAAATTATAGGTATCTCGAAGGCTTAGAGCATTTAAGACAGGAGACGCCTTCAGCGAGCGCATCTTTCCGAATAAAATATTTCGCCATATTTTAGTCATATATGGCGAAATATTTTGTTATGTATATTTATCATGCCTTGTGGGTCCGAAATATAGTTGTTTGATGTCAAAATAGCGACCAGGCGTGATGGTCAAGTATGAATGTTTTTAAATCGACTTTGTAATTGATGGTCAATTTACGATTTTAATAAAAACTAATTGTGCAAAAATATATGTTTAAAGCGATAACATACATGCAAGTGAAATGATAATTCATCTTATCATAAATTTGACAAATTAAAATGCTTATTGCACCCGAAAACAGCACATAAAGGCATTTTGACGGAGCTCTTAAGCCGTGAACGATTTAGAGACTGACGGACGTATTATCGATTAGCGAAATAGTTTTTAATAACGTGTCAGATTTTTCTCTTATAACTTTGGCAGAGGGGTAAGTATATCATTGCCATCTCCATTCTAAAATGCTATATCGGAGGGGCTACCGCGAACCGAAAACGAACGATGTTCGAATATCTCCCTCTCTGTCGCACTTGGTACGATAGAGAGAGAGATATTCGAACTTCGTTCGCTCGGACCGTATACACGATATGACCGATATTAGTGTTGGCTTCGACACCACATTATTTAAAAAAAAGTAGTGTCAGTGTCACTTTGTCAAATGTCATGTCTACCTACCTACTCCTTAAGTCATTCAAATCAAATTCGATCCTTCGATCCCTAGATAAGTGTGTATGACTGGTAACTTCGATCATTCACATGGAGATTTGGATGAATTATAGCGTAATATCCAAACCATGCAATGTTTATTGTAGAATTTGAATCTTGTCTAAAACCAAAGTTGTTAATTTCAGCAGAGGTTTTTCGGGTTGAATGTTTTTCCCTAGACTGTCCATTTGATGTGTCAAAACATAATTTGATGGTTTTGTGAAGTTTGTTACTTCAATACTGATTGTAGTGTGCTAACTTCTGTAGGCTAGATAACATGGACATGGACCCCCAGCCCAGGAGAATCGGACGCAGAGGTTTAGTGCAAGTCAATTATGTTTCCTCCTCGACCTATTACTCCTACGTGAAACCTCGAGTACGACAAATGAACGAGATTCCTTCCTTCCAGTCCCATACCCGCCAGCAGCTGCAATTCCCAAGTACCTAATCCTATAATTTCCATTACCTATTGCTCCTTTCAAATTACTATGTATGGCCTTGTAAAAGCCCCTGATAGTCAAATTTAACATCTTTTGCAGATCCAGTTCCTGATTCAACATCTAAAGCACTGATACTAGTCTTAATAATTTTTACTTCTTCACTGTTGGCTTTGGGACTTATATATAAACAATTTCCAGATTTAGAAGAGTAAGTTCACATGTTCATCATCTTTTTCAAAAGTCTAGAAGCATATATGTGCCACTGAACTTAAAAGTGCTACAACATCATTGCCTCAGCAATGTCAATGGACAGTGTTGGTCCTATCCTGTGATCAGGGTGGAGTGGTTTATTCCATACCCCTAAAAATGCACCTCTTAATATTGTTTCTGATTTGGCATTTAGGATCCCTTGGATCAGGCACCTAGTGCACCCACTCCATCTGCTATATCCTGGAGCAGGCCCTGTCAATTTATTCCCTACTTGAAATCGTGCTTCAGCATTGTATGGTATGTCACAACAACTCGCTTAATGAAGTGGGAGCCACAGCTAGTGCCTAAGTCAGTGATCCTGTTCACCAGCGTACTATGTGGCAATCATCATGTAATTCTGTATCTAAAAAAATGGGTAATTCTCACCTTTTTCACCTAATGTGGTGAGAATAACTCATCCTAATGGTTTGTAACTTGTTATAAATAATTCATTTAATTTCAGGAAAGAAAAACAGCATTTGAGGTTGCCATTTAACCTTGAAGATGCCAAGCAGCTTGGCTTAGTGCTAGATCGCTACAAAGACAAGTACTTCTATGAAGTACTGAGTGGAGTTTTTCTGATTTACATATTGTATCCTTTAAAAGATCTGGTTTTCAAATTAAAGGAGATCATCAACATCACACTTGTTTAATGAACTGTGTATATCCGCGCATGGCGGGAATAATTTGACAACTGATATGTTTTTTTGTCAAACTTTGAACTTGATCACATTGCATAAGGTTCACATTTTCTCAATTTTTCACCTCAACTTGTCAACTTATTCCCGCCATCCACGGATATATTATAACAGCATGTCTGTATGCACTTTTACAGAGATTATTTAGCTATTTCTCATCATGCATCATGTTTCCCAGTTAAATCCTTAACAATGAATTACAGCTTGCAAACCTTTGCAATACCTGGATCAATATTCCTCAGTATTCTGTCAGGGTTCCTATTCCCATTCTACCTCGCTCTGCTCCTAGTGTGCGGCTGTTCTGCCATCGGAGCCAGTTTGTGTTTCTTCCTCTCAAATCTTTTTGGAAAGAAGCTTGTGAGGAAGTACTTCCCAGAGAGAGCCGCTCAATGGTCAACAGCAGTCGCAAAACATCAGAATAATTTATTAAACTACATAATATTTTTGAGGGTTACACCCTTTGTACCAAACTGGTTCATCAATATGACGGCACCTGTTATAGGTGTGCCACTAGTGCCATTCGCTTTAGGAACTTTTATTGGTGAGTATTGTTTGTTAGTGCAAATAATCTTATCTTATTATATAGTATAAATGCGAAAGTTTAGATGTTTGTTATTTAATCACGTAAAAACAGCTAAATGGATTATGATGAAACTTGGTATACAATGAGTTTACAGCCTGGAATAACATACAGGATACTTTTTATTCCGAAAATTATCCCTCGAGGGGATGAAATAGGGAGTGGGAGTTTACGCGGACGAAGTCGCCGGCGCAAAAGCTTGTATTCTAAAACTAAATCATTATTCCAACTAACTCACCCACCCTATATTAAGATTTAGTCTTTCGTTCATTCTAACTAACTCTAATGATACATATACAAGCGTTTTTGGGGAACATTATTAAGAGAAGTCTGTTTTTTGCTAAATTATTAGAATTGCTGATTATTGATCAGAAAGATTCGAATACACTTTTTTTTCTGTGTAGGGGCGGAAAATATATTCCTGCTACGATATACCCTGCCCGCCCAGCAAACACCATCTTAATTTATCTTTAATTTTCAAATAGAAGACTTTTGTTTTGTAGGTGTAGCCCCACCGTCGTTCGTGGCCATTCAAGCGGGGCAGACACTGCACACGCTGACATCGACCAGTGATGCCTGGTCCTGGACTTCTGTCACAGTCCTTACAGTGTTTGCTCTGTTCTCACTCATTCCAGTACTCCTCAAGAACAGACTCCGAGAAAAGTTTGATTGAATGCTACCACAATGCATTACTTATTTGAAAGAGTGTACTTTTATAAATAATATCGCTATTACAAAAGTTGATTTTTAAATTAATTTATTTTTAATTGTTGGTTTAATTTAAAATACATGTTAATAAATGGACTTTTCTTGTAATATTTGTTTATTTAACAGTATGATCCCACATGGGCTATTAGAGTGTTGTTTGACAGGGATGGCAGCACTACTGGTCTCCAATACCACCAATTGTACCACACTGTAAAGAAATAAAGTATAATAAATGAATGATGAATGAAGGAATGAAGTCTATCAATATTTACAATTCAATTTAAGTAATACATTTTTGATACTGCTTTAGAATTTTCACGTCATAGGATTAGATGCTGTGAAATGAATGAACAGAAGTAAAACCTTTTACTTGTTTAGTATTGCTTAAAAGTCTGGCAACTACAGCTACTACGGATTGCAAACCGGTTTTAACAACCGAAGAAACCGGTTTTGGTTACGTTCAGTTATACTTTTCTGTATTAAAACTACTAAAAATTAGTTAAATTTCCTGTATTATTTGCTGTGAGTATTCTAATATGTAAAATTTTATTGTAGAATAATGTGTAGGCAATAGTCTTCGTTAGTTGTTTGATTCTAAAGGTGCCTATGTGTTAAACTCAAATTTCAATACGTTTTATGTTATGTATGAATGAGAGGGCGTATTTGGACTGCCGCATGGAGTGGTCCCGTTGTATTTCATGGTGATTAAATTTTATATTGCAAACGGAAGAGAGGCAGACAATGCAAAAGAAGGGAGGACGAAATTATAGAGATGGCCGGCAGGACGTGGACCAGAGTGCCCACAGACAGGGAGGAATGGAGAAGATTGGGGAAGGCCTTTGCCAGACTAAGGCACACAGAAGTATAAAAAAAAAACAAAAACGCGGTTACTGTGGTTTTAGTATTAATGTAATCTTCTGAATAAGAGGCTATAAATATAAATATATAAATTTTATATTCCATGTTTTTAATATTAAATATTCGTGTCCGGAATATAACCGGTTTTCGGTAATTTTTTCGTCATAACTGAAACCATAACCGGTAATGAAACATGACCAGTTATTGCATTACTTAATAGCTACCAACAAGCAAGTGAGTGATTTCATGATCACTTACATAAATATGTTTCTTTCAACTCCACTCTCAGCGTCCGGCACTGGTGCCTGCACTCTTCAGCCGGCTTCAAGTCTACAGCCCTGCTACCACTCAGCACTAGAAGGAATGAGTAACTGCATTCTGTATCAGGCACTGGGAACTGTTCTTGTCTACTATCCATGATCAGAAATCTTTCAGTGCTCTGCCCAAACTTAGGGACTACCTTAGGTCTGGGGATAACATGACGCAGTATCCTAGCGATATTCATGGTATTGAATTTCCTGTAAACAACATTACAGATTTTTTTAAAGCAGTAAAATTAAATAATGTCTATAGTCCAAATTATGTCAGAGATAGCGCCCTCTCGCCACGTCTTGGTCACTCAATGTGACCTTCAATAAATCACATATTCTTAACCCTTTCACTGGCACAGACTACATATCAAGACATCGGAAAATCCTGCCATGGACACCAAGAACGTCTACAGCCGTTATCCTGGACAAAGCAATAGTGATCTATGTATGTTTGCATAAAGTTTAATTTTGCGTTGAACAATGTGATGGTGTGGGATCAGCGACGCGTTATTTGAGTCTGACGCTTCACGCTCAAAAGGTTAACCTGGACGGGCCCCAATGCCAACAATTGAATCGTTAATAATCTATAATTTTGTGCAGTAGACACAACAACTAGCAAAAACTTTACATGTTTTATAATTTGTTGAAACTTACCAAATAAAAAGATTTTTATCTCCTATTACATTTGGTCTGTGGAATATGTCATCATGTTTGAAATAATATTTGTTATTGACTAATATTTTTGGGGCCTCCTTGTTAAATATTTCTTTATTCCTATAGTATAATTCTTTGAGTCCTTCAATACTGATAACTTGCTGGTCAGTCTGGAAAAGTGCAGGATTTTTAATACCTTGATTTTTTTATAATCAAGTATGTAGTTATAGAAATGTCAACATACCTCATAAATAAATGGAGCTGTATGCTGTTGATTAGTAATTATCTTAGGATCATATATTTCTCTAACATTAGAGATGCTGCTGCAAGGCCAGCAGTCCATGTCCACAACAGTGAAGAATGGGTTTTGTATCAAACATGTCTCATGGTATAAATCTATAATAACAATTTTTCAACATTAAAACACAGGTAATTCACAGTAGTTGCCACAGGTAGAGGTAGAAAAATGTATGCATATTTTGATGTGGACTGTGTCAATCAGTAATCATGTTGCACTGACCATTAGCACAGAACATGATAAATATTTTTTTACTTGTTTTTTGTTGGTTACTACTACATACTCAGAGTTACTTATCTTAAGTAGGTTACATATTATCATTGTAAGAAGCATATTTTAGGGAGAAAATGACTAGTTTCTTTCAGAGTATTGGCAGAATAAAGGTGATTTATTTAATAGTACCTACCACGGTTTTGTTTTGGCCTGTCATTAGTCAATCTTATATCAAACCAAAAAGGTTCATTGATCAGTAAACAGTGTCGTCGACTGTAAAGACTCACCAGTCAGTCCAGGGAACAATGATATAAACGGTATGGACATCCGCCTTAGAAGTTTAAAGCCAGGATAAATATACTCTTGTAGACTACAGATAACATTGCTGTAACTGATCTTGAAATTGTAAGCGATGCATAATGTTATAAATAATCCAAGTAGTACAATACGGTATTTCGTCCTAGTGCGTCCGCGATTCACCAACGTCCCAGGATTCCGATTTTCAAAGGAGTCAAGAGATTCAAAATACAATCGCCGAAATTCGTCTTCACTCATGCCAGCGTCTTCACATTGCTTTTTTAATCTTATAACTGAGCTGGAGTATTCTCGTAACAATTCATCGTTGACCATAACTGACTGAAAAATAATGTACTCGAGTAAAAAACACAAAAAGTGTAGTTTAATACCAAAAGGCCATTGGAAATGGAAACAGGAAATTGTTTTGACTTTTGTCTATGTAACATACAATTTGTCAATGTCAGTTGGTTGCTGACAGTCAGTCAATCAGAGGGGCTACCGTCATGGTACAACCAGAGGGGCTACCGCGACAGCAAACGAAGTTTTCCCTCTCTGTCGCACTTGCAAGTTTGCGCATAAGTGAGACAGAGAGGGAAAACTTCGTTTGTGGTTCGCGGTAGCCCCTCAGGTATGGCAAACGGGTACAACGGTTAGTAGTGTGGGTGACACGACCTTGCCATCGATGGTTCTCAAACTTTATATTTTGGGGAAAATAGTTCTTACTTAATAAATCGGATATAAATTATATTAAACAATGGTATAAAAAACAAAATTACAAGAATGACAAAAAACACAAAAAAATTGCCTGTTTTACCCTAAAAGATAGATAAAAATGTATACGAAACCTAGTATACTTTGCCTGAATGAACAAACAGCAACACAGTTAAAAACTGACCATTCGTGACCCTTATTCACCTATTACAAGTCTTTTGTAGGTCAATGTGTCCGTTTTTATAATAAGTTACCAGATGAAATTTTGAATTTACCCTTTCCAGCTCTTAAAAATTACCTAAAAAAACATTGATGTTAAAGGCTTATTATGGGGTTGAGGACTATCTAACAGACAGAAATGCATGGCCCAAACTAAATACCTAAATAGCGTAAAGAGTCTAATATTTTCATTGTATCCAGTTGACACATTTCTTGCAGGAAAGCATATCAAACGATTCGACATGCTTTGTTTTCTTGTGTAACTACACATTGTAAATACCTATTGTTATTTTTTCCTCGTTTTTCTTTCAATTTTCTTTTGTTGTTTACCACTTATATTTACTTAAGTAGGTTAAGTAGTATCATTGTAATATAAGCATATTTTGGAGAAAATGACTGACTGTCGAGTTTCTTTCGGCGTTTCTTCTCGGCAGTGGTCTCATGAGAAACGCTAGTAGTTTTTGACTTGTAAAAGTGCCTTTGCGGCCTACTTGCGGAATAAAGTTCATTTATTTCATTTATACGAACATATTATTTCGGTGTAGTGGTTGATGCCAATACATAAACAACTATTTCAGTAAAACAATGAATTCATCATCACCGTGAGTTTTTATTTACCAATCATTTTTACTATGCTCAATATTCAGGGTGCACTGCATAATTTTCTTTTACTCTTCTTTGTTCAAAATAAAAAATAAATAAAGAATTTTACATATGGAGTTACGTAGGTACCTTTTTTTTGTTGTTTTCGATCCACAATAGCGAAGCCATTCGTTGGCTACCGTTTCCTTTTGTGGAAATGAAAAAAACAGTATAGTCCCGCCTGTATCAATTCTTCTCTTACAGTTCCGAATGGAACAGCCTACCATTTTAAAATCTGGCCTACATCAACTCTAATTAGCCACGGCACCGCCAAAAAGTTTGGCAATTATTATTGCTTACACTGACACCGACCGAGAGCGAAATATGCGATTCAATACATCCGAGCGAGATCGCGGTTAACGTCAAAGCGGCTGACATGACGCTCGTATGTGTGAGTAAGCAGTGTTGCCAGTAGTGTATTATGATACTCCTGACATGTATTCTGTGAGTATTTTATCAAATTATTAAGTACATTCATGTTCAACTTGACCTATTTTGTGTGCTTAAACAAGTAAATGCCAATTTTAATGCGTAAACAATTTATTTTGCATGATAACGGCAAATTTAGTTTCTTTAATTACCTGTTTTGTTACTATAAAGTAGCAACTCGACCTCGTGTCACGATCCTTACTGTCAGACCTTGTTTTCTTAGGCCATGGGCTACCGCGATCCGAAAACGAATTTGCAAGTGCGACAGAGAGGGAGATATTCGAACTTCGTTCGTTTTCGGTTCACAGACCACAGTAGCTCCAAATGAACTAACCTTTTCACGTGACACTTCGAAGAATTCATCATCATCATCGCCCACTGCTGAGCATAGGCTTCTCTTCTTGTACGCTACTCATCCTGGTCCCTTGCTAGTCTCATCCAGGAGTAGGTAACCCGCGGTCCTTTTGTCTGTAAGTGACCACCAATCTGTTAACATTTTTGTTCACCTGCCATCATTCTGTCTGGTAGTATGTCCTGCCCAACTCCACTTGAGTTTTGAAATGATTTCTCCAACGTCAGCATCAGGCACCTTAAGCGACGTTGGATTTCATAATTCCTCACTCGGTCTTGACTATCCATGCATGTTCAACTGCTTGGGCTGGATCCCTTTTCACTAAGGTGACCTTGCTATTTACAAACAACAGGTGTTGTCAAACGTACCTATAGCCAGTATTATCTATCTTCTATCTTCTTCTTCTTCTAAATATATAAAAGAAGAAGTCCTGATCTACCATCAACGCACAGCCGAAACTACTGGAACTAGAAACTTCAAATTTGGTCCAGAGCTTACTTTTATGACGGATGCAAGGGATAAGACGGGATTTTTGGAAATTCTTCCCCTAAAGGGATCAAATAGGGGTGCAAAGTTTGTATGAGAAACGTAATTTTTATGGACTTAGAAACTTGAAATTTCGTATTTAGACTCTCTGTTTATAACATATATAACAAGACTGAATTCAGCAATTTTCTAAATTCGTCCCCTAAAGGGGTGAAAAGGGGCTTCAAAGTTTGTACGGGGAGCAAATATTTTTTGAAGTTAGAGATTTGAAACTTCGTAAATAGACTATGTTTAAATACAACAAAACGTATTATCCTACAATGTATAAACAACTTGTACCAAATAAATATTTCTTTCTTTCTTTCTTCTTTCATCTTCGAGAATCTACGCGGACGAAGTCGCGGGCGGCCGCTCATATATTTACAGTTAGCTCACATTGGTATTAGATATCCTATTCCTGCCTATTCACTCAATTACTTTTAAGTGCAATTGCATATGCCAATAAACTAATATTTTTATTTTATACTCTTATTTGCGCCCATTTACCCAGTAAATGGGCGCAATCGGAAGATAAGTATGGTACAATAATATTGGGCCCCCAAAAATATGTTTTAATGCCAATTATAAAATTACCTATATATAATTTTCCTATATCATATCTAAATGTATTTCTTTAGCAAAACAAGTCCAGCAATAAAAACAAACGGAGACGCGAATCGGAGTAACATCAGGTCGCTGCTCCAAGATAAGATAAAGCTAAGAAACTACGTACTTATACGGTATTACGATAACAGGGCTAGTGGTCCTGTCAATAAGTCAACATGCTCGCTATGTAATCGCTTACAAAATTAATTATAAATAACATCTTGTGTTCCATTATGACGTCAAAGTGCAGTGAATAGACTTAGTAAAGTTGACCTATCGTGCACAGCTGGGGTGTTCTGAAGATGCAAGAGGAATATAAGCTATGGACGTTGAATCAAGATCTCAGGGTTCAGTGTGGCGCTGGCCTCTTCTGTTTTCCATTGTGGTGTTAAACGTATGTAACATTATTGTCTTTTCCTTTCGTATGTAAGGTACGTTGACCGCGCCATCACCACATCACAGAAGTGCTACCGCGAACCACAAACGCAGTATTCCCTCTCTGTCGCACTTATGTGCAAACTTGCAAGTGCGACAGAGAGGAAAAACTTCGTTTGTGGTTCGCGGTAGCAGCCCAGACATGCACCGCAGCTTGATCTGATTGTCTTTCTTTGGGTATAGGTATCTAGTGAGACAATTCTTTCTCGTCCGACATAAGCGCGATAATGCTATCGATATCTAGTTGGTGTGTTAGGTTCCTACTTATTCAAGTAAGCCGTGTTGTATTTGCTGCTTTACGATGAAGTATGGCGTTCGTAGGTCAGTCGAACTCTAAGTAGCTTTGGTACTGTGTAGCTTTCACCCGTTGGTATGGTATGATGACACACAGACAGACACGACACGCAAATAAAAGTACCACTACCGAGCGACACAGTCATACACTTATGTATAAGAGGGACAGAGAGTTACATATCAGTTGTTGTCCCTGTGATAGTATCACTTATTTGACCAGCACAACCTGTTTGATATGACAGTTGTGCCCATTTACTTCAGACAAATGATTACCCTCCCAAGTTAACGAGGTAATTTTTGGTAAACCGTCAGCCATTTTAGACAAATTCTCAATTTATCTGCATAAGACCTTTTCCGCCCCTCTTAGGGGAACGCACATAGGATCTCTACTTATAGAAATATTTATACTCTAAGGCAGACAATTAAAACTGGGTAACATACGAACATTAGTTCACATACGTCCATATGTAACGGACTTCTTTAATCGCTTACCTTATAAGAAAATACTCTGAGTCCTAAAGAAATAACATATTAGAAAAAACACTGAACTATTTATTCTTATTAAGAATAAATAAAATAAAATTAAAACGTATCTAGCCTAACCTAGGTCCCCCAAGTCTGATCCCTGCGGAACGGTGCCTATAAGGCTGGCTGCATTCCCCCGCTGAATGGCGATGCCTATTGATTGAAACTTGCATCAAAATGAATATCTGAGTGTTACTAGGAAGTACCCCCCTACCACCCCTACGAATGGAATACGCTGGGTAACTAAACAAAACAAAGCCACTCTCAACTTTGCTATCAATTGCACTAAATTTGCCGCTTTCAGTGGTTTGGAATTTAGCTATGTATCTAGCTACTATATAGCAGCCACATAGCTTTAGAGCAGTACGCTCGAAAAAGTTGTAGGATCGGTAGGTGGGTTTACGGCCTGTTCATTTGATGCGCCAGTTTGCGGCCACTTGGATGAGTTTATGAACTGAAAGGATATTTTCTTACTTTTTTAATATATTCCCATTCAATAGCTACTAATTAAAAAGCATATGACTCGTTATTCCTTAATTGAAAAACTTCGTTCTTCAGAAGGCCGCAAACTGAAGCAGGCAGCGAAACTGGCCTAGCGACCCTAATCGTGTCGAAAGCGAATTTTGGCATAGCTATAGGTAAATGTGTCTTTATAACAACATACTTACTAAAAGTACTGATGGAGGGGTACCTAATAAAGCTAACGAGTAGGGAAGGTGTAAATTTTTTTCGTTAATAACTCGTAATACGTACATAAGTAATCTATATAAAAATCTCTACGAAAACGACTATCTTTCTATACCCTTTCACTGGGATGAATATTTATTGAGATATTAAAGGGGAAGATTAATTCGGAACCTTAAAATTTTTGGAGTGGTCCATCTTATCTTTCTCATACGCGTGGTTTAAGAATAAGATTCAAAACAAGATTTCTTAAAATCGATACTTAATAAAATAAACCGGTAACAGTTTTGTACTCTTAAGTCTACTGTCAATTAAAAAAAACCGGTCAAGTGCGAGTCTGACTTGCGCACCGAGGGTTCCGAACTCAGGTCGTGTACCCGTTCCGACCCCATTTAATTCAGGGAATATCTTAATAGCGCGATGTACAAAATACAAATTGAACGCCGTGGGTACAGCGTCACAAGTCATTGTTGTGACTTTAAACCAGTGGTGGGCAAAGTACGGCCCGCGGGCCAACTGCGGCCCGCGAAAGCATTTTATCCGGCCCGCCGCCGATACATCGAATTAATTAGTACATGGCCCGCGATGATTATATTTTGACGGTTCAGGCAAAAACCAGAGCAGCGGCTTTATACAAAAGTGCAGTTTTGCTGCAATTATGGCCCTCCTCCGAAATTTCTCAAGCTTACTGGCCCGCCATGAAAAAAGTTTGCCCACCCCTGCTTTAAACCAAGAACTAACAACTCCATAAATTTTAGTTGACCCATAGATTCTTAAAAACTACGGTAGGCAGATATCAAAGCGCAATCTACTTAATCATTTATATTAAACATTAAAATTATTACGGCTCGATGGGTCAGCATGTTTGGGCTTATATTTATATCGCAAGCACTTTAGAGACTATGGGGTCAGTGTATTAAGTAACTCTAATCTATTGTTTTTCATACGATTATGCATGTAATTGCTGGAACTTTAGGGGCTGAAAGCGTTGCTTTTAATTGACATAAGTCGTTTTGGTTTGGAGATTATTTAGCTCTTGTAATATCAGAGTCCCATATATATGAACTACTTGTCAAAATAATAGCTCATCATAATCAAGTAGAAGCGTAATACTCTATTTGTAACTATAGTTACTCTTACTACTAAACGTTATACTAATCGTATACGATCATAAAGATAAAAGCTAATAATACGAAAGCCTGCTTTATCTTAGCCACGATAAGACTCAAAGTGTAAAATATATTAATGAACATATTTTACACAATTTAATTGAGGATAAATTTTTTTTTTAATATTATCGGTATAAAATGACACGTCTATGCCAATGACATTGTCAAATGTTGTGATATTGACAACTGTCTATAGAGTCGCCTCACCATACGTCCTTATTATATCTTGACCCTGAGATTCGTGACAAATATATGCATATTCGGAGATCAGCCTTATACTGGTTCTTCTGAATCGAATTGTCCGTACGTCAGCGGTTTTCCTAATACTTACATTGCGTGTAATCCTAACTAACCGCCGTGCGTTGCGCGTTTCGACCGCCGCAATTGGGTACTTGACAATTTTTTATAATTTGTTTTAATATGTTAAAAATGTCGTAAATTAATTTTACAGCTATCAAAAAAAATTGCTTACTTAATATATTATGGATAGCATATTTTTAACCATATTTCCATATTTTTAATTTAATTTAAATGAATTTGACACCGAAAAATTCCTATATCTCTCGATTCATTTTCAGAAAAACATAAATAGCAATTATGTAAGGAATATTTGACTGATCAACCGTTTATTTGTTTGCCATATTCACATGCAAGTTATAACAAATAAAAACAATGATATAAAAAATAAATAGACAATGAACTTAAGAACAACACAAACCAAAAAAAGAAACAATTGTAAAACTGAATTAAATATAGAAAAGAAAATTACAAACTCAATTATTAAACATCTCGATATAGGTGGTAGACTGAAATATATATTAATTTAGGTTCAGAAGTAGACTTCCTCAAATAAGGTAAATTTTTTTGCCAAAGCGATGTACTTTGGTGTAAGTCCGAGACTTTTCGGTGTAAAGTTAAATAAGCTTTTATTTATTACTGAAGAGAAATCAGACGCCGAGAAGAAGCTTTAAATTAAGTGTTAAACAAAACGACGGATTCTAATTTTCAATTCCTGTCCCACTCCAGTAATAGCTGTCTCTCGTCAGCCATTATTAGTATGTGAGTTTGAATTTCTTTGCCGTTTGATCACAGATTCACAGACCTACTTACTACGAGTATGATGAATATAATGTGTGGCTTTCATCTTTGTATCAATGGTGCTAGGCGCGACATTTCTGCTTGTAGGTGTGCTTGCCGAACCTAGTCCTGTCGTATGGAGTATTGCTGCATGAAGCGGTGCAGCTTGGAGTTCCGACGTGGCTGGGGCTCTCAGCGCCTGTCCTCCATGTAGTCACTCACGGCCTGACGCGTAAGGCTTATTCCGTTTATTTAACCATTTTACGTGTTAATTTAATAAACAAGGAAAAGATTTTTCAAATATAATTTTGAAATCGTGCCACCAAGTTGCTTTGATATATAAGGCCGTGCCACGTGGTACACGGTTGGCAACCCACGTTTCCACCTAGGTCCTAGAAGATTGTTGGTCGCCGGTTTGTTGCTATACCAGTGCTCCACAGTTGACAACCGGGTTCGTGTCTAACCGGTTGACAACACGTTCACAAAATAAGAAAACACGTAAGTATTGAAAAAAAATACTGGTGAGAACTTTTAAAGTTTCATAAAAATGGTAGAGTAAGTTTCCTAATCATGGACTAGTACTTTATTTTTGTTTTATTACTAAGTACTTTCTTTAAAGTTTTGTACTTTATTTTTGTTTTATTACTAAGTACTTTCTTTAAAGTTTTGTACTTTATTTTTGTTTTATTACTACTTTCTTTACAGCGGCTTTTTTAAATCTCAATATTTTAGAAACGTTGGTCTGTTAAGATTTGTTTTTGATATAATGTGAAGCTGCACGTCATACCAATATTGTTTGTAAAATGTTTGACATTCAAATGCCACTAGCTTTTATTATGGACCAACAATGAGGTTTTATTTATTTTTTTATTTAAGAAAAAAAGGGGCTTGTCGCCAGGCGAACATACCGCCCCGTAGTAGAGGAAGACAAAGACCAAATTACCGACGACCGCTTTAGCGTAGTTGGTACTGACCCTGCCTTCGAAGCTGGAGGTCCCGGGTTCGAATCCCGGTCAGGGCATTTATATGTGTGATGAACACGAAATTAGTTCCTGAGTCTTGGACGTTTTTAAGTATCTATTTATCTATATAAGTATTTATATCGTCACTTGGTACCCGTAGTACAAGCTTTGCTTAGTTTGGGACTAGGTTGATTTGTGTAGATTGTCCACAAATATTTATATTTATTTAACCAAGAATAATGAGGTTCCAAATAGGGTTAGTGGTCCATTTTATGAGGGGTGATGACAATATGGACGATTGATGACTCCATATACTTTTTCGATATTTTATTTGTTTAAGATCATGGCATCGACATCAAAATGGGACAAAAATTCAATGGCTTTCTTTTCGGGGGATATTCATGGGGAGCAATGGATACAGTGTCCTTCTTGTTTGTGATGGCCATATGAGGAATGCGCTGTTGTAGTTGGTATTTCAATTTATGTAAAAATTGTAAAAACCACTACTTAAACTAAATAGTCTATAAGAACGGAGGTTTTTGTTTGTCATTTTAGACTAGTTAAACAACAAGTTCCTTATAATTATAAACGAAATTGAGGTTGTATCGTACTAAATATATCATGGTCCATATTTTGCACCCCCAGTTAGTACTAAATTCTAGCGGTCCATATTAGGGTACAGTCGCCATCAAATATATCTGTACTCTTCAGGGTGCTCACAAATATCTGAACATGCACTTTAACGCCTTGACAATAGAGTCGGGTTCAGATACTTCAGATATTTGTGAGCACTTCGTTCGCTCCGATATATCTGATGGCGACCTCTTTTGTAAAACTTAAGTTTGGCATGTTTTATAAAAACGAAAATATTATTTGAGGATTTGTTTCTTTATTAACGTATTCATCAGCAATTTCTTAATTTTTTTTTTCAAATTATTCCAATACAAAATGATTACCAGTGTCTTAAATCATTATTATTATTTATTTAGAACATACATTTATAAGCTAACAGTGAGGTACCAAAGCGCCTATAATGTTATGAGATTTGCAACTTCAGTGCTAACAGTAACAAATTAAAGAAAATATAGACCTAATATTAACTAACAATATAAGTCGCACAATTCACTTATTTTAGAGAGCAGGGTACTCCAGCTATCTGCGAACACGTCGGCATCCTGCCTCAGCACCAGTTGATTGAGTAGCGCCGGCGCACGGGCGCCGGGCGCGTTACAGGCGCGGCGCGTGCGCGGGCCCGCCGCCGCCGCCGGCACCGCGAACAGCGGACGGCGGCGGCGACCAGCGCGCGCGTATTGCTCAGGGACGAAAAATCGGATGCCTTCCAACGCCACTGGATTGTCAATTTGACCTCTCAGCAGCAGACTGTAATGGACGGCGAGATGTAATTTCCGCCTAAAATTAAGGGTCTCGAGTCCGACCATACCTGCTACAAAAAGTGATGGATACAGGAAAGGATAGTAGCCATACTGCCTCTTGTAAATGTATCGAGCAAATTTCCTTTGTACTCTTTCAAGTAAGAGCTTATAATTCTCTTCGGCGGGATCCCAAATGATCGAGTTATATTCCAATTTGCTCCGTACGTACGAATTATACAATACGATCGGTACTGCCATACTAGAAAACTGGGGCGCGGTACGCATTACAAATCCCAATGTTTTATGGGCATTCTTTACTATACCCTGAATATGGGTATGAAAATCTAATTTAGTGTCAAGCACTAGACCTAGGTCGCGGATAGTTTCAACGCGACTGATTATTTCACCACCAAGCTTATACGTATAGCTTACCATATTTTTGCTCCTACTAAAGGATATTATTTTGCACTTATTTCCATTGAAGGACAAGCGATTCCTTTGGCTCCAATCCATGACTGCATCTATATCACGCTGCATCATGTCACAATCGATAGATGAGTTAACGGCATAGAACAACTTCAGATCATCAGCAAACAATAAGCATTTGACACGACTAACAACTGAAGGCAGGTCATTGATCATCACCAAAAATAGGGTGGGCCCAAGCGTACTGCCCTGACTCACCCCAGATCTGGTGAAGTATTCTTCTGATTGATAGCCTGATAGCTGCACATATTGTCTGCGATCTCTCAAATAACTCCCCAGTAACTTAAGAAGTTGTGGTGAGGATCCAAACGCGGACAATTTACTTAAAAGTATATCGTTGTCGACCAGGTCAAACGCCTTCTGAAAATCAAAGTAGGCAGCGTCCACTTGTCGAGATTCATCCATATGGAGAAGAGCAATCATCATTCGTTTGCCCTTTTCCCATTTAATTGTGGTCGGCGCAGGATGATTTTTCTTCCATAACTCTGTCGCCCGTCATCTCGTCACTTCACATCCTTCCTCTCCATATCATCGCGCACGCAGTCCATCTACCTTGTCCTTGGTCTACCCCTTCTCTTACAACCCTCCATATTAATATCTACTACCCTTCTTGTTACACGACTTTCTTTCATCCGCATAACATGCCCATATCACCGTAGGCGATGAGCTCATAACTTATCAATAAAATATGGGTGTTACTTTCAGGCTTTATCTTATATTATGAATCAAATTGATCAATGAAGCTCATCAATGATGAAGTTCCACTTTAAATTAACACAAACCAAAAACATTTAAGTAATGAAATAATTTGATTCGTGAGCATGAGTAATAAAAGAGAAAGTAGCTCCTATTGTTCATTGATAAGTTCATCATCAACAGTCGTTCTCTCAATACTGAGGAACGTGACATCATGTCATATTCTTGCTGACCACACTCCTCCATTGGCTCCTATCACCCGCATTATGGATGGCCTCGTGCAGATTTAGTTGCAGGGGGTTCAGTGATTTGGGTGGAACTTACCACTATCAAATTCCTCTTATATACTCATTTTTTATCCGATCCATTGTCGTCACGCCACACCGTAACATGCAATCTCTTTTCATCCGTCATCTTTGTAGCCCAAGATTCCTATCCATACAGACATGACGATAGGTCGTGCGCGTGCGTGCGTGTGTGCATGTATGTGTGTGTGCATGAGTGCGTATGTATATGTAGTGAGCGTTATATGTGTAAAAGTGCAGGTGTGTGGCGTATCATGTTTATTATCCTTTTTTATATTTATACAATGTTGTTAAAGTTAAGTCTTACTTCCCTGGGTGAAGCAACGCTTTGGTTTCATCATAGCTAAGTCCATTTAACCATTCCATAATATGTTTTTTACAATCATGTAGTTTCAAAGAGTATATGTTTAATTTCTTATTTACATTATTATATATGCGAGCTGATTGTACATCGAATTGTCTTCTTGCAAAGATAGACTTACTTTTTGGCATAGGTACGATTGTGCTAATTCTTCTACGGTTAAGAATAGAGGTGTTAGAAGGTAGTTTTTTATGAAGCTTTAGCACAACCGAGCCAATATATAATTTGCGCATACTTGGGAGTTCACATACTTTATGAAGTTCAGAGGTTGGGTATCGATATGGTTTAAAGAACATAGTTTTCAGTAGACATCTCTGACCTCTTTCTACTTCTAGGTATTTAGTTTTTGTAGCGCCTCCCCATACTGGAATACAATAGCTCATTATGGATTGGGCTAAAGCCGTGTAAATTTGTTTTAGTAGTTTAGTAGTAGTAATGTGTCTAAGAGTTTTGAATAACCATATGAGTTTACGAATTCTGTTATTTATATAAGCTCAATATGTGGGTGCGATGAGAGTCGCTGATCGAAAACAATCCCCAAGTATTTGGTTGTGGTTACCTTTTCAAGATGTTTGCAGTTGCAAGGTGTGGGTAACTCATCAGATATGGTACAGTTATGGATCTATACTGATTCGTTAGGGGGTTGGGTACGGCTGTTTTTAGTAAAGCATATTTATGTAGACAGATTTCTCAGTGTTAAGAGTGAGTAAGTTAGAAACAAGCCAAAAATTGATCTTACGAAGACCGTTCTCAGCGTTTTTAAACACTGAGTTCCAGCTTTTACCAGAAAGACAGTGTCATCAGCATATAAGATAATGTGACTGTGGTTGGTGCAAACGTCCGCAAGGTCGTTTATGTACATCAGAAATAAGGTGGGATCAAGGACACTGCCCTGTGGGACACCGAAGGATACCTCCGCGTCCTCACTCACGTATTCTCCGACCTTAACTCTTTGGTAGCGGTTTCGTAAGTAGTCACCCAGCAGATCCAGCGGCTTTCCTCTGATTCCATGTTGTTCCAGCTTTTATACAAGAATGGGTAGAGAAACCGTGTCGAATGCCTTTTTTAAATTTAGGTACACTGCTAGGCATTTGTTACCATTATCAACTTCTTTACAGATCGTAGATGCTATATCTAGTACAGCGTCCTCTGTTGATTTGCCTCGTCTGAAACCGTATTGGGATTTAGAGATTAAGTTAAATTTGTTGAGGTAATTAGTTAATCTAATTCTGTTAAGACTGAGATTGGTCGGTAATTATTAGGATTGGTTCTTTCCTCACTCTTGTAGACAGGGGTGACTAAAGATTTTTTGAGAGCAGGTGGGAAGACACCTTGTGTAAAACACAGATTTGCTAGGTGACTAATCACAGGAGCTATAGCTGATTTGCAGAGCTTTAGGAGTTTAATAGGCACACCGTCATACCCGGTTGTACTGTCAGGTTTTAGTGACATTAAGATATTAGCTACTTCCTGGGGATCAGTGTCCAGAAGGACAAAAGATGATTTAGGGGGGTGTATTAGACGGTGTGACTGAGTGTTACTAAAGAAGTCGTTGACATGGTTAATAGACTCGTCGGGAGTAGACTTGTATTTTAGTAGGTTAGTGTTATTAGTTTTAATTGGTTTATAGTTCGTTATTGACTTAATTTAAAATTGTTCTGTCTTTTTAGTGTATTCTGCTTATTTTTAATATGTTTTTATGTACAAATATTTCAAATACAATGTATATTGTTTATTGAATAAATGAACTATGAACTATGAACTAATTGAATTCCACAGGGCCTTTAAGTATTTTAAGTTTTTTTCAAGAAGCTGCCGGTCATACTTGCGTTTTAGCTTCTTAGTAAGGTTGTTTATGTAGTTGAGATATCTCCTGTATGTGAGACCCAGGATCTCATCATCGGGATTAGATCTTAGTTTAAGCTGCATTTTATTCCTATTTTTTATACAGCGCAGAATACCCGGAGTAATCCAGGGTTTGAATATCAAGGCAAGGTTATAAAAAATACTGATAATACTACACTGTCATTTAAAACTGATAATATTAAACAAGTTCCTTATATTTTTTTGCAAAATTGTGATTATATCACACTAAAAATACAGTCAGTATGTGTAATCGCAAATAGTTTATCGACCGTTTGACATTCATTACAGTTGTTTAACTTCGAAGTTCTGTGTCACATTTCATTAAATTCCATATTTAGAGAACCTATATATATGTACTATTTGCCAATTTGCCAGCCATACGAAAAGTTACCTCCATTTGACGATAGTGTTCAGGATAGTATAATTCCAGAATGCTGGTGCCGCGAGGCGGCGGACTCGTGGGGAGGTCCGACGGGACACCGCGTGATGGCGGCCACGGGGCTGCTGCTGACCACGGCCGGGCTTCTGGTATGTGGGTTCGTGTCGCCGCATATCGTGCCCTTTGTCTACGGCGTCGTAGGAGGTAAAAAGTAGTTAATTTATTTTTCTTTAAATTTTATATTATACGATCCAATCAGCATTAATATTTTTCATTACCACACTGCATTTCTCTAGAACGATCTTAATAAAGAACAAACCGGCCAAGTGCGGGTCGGATCATGCACAATGAGGGGTTCCGGACCAAGACCTACTAGTCCACATTTAATACCACTATCCAATAAATTTAATCTAAAAAGGTCGTATCTTCATAGGGCACTTGCGGCATTTACGACCCTTTGTTTGGGCAAGACAGTTTTTCAGCGAAAACTCAAAAACCGTAAATCCTATCTTGTTTAAACCAAAAATCGTTGAAAGTATTTCTTTTCAGAATTTGAAATTTCAGGGGAACGGGGGCGACACACTTTTTATGACCTTGACAGCTAATATTTTACTAAAAGTTAACTAAAATGGAAAGGTTTTTTAGAAACCTTTATATCATTTTCCAAGGATACCCCACACGACACACTACTATGTGCGTTGACATTTTGGCGTATGGAGGTGCCTGGTGAAATTGCATAATTGTAGTGCCTATAGTCTCTGAGTAAATCGGCTGAGACATACGGACGGACGGACAGACATGACGAAACTATAAGGATACCCTAAAAAGATAGTTAAGCATTAATAGAGAAGTTTATAGCGTCACTTACCTAATTAAATGCAAATAATTTATTTTCAATTCGTTAACACACAATGTTTGGTTATGTTTCAGGTCTAGGCTCATCACTCATATCAGCTCAAGTTGATGCAATCGTCTTTGACGCCTACGACTCCCGTCGCGGAATCATTCGAGGGTTCTGCCTGACAGGGCAGGCAGTCGGACAGTCTCTCTTTCCTCACATTATAACAGCCTTGATAGATGAATATGGATACTCGCACGCACACATAGTTCTCGCAGGGATAATGCTCCAAACGATGCCAGTTATCATGCTACTTAAAGTAGATCCTACTGTCGCAAAGCTTGTCTCATACTCCAGGTACAGTGACCTATCTAAAACGTATGCCATTTACAGCAACGATGTTGAAAGCGAATATTACTCAAACGAACTGCAGTTACACGATATGAGTAGGAAATGCTGGAAAAGTCCATCTGACGATAATTTGCACCTGGAGGAAGTCCTGAGAATTGATGCTGGTGAATCGTACACCACAACGACCATCACGCCGCCCAATAGTCCTGAAGACAGAAGAAGGAATGTCTTCGGGATCGACCTTCTCCCTGACATTCCAGAAGAAAGTGAAGAGGACGAGGATGAACATAATAATAGTAAAATTAAGGATACAGATGAAAATAGGACTAAGAAAAGATTTAGCGCAGCCATTAAGAGACTGAGCACGATAGGCGATAATTTCGACGACTACATAACGAAACAAGGGAGGAGGGATTCTGAAAGCGACTGCGACGGCAGTGAAAGCAGAGAATATACAGAATTGGAAGTGACGTACGAGAACATTTCACCAATCACAGACATTCAAAGAGAAAAGATAATGAAATCGTTCAGTTTCCGCTGTGAATCTGCTTATGCTAGAATAAGAAGAAGTATGTGGACGCCGTCTTACAGAGTGTATAGATTACGAAGGAAGCTACAATATACCCTATACTGTATCAATGATACTTTTATAAAACCTTTGACGAGATCATTTTCCTCGTGGAGATTTTATCCTGCCTTGTTTCTTTGCTTTGCCCAACTTAGCTTGTTGGCGATATCTTTGGTACTACTGCCGATGGTCGCTTCTCATGTTCATCCGAAGATATCCACGACAGAGTCGAACTTCTTGATGTCTCTCCACGGATTCACCTGGCTGTGTTTTTTGTTGTGTACGCCGTGGCTTGCAGAAACACCCAAAAGGAATTTCAAATATGTGGCATTGCTCGGCCTGGTTACGTTCACTGGTGCATGTTTTGGTACGAATCATTGCGTTATCTTAATATGTATTATGACGTTTTTTATCTGTGTTGAAGGTGTGTAAGTTTATATTAACAAGTTTTCCTGTTTGTTTTCTGTAGTGTTGGCGGCGTCAGACAGCCATGACTCATTTTCGATTGGATGCATCGTAGCTGGGCTGGGTTTCGGCGCGATCATATCGTGCTGGGAAAGCGCGGTTCAAGATTTCGTTGGCGTTCGAAAATACTCTAAACTGCAAAGTACTATGGAAACACTATCCTCCGTACTATTGATCACATTCTTTGTGTGTGTATGTCTGTTCACGGATGTAGAAAGCAACTTGCAACTGAGTTTATTCATTCTAGGGATCATACTTTCCGGGGTAACATTACTTTGGATGATCATTGCCGCTGTATCGATTTTTAAAACGATAATCAAACCTTACTTGATCACCAGGTTTTAATAGATGTGGAGGAATAAATAAATATTTGTGAACAATCTTACTAAGCAAAGCTAAGCGACGATACCTATAGATAAATAGATACTTAAATACATAGAAAAAATCCAAGGCTCAGGAAGAATATTCCTGTTCATCACACAAAAAAATGTCCTGACCGAGGGAGTTTTGGTAGGCAGGGTCACTACCAACTAGGCTAAAGTGGTCGTGAAAGTATCAATAATAACAGATTATTGTTAATATGGCTACGTAAGTTGTATGTAGGTACATAAGTAGAGAGCCTCATAGATATATTGAAGCGATGGTTGTGATATTATGTAAATAAATGGATAAGTATATATAAAATTATCAACATGAATAAAAGCTTTATCTTTTATTTTGAGTTACATTAGATAAGTCATTTATCATCATCATGCAATGGTGCAGTCAGTAGGTACCTCTCGGTAAATAGTAAATACATCCCCTGCCTACCTATGATTACTCAGCTCGGCACTTGGGGAGCAGTTACAATTACATCTGACTTAAAATATATTTTATATTTAAGTGTGAAAAAAAAACAAAAAGATATATATAGAACCTCAAGGAGAAGAAGACATACACCGAGGCGAGGATTCTTTGTTTACGACTTTGACAGCTAATATCTCACTAACAGTTATATGGAAAAGTTTTTTAGAAAGCTCTGTATCAGTTTTAAAGGCCTCAATCATATAATTGTGAATTATATCATGGTACCAGCTGGTAATTCAACAATGTTTTGTCGATGCCATTTGTATGTTGCAGTTTTTAAATATTTCCAAAATACCTCATTGAACTTATGTCCTTATAGTTTAAATGAGTATTATAACCAACACGCCTAGGTATGTGCATCAATTTTTTTTGTTCTTCCGGTTAATTGTATGGAGTGCTCCACCTATTTTTTTCCGACATTTCATTTCACTTTTACGTAGCGGTTCATAGAATACACCTTTCTGCCAAATTTCATAATTATAGTACTTATAGTCTCCGAGTAAATCGGCTGTGACATACGGACGGACATACAGCGATACTATAAGGGTTCCGCTTTCGCCATTTTGGCTACGGAACCCTGAAAAGTAACCTAGATAGCGATATCGTTTTAGTTTGCGTGTAATATTTAGGGTAAAGTTTATTATGTGTAACAATTTCAAAACCCAGTTCACTCCTGTGGTCAATAGTTAACGGCTATTGTGCATGTAAGTGCTGTTTCTTACATGGAATTATGGAAACTGAGGCAACGTTTATGGTGGGTGGGTTGCACCAAACCATCTGTAAATTGTACGAGTATAGGCGGTGTTCGTTAAAATTGTATGGAAAGTATAGATAGGTCCGTATACGAATAAATGAATTGTATTACTTACTATACTGAGTTTACCTCTTGCTCTCATACGCTAGCTCCTTCACCTACCAACCTGTACTATAGTCAACATCCATACATTTTTGACCCCGTTGCCGACCGCTGACATAACCGAGTAATTTTATTGTGCCTTCAAACACTTATATCAGAAGGAAAACGGTGATAATATAACAGAAGTGATCCAAATCTAGATTTTTTATCTGCTAATACCTGCAATATTTCCCAGTGGAAATGATGATGAAGTATATAATAAGATACTTACACGAGATAAGATCTTATGCATACTAAAAATAAAGTCAGCTCTCCTTTGTATCCTTAATACGTTGGGTTCCGTTTCTCAGTAGGCATTAGAACTGTCTCTGCTTAATAGTCAGGTAGGATATTGGCATTATCAACATATTAGTAAAATAAACGTAACAATAAACATTATCACCAAACAAGTTCGTAGGTCAATGGGAAGTTAAAAAATTCTTCGGCATAAAATTTTGTGACAGACGACGGACGAACGGACAGCAATAGGGTTTTGGACCCTTCGGGTACGGAATCTTAAAAAATAATGTACTTAGGCAGAGCTGCAACATAAAATATAGATTCCCTGCTGAAGGCATTTTGAAATCGAATGAGAGTTCCAGAGATTAATATACAATCTTATGTATAACCGTAACTATTGTTCCTAATTTGATTTTCGAAATTTGATATGCATCCAGTGTGTAATAGGGATCATCCACGTTACACCTCTCTCTCTTTCAAAATGAGAATGACATAGACATGAAACAGGGAATATGACGGGGATACTCCACAATTTATTTTTACACTTTTTATGACGTTGACAGCTAATATCTCACCAACGGTTGACTAACATGGAAAAGTTTTTTAGAAACCTCCATACCATTTCACATCACTTTTATGTAGCGGTTCATAGAATACACCTTCTTACCTAATTTCATAATTGTAGTGCTTATAGTCTCCAAGTAAATCTGCTGTGACATACGGACGGATGGACGGACGGACAGACATGACGAAACTATAAGGGTTCCGTTTTTGCCATTTTGGCTGCGGAATACTAAAAACGGAGTATAGTTTGTAGGATCTTTCTAAATTTGACTTCTTAATTCGATTTTAAGTTTATAAATCTACTAGCTTTTTCCCCCGGCTTCGCCCGCGTAGTAAGCGTAATTTTTAACCGTCTACAAAAATGGAGATTCTCAGTATGTAGGCATGTACGGATATTATTTTCGTAATCGGCACCCCGAGGAACCTCGAAGATGACACCTATAACGAATTTTAGCCAAAAGTAAAGATTTGCTCCCCGCATAAATTTGGAACCCCCTTTTTACCCCATTAGGGGAACAATTTAGAAAAATTCTGAAACATGTTTTGTTGTATTTAAACAGAGAGTCTGTATACGAAGTTTAAAATCTCTCACTTCAAAAAAGGTTTGTTCCCAGTACAAACTTGGAACCCCCTTTTCACCCCTTTAGGGTAGCAATTTCGAAAAACGCTGAATTTAGTTTTGTTATATTAAAACAGAGAGTCTATATACGAAGTTTTAAGTCTCTAACTCTAAAACAGAAGTTTCTCTCATACAAATTTGCACCCCTATTTTATCCTCTTAGGGTTAGAATTTTGCAAAATGCTGAAAAACACTTTCTTTGGAGTTAAGTTCGTAACCTTTTTACAATTTTTTAAGTCTTCAGCTCAAAAAAAATTTTTTCTCCCATACAAACTTTGCACCCGTATGATCCCCTTAGGGTTGGACTTACCAAAAATCCCGTCTTATCCCTTGCATACGCCATAAAAGTAAGCTCTGGACCAAATTTGAAGTTTCTAGTTCCAGTAGTTTCGGCTGTGCGTTGATGGTAGATCAGGACTTCTTCTTTTATATATTTAGATAGAAGATAGATGAAGATGATAACAAAACTGTTCCCAAAATCCAAATCTCAAAGACATGTAGGTATATCATATGTAATCTTCGGAATTTCCTGTTCATGAATCAACTTTATAACTGTGATTAAATGGCAAAACGCTATAACTTAAGTTATATAGCGTTTTGCCATGTTTGCTCTGTATGTAATCATAATAGTCATAATCATAATAATATCGTATTACATGGCAATTTTAAAATTGTATAGTGGTGTGTGTTCCTGGTGGCGAGGAAGGTCACCAAAGCTTCCGAGAATGCGCTGTGTTGAGAGTGACCCACATTTTCTTTTGTATAACAAATCCTTAAATCCATAAGGGGTCGGCAGCGTGTTTGTGATTGTTATGCAGTCGCAAGCTTCCATTATATATTGTTGTCTGCTCAGTGCTCACTATCGGGTGGACTTGCACTGTGGTGGTGCTTGTATGCCACTGTCGTAGTTAGTATAAAAAAGTTACAGCGATTTATATTTACCCAGTAATTAAAATTTACACGTAATAATCCACGCAATGAATCCTCGACTGCATGTAATGCAATTTGGGTCATTGTCAGATTTATGTTCGCGTCTTTTCGGTGTACATATCAAAAGTTAAGGGCCACAAAGCCCACAAAGCTTAATTTTGGCTTGGTCTAGTGACCCGCATAAACGGTGTTTTCATAACTATAAATCCATGGAATAAAA
The DNA here is from genome assembly GCA_963556455.1 of Epiblema foenella. NCBI lineage: Eukaryota > Metazoa > Arthropoda > Insecta > Lepidoptera > Tortricidae > Epiblema > Epiblema foenella. The sequence continues at coordinate 11,016,091 of OY747099.1, read as the reverse complement.
ACATAACTTATATGTACATAAGCCGTTAAGTATTGACCACAATGTGGACAAATTTTGTTTTTACAACTGACAATGACTCACTTCAGTCTTTAAAGTTTTAAAGAACAATAACAGCTAAACATAAGTTTTTGACTTGTAGCGTTATGCCATGCCGTAAAATCTATCTTGCTCACCGCAGTGGCAAACAATTTCACCGCAGGAAACACGGTGTCACAGCTTATTTGTTCATCGTCAGCGTAATCTGAATGTAAATGATTCGGGCTAAGTAAATATTACGCCTTTCAAATTATCGCAGAGAAACACAACATGTTCATTCGAATAGAAACGACCAAAACGAAAAGAACTAAACGATTGAATGTCGAGCACAGCCTGAATATAACACGGACGTGGCGATGGCATTTACGAAAAACGAAATGTTTGGGACAGTCCTGGTACGTACTTACTTTGGTGTGTCCTTTAATTGAGGTGTGCAATAATAGTAAATTGTGTCTCAACGGAGCAAAATGATATATTTACGACGAGGGCGGTATATTGAATATCGAGTGTAGCGAGGGATTCAAGTATTTACGCCGGAAATAATTTTGCTACCGTGTGACACCTAGGTAGGTACTGCTTTTCACACCGCCTATGAGGCCCGCTGCTAAAACATGAAATGTCTTAGATGATGGAGGGATGAAAAGTACGATAGTTAGATCCGTTATTCGAATGACTCTTTTCTGAATAGCAGGTGTGAAAAGAGTATTTGTATTGTATTGTAAAGGGCATTGTATTGTATTATTGGACTGCGCGAGAGACGATATGGAAGAAAACAACATGCTGCGACGACCCCAAGTAAATGGGAAAAGGGCGAGCTAATGATGATGTATTGTACTTAGGTATTGCTATTTGTTCTATAAAATTGTAGTCCTAACATAATAACGTTATGAGCCGTGGGAGCGTAGTCGTTCATTCAAGCACGCCAATTGTGTTTCGAACGAGTGTGTCGTGAATGACCCAAACGTTTCAATATAGGTTATATAGGTATGAGCAACCTCATGCCCCTAATAATAAATTTGTGCTCTCATTTCTTTTCTATCATATTATCCATGGCTTATATTTTAATCACGACTGTACCAATTACTTTTTCGGAACTTAGGTATCGAAAAACAAGTGTTATGTATATTGCCTTTTCGATGACGAGGACGAGGAGCAGTTATATGATTGATTAACACCATCATATAAAAATAAATAAAAATATAAATAAATATTTTTGGACAATCTTACACACAAATCAACCTAGTCCCAAACTAAGCAAAGCTTGTACTATGGGTACCAAGTGACGATATACATACTTATATAGATAAATAGATACTTAAATACATAGAAAACATCCATGACTCAGGAACAAATATTCGTGTTCATCACACAAATACATGCCCTGACCGGGATTCGAACCCGGGACCTCCTACTTCGAAGGCAGGGTCACTACCAACTAGGCTAAAGCGGTCGTCAAAATATAATATATGATGTAACAAGTACATTACAATTGATTAAATGGTTGATTTGGTTAGGTTTTAACCTTAATGACTACAAAAGTTACAATTTACCGTATTTTCGTCTTTCTAGAATATCAAAAATTAGTTGCATTTAAATATTATTTTGTAATATAATACGGTGCAGCACTTGACAACAAAACAGCTAGCAAAATCACTTTGGTAACTTTGAATTAGTTTAATCGGTCACCAACTTGCAAGCAGAGAACAGCAAATATTGATTATTATTAAATCTCGTTACACAGGTACTGTCCGCATTGTTACCAACAGTGTCAGCTGTCGACTGTCAAGGGAAATCTTTCCGATGTGTCAACTCAACCCACTTCATGATATGCGTGGACATAGGCGGAGGAGTATCACAGGCTTTAGATAATTTCTTAGTGGGCTGCCCACCACCCACTGTTTGCCAGAGCACTAACCACTTTGAATGCGAGTTTTCCGCACCTAATATCCCATCTGCTACCCTAAGCAACGTCATTAGCGAGATCACACAGCCTTGGGAGGAGGTTGTGACTGTCGCCTCAACAGTAAACACCACTAAAGCGTTCTCAGAAAATTATATGAACACAGAAAGGATAACTAAAGCAGAATATAGTGACACTACAGATACAACTGTGGATTCGATTACAGCGCCGGAGTTGTATGTGAATAATAAATTGAATATACCAGATATTGTGCCAACTTTAGCAGCACAAATTGCAACCTCTGCAATAGAAACGACACAAACTCTGAATGAAACTATGAACATAACAGAATATGTACCAACAGAAGTAACGGAAGAAATTACAACTGCTGTTATAGAAACTGAAACACAAACTACGGCTGAAAGTAAGGATTTAACAGAAACTGAACCTGTGATTGTTGATGAAACTACAAAACTTGTTGCAGAAACCACAACCGAAAATATAATTATAATAGACACTGTAGAAGCAGAAACCGGATATAAGCCAAGGCCAGGGCCAATCGCTACAAAACAGGTACCACACACTATACGCGAAAATCTGAATAAAACATTAACTGAACTAACTGTTGTAGCTCTAGACATTACTACTACTGCTATTGAAACTGTAACAAAAAACACTGCCGAAAGCGGAAATTTAACAGAAACTGAACACGTCGTTGTCGATGGATTTACTGCAACGACTACAGAAACTACGGCCCACAATATAATAATAACAGATCCTTTGGGAACAGAATTGGGATATACTGAATCAACCACTACAGAAGAGATAACACTAACTACAAATGACCACCTTCTTGAGTTGGAGAGTGTAAATATGAACATAACAGAAAATGTACCAACAGAAGTAACTGTAGAAATCACAACTGCTGTTATAGAAACTGTAACACAAAATACAGCTGAAAGTAGGAATTTAATACAAACGGAACCTGTGATTGTTGATGAAATTTCAAAACCGGTTGCAGAAACCACAATCGAAAATATAATTATAATGGACACTGTTGCAGCAAAAACCGGATATAAGCCAAGGCCTGGGCCAATTGCTACAGAACAGGTACCACAAACTATTCACGGAAATCTGAATATAACAGAAACTAAACCAACTGTTGTGGCTCTAGACATTACTACCACTGTTATTGAAACTGTAACACAAAACACCACCGGAAGCGGAAACTTAACAGAAACTGAACACGTAATTGTCGATGAATTTACTGCAACGACTACAGAAAGTACAGACCCTTTGGGGACAGAATTAGGATATACGGAATCAACTGCTACAGAACAGACAACACTAGTTACGATTCTTGACCTTCTTGAGTTGGAGAGCGTTCAGTTAAAAACGAAGCCACGCGAAGTAAATATTTTTCTTCAGCATGAAAATGCGACAACAAATATTTTATCAAAGGAGCCCCCCAAAACTCAGCATAAATATCCTCTGAATACAGAGAAGCCAATATCTAGTACAGATAATAATATTACTGCGAGCAATTTACATACAGTTTCAATTTCGAAGACTAACAATGCAACAAAAACGGTCAGTTTTGTACAAAATGGTAGTATAGCCAATTTAACAACGATACCAGTAGATGGGAGTAGGGATACTGAAGACCTTATTACGGCGCCGCCATTAGATAATACAATAAAAAAATCGAAGAGTGTAAATGTAACAGAACCATCAAAATCTACAACTTCTTTTGAAGGAAGTCTTCGGTCGAATTCGAGCATAGAAAATAAACAATCAGCTGACAACAAAACAGAGAATAAAAAAACACAAATTCCCACATTCAATAATCCCGAGACTCCGTATAATAGTGTAGCTACTAGAAACCGAACAGAGAAAGTAGCGAACACAGCCCAGGAACGCGTTGTTGGGTCGAACATAGAACAAACAACGTTGCCAGTTATAACAGGTGTAACACATGAACCTGATGCAAACGAAACTTATTTATATACAAAAACAAACAAAAGTCTGAAAGAAAACCAATACACGACAGTTAACAATGCTGCGACTGAAAAAACGTTAATTATTACAACAGAGACACAAAATCCTGCAGAGGCAACGGTTCTAGATGGGGCATGGACTAAAACTATAGATAGTGGCGCCAGTACTGAACAACCAACGACAATAAATGAAGAAAGCTTAACAACGGATACTAAACAAAATCTTGTAACAGATTTTATCGTCGTTCCTACAAGACAAACAGTAAATTTAGAAATTTTAACTACGGATTTGGTACCTACAACAGTTAGTGACATTCAATCAATGCCACCTGCTTTTGAAAATAATATGAATAATGACGTCCAATTGTCTATAACTGAGAACATATTATCAACTGTAAATAAGGGAACCAGTACAAATGGTTTAATTACAGTAGAATCAGAAAATAAGGACACAATAACTACAGAGGCTGTAGATATACCCATTACAATCAGTAACGCTCAGCCCGTAACGCCATTTGATAATATGATGATTGAGACCTCACTGGCCGTAACTGAAAACATTTTATCAACAGTGTATAATGAAGGACGTACAGATATTTTCATGGCAGCGCAAGCAGCGAATATGGATACAATAATTACTGAGGCTCTGATTATACCCACTACAGTCAGTAATACCCATCCAACGCCACCCACTTTTGAAGATAATATGGAGATTGAAATCTCACTGCCCGTAACTGAAAACATCGTATCAATTGTGAATAATGGAGTTATTACAAGTGATAATACACTTGCAATCACAACTGAGAACATCGCATTGAAGGAAAATATTGACGGCGGTAATAACGATTCTATAAATGCACAAACTTCTGTCTTAAACACAATATCTACGGATACTATTTATATGTCAAATACAATAACTAAGGATCAAGAACTCGAGTTTATTGATATTATGAAGACTGAAGGCCCATTACTCGCAACTGAAAACATCGTATCTTCATATAATAATGGAGACAATACAAATGGCTTTATGACATCACAATCAATAAACGTAGATGAATTAAATACGGTGGCTATGTATGGTACATACACTACAATTAGTAATGCTCAATCAATGAGACCTACTTTGGAAGATAATAACACGACAGACACCTTATTTCCCGCCACTGGGAACACCGGATCTGCAGTAAATTATGGAGTCAGTACAAATGATTTCAAGACAGTACAACCAGCAAATGTAGATGAAGTAAATACAGAGGCTACGCATATACCCACTACAACACTCAATGCTCCACCAAAGATACCCACTATTGAATATAACATGAGGATAGATGTCCCGCAAATAACGGAGCCAGTACAAATGGATTCATGACAACACCAGCAGTACATGTAGATATAATAAATACGCAGACTACAATTAATAATGCTCCAGCAATGGCACCCACTTTTGACGACAGTACGAGAACTGAGATTCCGCTATCCGCAAATAAGAACATCGTATCTGCAGTAAATAATGGATTCAGTACCAATGGTTTAACAACTGGGAAAGCTGGATTTGAAACGGTTGTGCAACTGACGACAGAGACGTATACCGTCTCAACATCAAAAGTAATTGGGCTGAGCTCTAATAACGAAAAAATAGTGAAACCACTTCCAGACAATATTAAAGGAAGTCCGAACAACGCTATTCAGAACATTCCAATAATAATTTATAGAGAGATCTTACCAGAATTTTCATTACCATCAAAAATTACACCTGACACAGATTTATCCATTGACAAACCGACTTCTCATGTATCGAAAATCGAAAATGTAAACGAACAAGCATCGTTATCTAATGCCGCTACTTCACAAAAGGAAGCTTCACCTATGAATAACAACATAACAATGGCAACAACGAGAAAATCTATACCTACTTTCGGGTCTGATTCAGCATTTGATATTTCCAATCAAAACTTGATAAATCTTCAGGTCGAAAGTAAAACCACAAAAGTTAATAATAATCTGCAACCAAGTATTATAGAACGTAATGATCAGGCAGACAATATCATTTGGGATTCTCTAGCCAATCAAGTGTTCAATAATCTTAATCAAAATTCAGAATCTATAGGAACTAGCGTCACCGATATAAACACGGAAGGAAATGACAGAAATCTTAACAGTTTAAACAATGAAATTATTTCTCAGCAAGCATCAGGAATTACCGAAAGTCCAATTGACATTCACATTGACCATGCACAAAGTATTGATTTTATTACAACCCAGAGTTCCATTGGAGTTACAGGTTCGAATGACATTTTATCCACAAATGGATATTCGCTAAAAATTCCCAAAGCTAATAGTGAACAAGTAACCGAATACCGACCAAACAGTCAGTCCGATATCCCGGTAACCATTTATTTTAATCAGAAAACAGATAAACTTGTAACTCCTGGAGTAGATGCTTTATCTGCGTCAAGGACGTTGTCCGCAAAAACTCCTGTTACTGATATTACAATACTCTATAGTTTAAATACACACGAACCAATAGACAATTCCTCCAGTCCTTCGTCAGGATCATTAGTTGTCGACACACATAATACTCTAAGGAAATCTGGAAGCAACGCTGAAGGATTTTTAGAATATAAAGAAAATATTAACGCTAAAATTAACCAAGATTCATCTGTTATTACTGTTCCGATCACCAATGATAACATATCAGAAGTGAAATCGTCTGTTATTATTGGTAGTAACATTGATTATCCAACAGTTGTACGTAACAACGAATTTATATTGCCAACCAGTTCCCATGGTTTCCCTGCAGCAACTGGAGTTGGAACACCTATGAAAGGAAATAAAGTTAAGGAAGAACGAAGAGGTGACACGTTAAGTAAGCCTGTAATGTTGGATGTTTTACCGTTACCAATCAATAATATTCAGTTTAATGCTCCTACTACGAATATACCTGCTATCACGGATTTTGTATCCAATAGCCAAGCCAAGAATACTGTAATAATTTTTGAATCATCTAAATCTGCAACGTCAAGACCCAGTTTCGTTGAAACTAAAATACAAAATAGTGTCAAAGTTGGAGATATTCCTATTGTTCCAAAAACTGAAGACCCCGCCTTCATTTTCCAAAAAGGAGTTTCTGATAATACCAGCGAAACTACAACATATCCTGCAGTTGGAACTTCAACATCTCTTCCGCAAACTAGTGTTTTCTCTAAAACGGTTGCGAGAAATGGGGATGCTACTTTCAATTTGCCGACAAAGTTTATCGACGAAGTAAAAGCACAGCCTTCAAATCTCGAAATAATATTTAACAAAAAGACTAGGGCCCCTAACAATGCACATGTTATACCTGACACAAAACCCAGTGGAAGTGGTACTACTAATACAGGCAATCCTCACAATACTCATACTCCAGAATCAGTATCGAACTATGATTCACAAAAATCTGTGAATCATACACCAAAAGAAACCGTTCCCAGTAGCTTATACCAGAATAGCAACTCGACAGTTGTTACAGACTTAAAATCTGCTTCACAAATTATTAGCTTCAATACCAAGAAAACATCGCCAAAATCTAAAGGAAGCGACAAAATGCAAAGTGAAGTAATAGATCAAAACAATTCTTCTACAAACATTACATCATCAATATCTACGCAGGCCCAAAATATATCTTCAATTACAGCTCGAACGCCGTCCGAAATGGTAACTCCAAATACAGTCTCTCACGTTAAAGACAACCTCAATAAACATGTTCCAACTGACGCAGCACAATCCTTTGCCTGTATCCATGGAGCTAGAGGCAGATATTCTGACAAAGATGATTGCAGGAAATTTTACATCTGCATTGGTAACAATGAACCCATCGTCGGATACTGTCCAGAAACTACCGTATTTAGTGACCTGAAAAAGTTATGTACTAGAAACATGTCTCATTGCATACGAGATAATCAATTCAAATGCCCAACTGCTGGCAGATTTAGTGACTATACGAAAAAAAACGTTTATTACATTTGTATTAATCATAAGACCAAATTGTATAGATTCAAATTCCAATGCCAGAAGGGCTATATTCTCAACAAGACTACAGTACATTGTGTAGAAACAAAGGAGATCGAGTCCAATGAATCAGTTTCGATTTCCTCCAGTGATAGTAGTAGCCAAACTAGTAACAGTTCTATTAGTAGCAGTACTAGCAGTAAGAGAATCAGTACCAGCAGTAAACCTGATAATAGTAGTAGTAATAATGATAACTCATCGAAATCTAAAAAAAGCAACGAGGCCGTAGGAACATCTGAAAAATCTGAAGGAAACGATGACGACGACGATGAGGAAGTGTTTAAATGTAAAAAAGAAGGTAAATTCCCGATACGTCATGAATGTAGGCGGTACTACTTGTGTAAGAAGAATAGGAAATCGGAGTATCGGCGGAAAATAAAGAGATGTAACTCGGGCAAGGTGTTCCACAAGGATGAAAAGAAGTGTGTGGATGATGACAGTTACGAATGCTAATCAAAGTGTAAATAGACAGACTAAGAGCTCTTACAACAGGGTCGGGCATTTTGGGCATAAGAAAGTGTAATAAACGCAAGCGAGAGAGAAGTAAAAACCCAAATATTAAGTGCTCATAAACTGTCCAGGCTACGTCAAAAATATGTATAATTTTTTCGCCTTAAAATACAATGGGTGCAAAAGTGTAAACATATCTTTGACGTAGACTGTACGCATAATATACGATAAGGGAAACTAAGAGTGAGAAAATTTATTAACGTGATATATATCTGTTGATATTCGTACGTACAAAACCTTTGATGTAACATATTGTTTTGTTATTGTTAATAATTTTACTCTGTTAAAACTAGATTATAAAACAAATTGTATTTAATAAAAGAAATAAACAAGGGTTTCGCTTTTTATTCTATCATAACATACACCTTCTGGTGGACTAACACAATAATCTAAAAGTAATCTAATCTAAATTAGAAGCCTTACAAAGTACGTAACACAACAAAAGGAGAATAATGGAAACCAGCTAAATTACGAGTAGTTGTCATACTTTTGATATAACAACAGATATCTTTTTCTTATTTTGTGAGTATAGGTACTTAAAACACTAAGTACGCTAATTTCGAAACAAATTATATGAAAAATATCGCGGGAGATTACGGGATATAAGGTAAGTATTAGGTCCCACATATCTGAAGTTACCAAAGGATGTAACCAACATAAATTTTACACGATCTTTATCCCTTACTTGAACGGGTTAAAAGTTATTCCATTTATTGTATGACTACAAAATTGTGCTATTTTTATAACACACACACAATATTGTCTTGACATACATGAATCTATGAAATAGAAATAATTTCAATCAACATTTAATATGTTGTAACAGTCAATACGTCGTCATTCCGCGGTCTCCGAGCTCGTGAACTTTCAATGAACTGATCCTCATCATATCTCTCCAGAGTGATGCAGAACTGATTAGAGAACACGGTGCAGCGGACCGCACGGTCGCTCCCCGAGGGCCGCGATGGACAGAAGTATGCTGCCTTTGTGGGGCTTTGATCCTGGGTCACTGTAAATTTGTAGCTCTTACAATCAATAGTTTTCGTACGATGCGGTATTGGCCTATTATCGAAGTCATCGCGCGTGTCAATCCTCCTGTTACTTTCGAAGTACTCGTTGGCTTGGGTCGTGTTCGCTAACGGGCACTTGTATTTGTCTGGCGCCGAGCACGCTCGCGTGTAACCGTTGAAGAGCGTGCTTCCGGAACACTTGAATTTGATGCCTTGGAAGCGATTCTTATTTGGAATACACAAGATGTAGCCCTTGCAGCCTGGGACGCTAGGATCGGCTATTCTTTCATGTCGGTGGCAGCGGATAGTTCTACCGAAGGATGGTTCGATGTAGTTACTAGTGCTTTCGCAGACGTCGCTCGAGTCCTCGTTGCATATTGTGTTCGGGGGGCATAGAAACGACGGCCCAAACAGATTAGGACCTTCGCAGAGTCTCAGTTTCGATTGGCTCTCACATGTGAAACCGTAAGGGCCGCAGTCGAAATTTATGTTATTCAAGAACTGGTAACCTACTCTGCTAGAATCAGTCGCGGCGCTGAAAATCTGAAAATAATGATAACCTTGAACTAGATGTCGAACACAACAACATGAAATGTAAAGGACGTGTGTAGGTGACCTGGTTATAGTGGTGAGGATTCTCCGTCTTCAAAAAGTAGGACAAGTTGTAGATATAATAACGACCATATCTACTGTAGATTTACTAGATAACACTCCACTTGTTATGCAAGATTTATAAAAATAACGATGTACGGTACATAATATTTATTATACAAGTAAAAGTTCTGATTCAGATTTCTAGGTAAAAAAATCAAAATATAGCATTTTGATTTTTTACCTAGAAATCTGGCACACAAATTATACCTAACTAGAAATTAATTAAGGAGATGTAACGTGAACCATAACTTACCATAAGCAGCGCCACTTTCACGCACACGTTTAAATCAAACATTTTGAAACAAATGAAAGCAGCTGGATAAAGCAAATGTCACTCCCTCGCGGCCAAACCGCAACTAACGGAGGCGAAGTGGCTACTTTCTTCCAAACTTCAGTTCTAGGACAATTAGCACTTTATTGTTAGTACAGTGCGGAGAAATGGGTCCGTGTCAGTGGTACGGAGTCACCGCTCATTGCAAACAATGCAACTTGACAAATGACAAACTTTCATGTAACTGCGGGTTCATGTAACGAAATGAAACTTTGTCTGAACGGAATAAGTGCCAACCTGACATGTTAGCTTTTAAGTTTTGCTAAATCTATGCCTACTTATAGCATGTTTTCAAGGGTAACACGTCACTTTTTGTAGAACCGTAGCCAACTTATTTACTTAATCCTCAATACTTCATCACAGTATCTTCGTCTCCATTGGTAGCTAATATGTAAAACTCGTTTAACACTATTTTTAAGCAATTGACTATGTTGTTTATTTTATCGCTTTCTGTCGAAGATGCAAAATGCACTCCTCAAGTCAACTTCGGTTTAATTGTAATTAGTGTACCTATTAATATATTCTTTTGGATGCATGGACTCACGGATAACGTAGTTTTTGTATCCAAATGGATACACACGATGTGTGTGTGTACGAGGCCATTTAAAATTCGTGCGATAATGATTGTGTTGTGTAGTGTGTAACTTGTTAAATGGCTATACACAGCAGTGGCAGGTGGCGCACCAAGAGAACGGAAAATTAGTCATATTAACCGTAAATTGGAGGAAAATTGTACTAAGTGTGAAACGGGTAGCAAATTCCCGCAAACATCAAAATTACCTATGGACGATTATTAATTAGATTGTTGTGGCATAGATTTATTGACTGCTTACATACTTGCTAGCAAGGGACGAATGCTATATGTCCGACATAAACGCAATTACGTTAGATAGGCTAAAGGTGGTGAAGAAACGGTCCCGATTGATTAAAACGGTACAACTGGTCAATTAAGAGATCTTATCAGTTAAAAAACGCTCATCTATTTGTCGATTTTCTGAGTGAATTGACACGTGTCTTGACATTTTCTCAGTGTTACTATCTAGAACAGGTCTATTGCGACCTAGTGTCATAAATTTTTAATGTATTTTTTTTGGATTTTTCATTAAGAAACATCGTTTCAAACATCACTCTAACCATTTTCAAGCTAATAACTGTCTTTTTCCTCTTTAATTCTAATACACACAATAAAATCAAAAAATGGCTATGTTACTATTTAAAACTTTAATAAAATCATCGTTCAAATCACTTTATTGGTATTATCAATACGTTTGTCATAATTTGAAATCAAAACATTCAAAAACTTATAAGGCCTTTTGTGTGTGTTGCTATAGTTATTCTTACATAAATAAACTTATGGTTATTTATCTAAAAATAACTTATGGCGAAATGAAACAAAATATAATTCATACATTTTATTAGAATACTACGTAATACTACCTTAACTAACCTCCGCTATTCATCATCCGACGAAGAATCGCTGTCGGAGCTGGAACTAGATGAGTCTCTCTCCCGTATCGGAGTTCCACTTTTAGCCCTAAAATGATACGGAATTCTTGTACCATTGTTGTAAAAAAAACAGACAATAGGTATTTGTGCAACAAAAGAGCAAAGTTGTTCTTGAAGCTAAAGTCACTATAATTAAATTACGAGAGTAGCGAGCGATTTCAAGTTAGAATCTTGAGTGTAGCGAGACTCACAGGTGGTAGGCCTCGGCGACTACTACGGCGGAGGGGTGTAGCGCGACGAGGTTCTCACGCTGTTGCAAGAGCTCTAGTACTTCAGCCTGCGGCCGGTTCAACATGACTGACAGAGCTTCCACGGACGCGGTGCCCGCCTCCTCGAACCCGCACTCGGCGAGATACGTCACTGCCGTCTATAAGTTAATAGTTATTTACGATACAACTTCGGAAAGTAAACAACTCCCAACAAGTGGCGGTGAACAAAAACACGAGCGATTAGCGAGTGTTTTTGACCGACATGAGTTGGGAATTACGTTTCCGAACACGTATCGTACAACGTTTTATAATGCTGTGCGAGGAAATGAAAAATGTAATCTAAAAATTAATTTCAAATTTATACGTTATAATTTACATTGTTCGATACGTCAACGTCAACGGAAGGCACAGGCTGAATCTGCATTCAGCCAAGCATGTTGGTGAATATTTACAATTTATTTATAGATGAAAATATAAATCTAAAATGATTAATAATACGTTTAATGAAGTATTCATATTTATATACCTTTTATAAAAATTTAAATATATAATTGACTAATTTCTAAAACTTTTCTCAAATAACAAATTCTGTTTGCGTCGGGCTGACGACGAAGATAAAAATTAAAGAAAAAAAGAAAAGTAAAAAGCACTAGTGCGGAAAAGTGGTACTTTCCGCACAGTTTGGCTGCTTAGAAAACGCACTGAAATGAAATGAAATGAAATCATTTATTCTTCAATTTAGGCATGTTACATGCACTTATGAATGTCAAAAAACTACCACCGGTTCATAAAATAAACCTCTGCCTCGAGAAGAACCGGCGTAAGAAACTCGGCGAGGTGTCATTTTTTCAAAACAATATACTATGGATATAAAATAACAGTAAAAATAGTACAAAATTAAAATGCTACCTACAGTATAAACATACATACATATTTTTTAATACTAAGGACAAAATATTTCTGTGTTAGATTACTTGTGCGGGACGCTATCACTGCCAAACATCCCTATCCATGATGTAATCGTTTATCTTATAATATGCTTTTAAATAAGTGTCTGTTTCACAACAGATTTAAATCTAGAATACGTAAGTTCAGTAATGTGTCTTGGAATTTTATTGTAGAATTTTATACAATTTCCCAAGAACGACTTTTTCGCCTTCACTAGTCTATAAAAAGTTATTTTGGGTTTCCCAGTGTTTCTTGTAGTTATTAACTTATCAGTATTCGTTGGGAAATTGTATAAATTCTTCCTAACATACATGATTATTTCAAATATGTACAGCGACGGCAGGGTTAGGATATCTATTTCCTTAAAGATTTCTCTCAATGACTCACGCGACCCCAAGTTATAAATTGCTCGTATAGCCCTTTTCTGTAATATAAATACAGTTTCGATATCTGCAGCCGACCCCCATAAGATAAGACCGTAACTAATTATACTATTAAAATAAGCGAAGTAAACTAACCGAGCCGTTGCCACATTGGTAAGCTGCCTTATTCTCCTGACTGCAAAAGCAGCAGAGCTCAACCTACTTCCTATAGCGGTTATGTGGGAACCGCACTGCAATTTTGAATCCAGTGTAATACCTAAGAATACAGTTGTCTTAACAAATTCTAAAGTCTCACCGTTAAGTTTTATATTTGAATCTATATTGATATTTGAAGATGAGTTTGCTAGTGAGAATTTTATACATTTCGTTTTTTTTCGGATTCAACACTAAGTTATTGGCAGCAAACCAGTCAGATATTATTTGGTTCAACGAGTTCAGTATCTTTCCTATTAACCTTGAACAGTAATGATGTGTCATCTACGAACATTACAATGCCTGATCTTTGACTTACCATATATGGTAAATCATTTACATAAACAAGGAATAGGAACGGGCCTAGAATAGATCCCTGAGGTATTCCCATCTCTACCACTGTATCTGATGAAATAGCTCCATTTATCGCTACCCTTTGATTTCTTTGTGTTAGGTATGACTTAATGACATCTAATGCATGTCCTCTAATGCCATAATATTTCAGCTTACAAATTAAAGTACCATGGTCTACACAATCCAATCCAAGAAGACTCCAATGGCGTCCTGTGACTCTTCCCAAGACTGCAAAATGAATTTTATCAAACTTGCACCAGCATCAGTAGTCGATCTACCTTTCGTGAAGCCGAACTGCTGTGCGTGCAAAATATTGTGTATATTAAAGTGAGAAATCCATTGCGTCAGCATTATTTTTTCGAATATTTTGCTAAACGCAGGCAGGATAGAAACTGGACGATAATCAGAAGGTTTATCTTTATGGCCAGATTTAAAAATAGGAACTACTTTACTACATTTCATTAAATCTGGAAATATGCCATTGTCTACACAAGTATTAAAAATGAGAGCTAAAGTGGGTGCAACGACCTCCAGAATAGATTCCAGTACCTTGACCGACACGCCCCATAAGTCTTCTGTGCTCTTTATTTTTATCATTTTAAAAGACTTTAGTACATCCAGAGGAGAAACATGATGAAAATTAAAAATACATAAATTATCTAGCTTTACATTCTCACTCAAAAGGGATTCAGCTATTGTGGAAGACGATGCCAAACTGCTTGTAGTAATTATAGGAATTTTGGAAAAGAAATTATTAAATTCATTTGCTACTTTTATTGCGTCAGTTATTAAATTATCCTCTATTTTCAATGAAATTGTGGACTCTCTATTTTATTTCTCTGTATTTATTATTTTCCAGACTGTCTTGGCCTTATTGTCTGAGGATTTTATTTTGTTATTTAAGTGCACAGCTTTTGCTTTTGTACACACTATTTTAAATAATTTGGAATAATCCCTAACATATTGATGGAAGCGTTCGTCAGTGGTGCAAGACCTCCTTTCATACAGTTGATATAAGTTATCCCTGCTTTTCCGGATTCCGGTAGTTGCCCACTCATTAAATCTCATTTTATTATTAATCTTAATGCGTTTTTTACTACAGTTGCATCAAATTCTTTACAGACTGTATTCAGAAGCATTTTGAACTGATCATTCGGATCAATTGACTCTACCTGGGTGTTTGGCATAGCGACTAGCAGATTTGACTTTAATATTTCTAGTCTACTTCTACTCAGTGGTCTTATTTCTATAACGCGATCTGGATGTTTTAATTCGCAAGGTAGCCTGACCATCTGAGCTTTATGATCCGAACGAACTCCATTCACTATGCTTCTGTCCAGATGAGGACAGTTTAACCAAATATTATCTATACATGTGGCAGAGGTCGGAGTCACCCTTGTAGGCACTTCATACAGGTAATCTAAATTGAATGATTTGAATAGTGTAATGTACTTATCTTTTTCAACCGATTGCGATAAAATATCAATATTGAAGTCGCCACATACAACAACTGGTTTTTTTACTACTTGTTGCTTTACTAAGTACATCCTCCATAATTTTTATAAACGATGTTAAGTCACCTGATGGTGGTCTATAAATGCAAAGTATTAGATACTGATCAGTCTCTGCACAAGCAATCTCACAAACACGATCAACAGAACAGCCTGAGAGGTCTTTACGTTCTTTATAAGTTAATCCATTTTTCACTAAAATAATAGATCCACCGCCCTCCGCGGTAGCTCTGTTGAACGCACTGGCCAACTCGTAATTATTTACATTAAATTTCATCATGTGATCCTTTAACCATGTTTCTGTTAAACAGACTACATCTACATTTAACTGTTCTGTGAATAATTCTAAATCTAATAGTTTGCCAGTGAAGCGATTTATATTTTGGTGTAGTAACGTTACACTATTCTGTTTTCGAGCACAGGCATTATAAAAAAAAAATTCTACTCGTCTACTATTATCTTTGAATTAAAACTTCATAGACCATTGCAAAATGGCGTGCAGATCATTGCAATGCTGAACCCTGAACTGAAACTCTATACTTTAGGATATAGTGAAATATTTATTATCCAACGGTAAGCAGAATCGAGAAATCATTCAAAAATATAATGCTTTTTTATGGAAAAATTGGCGTTTCCTAACTTAAAAACGTCACTGTAGCTACCCGTCACACAATAAAAATATGCCGTGACAGCCGTGACCTACCCAAAGTCTTAAATTCTCTGACAGTGTTGCCACAACGTGCTTTTAGCACGGTTTTACGTGATTTTTAAACTCGATCGTGATTTTTACGTGCCCTCCCCAAATACGTGCTTTTTTAAGTGCTATGATGCTTTATGATTGTACTATTAAAATTGATTGGTAATGTTGGTTTGGTGTAGTTGCGATCGGCATGCTCACAACAGCAGCCCCCATAGCCACCACCGCTAAGATCTCCGGCCAAGCTGGCACGCCGGCCGCCTCCTCGCGCCGTTGCGTGTCCAGCGTGTCAAACTCCACGTCTCACATCGAGTTCAACTTATCCGACACATCAGTACTATGTAAGCATACTAACAGCAACATATCCGACACTTCAGTATTGTGTAAGCATACTCACAGCTGCAACGGCTGGCTTCCCCACAACAGCAGCACGCTTGGCCACCTCCGCTAAGATCTCCGGCCGAGCTGGCACGCCGGCCGCCTCCTCGCGCCGCAGTGTGTCCAGCGTGTCCAACACCACGTCCCACATCGGGTCCGATTTGTCCGGGACGTCCGAGCACATTTCTATTATGTTGCTCAACGCGGTCGCGGACAGCCTGGATAATTAGTAGCTTGTGTCAAGGGATCAAAATTATATATTTACAGCGAGGGCGGTATATTCGATCCTGAGCGTAGCGTGGAATATAAGTATCCCCCCAAGACGAAAATAATTATGCTACCGTGTGACTCATACTGCTTTTTCACACCGCCTATGAGGCCCGCTGCTAAGTGCAAACAACATGAAAAGGCTTACAAATAATTTTGCTACCGAGTGGCACATACTGCTTTTCACACCTATGAGCAAAAGAGTGATGAAGAGCAAATGAGGATGAAAAGTACAACTTTGACCCTAATTCAAGGGCAACAATGACTCTTTTCTGAATAGCAGGTGTGAAAATGTAATTGTAAATTGGAGAATAAACTGATAATTAGTATCAGGTTAACTGTAAATTACTTTGGCATTATGGATGTCACCCATATGTAACGATTTTGCTGTCTCTAACTATATCCTGTCATTTCGCATGACAATAATAAAGGACCAACTTTAACAGACGAATATTATTGACTGGTGATACTCTTTTATTAGTAAATCTTTCTGTTCGTCAAATCCAAAATTGTATATTGACATACAACAAATTTATACCGTAGGTTGTGTGTCACTTGAGTGCATAAAAATAATGTAATAATGTATTCTAAAAATAATGTTGGCAAATTGTAATTCGTTTTTATGTTATCGTATATCAAAAGTAAGGTATAAAAATAATGCCAGGACTCCTACTTACTTCTGTACAGGCGACCGTAGCTCCTTGCCTTGCTGTTGTTCCGCGGCGAGTTTCCCGAACTTGATCACGTCGGCCGCCGCCACTCGCATCTGGCCTTTCACCTCGTCTTCTAAACACCAATAAACATTGTGAATGATTCCTTACAAATTACATTTGACACTAGTTTGTCTATTGAAGTTCGTAGTAATGACGCTATGTCGTTTTGTTTGACAAATTTAAGAAAAAAAAACAATAAATATTGTGAGTACCTTAGAAATTACATTTGATTTGACACTACTTTGATACTTGTCTAAAGTTTGTAGTGATGAGACTATGACGTTTTGTTTGTAATATTTAGCAATTCTTAATGAATGGCGAAAGGACAGATTCACATTTTATTCGTTACTATTTTTTCATGTCGCCCATGACCTATAGATATAGTGTTTTGGTAATAAATTCAACAATGTTTTCTATTGGAAATATCTGTAACTAAGCAAGAGATTTCGTCACTACATTGGTTTTAAACGTAAAAGACGTACCTACATAACACACTCCAAAAAACAGAAAAAATCCATTAATTTGGTTGCACGTTGCACTTGAAAAAGGCGTATTATATTTTTAGGTACTTATTAAGGTCTAATATCCTTAAGTAGTGGTTTTATGTAAGTGTGTGTCTATTACTCGATAGGTAACTATCATTTACGTTCTAAGACTGTCTATCACGAAAACACTCACTGTAAACTGTACATTACATGTATTATATCTTCCAAAATTGATTGGTTACATAGGAAACAAATTGGTCGAGTTATGATTTTTTACATACATTATAATAATGTACAAACAAATGACAAATATTTATTCCCTGTCAAAATCTTTGTCATTTAACATAAGATTGATTTACACTGTACAATGTGATTTTTGGAAAATTTACGGTCCTTTCTCTCTGATGGGATATCGCCCTGGACAGGACTACCCAGGAATTGTAAGCGCTCATACGCTAAAGCCGCGTTTATGGCCAGGCGACGCGTGCCGCGGCGTGAGACGCGGGCTAAAAAGTACTTATAAAAACGACCACTTCTGTGCATTATTGTTATTACTCCTATGCAAAACGCCTTATGTTTGTGCAACCGCCAAATCCATAAACAGTCTGAGGTGACCCCTTACTACAACTACTACCAGTATATTATGTATATATTGTTTCAAAACAAACACACAAACGAATTTGCGTCTAGTCTCAATTTGTATGGCAACAAATAGTTACCTCCAAAAGGCCAACAGAGGCGCTGTTCGCGTTGCCACACAAAAAGGATTTTACACGTATTTTTGAAAAGTAGCCTAAATTAATCCGTAATATTCAATTACCACGTGGATTTTTATTTATACTTTATGGAATCGATGAATACTAAAATAATAAGATTGAAATTTGCAGTTTCGATATCCGCTCGAAAACGCGAGCCGCCATTTCTGTGACGTCGTACGGCACATAGTAATTGACAAAATCCCAGTTCAACTGATTCGTTGTTATTTCCGTCACTCGTGTCAGTTATCGAGTAATATTGCATCTGCCTATGTGAGTAGTTGTATTTTTGTCAACTCAAATATTTTACAATTAATTTATGTTAGATTGTAGCTACGTTATTATTGTTTTTTCGTACATCGATCGATTCTAATATCGATTATCTCTATTTCGTAAAAACTGTATGCGATTTTGATTGGCCGCATCACTAATGGTGTCTGTCACTGTCACAAGTGCCAAACACAGAGCTGTTAAGTCGGATGCATACAATGGGCTACGTAGAAAGAGAATTATACGCAACGTACAGGACACAGTTATGCATAAAAGGGAGAAAAACATATTTTCATGTACGTTGTGCCCTAATCGCCCATTGTGTTGATCGGACATTTTAGTGTCGTATGACGTCATATGAACTTGACATTCGTAATGGCGGCCATCGTTTTGCAAATTTTTAGCACAGATAAAACATGCAAAAGTAATCATAAAAAATATTTTACATGATCATGAGTTTATATCAACTCAATTCCACTTCCTATAACAAAATTTATCTTATTCTTGCAATTTAATTGTTTATTTTTCATACACAAAAATACCCTACCCTATTGAGACACGCAAATTTGGAAAAAAAAACTAGAGTTACGGGTTCTTGGCACGTTTTGAGTGGTATAAATAGATAAAGATACCTTGACACTGATAGCAGTTGGCCATGGCTTCGAGCAGGCGTTCGACCAGCTTGGCTCGCTGGGCCAGTCCGAACATCACGAGCTGAGACCACGTGGAAGCCAGTCGTGCGCCCGCGCCTCCCACTTCCAGCGTTTTTATGATCTGTTAATCAGATGACAGACTATGATTATTTGGAACCAATAAAATAACAAAAAAAATACATAGTGACAATATTGTAGATAGTAGCTAATAACGATGATGTTTACTAATTAATTACTAATATAATATAATAATCCTAATGTATTAATTTAATAACTCATTGCTTACCCACTTAAATATAAAGTCATAGTTAATTAAATTTGCATGCTTCTATTAAAATGACAATTCCAACTGTACTCACCAGTACATTTTGCAAATAAATAATCTTATACTTATGATCCACAATTTTTTGGATAATAAATTCCTTTCTGATGATTGGTGAATAAGTGAAAATCGCAGTGGCGGGTTTACACATTTGCCGCCTGTAGTAGGCTACCTAAATTTTATCGCCTCTGCAATTCGGTATCACTAATTTATGTAAGACATTAAAAGCAATTTTGGCTACAGGCTGCTTTAAGCCTATTGGTAAATCCGCCACCGGACAATTATACGAAACCGCGTTTAGTGTGTCATCTTCCGTCTACCACTGAATGTATTCGTAGGCCTCTTTCGTGTAGGGTCTTAATATTAGACTGCGCATCCCCCAGCTACGGCCAGCAGCCCTTTTAATTCCATTGCAGGAGTTATATGATGTCCTACAGTTCTTTTAAGGCCAGTCCAGGAGTTGCAAGATGTCCTGCATTACCACATGCAGGTACTGCTCCAGAAAGCAGTGTAATGTGCGGTTGGCCTTAATATTGAAACAACAAACCTCTTCCATCACGGACGGCTCAGGGACATATACGTTAGGAACTAACGTGTCCAAGAGAGCAGTCGTTCTTTCAAACGATGCGTGTCTGTAAAAACGGATATCTCTATAAATCAATATTAAGGGACACTTGACACAAATTAAGCCTATGAGAAAGTTCAATAAGGCTTGTATAATGGATACTAGGTGACTATATATATTTGAATTCGTCAGAAAATATGTACAGTACAAATATTGCACATCGCGTTTTTTAAAATTATTTAGAAAAGTCACGTCAATTTCAACATTTAATTAGACCAAATGTCAGATCAAATTTCAGTAACTCAGTACATTTTTTGACATAACAAACCGACATAAGGTCTAACGGATCTTTATAAAACCGAGCCTTACTCTGCTAAATAAATCATGAAAATCATTGAATGATATAAAAATGAATCGTGACACAAAAACGTTTTCGTCTCACATCAACTTTTTACCGAAAAATACTCGAGATTCAAGAAAGCCCAACCTCAGGTACGTTAGCTACCAAACAAATTGTAACATATGTAAAAAATATACTACAGTAATTTACCTGCAGGTAACACTGACGAGGTGTCTGTAGTAAATGCTCTCTTTGTAGGCATCACCGACAAGTTTATAGTTGTCTCCCTTCATCAGGAGTGCGTGTACTCTTTCTGCTAGGTTTATGTTCTAAAACAATGTCATAAGTAAATAAAACATTGAACGGAACAATTAAGGCATCTATGAAGATAGATGTTTGTTATATTTGCCTCCAGGAAGAAAGCTTTTCTCGCCTACGATTTATATGAATTGCTTTTCTATTCGAACTAAAGCCCATTTCACACACGCAACACGAAATTCGCATAGCGATGGGACCTCGGTAAGGCGCAATGTAATGAAAGTCTTTAAGAGGAGCTTCAGCATTGATGTACCTGTAAGTGATCCGTGCAGACACCCATGGCCGTTATGAAGAAGTTTGTGTCTGTAGCTTCTATGGTATCCAGACTGTCCCTCTTCTCCAGGTCATTTAGGATCAACGTTAGAATATCTGTACGGGGTCCACCTGTAATCACCGCCTTAATATTAGGTAGAATAGATTAACTTACATACAAAAGGTTCCTGGTAACACGTCCAAAATGATACATCAGGGGTGTTGCGTATATCCGCATCCGCATCTGCAAAAATCAATGCAGAGCTATTGCGGATGCGGATGTTGAAAAAGTCGGTACAAGAATGATTTAGCAGCGGTACGTGCTAGGAGCAGCGTGCGACGTACGTGTTTTCATCATCAACCAATAGTAATCTCGTTACGTTTTCGTGATAGTTACAATAACAAAAGCGACGAATCTCATGACTAAAAGTAATATTTAATGGATTTTCTATGTACCTAATCGTAATAATCCGCGGATGTGAGCCTTGCAATATCCGCATCCGCGGATATCAAAAAGTCTGCATCCGCAGCATCGCTCTTATACATATCATGGCGGGTTAGTGAAACATGGTGGAAACATGCTTAAGCGCCGCAGGAAATACTACTGGCGACATGTTTTGGGTTTGTCAGAGGTTATTACGGTTAGTTTACTTCGTGTACTTGTGGCACACTAAGCCGACTGAAGTCTAATCGAGAAAGAATTGTTTTAGAGTTGTTGCGTGAGATTGCGGTATCGAAAAATGTCTTCCGTACATTTACACACATTTGGTGCCGTACACAATGTTGATTGATCAAATCTGCAACCTTTTATGAAACGTATGAAAACGCTGTTAGTATAAGTAAGTACGAACTTTACGGGGCAATTGCAACAAGTAACGGCACTTTTTTGACCATAAAAAATATAGCGTCCATTTATTGATTTTTATATATTTAAAAATATTTAATAGCTAAAATAATCACATGTGTGGTATTTTCTGAGTATTTCGTGAGTTTCTTCGGTAAGGGGCCCATCTATAAACGTCACACGATAAGGGAGAGGGAATCACGAAATGCGTTTGACTTACTTTGCGGATGACCCCAATTGTATGACTAATTTATTTTAATTGTTGTCAACATAGGAATGTTCTAAAACGTACGCTCTTTACAAAACAGACACAGCAGGTAGTAGTACGCTGAGAGGCCGGGCTGGATGTCCAGTCTCCTGAATTCGGCGAGGATCTGAAGCGCCAGGTTCTGCAGCGCTTTGCCGGCGCCCCACGCAGAGATGGACCGCAAGCAGGACGTCAGTGTTTGCTGGTTGGGTGAGATACCCTGGAAAATATTCTCTAAATAAGTCCAGTTGAGGGCCAATGGCTGTGTCTTTTTCTTGGATTACCATTGTTTTACAGACAAAAGTTCTATCTAATTTATGTTTCGCAGAATTTTCATTTGATTTATAAATAAAACATTTTTATACACACAACAGTAACATAATAAATAATAAATAAATAAATATTAGAGGACAATCTTACACAAATCGAACTAGCCCCACAGTAAGCTCAAGAAGGCTTGTGTTATGGGTACTAGACGACGATATAAACATGTAACAACATTACACTCACGGCCTTCATAGAACGAAATTTGACTCTTAAGTCTGTACCGCTGGTCTCAGTTGACAGTTGGCTCTGTTGTGATTGGCTATTGCTTTGACGGCCATATTGTAAACCATCTTTGTTTTCATGTTTTGTGAAGTCATGATAAAGTGTTTATCAAGTGGAGTCGCAGTGCTGTTTTCCGCTTTATTTTGTAATAATTATGCCAGTGCCATTGCAAAATGTACGACGAGTGTTGTCTATATAAAGCTTTGCGAAAGGACGCTTTAAAATTATATCGTTTTCCATCATCCGAGAAGACTCAAGAAGTGGTCAAAGTTCCTGTATCGCCAGCTATTGCCGGAACACATTTCGAAAAAGTTTAGTTTGCGAGAAACATTTTGACAAGAGTATATTTCGCCCATGACAGGACGTTTCAAAATAAAGGCATATCCTTGGCTATTTTCTCGAGGTGAAATATCTAGTGTACAACATTAAGTTATTTTATTTATAACCATTATAAAATTCGCAATAACGAATTGGTGCAACAATATAAATAAGATATTAACCCTTTGCCAGGCCGCGAAAAACAACAAGCCGCCAAAACGCAAACAACAGTGTGTATTAATAAGTTATTGATATAGATTTGCAACCATATTGAATGTCTTGTACAAAATGTATTTATAAATGTTGGATATGTTCCTGTAAACCAGAAAAAAAAGTGGAATACGGTATTCCCATTGCCTGCCTGAGTAATGAACTGGCATATTCAATTTAGTGTAATTATATTTCTTTATCAAGAAAGAATGATACGTCTCCCACATAGTACATTGCGTGCAGTAGTCCGGTTTCAACTCCAAATCTCCAACACACATCAAATATATCAATCACTAGTTATAGGTGGAACACAATAACAACTTTATTACTTACCTGAAACAACAAGACAATTAACCGGGCTATGGGCAGAATAGTTCCCATATAGTCAAACTGTAATAAGGCAATGGAATAGTGTCATCCCACATCCTAATTCTGGTCATATTACAACAATGCATTAATATTTACCAAAGTATAACATTACATTACCTTACAACATTCAAAAAATTGTCAGACCTGTCTAAGTAAAGTGTTCATATTTTGTCACAAATCACTGAAATTTCTGTTCAAGTGAATTCAAACAGCTGCCAAAGATACATTATTGGATTTAGCTGTGTGCTATGAATGAAAATCATGATATTATATTTTCAGGGATTGATATTATGTTTTGTAGGAGATGGAGTTGAAGTCCGGCCATGGCGGGCGATATACTATGTAGGAGACATATATCCCTTAACCTGGTAAAGGGTTAAAGGGTACAGATACAGCGCGTATACAAAACCGGACTCTGTAATGTAGCAGAAAACATATGATAAATATTTAAAAAAATGCAAAATAAGTTGTTTCATTTCATTAATCAACTAAGATACGGAACTACGAAGTTCGCGGTGTTTCTATTGAACACCAGTTTCATCTCAATGGAAACTGGTGTTCAATTGAAATGCCGCGAACTTGTACACAAAACTAAATTCAATGAGCTACCGTTGGACGCACATCTTACGCTCCTTTGTCACGGTCCAATGAAAAATAAAAAAAAAGAAACGTCAGTCAAGACTAGCGGTACAGATTAAATATACTTTGCTACAGTCAAATTTTTTGTTCCCGAGTCGGCGGTCTGAACACTTACTAGTCTGTGATTACAGTCTTCTTTTTGGGCCGTCATGTTAAAACGGGGCCACTATTTATCATCACAGTCTCATTTAACTCACTCTTTAAATATGGTCTAATAGTAAATGATAACTTTTTTATTGAGTTTAAAAGTATTACCAATCCAGCCATCTGCCTCAGCAAATCTTTTAGAGCATCCATTCGGAGAGCAGATCCCTCTTTTAAGAATCCAATGCAACCCAACAAGGAGTTGAACACGTCAGTGGAGAGTGGAGTCCCTTTCTCTATCGCTTCTTGAAATAACATGTGAGCCCTTTCAGCCTGTGGACAGAACATTGTACCTTTAACCGTTTTTCGATAGAGGCGACATATCAACCACAATATATTTATCATCATCAGCCTAATGTATGATTAATCAGTATAATTAGACGTCCCACTGCTGTGTATCGGCTTCCTCTCATAGATGAGAGGGACCACAGTATACTGCCTGTCAAACATGTATTTTTGGGTCATCTATTAGGACTATTAGGAGCTCTTCCAATCATTGAGTGAATTCATTACACTGTTGTTAGGCGGAGGTCTAAGGGCCATACAGAAGGAATGGTGCAGAGAATTTTATTGTGAAACTACAGCTAGCATTAGCAGTCCTCTTGATTTATACATCCATTCTATTATAAACACCTTAAGTTCTGACCACTGTGGACAACAAGTCTCTTTCAGCGGAAAAACTGACGAAGCTCCACGAGACACAATGTGCAGATCTATTTCTGAAAAGAGGTTGGTTTATTCTATCGGAATATCATGAAACGATTACGTTACCTTCTAATTGTTCAGGAAAGCCCTGACCGTTTATGTGCTCAATTGTTTAACTGTATCAAAACAGAATTTATGCCAGTTATATTTTAAAGAAAATTCAAAGCAAGGTCAAGACTAAGTTCAGCGACTGGGCTACCCCAGATATTCACGGGAGAAGACGCCGATTCTATGAGTTGTACGATTCGAGAACTACTGATAAAAGGCCGGAATTTCTAGAGTATGTTAACTAACTATTCGAAATCTTTTAAATTAATGTGTGTTGCCGCTAAAGCCGATTACTTGTCAAAAAAGATACAGAACTCCAAAGATAAGGTTAAAACTGTATGGCAAGTCATTAACACTGAAACTGGGAAACGTAAGATAAAAGATCCGCAATATAGCCTACGCATCGATTCGTAGGCTATATTGCGGATTTTCTAATGTGCCTGTCGTGACTACGAAGTCCTTAAACTCATCACCAGATGTCGCTGTATCATTATTGAAAGCAAATGTAACGGAATATACAGAAATCTTTAGCTTCACTTATATGTCTTCCCTAACTTTAATAAAAGCTTTTAAGTCATTAAATTTAAAGAAGACTGAAGATCTCTGGGGGCCTTTCAGTAAAAGTACTACATTCCATTGTAGAATCAATCGCACCTTTCTTAACTGATATTTTCAATAAATGTATTGACACTGGAGTTTTTCCTGACCTGATGAAGCGCAGTAAAATTATCCCTTTGTTTAAATCGGGAGCAAAAACTGACCCTACCAACTTCAGACCCATCTCAATACTACCGGCATTAAGCAAAGTCTTTGAGAAACTTATCCTTAATCAGCTTATGTCCCATTTTACTCGCAATAAACTGTTCAATAGCAACCAGTTCGGATTCACTAGAGGTCGTTCTACCACCGATGCCGGGGTGGGACTAATTAAACATGTATTAGATGCCTGGGAAGGGGCTCAAGATGCTATTGGAGTGTTCTGTGATCTATCAAAGGCATTTGATTGCGTTGATCACGAGAACTTAATTAGAAAGTTAAGACATTATGGGATAAAAAACGGTGCTCTTGACCTTGTTTCATCGTATCTGTCCAAGAGAACTCAACGAGTAGTCATTAATGGGACTCAATCTGGAGGGACAACTGTTGCACTTGGAGTCCCTCAAGGCTGGATTCTGGGTCCATTTCTGCTCCTAGTTTACATCAATGACTTACCAAACTTGGTGCAACATAAACATGATATAGTGCTATTTGCAGATGATACGTCACTTATCTTCAAGATAGGACGGAAAGAGAAACTAGTTTCCTAGCAAGCGGAATGTGTAATGTACGCGGTAGCGCGATTTTACACATTCGGCATAGATATGTTAGAGGAGATGGAACTGAGGGATGTCAACTTAAAGGATGTCCTTCTGTTTTGTAGGAGAACAGGAAGATTTGAAGATGAAGGTCGTCCGGGAACGCTGCCGAGACAGTAACCCTAGCTCCAGCGAAGGGGAATTGGGCTGAATGAACGCCTGGAACGCTGGAGCGATCGACAGCCCGCCTGCCCGGCCAGGCGTCCCCCTCTAACAACAACAACAACTCAGCGCTCCCGTGCTTTGGAAGGTACGTTAAGCCGTTGATCCTGGCTGCTGTCTATGGCAGCAATCGTTAAGCCAAGTTGGAGGCCTTCGGGCATCTTAAGAACTTCAAACATTCAAGTTGCCCAGTCACTTGACAACGGGGGTTCGAAATTGCACCAGTCCGTAGGGAGAACACCGTTACCCTACATGTGCTCCTGGGTGGTGCTAAAAAGTGCGTCTTCTCGAAGATCTCACTGTTTGAAATAATTGCCATAACAATAAAAAAAAGTAAAAAATAATCTCGGAATAAGCGTCACGAATGGTCAATTACCATTGATGCTGTACATATGGTTGAGGTTTACCTGATAATATTTCGCCATTCCTTGAATGATGGCGCAATAGGCCTCTGGGCTCTTAGGTTCCATTGAAGTAAATATCTTGTCCGCAAGACCCCCCAATCTAGAAGTAAACAAAATTAAATATAAGAGAGGAAGGGCACAGCAAAATCATCTTGGGGAAATACCCCCGCCTTGCAGAAGACCACAGCCATAATAACACTATCTACTATACAAGTATGTAGTGTTGTGTTCCTGGAGGTGAGCAAGGTTGCCCGAGCTCCCGAGGATGCACTGTGTTGAGAGCAAGGGACCTAAATTTGTCCCTTCTGTTGTCAACACACTGCATCCTCAAATTTTATAAAGGCTCGGCAACGCGTACGTGACTCCTTTGAAGTTGCGGGCGTCTATAGGCTGCGGTGGCCGCTTACCATTAGGTGGACCGTAAGCTTGTTTGCCACCGGCGTTGTATAAAAAAAAAAAATATATCTCTGAATCTGAAGACTTCTTATTTAAGGCGCCGTGAGTTCACGCAACAGAGATTTTGAAAAATCATAACGCGTTTGTAATTTGGTTTCCCAAAAATATACACAACAATTTTGAGACCTTTCTGTATTGCCAAAAGCAATTCAAAACATGATTAACCAACTTTCGCTCGATAGAAAAAAATCGCAAATTTGCGTCTAAAGCAAACCTTTAAAAATTTGTAACTATTTTTGCATATTAGCTATTTACATGAAAATTATATCAATAAATTCGTAATGTTGTACTTCATGACATTAAGCGATCACTTTTTCTTGCATAAGAAACAATGAAAAATAATGATTCAAATGTACTATTTTCCGCGAAGCCGCTCGTGCGCGGCCGACCCCGACGCCCGCTCAGTGCTCACCGAGCCGCGTTCGAGGTCGGACCTGTGCCATTTCAACTCTGCTCCAACTCCGCGCCACTAAGTACAATTTTCTGCAATTTTCGCATAAATATGGGTAACAAGAGGAATAAAATAAAACGTAGTCGGCTTAAGGCGCCGTAGGTTAGGTATGAAAGTGAAGAGAGTGAACTTGAATTACTCTGAGTTCTCAAATGAGTAAGTATTTGAAAATTTTTATGAAGTTGAGTTATATATAGGGTAACAAATCATGGAAAAAAAATTATATCCTCTAAAATAAAATGGTTAAAATTCGGTTTAATTTTTTATAATCTCCTTTAATGTTTATTTGTGATTTTGTTTGATTTTTTAGTCACACGAACCACGACAGATAATTACGAAGGTAGTAATGAAATATGTAGTTCTCAACCGTCAAATGAGTAAGTGTTTGATAAATATTATTAGTCAATCATAGTCCAAACATAAATTTGCTTAATACCATAGGTTACGGTGTCTGCTTACCATCACGCAGGTCGTAGGTATGCTTGTTTGCCGCCGTCATAAAATGTAAGCTGGACTGTTCAATTTACTCCCCACCCTACAGTATTTTGTTATTGACTCAAAATTTGACTACTCCAAAAGAAACAAAGCAAAAAGGAAAAATATCTCAAATGGTGAAAATTCTATTGAAATTATATCGAAAAAAAACCGGCCTAGTGCGTGTCGGACCACGCACAATGAAGTGTTCCGTACCAACAGCGCCCGGTGACTGATAACACCCAGCGCGCTTGAGCGCAATAAAATAAAACCGGCCAAATGCGTGTCGGATCACGCACAATGAAGGGTTCCGTACCAACACCTACTAGTCCACATTTAAAATCACTATCCAATACATTGAATCTAAAAAGGTCGTATCTTCATGGAACTCACGGCACTTACGACCTTTTGTTTGGGCAAGACAGTTTTTCAGCGAAAACTCAAAAATCGTAAAACCTGTCTTGTCCAAACCAAAAATCGTTGAAAGTATTTATTAATGCACACCACCTCAAATTTTTTCAGAATTTTCAACTTCATGGTTAAAACTTTGAAGACTTATAATTATGCAATTATTTATTCTTTTGAGTTACTTTTTTCGCCAATAAAAAGAACTCAAACGGCTTGATAATCACCAACATGTAGCTTGATTCTTCGGGATGGTTTTGGCGTATAATTTATGTATATTTATGAAATCTCTTTTTTATAGGGAAACAATAGTGTCAATATTTTATTTACTCTCAAACTGATATCCCGATGAGTGTAATCGGGTAAATGTATTTCTTTTATTTTACTAACTTGAAGTTGTTTAAAAATATACAAATGCGATTGATAGTATTTTCTCAGTCCTAGAGGGACAGGGTATTTATGCATGTGATTCGAATGTCATGAGGCATATTTAATATTCCATAAAAGGTATGACACGAATACTATATTTTTGCATTAACTCCCAGAATCGCCAGCCTGCATTAGTCAATTTATTTCCCACTTCGTTGCAGTACTGCTTAGCTTTACTGTGTATTCTCACTGTAAGCGCGCGAGTGTGCCGGTCAGCGGAGCGCTCCCCGCGCGGCTGGTTACCTCACCTCCTGACATGATATTTTTCGTTGAACCTACGGCGCCTTAAGTGCCCTCTCCTACTAGAGGCTGGCTATCATAAAGGGACTTTCTACACAGCCCCACAAAACGAAGATCTTTGCCTCAATTTGAACCAAAAGTGAAGATTCTTTGTTGTTATCTTCCCTTGGATAATGAGTTGCCTTGTAAAATATACAGACTTAAATGATAAAAATGGGTCAGTGCACAGTTTGGACTGTGACGTAGGTACATATTTAAAAGTTAATGTATTGTTTACTTACCTCCAAGTAGCAGCTTGCCTTTCCCTGGTATTAGCTGAAAACCATCTCTCCTCTAGCCACTCTGCAGAGTCTAGCTCCTTCTCGTTGCAGAAGCAGAGCAACTGTAGGAAGTCTAGTTTCAACTGCTCACTCACTGCATCGGATCCACCGAGAAGTTGGAAAACCTTCACAGAATCTTCTAGAAGAGCATTCTGTATTGTGTATCTTAAATCTTCTTCTGTAACCTAGAATGATGGTTAAAATGGAAGAATAATAGTAGTTATGCCAACGTTATATAATGAATAGGAGGAAGAGACAATATTGTTTAAGTAGTAATTATGTAGGTTTTGGTATATACGGAAGAATTAAGTGACCATCAAGGTGGAAATTTATATTCCAGTAACAGAATGTCACAAACAGACGTATTTTGAGACAAAGTGTCTTGTATGAAAGAAAACAGAATGTGAGGTGGTTATAATATGGGGTGCAATGGGTGAAATGTTATATGCAAAGTTGTAATAAGAGGATACAATACAATATATTACCTTACTTTCGTCAGTGTAAATAGGTTTGGGTGCAAAAGCCTCTATTCTTGGGTCAGCATTAAAGTACGGAGTGGTCATCTTGCCAGGTGGATCCCACTGGCGAGTTGTAAACAGGTCCGAGTGCTGATCCCTGATCCAAGCAGCTGCTTTACGGCCTGCTTCTGCTGATAATGCATAAGCCCGCTTACGGTAGTTTGATAGTGGGATAAGGTAGGGGTCATCATGGTATCTGCAACACAGTGAGGACATGTTACACTATGAATGTGATTAGTATAACATAAATAATCTTTATTATTAGTGATAAGTTGATAACTGGAATGAAAAAATTAATCAATTATTATTAATATATTTAAAGGGTTTCAGTGTGAGTAAATTCAATTTTTACAAACTGTACGAATGCCGTGTAGTAACAAATTCTGCTTGCAGCTTTTTAATTTTGGCATGCAGCATGCGGCTCACATGGATTATTATCACACTCTAAGGAGACAGAGCATGCGTGGTCACCATCCTCAGTAATGAAGGCCCGAGGAAGAAGAGAATATGTATTTGGGTTAAGCATTTATAATAGTATTAGCTGTTAGTTAGGTATGAGGGTATAACATATTACTTTTACAAATGTATTAGAATTTAGATAAAATCGTTGCCACATACTTGTAATGAGCGGCTGTAGGATCTGGTCCAACCGTAGCTGCTAGAGCTTGCAAAATATCAGTTGGGCCTCTAGGAATACGCGGCGGTGGAGATATCCCATCGCTTGACGTAGTCTGAGGAACCCTCTGACCTTCTACCACCGACGAATAGCGACATAAACATGCTAACTTTGACCACTGCCTGTAAAGGATTGGCAAATAATTATACGGGTACAACATAACCTATAAATGAAATAGGATTGAGATTATAAAGCAAACCTTTGCAGTATTATATTCGAATACATTTTATGTCAATGACACTAGTGTAGGATGTTGTTAGGAATAGTAGTGTTTGAATTTTAATACAGGATATTGTCTATAACCTGAAATTCATTACTGCCGGAGAACGATGTTAATCAACTTATTGTCTATTTTGATAATGAGAATTTTGACATGACTTTGACAGACGTTGTGTTGCCAGGGCCCTTGGATTTAAATTACGTTTCGTTTCTTGAAAAGTTACAGTTTTGCTGCAAAAAATATTTTTTTTATATTATCAATAATTACTTATCAAATCTTTTGATGTCAAGATCAGGTAAATAATGTTTATGGCATTAAGTCCGCCTTTGGTACGATAAGTTTTAGTTTTGTGCAATAAAGATTAAATAAATAAATACGAGTCGCCCATATAACAGGCGGAATTCAGCGAGTTAGGCCGGGTTTTATAAAGCTCCTTTAGACTAATTGTCAGATCAAATTTCAGTAATTCAGTACATTTTTTGACATACCGAACCGACATAAGGTCTGACGGATCTTTATAAAACCGAGCCTCAGGCAACCAAATTCAGCTGTTGAATTAGGCCGGGCTGGTGGGCGGAATTCCAAAAGTTAAATCGATAGTATATAAATAGTGCGATAGACGAGCAGACAGAGTCACGCCATGTTGTTTCGTTTTTTACCTTTTCGGTATGGAAGATTACAAATTGTCTCGTATAGACCCACCATAATATAGTATTGTTTGCTGACGACACCGCACTCATATTCAAATTGACACGTCAACAACAAGGTTGCAATTATGTAAACAATGCTATTTCTAATATAATACATGAGAAAAAAACTAAATGTATTAAACTTGTCATGAGTAACGTAAAGCACAAGCAAACAAGTGCCATTGCGAAAGACGAGGAATTGGAGCTAGTTTATAATGCAGTTTTTCTAGGTTTCACATAAAATCCAAAGCAAGATCTGTCAATTAACAGACGTGAAGACAGCTCGATTAGTAGGTATATTTTAGTTAAGTTCATAGCCACTTGAGTGCTCGCGATTTGAAAAAAAGGTGCTTTAAAGTGCTCAAAAATTATCGCGCGCCACCGGCTCAGTGTCATGTTTGTTAATAAATCGATTGTTTGGGTTTTACTGAACTGTTTGTTATGATTCTTTTTACGTTGTAAAGCTAAAGCTGACATTCCGCGAGCATATTACCAGCCTCGCCAAAGAGGCAAATATCAAAAAACGTTTAAACTTACCGATCATAATACTCGTATCCGATACGCTGTGCAGATTGGATCGCGACGTATCAGATACGGAGTGTTGCATGATCGCGTATCTTTTCGCGTCCCACAAACGATCATGATACGTATCGGAGATAAGATACGGTAAAAAGATATAAGTGTGGATGCTGATGACGCGAGCGGGTCAAAATCTACGAAAAATTTTAGAAACCATCTGGCAACACTTGCTACATGCACTTTTTTTAGTACGACATGGTGCTGTGGATTCTTGTCCTATTTTAGTCGTTTTATTTTTAACCTTTAAGCCCACTACACACATTAAGTTTCCGGAACAGGGATGCTACCGCGAACGGCATTTTAATTTTTGCACATAAGTGGGACAGAGAGAGACAACTTCGTTTGTGGTTCGCGGTTACACTCTTGGTTTTATGACACAGTTATAAAATGGAGTCTGGCTAATGAAAGTCGAAACTTATTGCACTTGGAGCATTTGCTAAATGCTCTTAGTTATTGCATTATACTGCGGGCTTTACATTTGCCAAAGAGAATATAATCACTAGGTACTTTGTTTCACGCCATCACAGGACGTCGTGACTGTATCCTACCTTTGTATCAAGAGTAATGTAAGATTTTGTATCCGCGGACATGCATGTGTCATGGCAGCGTTGATATTTGAACAAACCGAATTAAATAATCGTAAAAAAATTCAGCGTATAGGTATACAGGCTTTAACAAGAAAGAAGCCGTTTTAAGAAAATGGTATCTACATGCTTGCGTCATCTTGCATTACATTTATATAGTCGTACATGGGGTACCTACCAATAATATTGAGGGTAGTCTTTGATACCCATATACCTAACTAGGTAAATACTTAATTGTCAGGGGTAGAATAGGTACGAGATGATTTATCTATTTATACGACCACTTTAGCCTAGTTGGTAGTGACCCTGCCTTCGAAGCTGGAGGTCCCGGGTTCGAATCCCGGCCAGGTCATTTATTTGTGTGATGAACACGAATATTTGTTCCTGGGTCTTGGATGTTTTCTATGTATTTAAGTATCTATTATAGCAAACACTTCACCAACGCGCCGTTCAGAGCGCGCAAAACGGCTTCCCACCCGTTATTTGAATTACGCGCTTTAAGCGCGGTTAAGGTCGCAATTCGCGCGGCCCGAGCCGTGGCAAAGTTTCGCGCGCACCGGCAGCCATCTTTAGTGAGTGAGAGTCCACCACTGCGACACCGGCGCGCAAATATTAGTTATTTCGATATAAATTTTGTTTTAAAGATAAGAGCCTGAAGCCGAGGCTAATCCTATATTACTAGACAGTTCCTAGTTAGGATATCTTTTAGTTTATTGTGTTTGTGAATGTGTTAATGGTTATCCCGGGTATGTGAGACTCGGACACCTACTCGTGAAATAAATAGTGTTACACGATTCCGCCGGTTGTTTTCATTCACACACCACAATATATGGCGCTTCCAACGTGAATACGTAAAAATCAATTCAGTGTTTTTCGTAATGGGTCCAGTAACGAGGCAAAGATCGAGGAGCCTTCAAGGCCGCCCGCCCATCAACAACAGCGTACAAGAAGATTTCGACGCCAACGCAGACGCTCAAACTCCAAATAATTTACCGTCAATGGCCAACAATGCAGACATAACCATGTTTTCTACAGAAACCGTGCAAACTATCATCGCGTCTCTTCAACGGTCGCAAACAGAAGCTTTCCGAGAACTGTTGGAGTCAGTATCGCGCAGCAACGGGTCAACACCGAATTACATGGCGCATGCTCAAAGTACTCTAACCGGCTGCAAGGCCACCTTCTCCGGCCAGCAACAGGAATCGGTGGAGGCTTTCATTGACGCTGTGGAGGCATTTAGCGAATGCGCACAGGTGGCGGATTCCAATATTTTACGCGGGCTCGCTTTCCTGTTCAAGGACAGCGCAGCCACTTGGTGGCAGGGTGTGAAATCACAAATCACATCGTGGTCACAGGCGAAAGAAAATTTTCACCTCAGTGGCTCAAACACGGCGGTTTTGCTGCTTGAAACCAGTGAGCAAAATGCAATTTTGCTGCGAGCGTGAAGAAAACTAACTTTTTAATTTTTCATATCGTAGGTTAGTCACAGGTCATCTTTTCATACTACGGGCGTAATACAAACTTGGAACATTTAAACTTCATTTTCTCTGTCACTTTCACTCCGTTACAAAAAAGAGAGAGAGATAAACTATGTCGATTCGTCATTCGACTTCGAACTTCGTAGTATAGGCCCCTAAAAAGCGGGAACAAAAAACTCGTTCCGAAACAAAATAAAATTCGAACTCGTGTTAGTCGTATAAAAATATTAAACCTGTATTAAATCTAATTATTATAATCGTATTAATATTTCATTATTCTTAAAATACAATGAAGAAATGCGATATTGATCGCAAATATTAATTATTATAAGTCTTTAGATTTTTTCATACGGTGAACGAATATAGATTCATATACAGTTTCAGAACGCATTTTATATTCTTTAAAAAGTTAGCGCGATTGAACTTTTTAATTGTTATTCGAATTACGTGACGAAGCCGATGTTTTAACTCCTCAAGTGTTGAGAGATGCCGTCAAAGAGGCTGAACTGTGTTTTATGCCCGAAAAGTCTCGACAGAAGTATTTAAAGGGACACGAAATATTCAATAAATGACGATCGGATAAAGGAGCAACCATTACATCGGAAAAAGTATAAGTATAAGTAAGTAAGGTTATCCCATAACAAACAACCGAAAACATGTGGAACAATTCGATGCTCAAGCGACGATGAAGACGAAACACAATATTATACATATTGAAACGTACCCAAAACTAGTTGCATTTCTAAAACGGTTGTCAGTGGGCTTTTTCTTAACGTCATATAAAGTGAATGTTATGGGAAAGAGTAATTGTAGTTAATGTTTGTTATTTCACATGTATTTGTTGTTTGATTTTTTTTCATAAAAATGATTTGATTTATTCTATATGGCGTTTGATTCCATTGAGTTATATGTTCTCGCCGCTGAGGTGAAAAGTTGTATGTATCACACGAGAGCAAAGATATTTGCATCTCGTGTCTTTGAGTCCCTCGCTACACTCAAGATTCTAATTTTGAATCACTCGCTACGCTCGTGATTCAATTATAGAATCTTTCGCTTGCTCGGGACTCAATATCAACACTTGCAGCAAAAATCTACTTTGCCCTCTTGTTGAACAAATAACTATTGATTAGCGCCTACGGTGATCGCCGCCCGCCTCATCGCATTTACATAGAAATATTTTCGTCACCTCAAAGCGAAGAAAACACTGGGACTAGGTTGATTTGTGTAAGATTGTCCACAAATATTATTATTATTATTATTATCTTTTTTCCACCTTATTAGATTTAAGTACAAAAGATGAAGATGTATTAAATGTGGATACCTATATGGTTTTGTACGACCGTACGTTATTCTTATAACAAAATATTATATGAATGAGTTTATGTAATTTTTATATGTTTGTATATTATGAAGCAAACCATTATCTACGACTCGGTGTTAAGAGTTCTAGAGAGCTACTGTTACTGTGGCTTACAGTATTTTCTTTCATTGTCTCAGGTCGTTCGCTCCAAACTTAGTTTGTTCTATATTCGTCGGAGATTTATTGTTCTTTGTTTTATTTCAGACGAGTGTTGGGTAGACAATGTGCCTTATAAGTTTTTCACAGAATTATTGCTTAGGTAAAGGGGTTGGATTTAGTAGGTATCCTGCCTAACGAGGGGAGGGGTGGCGTGGGAGGAGGGGAGGTGGAAGGGTACCTAGATTTTTAGCATATTTGTGTCCACTGCTGGACATATGCTTCATCCATGGATCCAGTTCAGGACGGAATTTAGTTTAAACTTTACTGGTGTAATGTGGTGTTATGGTAAATAAAGAATTTATTATTATTACGTAGCGGTTCTGGTGCCTCTAAAAGTGGAAAACTATGCCGCGTACCTAAGACTCATAAATGAAACGCAAATGATGTTTGGTACTTACTGTATTTCTTTTATCAACAAAAAGTAATTTCCGATTTTAGGGTGAGTTGCACCAAACCGTCTGTAATCGTAAGCGGTGTTCGTTAAAATCTGATTGTATGGAAAGTTTGACAAGTTTCTATGGGATGACAGCTGGCGGCGCCATATTTGACGATGACCGGCCTGTGATCGTACGTTGGTGCAACCGACCCTATACCTCACAAACTCTGTAATAAATACAATTCGAATTTCAGTTACATTACTTCGATTAATTTATAATGATGTTCAGTATAGATAATCAACTTAGATGTAAAATAACAAAAAAATCATTACACTGAACCCCTAGCGCAGCTTAGCGAGCAGTACCTATATCGCTTCGGGATAAAGACACCCCTCGTTTATCTATTACTCTACCTGTGAAATCTGTGCATTAGTAAGAAAGAGATGGGAGATGTTTATCTCCAAAGAATGAAAAATGCGCCGTGGTATACTAGCTATATTAAATTAATAACACAAGCGCAAGAAAGTAATAATTAGCAAGAAATTTAATTTTTGTTATTATCCCTGGGATCGCAGTGACCGGTAGACGACGTGACAGGATGTTCGTGTTCCGAGTGTTTTCTCGGAGCTTGGCTCGGTAGTTTCGGTAAGTAGTCGTAACTTTCTTTTATGTACAGTACCTACGTTACTTAGTTTATAATGATGTTTGGTTTCGACATATTACGAAAACTATGAGAATATAATGTAATAAAAAAATAATTAAATAACCGACTATAACCGATTATTATATTAAAATAACCGATTATTGATATGACTGAAATAACCGATTATAACCGATTTTTTTGGTTTCGGTTATAACCGATTTGCATTCCGTAGAACCCTTTAATGCCCAAATGTTTTTTTTCTTGATTTTAGTATTTTTTTTGTTAAAAGCTACGTTACTGATCATCAGTAGTAAGGATACGTGGGTTCTGGCTCACCCGGAGCTAGCTCAACCGTACGTTCCCTCGCAAACCGGCGACCGTCGGCGAGTGTCGTAGTAGGTTACGATAGTAAAAATTTAAACTGTGTAATAGCCGAGGGACCAACGCAGAAGGGTATGTTGAACTCGATTTCAATGCATGACGTTTTTTACAGGTATATTTCCTTAAACAAAAGCGTGGTTCTATTAACGCGTTTGCG
This sequence comes from Epiblema foenella, assembly GCA_963556455.1. Classification (NCBI taxonomy): domain Eukaryota; kingdom Metazoa; phylum Arthropoda; class Insecta; order Lepidoptera; family Tortricidae; genus Epiblema; species Epiblema foenella. The sequence continues at coordinate 10,977,898 of OY747099.1, read as the reverse complement.
TTTATGTTTCAAATAACGCCTCAGAAAATGCAATCTTTTGTCCCTTTCATTCGCATGAACCTTCACTATAGCTATTCCCCTCTCTCATGAGAAATTAATGTCTATTTAAAACTCATTACCTCATTGTATCTTAATGCTAATCACTATAGGATGCTAATGAATCGTTGTCGTACCTAACTGGAACTCTGGTATGGTCTTTACTTCCGTTTTTTAACATTCGAAGGTTAATCCGGACACGCTCCATGAAATTTACGATATGAAAAAACTAACCAAAATATCTGATGCGAGCGAACATTGGAAACACGCAGATGTGCGAGTCAAGTACTACGTTAACAAAACAGACAAAAATAAGCACTTGGAGACAGCGAAAGATCTCGTATTTGGAATCACAAAAGAAATAGCCGAAACCGACGAGTGCAAAAAGTACCATTTTAATACTAAACTATAAGTATGTTTGTAATTATCTTGTGAATAAAATTATTCTTCAACATATTTGAAATTGTTTTATTTTCTGAATTATGTATTTGTAAAGAGAAACAACGACTTTTTGATATAATTTATTTAATGAAAAATCAATTGAAACAAATGATAAATAGTTACATCATTACTTAATACATTAACATTTGAGAAAACCTTAATAAAGTCATACATTTTAACATTTTTATTTTTTAAATAAAGATAAACTAAACAGTATTTTCCACAAACTGATGAAAAATAACTTTGCAGTTGATTACAATTACAAAACCACCGCTTGGTGTTCCTATCTAAGAACATTTTGTGATACCCCTCTGGTTTTCGACCAAAAGAATCAAAATATTCACCAACACCATTTTCGTCGATATAAATCGCTACCCAATGTGATCCAGGTTTAAAATCTGGATCCAAATTGCTTATGAGATAAACAGGTAGCTGAACTAACATAGGTAGTGTGTTGGCCGCAAATACATTTGATTCAATATCTGGATTTATTTTACTCATATAGTGTTTAATTTCTTGTGTATCCATCTTGAGTTACTATTTTCTAATGAGATAAAATGAAACCTTAACCATTATATTTATAAGGATTAACTGTTGTAATCAACGCTTACATCGCGGTTTTTATTTATTTCTATTACATTATCAAACTCAGCATAAATGATACAATTAAGCGTTGTAGTCAATGCTGAATCAAAGCGAACCTCTAATCTCACACTACCGTGTCTAACTAAGTTCCAGTGGGAGTTTGAACTTGCTGAAAGGTCTGGAGTTAAGTCAAAAGCTAGCAAACAATAGCCTCCTCCATAGTCCTCCCTTCCTATGGAGTTACCTTCATTTAAAAAATGAATATTAGTTCCAGAAAACAATGTTTGAAATGTCGATGCAATTAAACCCTCATTAAACGAGGGCTGTAATGTCTTAGATGGGATTTGCTGTCCATCAACATATAAGCTAAATAAATTAATACCATTATTATCAAAATTAAATGGGTTCTGCTTAAAATTTCCATTAAAGGCGGAATTTTTTACAAACCCTACAATACATCTCTTTGGTACTTGACCTAGAAATATATTATCTAAAGTTTTACCTTGAATTCCTGATGGAATTGTTAAAACTTTAACTTCAGCACGGGTAATGGGATACTTTGCAGTCGTAGAGGTTAGTACTTTTTGGTGAGCTATTAAAATTGATGGATTAATTCGAGCCTTCCGAATTATGAGGCTTGCGTCTAAAATATTAACCTTTAATTTCTCATCCTCATGATTACACATGAGATTAAACACTTCTTTACTACGTACTAATTTAATTCGCATTTCTACACCATTAAGTAAAAATTTTTCCTGATTAAATATATCACCATGTAAATGTCCAATCATATCTACAGCTTTATTCATTTCAACAATTTTTGCTCTCGTACTAAATCCCTTATTTGAATTATCTGTAGCGTCCATTTTATGAGGGGTATCTTCATACCATAAACCACATGTTAGATGAGAGCTTTTAGCTGCGGGTCCATAGTTAAGGAGAGTTTCTATGTACGCACGATATGCGTATGTATTGTTAGGTGGAGATACTAGTTTTTGATTTAAATACACATCTAATTGATTAAAAAGTGAATGTAACCAATTATTGATGGGTGCAATATGTTTCTCTTTTACTGTATTTGTATCAGGACTTGTTATTTTAGCTTTGATATAAATCATAGTATGAGATAAGTCTATGTAATCATCTCCTGTACCAGGAACTTGGAATTCAATGGGTCCATCATCACTTAATGATGAAATCGGCTTGTAATGAACCCATTGTCCGCTTTCAATACTTGTTTGTGTTGATGGTAGAGCAAACAGATCCAATTCAGACTTGGCGCATTCACATGAGTGGTTATGTAAAAAAGACATTATTTAAGAGGAAAATATGTCTTCAAATTTTGTTTTAGTTATTTTAGAACGTCTTCCTTGAAGTGTTTTTCGCGTAATGACTGGATCCCTTCTTTTCAGTACTCTTTTATACCCTGAGCCACTCATTAGAGAATCGATCTTTTCATCTGCCTTCCTTTTCAAATTAGTACTTGCATCTTTAAATCGTGATTTTAATGATTCCTCCAGAGGATGTGAGTTCATCATATCCGATAATAAGCCAACGCCCGCATTAAGTGCTTCCCTACCCACAGTTTTAAATCCACTCGACAATAAAGGTACTACGGATCTGAATAACCCTCCCAGAAAACTTCCAATTCCATGACCACGCTGGTGAGACACACCTTTATACACAATCCCAACACCAGATCCGGCCTGATGTGAATAATAATGTTGATATGGACATATGTTACTATCATTTCTTTGAATCATTTTATGCGTCTAAAATGTAGTTTAACACACGATGTACCAAACTGGAATGGAACTCGATTACCAATGCTTGTTCTTATATCTATTTCAATAGTATCAAATTCTCTACGCATTACTGGTAAGTAGTGAGCTGGTGAAAATGAATGCATTTTATAAGCTCCATATATATATTTAGTCGGGTCTAGAGGTATTATACGTATTAAAGATGCCATTACATCCCCCACTATCTGTGGTTGGATGATATCCGAATAAATGAAGAGTTGGGATGGTAATCCTAAATACAAATTGATAGGATATTTTCCAACTGACTTTGATATTATATTCATTCTCGGTTCAAAACCTAATTGCAGACTTAATTGTGGCGAGACAGTCATCGATATTAAATCGCTATTTTTATTAGTTGCTGTTACAAGTTTCGATATTTCATCATAACGCATTTTAAGTTGGTTTTTCAACAAAGGATTTTCATTAAAAGCTTTCAAAAAGTTATTGACATTGTCATACGTAGTGGCAGGTATGTGCGATTTATATTCTACAATTACATCAGTTCCCGCGAGAGGGCTTACATCTGTGTTACTTTCATCTTGCAAACGTGTTTTCTTCTTTATATACAAGACATTTTCATGTTCTTGAACATTAAACATAGTACATGGATAATGGAACTCCACTAATCCAACAGCCCACTCCCCTTCTAACTTGATAGTTTTAGGTAACTTGGTTAAGAAATTTGCCGTTGTGTTTTCTGGATAGTATGACGTTGAACTATTGCTCAACAGTGTTAAGTAAAAACTATCGTCGTTCATATTTTTTCTATATCTGATGCGGGGATCCAACTATTAAATTTGCTGGGATAACCTTTCCACTTGACTAATACTTCTTTTCTGCCACCAATGCGTCGTGATTGTATTATTTTATCTATCTTGTGTTCGGTGGAAGGGTCATAAAAAACTTTTTGGAGTTCCTTTGAATAGAAGGTACCAGTGATTGGTTCATTTTCGAAATCTTTTAAAGTATAAACAACCCAGGGAGATCTCCTTATGATGGAATCTACGACGAATATTTCATCACTCCAATTAGTTTCATAACCTTTTTCAAATACATGTTTATGTTTAGTTATTCTAACATGATCACCGATTTGAAGTGAAGGGTGTTCAGTAATATGTATGTCATTTGCTTTTTTTCCGTATAAATTCCGCCAAACTTCCATAATATTATTACTATTGACTTCGCTTGGAGTCATCTTAATGCTCGTATGATAACTATGATTATAAGAACTTAGCAAATCTGGTAAAATGTTAATATATTTGTAAGTATTTCTATACGTAAAATAACGCCACATTTTCATTTTGAGAGTTCGTTGAAATCTCTCTACAATGCTGGCTTTGATGTCGGGATTGTTTGTAGTATAATAATTAATATTCTTACTATTTAAATAATCCCTTACGATTTTTGAAACAAACTCAGTACCTTTATCTGATTGAATATGTCGAGGAGTAGCATTAGCTTCTGTAAATATGCTTTCAAAGCAGGTTCTTACCGTATCAGGTTTCTTATCTTTCATAGCTCTTGCAAAAGCATATTTACTAAAAACATCAATAACACACAGTATATATTTATAACCATCATTATATTTACTATAGGTGCGCAAATCACTCAAATCAGCTTGCCATAGCTCGTTATAGTTAGATAAAATATACTTATTTCTCGGAAACTTTTTCTGCGCGGGTTTATGAAGCGTGTAAGTTTCCTGTGATTGCAGCCACTTCTTAACTTCATTACGTTTCAACTTGCCTTGCATAGCCTCTGCTAAACGTGCAATACTACTAAAACCAGCAGGATGAGAAACATCATAATATATTTGATTTATATCCGGTATGGGGTCCATCTTTCCCAATCAATTTTTGTTTTAGGTATAGATTTTGGTGACCTTGATGTTGGAGTTGTTATTTGTTCTTTCTCGTTACTTCCTGTAGGTTCCGTGGATCCCAATTGATTAATATATTCAAGTGAGGTGGGATTACCAACACACGACAAGGGTATATTTATATCCTTTAATGCGATGGCAAATTTTTCCCAACCTAGCGGCTTAGGGCGTTTAGATGGTCTTAATGTATCATTAATAAGGTCAAATATGTTACTTCCTGTCAAAACTTCATTATTTAGAACCACTTCTCCACCTTCTTTCCACCAAATCTTAGGTTTACTTTGTTTAATAAAATCTATCAAAACTTCACCTTTTCTTCGATAAGTTTTAGGAATTGCTTTAACCATATACGATGATGTATACAGTGGTGCATATGTATCTTTTTTTGATGGAGTCACATCTATACTTGGTGGAGGTAGTTCTGGGACTGCAGATGAATCTTGATGTTTTTCTTGTTTATATGATACATCAACGTTATTGAACTTTGTTGATTCGTCTTCAGTATCAGTCAATATCGATAATTTGAGAGGTCTTCTTCCTTCCTCAGTAACATGTAAGTATCTTTGTAAAGCTTGAGAATATAGTGCCCATTTCTCTCGGTCATTCATTTTACTTTGAAGAATGTTCTGCATTTCATTATCTAATCGTGACAAGACATTTTCTGATGAATGTTCATTACTTGCTTTAAGTCGTTCAATTAAGTCAGGTTCTACAAGTAACATTTTTTTTGTGTGTTGCATGTTTATTTAATTAATGTGCTTAGTAAACCATTTATTACTGCACCTAATATGATAGGTAAGAATGCCCCGCCTTTTTGAACAATAATGTTTTTCCTTATTTTATTTTTACCCTTTGAAATTAATTTTCGTAAAATAATAATAATAATAATAATAATAAATATTTGTGGACAATCTTACACAAATCAACCTGGTCCCAAACTAAGCAAAGCTTGTACTATGGGTACTAGGTGACGATATACATACGTATATAGATAAATATATACTTAAATACATAGAAAACATCCAAGACTCAGGAACAAATATTCGTGTTCATCACACAAATAAATGCCCTGACCGGGATTCGAACCCGGGACCTCCAGCTTCGACGGCAGGGTCACTACCAACTAGGCTAAAGCGGTCGTATAAAAAAAAAAAAATCGGTAAAATGTGTTTGTATTTATTCAAATGTTTTTTCTCGCTTACATCAAGTGGTATTTTACCTTTTAGAATGTTATAAATACATTCACAGATAACATTGATCTCTTCACTACTGCAGGCTTTTAATATAACTTTTTGATATTTTGGTTTTAAGGTGTGTAAAGCTTTGAGCAGATGTTGGTGTGTTACAACTCTCCTATGCATCATTTTAGAATGATTGAAATTAGCACTGCATGTCCTATTTAAAGCCTCTCTTTGGTACATATACTGTACAATATGATCTATCGTTAAATATATTCGTTTTAAATCGATAGGTGTCCTCCGTAGTCTGTTTAAGATCAATCATCAAATATCCATGAGCATCTTTTGTTGCATCTTTATAAGCCTCTTCCACAAATTTTGAATTCTCTGGATATACTTGACGCGCCAAATATTTTATTTGAGTTTTATCCCTTGGATTCTTGAAGTAAATAATGTAATTAGCATTCAATGATATATCACGTTGCCCTTTACCTTGATAAAATAGGTTTTGTGTGATGTAAAAAACGCTTAAATTTCTATGATGACTTCCTTTAGTAAAAATATCAACTATGCGTCCATCGGATTCCCTCATTAAGTCGTCAATTATAAGTAGTTGTGGGTATCTGCCATCAAACATAGTTAAGTCTGGAATGCCTTGAATATAATTTACATTCTTTAAATTATACATAGGTTGCATTTCATCGTAACACCAAATTATATTTTGAAACGATTGATCACTAACCGCTTTCACATTATTTAAAAAGCTTGTAACAAAATGTGATTTCCCACAGCTACTGGGACCGGCAACTATGGCTGTAAATGGGTGAATAAAATGAATCATTATTTTTATAATGAAACGAATTAGACAACTTCTATTTGAGAATGTTACTTAAGGAATGAACACTTGTTCAATGATGGAAAGAAAACTATTTATTTTCCTTAAATATGTATAATATTTCATTTTTAATACTATCTTACAACATTAAATTCTTAAAACTAACAATTAATCACAAAATGATACAAATAAGACAGACAGGTATACACAACATTATTGCATTAGTACAACTTAGATTTAACTGTAAAATAGAAATATGTGTGGTCATAATATTTACAAACGTTAACCTATACTTATACAAATCATTAACAACTATTGTCTTAAACTATAATGACCCCAAGCTAACGTGTCAGTAGAATTGGGGATAATATATCGTTTGCTATCATTGTAAGAAAGACTTGTTTTATTAATACATTGTGTAAATAAAACATGTTTTATAGATCTAAATCTGTACATTTTAGAAAACTGCTTCGTTTTATCAAAAAGGCAAGTTTTGTAATCCTCCATTTTCATCTTTTTTGTTACAGATTTGTTTACACCCTTTGCTTTTGCTACAAACTCATCCTCTACAGACATAGCATACATTTTTGATCGCAATCCTACAAACTCTTTTAATATTTTCCCATTATTTTCATCCTTGAAATACCCTAGCTTCTTTTTATTTAATTGCGGAAACCCAAAAATATTATTCGATGCATAATCAGATGTATCAAAAAACTGCGGTAAGTCTGGTTTTATACTCAGATAAAAGTTTTCTGTGAAATATTGATAAATCAAGCTGTCGGTATCAGTATATAATAGTTTAATATTATCCGTAAACTTTTTCTTCATATAGTTATAGTGGAAGTCATACATTAATGTTTTTGATATATCTAATATGCAAAATCCTAAATAAATTGGTTTATTGTAACACAATTTAGTTTTATGCAACTGAATAGCTATTAAATTTTCTGAAAATATACTCAAACTATGGAATTCGGGCTTTGCGATTAACGATTGAGCACCTAACACTTTACCTTTATTTTCCCAGTGTGTTATTAATTTTACATTGACTCTTTTTTCAATGTTTTCCATAGTTTTTCCAAACACAGCGTTATTCATCAGCTTAAAAAAATCTTTTTCAAAATCAGATTTTGCCTGTGTACGTAAGTGTGTATTTAAATCAATATATGTTTGTAACCACGGACTTTGTTTAAACTTCAGCACTCTGTGAACTTTGGTTAATTGTAATCCTAAATTTAAACACTGCTTGAGGTTTCTATAATGTATAACATATTTGGTTTTTTTGTTAAGATTTGGAACAAGCTTTCGCTCTTTACTGTTACCTATAATAATATTCTCTGGACAAAGAGGTAAATCAGAGTGCGAGTCGTGCAAGCAATCAGGATAATCAAGATCAACTTCAAGTATATAGCCATAATCACATATGTCAGGAATATTAAAATCAATATTCACATTTACCCACTCGAAATCTCCAATTGGTAAATGCTGTGACATAGCCCATCCATATAAATTATTGGCATCGAAATATGCTAAATATGATTTTGGCTCAGTAGGATCATATTCATTTATATACTCGTTGTTGGCCTTGGCATAACGGTTACTGCATTGAGATACTCCACCTCTGATCCCTTTCTTAATGAATGCGATTTTATCAAAATCAGTTAATAATTCTAATTCGACATTAGTATGTTTTAGCATCGCATCCCAACTTAAACCAGGAGCTGTATAGTAATGTGCTGGATCTAAGTCATATGTTAATAAACAAATTTTTCGGAAATTTTCGAATATGTCCGTCAGTAACATAACATCTGTCTTTAAATATAAGTTTGAATAATCCAGCATAGTTTTACACTTGAAATGCTTCCACACATCTTGAGCATGGGCGTAGTCGTCACAAGAAACAGCGCTATCACTTAAAGAATTGTAAAATTCTGCTTGGGTAGGAAGCGATGTTACATTTAACGCATCGTATGATTTAATGAATTCATATGGAAAAATGCCTTTTCTTATTAATCTTTTAAAGTCTTCTTGGTGTGGGAATTGTTTTTTTAATTCTTCGAATTGATTTAATTTAAGATTTTTTGAAAGATTGTCCAAGCTGGCTGACATAAACTTAAAAGAATCTAGAAAACGTAAGCTGATTTCTTGCCCATATATTTGAATTTTTTTAGAAAAAGAAATGTATTTTTCCTTATTTTGAGGGATGATTTCAACCTGTCCTTCTCTAAAGTTTAGCGCGTGTACTATGAAATGGGCATCATAATTACTTAAATTATGTAAAAATATAGGTACGAAACGAGGTGTCTTAAACTTCGAACTACACAATGAATGTGCTACACCCTCGAAACTACCAGTAGTCCATTCATAATGCTCAACGCGGTTTAAATGCAGATCATTGTTGCATATAAAACATTTTGTTGTTTTTCCTATATTTTCTTTATCCACCGAAGACAGTGAAACTGGCGTCTTTTGAAAACAAATTTTTCTTTGGATGAGAGCGATATCTTTGCATATGCTTTCCATAAAATGCTTAGCACAATGGAGCCCCGTATACGTACAATATTTTGAAAGACTATCATCGAAAGAACATTTTATGTAGTAACCATAACTGTAAACTTCATGTTCTTGAACATTATTTGTAAATGGTTCGGTGGGATCTCGCTCACTAGTTGAAATGGGTTTGAGAAAACTTTCAAAATCTGCATAAATTACAAATGGTAATTTATGTTTTCGTTGAAACTGATCAAATAAAAGTTTGTTGCTGGGTTGAATTTCATTAAACCAATTTTTTTTCGTCTTTTGAGTATTAGGGAGTTCTGTTACAACATGTCTACAATCATATTTCTGATGGTCATTCAATTTTTGTCCCGTCGAAAAATATAAAAGACATCCATCACAGATATGAATCGCGTCGTTGCGCCCAGTAATTTGCTTGTTTACTAATCGTGATAAGTTTTTAATGAAGCAATAATGACCAGTATTACCATTTGTTAGATACAGTAGATTAATATGCGTTTCCTTCCTTGATTTGGTAAAGTACAGGGGTCCCACGATGCTATTTGATTTGGATATACTACTATATTCTAATCCAAATACATTAATGCTAATGTTATTTAAAGCCTCAACTTTTTTAATATCACTTAGTTTTACAGGAAAGGTTATATTTGTGAAATTTAACTTGTTCTGGTGTTGCAAATATGCGGAAGTTCGGTTTGCGTTTTTCGAAGCAGGAAACATAGCTGACAATAATGCCCATTTCAAACATAAGTGATCGTTATTTTGTACATTTATCACGGCCTTTTTATTCTTTATGTCATTTGGTAAGTCTAGAAATGAAGACCCTTTTAAAGGGTTAAACTTGTTTACATTCATGTCTAAAAATAAAATTTTCTTTAAAGTCCAACCGCTGTCTTTTTTTTCAAATTCACTCATTCGAGTGCAAATAACGTCTTTAACTTTTTTCAACAAAGGCTCAAAATCGTCTCCAATACAAAAATTATAATTGAATGTTTGAAAATCAAACGTATTTTTTAATTCCTTGGTTTCTTGAACAAACTCCGCTTGAACAATAAAATTAACATTCACTACGGTCAATTCATTTAGACATTCCTTAAGTAATTTCTGAATTTTATTCTGAATAGCATCAAAGAATATTTCAGGGGTTTCGAAATCGGCTTGATGGTTATCGGAACCTATCCTATAAGTGCGGATTCGCGACCCAAACGCAGTGTTAATCAGGCTAACATTACTAAGTTCATGACTATTATTTCGAATAACATTGTTTTTGTGTGCATTACTTTTTAAATGATTAGTTAAATAGCGTCGTCTTACCCAAATATTACACACTTCGCACAATGTTTCATCATCTCTATTTTCCATGTATTCAACTGCCCTTGACGGACCCGCTTCTAAGTCTGCTTCAGCGTCATCTACTGTTCTCTTAAGCCCCCCGTCAACTACCATTGACGGACCCGCTTCTAAGTCTGCCTCATCTTCATCTGCTTTTCTCTTAAGTCCTCCGCCAGATTGGTGAGTAATGTTTCTAAAACAATAATAACAATAATAAGAAATCTGGAAATAAAATATATGCACATATTTACGTTAAGAAAATAGTCAGAGAATCTACAATGCTTACCTGTTTTCACCATTCTCATTTTCAGTTTGATTGTAATGTACTCCAAAGGAACACAATTCCCAGAATCTTTGAGAAGTTTCATTAACAAATAGTACATCTTCAGCTTCAAGACACGCGTTGAACATTTTGCGATCTAAACTGTCTTCACATGTAAAAAAGGTGCTTACTACTTCGTCGTCTTCCATCGTTCCATCCATGTTGATTATTAAATATTAATTCAGAAACACGTCTCGAGCATTACTGATAGCCATTCAGTATTCGTAAGACCTATTTATACGCATAATGCACTCGTGAATCCCTTAAATACATATTTAACTAATTAGTTAAAAGTAACGCTCAAGTTTCTATTAAATTAAGTAAATGGTATTTTATAGTGATTAGCAATAAGTATAATGAGGAAATGAGTTTTATAGAGCGTGATAAATTAAGAGAAATTCCGAAAATTAAAATGGTACTTTTTGCACTCGTCGGTTTCGGCTATTTCTTTTGTGATTCCAAATACGAGATCTTTCGCTGTCTCCAAGTGCTTATTTTTGTCTGTTTTGTTAACGTAGTACTTGACTCGCACATCTGCGTGTTTCCAATGTTCGCTCGCATCAGATATTTTGGTTAGTTTTTTCATATCGTAAATTTCAATTTTAATAAGGTGCGTTGAATTTGTGACGTCATCTTTGTTTGTGGATATATATGAAACACCACCCCCTTTACTGCCTTGTCCAACAGTGGAAGACACGGTTTTCCTTTTTTTCGTCTTGGAGTGTTCAAAGAACACATCGATGTCGGAGGATGTGTTTAATTTTCGCTTCATCGTCTCATCTTGCCCACTTGGTACACTGTCGTCTCCATCCGAGGCGGGGTAGTAGAAGTGTTTAAAAGTATAGTCTTGGTCATCGAGAGTATTGGATGTGGAGTTCTACAACAAAAAGACACATCACGTTAGAAATATATACGAATTTATGATTACACGGTTATATGGACTTAATAGGAGGAAACCACAAGTATGGCACAAATCAAATTAAAAGATAACTTACCATCATATTGGTGACTGCTGCTTCAACGTGGATAGTTATTGAATAATAGAGACTGTCAGCAAGCCCTTATATATGCAACATTGATGATAATTAATAAGATTTCGAAATAAACGATTGTTGATCGATTACATATTTTAGGTTTCACTATTACGTAACTAGAAATTAGTTGACCATTATACTTACATTAATATAGCTAATTTAAATCTTGTTTCATTATGAAATAAACCGCTCTCCCTGGGTATTTTGGTTTTCGCTTGAAAATCATTATTTATAAATATCTAGTTTACCTAAACAGTGACTTGTCTAAAAAGTAAAGACCATACCAGAGTTCCAGTTAGGTACGACAACGATTCATTAGCATCCTATAGTGATTAGCATTAAGATACAATGAGGTAATGAGTTTTAAATAGACATTAATTTCTCATGAAAGAGGGGAATAGCTATAGTGAAGGTTCATGCGAATGAAAGGGACAAAAGATTGCATTTTCTGAGGCGTTATTTGAAACATAAACGCAAACGCGTTAATAGAACCACGCTTTTGTTTAAGGAAATATACCTGTAAAAAACGTCATGCATTGAAATCGAGTTCAACATACCCTTCTGCGTTGGTCCCTCGGCTATTACACAGTTTAAATTTTTACTGTCGTAACCTACTACGACACTCGCCGACGGTCGCCGGTTTGCGAGGGAACGTACGGTTGAGCTAGCTCCGGGTGAGCCAGAACCCACGTATCCTTACTACTATCATCAATAAAAATACAGCACTTAGTAATGCGATTGACTATAGCTTCACACAATAGATTTCAGCCAAACATCTAATCACAAGTCATACTTCTGTTATATAATACTGCGTGGAATAAATTGCGCAAAATTATATTATCAATTTTGATTCTTTATAATTAAATTATGCACAAGCTTTAAAAAAAGACAATCGTATCACAAAACACGAAAATCGAACGTAGATTGAAGCTCGGTAATTTAATTACCTATAAGTGCGCAAAGAAAGTTTCTTTGCTTTTAGATTCGTTGGTAAAAAATTGAATGTAATGGCAACACAGTCATTTGCCCGGTTGCGGTACGAACAGTGTGAAAATATTTATTATTGTAATTTTTATGTGAGTTTAGTTAATTTTGTGCATAGATATAGATTAGAAAATCAAGTTACCCAGTGAAATTCAGATTTACTAGTATCTTGTGCATGAATAATTCATTTGGGGAGTGGGTTGTAGTTTTGTTGCGAGTATTTGAAGGTCAGTTCGTTGTGTTCGTCATAGTTTTGAGTAAATGAAAGTACCTATACTTTCTTTTACTAATGGCGTTATAGCTGCTTTAGTTAATTTCGATTGTTGTGTCGTTGATTATTTATTAAATGAGTCGTCTTGTTTTTCTAAGCTATCGTTTGAAAATAAGAAGTTTGTTGTGGTGCACGGCCGTGCTCGCCCAGAGATAAAAATTGATTACAAGCGGAGGGATGGTTTCTTTAAACACTTTCATAGCGGATTATATGACAAAGGTGGTATACACTAACTGCGAGGGGTTTTGCCGAAGGACACATAGCGCACGCTTCACTATACCACTATAGAGAATAAATGTTAAGGTAGGTTTTTTTTGCTCGGGGTTGCCCGGCGATAATTCTCACGCGCCGCCACTGTTATGTAGGTACACAAATATCTAATATTTGTGAAAAAATGGCCATGTACCATGTTCGGGTCTTCAAATTTGACCGATACAACGCCACAAAAATGTCGGCGAGGTCCACACCGCCCATGTTGATATTATATTGCTTGACAATCTGGGGACAGTCAACATTGACATTTGCTTTGGCCTCTTTTGAGTAAAGCCTGATTGATTCCACAGGGTGTGAATCTACAAACGAGCTTGCTAGCGTAACAAACTTATTATCGTTCCATTTGACAGCAGCCAATTGGTTTCGATTGCACACCACGTGCTTGCTGGCTCCTCTGGTCATTTTGGCGATCTCGAATGTGTTCGATTCAAATTAATTTTTTTTTTTTGTAATAACGGGCGTTACGAGGATGAGAACAAAAAAGGGGAAGAAATAGCATTATTTACAAGGTGTGTAGTAAGTAGGATTAACAGTTAGAACTAAAAAAGGAGCATTAACAGTTAAAATTCAAAAAAACCAGAGAAAAAAGATTATGTCAGAGAATAGCGCAATGTTAGTTTAAAACAACATAGGGACGTGTAAGCCAACTGCTCAGTGCTTCGCAATGTAGGTTAGAAACAACATTCATATTTGCAGTCTTATTTTGTCTCAGCATTAGTATAATGTGAGTTATGATCTTGTGCAACATATAATTTAACCATTCCAAAGTATGTTTCAATCAACAAAAGACATTAAAAATAAGCATAATAATTTTAAACATTTTTTTCTTACCTGACCTCTTGCCGGTGCACGTCGACTCTGCGCCATCTTGCCGACAACTATTAACTAAAATGCGCCGGAGCATTAACCAGGCCAATTTCGAGTCCGCAAAAATACGGGAATTTGAGTAATATAAGCGCCGTGATAATAAACATAAAAACAAGGACTCAGGATTTTTTCAAATATGGATGTTGTTTCTAAATGATGAAGGATGTAGCGCTACGGAATTTCCTCTACATACGGGGAAGTGCATGTTATCGGCTACGCGTCTATGAGCAGCCCCTTGCCAGTCTAATGTTATCCAAGTGTGTTCACATCGCTATAATCAGTGTGTCAGAAGTAGCGAGTGATATACATTGTACTTTTTTTAATTGAAAAATAAGGCAATTCCTATTATAAAAATTATACAACTAAACTCACGTAAACGTAACGTGGGTGCGCAAAGCGATACCACAGCGATACCATCACTCATCATGAAAAAGAACTCCCGAAGATTGTCGTCCGTATAGTACGACTCCTTAGCTCGAAATACGGTCCCATCTGGCAGAAAGCATGAAACTTGGCATGCATGTAGCTTTCATATTAGTGCTTCAAAAATTTTAGGGAAACACGTTGACAGACCTTTTTTTCCCCTCCTTCCCCCCCCTTTTGTGTGCCGAATTACAGTTTTTTTTAATTTTATTGAAAACGGCTGAAGCTAGGAGAAAACCGTCAAAGGAAAAAATGTTCCTTATAAAATTATCTACAAGTTATTTTTTGGATGTATTTTGATAGGACCTATACTTTTCAAAATATACGAGCATTCATTAGGGTAAGTACAGCAGAAAAGGTGCTAGAGGGCAGATTACTAACATTTTTGTGCGCATCGGGTTACAAGCATGAAATATGTACCATAGATAAAGTGTTCCGCGGTGATTCTTTTCAGATGTGGAGGTTAGTTAGATTCGTCCCCTGTGCGCGGGGAGAGCGGGGTGAATTGGACCAAGCACACCTTTTTTTCGTCTTTTGCTCACTGACCAGTTAAGGCTACTATGGCTTGCGGGGTATCCTTTTCGTGTAAAACAGACACCAGGAATTCATTTTTTGGGTTCTTTACCCGAAAACTCTAAGCGGAACCCTATTTTTGTGAGTCATACGTCCGTGCGTCGTCTGTTTTACAGATTTCACAGCCAAACGGTTGGAGCTACAGGCTTCAAATTTTCACAGTATAAGCATCTTGTTGACCCAAAGCCACACCAATTGTCAAAAAATTTTTTTAATTTTTTTTATCGGGGTCTCCCATAGAGCAGAAGTGGGCCGCAAAAAAATTTTTTTACCCACCCTATCGAGTGGGGTATCGTTGTTTAGAACTCGTTGAGTAGATAAACACTGTGTTTTTTGTTTTCAAAAACATTGGAAAACAAATGAGTGAGAAGCCACCAAAATCTGATATTTTACTAAATTTTGTTCCGAACATTTTTCCATTTCCCATTGACCTACGAACTTGAAGTTTAGTGGTAATGTTTATTATTGCGTGTATTTTAAAAGCAAATATTAATATACTGTGTTTTTTTTCTTTCTTTCTATTAAAAAAAACTTAATTTTGCGGGTAGTTCGGCACTCTATATGTGCGAAGTGCGACACGCACTTGGCCTGTTTTGTCGCAGAAAAGGTAAAAATTACAAAAAATTATTATTATTCAGAACGTTATATTAGTTTTAATAGGGTTGTTGACTCAAAATTAGTTGATTGAATACTTGTGGAAGAATTGCTACGCCGCGAAATTAAGCACATACCTAGGGTTGGTATGTATTGGATTAGCTATCTATTAAGATTTGTATACTTGTGAAGTTACGCAATGTCAAGCATTATTTATAAACCAAAAATAATAATTTTCAGTATTTGGAATATGTACGACTCCTTAGCTCAAAATACGGTCCCAACTGGCAGAAAGCATGAAACTTGGCATGCACGTAGCTTTCATATTTGTGCTTGAAAATTTTTATGGAAACTCGTTGACAGACTTTTTTTTCCCCCTCCCTCCACTTTTGTGTACCAAATTACAGTTTTTTTTAATTTGAAAACGGCTGAAGCTAGGAGAAAACCGTCAAAAGGAAAAATGTCCCTTGTAAAATTATCTACAAGCCATTCTTTGGATGTATTTTGATAGGATAGGTCCTATCAAAATACATCCAAAGAATGACTTGTAGATAATTTTATAAGGAACATTTTTTCCTTTGACGGTTTTCTCCTAGCTTCAGCCGTTTTCAATAAAATTAAAAAAAACTGTACTTCGGCACACAAAAGTGGGGGGGAGGAGGGGAAAAAAAGGTCTGTCAACGTGTTTCCCTAAAATTTTTGAAGCACAACTATGAAAGCTACATGCATGCCAAGTTTCATGCTTTCTGCCAGATGGGATCGTATTCATCATATTTAATTTTAGAAATAAGGAGCCGTACAATATTTTTTGCCTTATTTCTTTTAGAGTAGTAAAATTTTGAGTCAACAACTACTATTATGCTTCAAACTAATATATTGTTCTGAATAATAATATTTTTTTGTAATTTTTACCTTTTCGGCGACAAAACAGGCCAAGTGCGTGTCGCACTTCGCACATATAGAGTGCCGAACTACCCGCAAAATTAAGTTTTTTTTAATAAAAAAAAAGAAAAAAAAACACAGTATATTAATATTTGCTTTTAAAATACACGCAATAATAAACATTACCACTAAACTTCAAGTTCGTAGGTCAATGGGAAATGGAAAAATGTTCGGAACAAAATTTAGTAAAATATCAGATTTTGGTGGCTTCTCACTCATTTGTTTTCCAATGTTTTTGAAAACAAAAAACACAGTGTTTATCTACTCAACGAGTTCTAAACAACGATACCCCACTCGATAGGGTGGGTAAAAAATTTTTTTTGCGGCCCACTTCTGCTCTATGGGAGACCCCCATAAAAAAAATTAAAAAAATTTTTTGACAATTGGTGTGGCTTTGGGTCAACAAGATGCTTATACTGTGAAAATTTGAAGCCTGTAGCTCCAACCGTTTGGCTGTGAAATCTGTAAAACAGACGACGCACGGACGTATGACTCACAAAAATAGGGTTTCGCTTAGAGTTTTCGGGTAAAGAACCCAAAAAATGAATTCCTGGTGTCTGTTTTACACGAAAAGGATACCCCGCAAGCCATAGTAGCCTTAACTGGTCAGTGAGCAAAAGACGAAAAAAAGGTGTGCTTGGTCCAATTCACCCCGCTCTCCCCGCGCACAGGGGACGAATCTAACTAACCTCCACATCTGAAAAGAATCACCGCGGAACACTTTATCTATGGTACATATTTCATGCTTGTAACCCGATGCGCACAAAAATGTTAGTAATCTGCCCTCTAGCACCTTTTCTGCTGTACTTACCCTAATGAATGCTCGTATATTTTGAAAAGTATAGGTCCTATCAAAATACATCCAAAGAATAACTTGTAGATAATTTTATAAGGAACATTTTTTCCTTTGACGGTTTTCTCCTAGCTTCAGCCGTTTTCAATAAAATTAAAAAAAACTGTAATTCGGCACACAAAAGTGGGGGGAAGGGGGGGAAAAAAAGGTCTGTCAACGTGTTTCCCTAAAATTTTTGAAGCACTAATATGAAAGCTACATGCATGCCAAGTTTCATGCTTTCTGCCAGATGGGACCGTATTCGTCATATTTTCGAGCTAAGGAGTCGTACTAGTAGTGATATTTGAAAGTGAATTTAATCTTTTTTTTGTTTTTAGGATAAACATCTCACGAACAATTTAATTAAATTGTTTTGGCTGTAGGTATAGGTAGGCATAATCATCTTAAGCCTTGTTTCCACAGTGCGACCGCGCTTGGGTCCAGTCCAAAGTAATAGTAACTAAGTAGTAATGTTACGGACGGCAACATACGAAATTTACACAGAGCGTGGTCCGACACATACTTGGTCGTTTTATTTTTACTATTGTGTTGTACATAAGTTGACCTTCTGAATAATAAAATAAAAAATATCAGATTCGTCATCAACCATTTAAAAAAAAAACTGGATACGATTTGCAGCGAAACCTAAGTTAGGTGGAAATCTATTGAGTACTGTATCTACCGCAACGTTACGTCGACCTTCAAGATAATTGAAATATTTCCAACAAGGACTGAAGGAACGAGATTAAAGTTTGTTGAGTGAAGTTAATCATCTTTGAAATTCAATTTTCCTGATGTCAGTGCGAGTCTTTTGAAGCAACAATGATCATTGGGGTATTGGACTTTGGTACCTACACATACATATGATCACGCCCGTATTCACTGGGCACAGCTATTTACCTACATGGAAGTAGGCACGTAAGCAGAGATCCAAAAACGCTAAATACTATGGTATGTGCATATGAAAGAAAGAAAGAGAAGAAAGAAAAACCATTTATTCAATAAAGCACACACAACCGGTCTTAATAAATGGGTGTAAGATAATACACAGTGAGTGAAGGTGCACAATGAGTCCAGCAATGTGTGCCATAAAGAAAAGGCCGAGGCTCAGCATGTGTTGCTATTTGCCGTGCAAACTGCAACGCTGTTATTCTGCCACAGCCTATGAGTCTAATTCGCAGTCTAGTCCATTAAAATCATACAAAAAAAGAGAAAAATACATACGAGTCCTGTAGTTAATTATTATTTCTCATAACTACTTGTGAATAATGATGCTGACAGTACCATTATACTAATTTCTAAAGTTACCAAAACAATTTAATAATGTTTGCTTTATATAGTTTCCATGTTTGCCTAAATAGTTCAAGTTAACCAGCGCCTTAGCATATGCTGTAATCTGTAAATAAATGTGTTAATAGATAAATGTCAATAGAAAAAAGAAACGAAAATGTATAAATGTAAAACCCAATAATAATAATGTGTATTTATGTAAATAATCTATGAGTACAATTTGTAAATTTGTACAAATGTATAAATTTTGTACATAATAGGTTAAGTAGAAATCAGGATAGTAGCTCCAGCTTTTTGAGTAGCATGTAGTGTTTTCGCTGGAAGTAGAACTTGGATCTACAATTCCTAATCGGGGGCGGCAGATCGTTCCAACATTTGGTAGCCTGGAACCGGAAGCTGCCACGGAATGCTGCACATTTATATTTTTGCACAATGAGCGGTTTGTGATTGGCTATTGTGCGTTCCGCCCGCCGCCGTAGCGCTGTATATGTAGGGTTCTAGCAGAATATCAGTGCTTCGCTTGAAAGAGCGACGCGTATAAGCCTGAACCCTTTTGTTTTGCTGCTATACCGCAATATATTTATAAGGTTTTCATTTGTCCGAAAACTTTTAGGTTTTGTGATACTTCTCCGAATATACAACTCGTCAGTTTTTTCATTTGCCATTTGATGTTGTCCAAATAAATCATTTGTCCGAACAACTTTTACCATTACGATCATTGGACTTTTCACTGCTTTCGTCTTTTTTTTCGCAATCCATTTTTCACTTCTCCAGCACTACATTTCGCATTGTACACGTTTGGTTAATTTTAATTTTCTACACATGCCTGGGTAAAGTTGGCTACCGGGCGAGCGAGCGAAACCTTTCAGAACAAAACCGACTCTAATGTTGTTAGGTTGTTTTTATGCGCCTTAAAAAATCATGCTCGATTGCTTGTTTGTATGCCTTCATGGATGCTTGCTTCTTGCATGCATGCATGCGTGCTTGCTCGCTTGCTTGCTTGCATGCTTGTTTGTTTGCATGCATGTATGTGTGATGGAAAAAAATACGAATAGTTGTGAAACCGATTCGTTACATCGGAGTAATGACATTGCGGGCAAATCAATAAGTGGGAATGATGGATTTGTCAAACAAATAAGAAAACGAAACCATAAATGACCAACCGCTAACATTCGAAATGAATTTTCTGACAAACGAAAAAAAATTAAACAACTTATGTCGAATAGTTTTTGCCGAAACGAAAAATGGACAAAATTTTTTAGTGTTTCAGATAGGTAACCATTTATTACCTACCTACTTAAATTTTTTTTTTCAATGTATTTTCTGATTTGTTTTTTGTTTTTGTAGGTATCCATTTGTTTAATGTATTTAATGTGTGTTTAAAGCAAGCAAATAAAGAATAATAAGAATGCCTGAGACTTGGTACTACAAAATATCTCACAAATATAAAGGTGAATGTTCAATTGTACACAGAGGATTACGTAGTATGAATGTTCGTTGAGAATATAATTTGAACATTCTTTATACGTTAGTGGGTACAAGTCAACGGCCAAGTCACACAACATTAACTATAAATAATAAAGAAATCGCAGTAAGGAACCTTAGATTTGGTACGACTATGTCTAGATTTCATTACTTTTTAGAGATAAACAAGCAGCTCCATCGCGACTTGGCTAGTTTTTTACAGAATGTTTTTGATGGGATTTATCATTTAATTATCAACACTACTATTATTGAAGTAAACCGCCACTGTGACCAAAGAGTATAATAAGTATATTTATGTAACTGTGACACTGACAAGTCTGACAACCAAAATTCCGCACCATGGAGCTCGGCCATATATTTCTGGCCGGGCTTTACTACTTCTAAACTGTGCACATTCCCAAGTGCCGTAATGACGTCACGCGGCGAGGCGGATATATATTTTGACCAGGTAGGTAATATTTTAAGGTAGATGGGTAGGCAATAGGTACGTTTATGCATGTATATGTGATTAAATTAGATGAATGAACGGAACATAGATCCTTTAACTTATCTTTGTTAGAATTCTGTAATCCTAGTAGGTATCGCACAAAAGCTGGCTGTCGTAGTAGCGATATTCATCAACAAATTGATCGGAGCTTATCGGGTTTCTTCTGGGATTATACCAGCGGGGTAATCACGTAACTTTATGTACTACCGTTAGATAGATTTTAATGTCAATTTTGAAGTATAAATTGCTGAGCTAATGTCATGTTTTTTGTACCCGACGCTAGTACATAATTGAATGAACGATTGAATGGAAATCCCATACTAAAGTGAGAAATTGATCAAATGATTGGAAACACGTAACTTTTTGATGGTTAAATTGTACGGTATAAATATGTCAATTACTGCGTGACAAAGTCATCGTCAGTCATCGTGTCTGTCATGTCATAACAATGAATTAAACAAAGATTTTGGTCATGATTAGAGTTTATTAATTAGTGAAAATGCCCCAAATTTCCTTGAAATGTCTTTAAAACACACGATCGAGTTTAAAATTCCCTAAGCACTTTAAATAAAACGAAAAGTAAGTAACAACAAATGTCATGGTCATGTGGTATTTATTTGCTCACATTCGTATTTACTAATATATTTGGTATTATTATGTGCTTCTTTTCAGGATGTACGTAAACCAGATTCCCCATCTCTTGGTGATGATGCGATACTGCAAGATGCAGAGTGGGAGAGATAAAACGAGGGAAACTATGAAGTAACATGAACCAAGCAATAGCGTGCCATATTATTCATCGCTGAAATATAGAAGTGTTAATTTATAAGTATGTACTTTTTCATATACGTGCCCCGCGTGTCGATGTATGCTTGTCGATTTATGAAAAGTAATAGGACGACATAAATTACCGACCCGTAGCTACCTAGTCTCCGAATCCTTTAAACATGAGTTTATTAAGTCCACTTGGGATGCTATTTCTTTCTTCCTTTGTAACCAGCATGTAATGTGAACCTTCGGTATGAACATAAGATATATTATATCCCGCGCCTCTACTTGCTTTCCCTAGCAAATAGAGTAATACTCCGGCGGATCCGCGCGGGTAGGTAGGTAAAGTAACACAAGAGTTATACACAAATGTCAAATGTTTTAGATGATACAACGAGATTGCGAAGCCGTCGTTGGTGCTGGTGAGTTTTTAATTCCGCGCGGATTTACTGCCAAGAAAAAATCGTACTCGCATGAAGAGAGAAGAAAGTTGTATAAAGACATGATGTTATTTCTTAATATATTTTTGTATTTTTTCGTTGTTGTTTACATTATTTAAATACCTAAATAATACGTTTCGTCATTCATTAGGTATAAGCAGGTACATACGAATACACTATATTGAAATTGTGTGTATGCTATTGCATCGACTTATGTTCATTAAATTCTTCTAAAATGATATTACTCTAACTTTGCAAATAGAATGAAGAAGGAGTTTCATTAATCTTTTCTATTCAAACGGTAGCGACGCGTGGGCAGGTCTATAAAGCTTTGTGGGGTGTACATAGATTACTATCAAGGCACATATCGCACCCAAAGCAGCGTATAGGTCAGCTCAGAGCAATAAACTTGGCGAGAACAAAAAGACAAGGGACTATTACGATTATGTAGTTGAGCTTAAAATACATTAATCTCGAATAGTATTGTAGATGCAATAATGTAATCCATGTGTGAAGAGAATAAATAAATAAAATAAATAATAATAATAAATATTAGAGGACAATCTTACATAAACCGAACTGGCCCCACAGTAAGCTCAAGAAGGCTTGTGTTATGGGTACTAGACGACGATATATTTAATAGATATAAATACTTAAATACATAGAAAACATCCAAGACTCAGAAACAAATATTCATGCTCATCACACAAATATTTGCCCTGACCGGGATTCGAACCCACGACCGTCAGCTTCACAGGCAGGTGCACTACCCACTAGGCTAAACTAGATTACAAAGACTGGGGTTTCCCTCAATCACCTCTCAATGAAGTAACTAGTAATGTATATGCAATAACTTATTCTACTTGACGCTAGATGTCTAGTTGAACCCATTTCGTTTTATACAAAAGCAACGGTAAAATCCGGTAGTCTTCTTCTAGCATTAAGAGGCTGGATAGGTACTTTAACTTTTAAAAATAATAAACTGACAGGGCGTGTCACATAACAATTTAGAAAAAATGAGTGCAACGAAATAAATACATTTTACAATTATTATGTAATATTTAGTCCAGAGCAATATTAAACACTTATTTGGTGAATTTCGCGTATAAAAATCATTTTTTCATAATGGCTCGTATCGAATAGTTGGCTATGGTAGTTCACTTAAGTAACGACTTTATCTGCTACAACACGCCAAGGGTAAGTAATTTTATTACATATCACTAATAAATAGTGTGCATGTTACAACATAACACCATGGCATAACTCATTATCATTAGCTGAATAGACGTCCACTGCTGGTCATAGGCCTTTCCCGGAAAATGCCTTGCTGATCGGTCGCGTGTCGTCCCAGGTCTTTTGACTCTAACGTCATCAGGCCACCTCGTAAGGAGCCTTCACTCACTGCGTCATCCGATACGCATTCGTCACTCGAAAAGTCGCTGGCGTGGGTTAAGCAGACACCATAGCCTATGGACGCTATCGACTCCTAAAGAATCACAAGCACGTTGCCGAGCCTTATTAAGTTTAGGATTCAGGGTCAGGGATATGTAAATGGGTATTTTGGTGTTATGAAATTGCGGATTTTTGAGACTATGGATGCGTGGGTGATACTGATAATAATACTGAGTCAAATGAGGAATGTCCTTATTATAAACTGTAGCATTTTTAGTTTCTACGGCTACTATAATATACATAATCTGTAGCCAGGGTCATGATAATTCAAATGCTATTTCAAGATGTTCATTACTATGCTCTAACTTCTTCTTTCAGTGCAGCAATTGTGAATTGCGTATTTTTAGGCAACATGTTAAAGATGACTATTTCTTTGATCAACACATGGTTATGATGATAATTGGATAAAATGAAAATCTATAACTGCCACCCTGCTGCCTGGTCCACAAGATCTCCTTACCTCAAGGCAAGTAAGTTTTTTTATTGAGTAATCTCTAAAATACAGTATGAACACTTGGGACTCCAGAAGAATCACAAGGTCGTTGCCGAGCCTTTATTGACATAAGGATTTGTTGTGTTGATAGCTAGAGACAAGTGACGCACTCTGAAAATAGTGCATCCTCGGGAGTTCTTGTGACTTTATATACTCACTACCAGGAACACAACATCGTATACCTAAAGAGCAAGCAGTGATGTTATTATGGCTGCGGTCTCCTATAAGGTACAGTCAGGGTCAGAGAGAAAAAAAAACGATTTGAGTTATAAGGTTCCGTAGTAAACAAGGTACCCTTATACAAAGTGCAAAAAGATTCCGTTTTGTGGCGCATTTCTCATATAGTTTTATATGACACGTCACAAAACTGACACAAAGTATTAGATGGTAAATCGAGGACATTTTTAAAATGGAACCCTTATAGTTTCGTCATGTCTGTCCCACACTGTCTGTCACGTCCATCCGTCCGTCCGTCCGTCCATCCGTCCGTCCTTCCGTCCGTCCATCCGTCCGCCCGTCCGTCCGTCCGTATGTCACAGCCGATTTACTCGGAAACTATTAGCACTATAATTATGAAATTTAGTAAGAAAGTGTATTTTATGAACCGCTATATAAAAGTAATGTGATATTAGAAAAATATATTAAACGAGAGTCCCGTAGCGGCGTTCCGACGCCGCTAAATTACGGAAATTCTCATTCAGAAAAGGAACAACTGAAGGTACAAATACATTTCTTTAATTTTGTGCCTCTCTTAGGAACACCAAAAACATGTAAAAAAGGGTTCTTAAAAATCGACAGTTCCTTTTCATTGTCACATTGTGCCGGACCAAAACCATGCCTAATAGTAGACTGCTAGCTAAGTTAGTTTTCCGGACAACGTGGATGCGGCATATCATCATCATCATCATCAGTCGTTCCGTCAATGCTGAGGACATAATGTCCAATTCTTGCTGACCAGACTCCTCCATAGGCTCCTGTCACCCACCTTATGGATGGCCTCGTGCAGATATAGTTACAGGATACCACCAGTGATTTGGGTATTCCGTCTAGCGGGTAGTCTGCCACCTCTGGCCCTCAACTTTTCCCGTCATAATATTTATCTACTGGCTATCCGAACGTCGTGAGAGGTGTTCCAAATATATATGAGGATGCGGTCCTGACATACTGTCGATAGTCGACAGCTTAACGTAGCTGGATGGACTGGTTTGTTCGCCTTGCAGTCCATGGTATTACAGATTTTCTCTTAAAATATTGAATATGCGAAGAGTTTGTATAATTATAATTTTTATTGAAATAAAAAGGTCATGAGGTTTGTATGCATGTATTGTAGATACCTCTTACATGGTTTTTGGGCGAGCGTAGTCTCCTGACACAAGTACATTTATTACTTAAAAGGAGATTCCAACTTTGCTTTTGTTAAACTTTTTTTTAACCAATAGGTATGAAAGTAAGTATGTATTGAATCGCACAAACGTGTTGCCCAACCAATATCCTCGTAATGCGTCCTGCTTAACATCAGTTTAACTATTTTTCAGCTAAAATATGGCGGTCCGTCGCTCTCAATACAGCTCCACCTCTGAAGCTCTGGCATTCTTGGTTGCCAGGAACACAACGCCTCATGTGTTAGTAATTATGTGTTATTGCTATATTTATATACTATTATTATGGCTTCTCCAAGGAGTAGCATACTTTTCCAGTATTATGCTGCTCAAAATGTTAACCAAATCGGGGGTCATTATCCTCACAGCATCTTTCCGGTTGTGCCCTAAGGATCCTGGGGTCCACTTTGACACCTAATTGGCGATTTGACACCTAAGTGGAGTTGGCGTAGGCACTAGTTTTTATACATAGTGTAATCATCATCATCATCATCATCATTTCAGCCGAAAGACGTCCACTGCTGAACATAGGCCTCCCCCAATTTGGGGGGGATTTGCCATAGTCGCCACGCTTGGCAAGCGGGTTGGTACATAGTGTAATACATAACAACAATATATGAAATAATATTAAAACTATCTTCAATCTAAAACAGGCCCTTGAGGGAGGCGTACCGAGGATGCTTGCGGTATTTCCTCGCTATATGGCAATGCTGATACGTTGTACGAGGAAGTCGCCAGGTCTTCGGTCACCAGTTACGTGAACCAGATGCCTCGCAATTTCAGAAAATAACTAGTAACTCTATTCTATTGACTAGCTCTTCGTACCTTATACTTATGTCAGTTTACATATTACTGTTATAATAATTTCGGATTGTAAAATGATGTATATGAATAGGTACAATTCAGTTTAAAAAGCAACTTCTACAGATCAAGTTTTTTTTTCAGGAATGCTTGAAAACTGCAAACAGAAGGTTTTTCTACTACAAATTATGACTTGCTACGGTCTTCCTCGCAACGTTCAAATCATCACGGCAGACCCAGAACGTAACGATACTTTATACATTCAAGAGCAATAGTAATGGGTATATACTTTCTCCATAGAAAAATCGATACAAAGTGTACCCGTTATTTTTGGTACTTGCTTATTTAGGTAGTAATAAATGCTATTTATGTGTTGTTTTATTATAATAGAAAGATCCCTAATAAAAAAGGTTTTAAATACTTTTAAAGGTATGAAGGTCCCGACGTATTTCTTACCGCAAATAGTCGTTCTTTACCCTTATTCCATATGTCTCTACCGACACATCCCGCCTGTTAGAGAAATGTGGACATTTTACTTTCTTCTCTACCGGTAGGGATATTATTTGGCTATTACCGGTGGTCCCACCAACCATTCCTTAACCGTGGTACCATCAGATTGTACCATCAATGGTACTACGGCAAATAATGTTTTGCCGTGGTTCCATTATGTCAATGGAACTACAGCTAATATTATTTTTTGTTACCCGTGGTACTGGATAGTAGACAATTTGGTAATTAATTAAGTCATGTAGATAATGTTTACATATAATTTAAAGATCTTATTTTAATAACTGCATAGAAATATAGAAAACAACATTATTATTATTTTGCCAAGTCGAGCAATACGGCTATTACCATCCATTTCTCGAAGCCATTCAGGCCATTTTCAGCCTCTTGTAATTTTGTGCTGGCTAAAGCTCCATTCATAATTTATTTCATTTTCTATTATAAGATTCAATTGAACTTGTTGTTTTTGAACGATTGCAGGTCAAAGTTCATTAGTTTTCTCACTGACTGGCTGATCATTGACCATTATAATTGCAATGCAATGGTACTAGTAAACATTTATTGTACCGTATTACCATCAATTATACCAGATACCACGGCAATAAAATACTTCGGTTGTACCATTAATGCTACCATAGCAAAAAAAAACCATAGAACCATCAATGGTACTATCTGATGGTACCACGGTTAAGGAAGGCCTTCTGGTGGGTCCACATGTAATTTTTTTATCCGTTGTCCTACCGTCGTTCTTGACCCGTCGTCCTACAGTTCGAAACAGTGTTCGCAGGTGGGTCTACATGTCCCCCTGGTGGGTAATTGTTTTTGACCCATTATAAACAGTATTCGCCAGTGGGTCTGCGGGCAATTTATTTTTACCACGGTCCCACTGCATTAAGCGGCAAACATTAATTAAAAACTAGCTATTTTGTTTGGTAGAACTGCGAACAAGTAATATTTCTGACCTAACCAATTGTAACGAATGTTCGGTTCTGGCGCTTCGCCGGCTCTGTAGGCTCATAGTTCTGCTTAAACACTCCTCGCTTCGCTGCATTAGAGTCGAATACGTAGTGCAGTGGGACTATGGTAAAAATAAATTGCCCGTAGGCCCACTGAAGAACACTGTTTAGAGCGGTAGGACAACGGGTCAAAAAAAATACCCGTGGATCCACAAGGGGGACATGTTGGTGGGACCTCGGGTAATAGGCTTGTTTGCCAGTGTGCCAATGAGCGCAGCTAGAAAAAGTGTTGGTACAACTGCGACATTACAAGCAAAGCGACCGTGCCGCGGCAGCGGCCGGCGAAGCACCTGAACCGAACAGTCTTTTCTAACGACCATTTTATTTGCAACTTGTCGGGTCGCACAGTTTTACGAACACTCCTCCTAGCTTCGCTCGTCGTCGTGCCTACACCTCTTTTTAAGGATGGTCGTCAAACGTACTACTTTTATAACGACCACCCTTAACAGATGTAGGTGGACGTCAGTAGTTTGTAGCGACCCTCCGGGGGAGATGTTAGAAATCACAGGTAAGGATAGGATGGAACTTATTGCATACCTACTGGTATCCCAGATATCTTGGCTCCCACTCCCAAGCCACGCCACAGCTCAATAGCACCCAGGAATATATTCATTCCCTTACTTTCATATAAAGATATCGGTAGTAGGAGTAGTCGAAGATATTGTATATCTGGCATGCAGCCACCTCTGCCTACCCTGGTGGGCGGTATGGGAGCCAGAAGGAAAACAAATTCCTGGGTCCCAAATAGCAGCAGTATGGGAGCCAAGATGGAAAATCGGCGGTATGGGAACCAGGAGGAATAACGTTATCCCTGGATCCCGTTGGGCAGTGGCTTGGGAGAGACGAGGAAAAGTACCACCGCTGGATCCCACAGGGCAGTTGCATGGAAGCATGACGGAAAAATATTTAGTTATCAATGGATGTTATGGCCGCCAAACGGCATCAAAATACATCTAATGATACCATGGGAGCATAGCGACAAAAACATTACGTTGCAATTCCATGGAATCATAGGCTTGGGCACCAAGTGGAAGGAGGGAAATCTAACGGTAAGCTACCAGGGTAAATGTAGTGGTAGAGATATATGGAATACGGGTAATGGCTAGGCCTCTGCTCCAATATACTAAACTGTCTGTTCAACCAGTTGAACATATTGGACAACTTTCCTCTATTGTTTTGAAATGTATCGTAAGAATAGTTCATTTTATTTAACGTCATAATATGGTCATAATACTGTAATTGAACTTATTGCATTTTTAAGTAACAAGTTGCTCGACTACTTTTTAAAAATTGAAGGAAAGTTATACAATATGTTCAACTGGTTAAACAGACAGTCAAACATATTGGAGAAGAGGATGCTAGGTGTCTATGGTCAGACTGATAGAACCAAGGACAAAGAAAATTACCTGTGGTACAATTATTAGGACTAACGGTGTAGGGCCACGGGCAAAGAATGATTTTTAGTTTATCATTATGGACCATTACGAAGTAAAGTCATGAAGCAATAATTAGGCAAGCCTACAGTGTGACCTTCAATTTGTCAGAAGTTTGTCAAATCCTTAGGCCCGGCACCCATTATTGGCACGGCATTGGCACGCCAAGGGATTCTTCCTAGGGCACGCCAAGATGTGGTTAGGATTGCCGGGGTTGCCGAGACGTCCTTAGGCATGACGAGGCATCCTTAGGCATGCGCAGCCATCCTTAAGCATGCCCAGGCCTCATTAGGCATGCCGAACATTCCTCGGCATTCCCAAGCACACCTTTGGCATGCATTGTCTATCCCGCTAGTCTAATGTGTGAGGCTGAGGAGCCCTTTGCCGTGCCGTGCCGATAGTGGACGCCTTTGCCTTCATGTACCTACTTAGTGTACACTGATGTCGGATCCGATTGAATTATAGAGAACATTCTGTCTATTGTGGATATTCAAGGAACGTCCAGAGCTATTATGTATTAAATTTGGGAAATATAAATGCTCGTTTCATTTCTGTTTGGGGACGTAGGTAGATTAACCCTCTTGATATGACAAAAACGCCTATAGGTGTTACCTGCTTACCTGGTGGTGTGGTGTGGTGTGGTGTCACGTACGTTGTCAAAGTGACCTTCGTGCTTTACACTAAAGTTCATATACAATCTCTTATGGAAAATGAGTTTGTTTGTAGGGATCACTGCCGTACATGACCCATGGCGATTAAACGGTTAACTAAAATAGGCAGGTTATGCCTACAATTCTTAAAATTTGAACCTTTTTGGACTGATTTGAAAGACTATACCGATATAAGATTATTGCAATAATAATATTGTTATGATAATGCAATTTCACCACACTTTTCATTTTATAATTCGGTGCGGGTCTAGGCTTCGGTGTACCTATAGCCAACATTATTTTACTGCCTGATGGTTCTCCTACTGCATACTAGATGTCAATATTATGGAATGCAAGTGAATTAACTGTCAACAAGTTCTCCTATTCGATACTAGATGGCATTTAGTTCTTTAAAATAAATATTATTAAATGATACAATATAAATTGATATATTTATTTGTACCGATATTATTTAAAGACTTATTAAAAGAAAATAATTTAAAATATTACAAAGGTTTTACATCGTCACATTTACATTTGTCTTTCTGTCATACTCTCTCTGTAATAATGCGTTTTGTGTTTATCGGTTGCATGTTTAGTATTTGTGATTTAAATATAATAACTCGTGTTCATTTATCAAGATCACATTTTTCCTTAATTTTAGATAAAGTGCTTTGAATTGGGTTATTATGATAGTAAATTTGTGCAAAACATTGGAAGGAACAATCATTCGTTCATTGGATCACCTTTGCAATAACAGAACGTCGAATCTCATTCACCTTGTGAACGGTACGGTACGAAACGGTGTTTCTAACGTTAGTACATAAAGTTACCTGGTGCGAATTTTTGACAGGCGTTCGAACGGTCGAAAATTGACAGTAAAATCTATCTACCGTTAGTACATAAAGTTACGTGATTAGCCTGCAGATGGAAAAAATATTAACAGCCTGCACTCTAAGGCCGAGTTTATGTACAGTTTTACATATATATGTATTTGGAGCAGCGCACCAGTTCCGTCCCCTGCTGGTGGTGAGTAAGCCAGCCAAAAAAATATTATACATAAGTATTGAAAGTTTGTTTTTCAAAGTACATGTCGTAAGTTCGGCTATTACTTACTCGTTAACTAGTAATGTCTATATTGTCTATAGCTGTGATAGTTTTCCTTCTAAATTCATGGTATATACTACTACCATGATTTTATTCACAAGCCCAGTAGTGGCCGTTTACCCGGCAGGGACCGGAGGAAGGACACACTTGATGATAACAAAAAACATCACTTTAAAGCTTAATATCACGCAAACGGGTTTCTGAATTTAAAAAAATATTTTTTGAAAATATTTGATTCATATTTAGCTTTATTAATATTTAATTGGTTTAGGGTGAATGACGTATCCTAACGGCAATTTAACTGCGGCGCCAGACCTTCCGAATTGGCAGTCGTTAAGTGTCGGGGTCGCAATCCCCAAACTGATTGGTTTCAAAACATTCGTTTGCCATTTCGACAGATTGTGTCCGTTTGTCAAGGGATAAAACGCGTTTTCATCGCCGCCACACATCGGGACATATAGGTATATATATAGTAATAGTAAAGTTAGATCGTAACCAATATCTCTGTTATACGTTCGCTGTGACAATTGCTCTGAAAGAGAATGCAACCTAATATCGTCGGCATCGGTGTATTCTGTATCTGAAAGCTTGGAGCTGAAGCGAAGCGCTGCGCTGCGGTAAGCGACTAGCGACTCTACCGAGCACTCCAGTAGTCGCTCGCGATCTTTCAGCGGGAACAGTTGATGGTGGCACACGCTCGCCGACGCTCGTTCGTCAACTTTCCGAGACCAACTTAAATAAAAGTGAAATTCTATTGGACGGAAAGGATATTGTTTGTGATTTATGTTTAGTTTCTGTTAAAACAACTTTGGCATCGTACTGATAGGTAAGTTTATTTTCGTGATTAATCCCGAGATCCGCACATTTCCCGTTTTACGATATACTTAAGCGAGCTTGCATTGCGACACTGATTTATAGCATTGTCTCCGTTAATTCGGATACTATTTTAATACTCGGTTATTTTATATCTCTGCTGCGGAATCGGGCTGCTCTGTACTAATTGTTTTAACTGGATGATTAGGTATTTATTTAATTCAGTCGTGATCTCTGCTCTGAGTTTTGTGAGCACTAG
Organism: Epiblema foenella; assembly: GCA_963556455.1. NCBI lineage: Eukaryota > Metazoa > Arthropoda > Insecta > Lepidoptera > Tortricidae > Epiblema > Epiblema foenella. Next base: position 10,945,792 of record OY747099.1, on the reverse strand, counting down.
TTTGAGGACTTATTTTTAGATACTTAAGTTCGTTTTTACTTTTGTAAAAAAACATGTGTAGCTACTTATATAATATGTGATAACTTGATAAGCCTCTAGTTAGCCTATGGAGTTGAGGAAATACAAATTTAAGGAAAATAAATCTCTTAACATTTAATATCTGTTACATTCAGTAGCGAAGGATTATAAACTGTTGTACCGGGTAGCGAATATTTACTTACCTACCTTGGATTTACTTTAAAGGTAACATTATACAGTCCCTTCGACGGCTTCGACGCGACGTCAAAGATACATAATTACCTACGTACGTATACATTTTTGCAATGGAATAGGGTGCAAATTTGTAAACATATTTTTGAAGTTGGCCGTAGAGTAAGACAAAGTTGACTAGCAGTTCTGAACCTTAATAGGCAAATAATAAAATAAATATAGTTGAAAAGTGATAGACGACTTTCTTGGCTAGCGTACTAGGTCAGTATAATAACCTAATATATTTCTGTTAAACTTATGCATGGTGTCGTGTTGATAATTAGTGAAGCCAGTTAAAATTGAATAGGTAGCTTACATATAATACGTAAGCTACCTATTCAATTTTAACCTTATACCTTACAACTAACAACTACTACCTACTTATATTTTATATTTAAACTTATATTTATATTTTTAACTTATATTTATACTTAAATTTTAGACCTTGTGGGTATCTTAGTCCTGCTATCATCAAAGAATCCCTCACCTCATCCACCTCCACCTCACTTGCTAGGAAAGCCCTTATAAATTATTCTTTCTTTAAAAACAAATAACAAAACTCCATTCTATCCACAAGAGTGCAAAAAATATTTGAAATCCAAACGAATGATTAGTTACGTTTTTAAAACGTAATAACGTAAAGGCCAGTCGAGGAATTTACACTCATCTAATCATCAGCTAAAAGTTTTGCTGACTGTACATAAGATTTTCTGCCGTTTTTATGACTACTTAAAATAAAGGCTTATGTAGTATTTTCCTCGCCTTAGTGAGGTGAAAAGATTTTTGTTGCACACAACATTTTGCTGCAATGTTATTTTACGTCTCGTGTGTTGCAACACTCGCTACGAGTTCTATTTTTGAACCACTGGCTTCGCTCAGGATTCTTTTTCGAAGAAACCGATAGAATTCATTCACAACCTCGAAGTTCAATCCTAGAATCCATTCACTTGCTCGTGTTTCAATTCCACACTAGCGGTTAAAATACAACTGCACCCTTACATAACAAATAGTTAAGTATTATTTATCTAGTACCTAAACTTGTACATAAATATTTCTATTAGGTCTGTCATACATCAATTTACTAGATATTGAATTATATGAAATAGAACTTCTGAGGAATTTAGGAAATCGTTTCAGTGGATCGGTAGCTTTTACATCCTATTATTTTTATTCAATTTCAGGCCCTCAAGGTTTTCTTTCTCTGAAGTGTTGGGCTCTGGGAATGGAATTTTGTTCACAATCGAAATCCTATTAGCGAAGTGTTAGCCATGGTCGTTTGGCCGCTTTGTTACGTACATACAGACAAAAACTTAAATGACCCCTTTAAGGTTCGACAGTCCGGTAAAACTATAATGAAATTCAAAGCATTTTTTTGCCAATCCTGTCACATTAAAGAGTGTAACCGTACATTGAGCTTTCACAATAATCTAGATTTTGATTAGTTTCTCAGTATAGTCCTCATGATCAGATCATAAAAAGTACTGGATGGAATTACAGGAGATATTCTACTTCCAAAAAACAGGTCAAGTGCGAGTCCCACTTGCGCACGGAGGGTTCCGTACACAGATGGGTACCGGTTCCAACACTTTTGATTCAGGAAAATCTCAACAACATGGTGTAGAAATTGAACGTCATGGGTCCAGCGCCATCTATCGGTGAATATTGTTACAAATTTGAGCGACTGAATAACAGTGTATGTGTGGTGGTTTTTCAAGGATAATTATTTATCACATTAACCGATTTCAATTTTTTTTCTTTATTTGAGAGAAGAAAGAAAAAAGCAGGTGCTTTCAGCATACCAGCGTAGAAATTTATACAACAAAAATACATTTTGAGGTGATTAATAACGAAACTCTTGGTCCATGGGGTCCCAGCGCGCACAAGTTATTTAAGTACTGAAATCGCGAAGCGTTTGGTTGACGTAACTGGTGACCGAGGATGCTGGCGGCATTTCCTCGCTGTATCGCAATGCTGATACGTTGTGCGAGGAAGTCGCCAGCTCTTCGGCTCTTCCGTCGTATTGCCCTCCTCGTATAGTTATCTGATCTAAAATGCATCGAACATAAACTTAAAAGCATAAACTTAAAATTTACAGTTTTTAATTCTTAATGCATTCACCCAAGACCTACGCTTTCGATCGTTTGGAAATGCATGTACACCTTTATATTTGCAGTTTAGGGCACTGCACTGTGTCATTTCTTATTATAATTATCTAAGAAAAAGTGTTCGTTATTCACAATTTACAATAAATAACTGTATAGGGTTTCACAGATGACAAGATGGGGTTAAGCATAGCCGATTATGCGACATCTGGCGTGATAAAAAGGCAGTTTTTCTACTCTACGAAAACCTGTTTTATCTTACCCACGAAAAGGCTCAAAGTAGTAAATTGTGTAAAATAAAACTTCACCTAATATCATCGGTATAAAACGACACGTCAATGACAATGCATGACGTTGTCAAATATCGTGTTATTGACAACTATCTATAGAGTCGCCTCATCATAAATCATTATTATATCTTGACCCTGAGATTCGTGACAAATATGTGCATATTCGGAGGTCAGCCTTATGCTGATTCTTCTGAGATAAATTTGCCGTACGTCAGCAGGCATTGTATATATCTACATGACGCTGGTCTGGTTCATAGGTTCAACTCCCACCCCCGAAATCATCAATTTGAAGGATGATTTAAGGGATAAAAAGTATCCTACAGGTTAGTCCAGGCTCAAAACTCTATGTATACAAAGTTTCATCATAATCCGTTCAGCCGTTTTTGCGTAATTGAGTAGCAAACATCCAAAGATCCAAACATCCTAACTTTCGTATGTATAATATTAAGTAGGATATTTTGTATGATTTCATTATAAATGTATAGTTTTCAGATTTTTGCCTGTACTTGTAGTATATGACAATATTACTTGCCAAATTTCATAGTTCTGGGTCAACGGGAAGTACCCTATAAATTTTGATTCCCTTGAGAGTGTCGAAATATACGTTTTTTTGCGGCATAAACGGTCGTATACTTTTTTACCGTTAACTTAGAAGTTTGGTTTTTTCACAGCTTCAAGGGACTGTAGATCTGAGTCTGAGGTTTTAATTTCAACTCGATACCCCTACGCGTTCCCGACATAAAGGGTCGTGACAGACAGACAGACAGACGGATAACAACATGATCCAATAAGGGTTCCGTTTTTTTCCTTTTGAGGTACGGAACCCTAAAAATTAATTCAAATATACTAAATATTTACGAAATTACGCGCAGAGAGCGGGATTTTCCCTCATAAATCGAAAATGACTCAACGTAAAAAAAAATGTTTCAGAATGTGCAACTCAAGCCCTTTCACATGATACCACTTGACATATTCGCTATACTTTCAAATTTTGAACCATCTATTTATCTGTCATTTTTTACAGAAAAAAAATAAATAAAAAAACATGTTCTATGCATCTAGGTCTCCTTTGTAACTGTTCCAAATTTCAAATCGATGGCATAATTAGTTCCTGAGATATTTAGCGATGTGACAGACAGACAGACAAAGTGAAACCATAAGGGTTCCTTTTTTACCATTTTGGTACGGAACCCTAATATATTAATTATAATCGTTAGCACCTGCAGCTGGGTGCCCACTTAGGTTATTTAACAATGATAGAGGTATTTAATGAACGAGTTACGATTGTGAAGTCGACTGGCTCGTGGGTATCCAACATATGCCGTCCTTTTCGCTCGCACAAGGACTGATTGTATCGGAATTTCAAACGTTTAGATTATAGATATATGAATTCGGTTTCTATACTACATCGTAAATTGTACAGACGAATATGTAAATCCTACAATAATTACTAAGTAGTTTAGTGGGTTAAGGGTATCTCAGCTGATGGCGGAATATTATTTGATTCCTTGATGCAAGGTAATTAAGTTGCGGTAAATATAATTCTCTAAGGCAAGCCTTGTGGATTTGAGTAAATTTAGGTTTCCGCGTTCTAACGCCGAGTACATCCTTGTCACAGAATAGTGTGGTATAATATAAATTCCTCTCTGACCTACTACTACTTAGGGTAAGAGGTCACCGTACCCTATGAAGCGCATGCAACTCGAAATTAGAGCGGTAGAAATAGTCGCACGCGAAAATTTGTCACTATTATTTTCGCATGAACCCTATAAGAGCTATTTCTGGGAGTCATAACTCGAAAGCTAGTGATTGACTCTCGATATAATGCATTTCGTTACCGGTTATTGAAATACTAGCGGCCGCCCGCGACTTCGGCGCGCGTAGATTTTAGATGGTAACAAAGATATAAACGAGGTTTATTTTTTCTGTCAGTTGTCTGATGCATCCTTAGGGGAGCAATTTCAAAAAACGCTGAAGTATGTTTTGTTGTATTTAAACAGAGAGTCTATTTACGAAGTTTGAAATCTCTCACTTCAAAAAAGATTTGCTCCCTGTACAAACTTGGAACCCCCTTTTCACCCCTTTAAAGGGGCAATTTCAAAAAACGCTGAAGTATTTTTTGTTGTATTTAAACAGAGAGTGTATATACGAAGTTTCAAATCTCTACCTTCAAAAAAGATTTGCTCCCCGTACAAACTTTGAAGCCACTTTTCATCCCTTTAGGGGCGAATTTAGAAAATCGCTGAATTTTGTTTTGTTATATTTAAACAGAGTGTCTAAATACGAAATTTCAAGTTTCTTGGTCCAAAAAAATTACGTTTCCCATACAAATTTTCATCCCTTGTTTTACCCCCTTAGGGTTGGAATTTCCAAAAATCCCATCTTATCCCTTGCATACGTCATAAAGTAAGCTCTGGACCAAATTTGAAGTTTCTAGTTCCAGTAGTTTCGGCTGTGCGTTGATGGTAGATCAGGACTTCTTCTTTTATATATTTAGAAGATAGAAAATAGATAGAAGATAACCACTCTACTCTAAATTGTCTATCGCACGAATGTCAAAAATAGCATTTCATCATTTTAGACAGGTTTCGAGTGAAAAAGTCGAAACTCAAAAATCGCCTGACAGGATTCGTACTCCGAGTACTCTCGACCTTCTGGCATACTCGCCCAGCCAACTGGCTTTCAGGTAACCTGACAGCCACTAATCACTTCCCACTTTGAAACTGCGGTATTGCTGGGCTTCAGATGTCAGGTGTAATAAATGTCGGACATGTCATATGTCGTGATAAGAGAGTACCTAAACCATCAAATTATTACAAAAAAAAGTAAATTCATAAATATGATACTCGAAAGTTTCGAAAAATTATGTCAAACAGCAAATTACTCGTTTTCGATACAATGGTAGTAGGAGGCCAACGGGGCACGTCCTATGGGAGGTCACATAACACGCTCAATTAGTGTGAGACGTTTTTAGGGCTCGGCGCATAATACTGAACTTTGACACCCGTTTTTGTCTTTTGTTTTGTTCTAATTGTAGTTGTTCCATATAATGTTCCTCCTAAAAACTGGTTCGAATAGCATTAAAAAATGCACTTTGCCTAATTGTTAAGAAAATCAGGTATGTTTTAGTTCAAAATTTTTTTGGCCGCTTTGTTTTTTTTGTTTTCAAAAATCGATATTTTATCCGACATCACAGAGGACACGCCTTCGTGTTACGATTAATACTGATGATAGATCTGCACTGAATGTACTGACATTCCCTCACTCCCACACTCGCGACTGTCTCGCCCACGCGACGCCGCACCGTGATGTGATGCTCTGCATTGCGCCAATGTACTCATGAATGGGAGAACAAGGGAATTGAAAATTGCCCCATTTATTAACAATAATTGGTTTTCAGTCCGATGTTTTTACAGCCGCTTGTCCGGTTAGAGAGTTAAATATGTACATGTACGTTACGTTACGTAGGTAAAGTACATACGCGCACAGACAATATAAAGGTTGTCTGTGCGCGTATGTACTTTACCTTAAGAGGGGTGTTCAATAAGTGATGAGAATGATATATAAATTCTTTAGTGAGAAATGTAAAAAATATTGGCCAGTATTGCTAATATTATTGACACAGTAAATAAGTAAAAAAATACAATAAAAAAAACTTTTTAAAAACCAGCTTATATTCTAAAATGCATTTGTACAGTCACCGGCATAAATATATGACTATGGGCAGGGCTGCAAATATATCTGATCATCAATTGACGATACATAGCCGGTAAAAATATGTGATGGTCAATAGCCGGCATAATTATCATTTGCCTGTAACAGCATAAGTATCGGATCGGATCGAGTAAAAGTATCTGATACTTAAGGAAATCGAAATTATGTGACATGCCACCTGCCAGTATTAACATGTCATTGGATATCGCTGTCTCACGTGTTATAACGTCAAATTGACAGATTCGATAATAAGTCAAATAATTGCCAGAGCAGTCCAGGAAGTTTGTGAATTCTTCCCCTGCTGTATCTACTCGCCTCGCCTCATCACTCGTGTTTGACATAACTTGAACCCGAAATATATACGGAATCCGAGGTCAGACCTAAGACCCGACTGCGTAGTGAACTTGCACTGTAAAGCATGTCAAATAATATGCCTACATTATGACATTTATGACGGTGCGTAATAAAAAACGGTAAATATGAATCCAATCTTTGACATTTATTTTGTAGCGCATTTCTGTATAGTCTGCTATTTAACCGCCCAGTAACCTGGTAGATCTCTCCCGGCCCCGCAGACGACATTCAGCGCCATACTCCGCATGAAATGCTGCCTGATCTTTTATTGGGGATCACGTTATTTTCATTATTATAACGGGTATTATTAATTCTCCATAACTAGACCCGACCATCCGTACTTGACTGGAAAACATTTTCGTCAAGAAACGAAAACGCCAAACAGATCCTTGATGGATCCCTGTGTCGTTGTTTCAGCACTGGTTTTAGACTCTTTCTCAAGCCAGCATCCTTGAGCCGACGACGTATACATACACTATCTCTTGAAATCCCATTATCATTTGCGACTGTCAAGGAGGCAGTTGCGGGATTTTCATGGTAAACGTTGACAATGTTTTGATCTTGAAGGGCTGTTGTTTTTCGTGGGCGGCCTAAACTTTTATGATGATCGACATTGCTTCCCAAAGTTTAATCCATAATGCAACAGTATTTCTCTGAAATCAAAACGAGTAGATGCCGTTAATTAAGAATATATGAAATAAATTATATTACGAAACTTGCATAGAAACTTACAGTAACACCCAATACTTACATCCATTCTTGAACGGATTTATTGTCTTTGTGCAGTGATACAATTTATTTTTCTTAAAAATCGACATGGGTGTCATCGTCGAGGTTCCTCGGGGTGCCGATTACGTAAATAATATGCATTTTCAAATCCAAGATGGCGGACATTTATTTTTCTTAAAAATCGATATGGGTGTCATCGTCGAGGTTCCTCGGGGTGCCGATTCCGAAAATTACATCCATTTTCAAATCCAAGATGGCGAACATTAATTTTTTCTTTCGAGTAATTTTCACAAAAGATTAATAGCATCAGACAACTGACAGAAACAAATAAACCTCATTTATATCTTTGCTACCATCTAAAATGTACGCGTACGAAGTCGCGGGCGGCCGCTAGTATTATATTATATTCTTTATACATAAAATAATTTTAAAAATCATCGTACTGACATAAGTACCAAATTTCAGCTTAATCGGTTGAGTAGGTACTGGTCTTAAATTCAGTTGCAAGATTTGTCCCACACATACTAACTAACAGGCGAAGTCAAATAAAAACTTGTAATAAAAATGTGTGAGTTTTTTTTTAAACGAATATATTTATTTTGTTCTGTTGGAGCGAATTGTCAAAACTGGAGAAAGTTCACGTTCAAGCGGTAATTAAATAGCTGCGCTTGAAAAATTTTACCACAGAACAGATTCGTTTAGATTTGCAAGTAACATTAGGGGTTCGCGCACCTTCTTATTCTACGACTGCGCGGCGGGGCGGTAGGCGAAGTTTAAGAGAAGGAGGCTTGGGGCGCTTAACGTCAGCAGTAACCGATCAAGTGATAACAAAAATTTAGAAATTTACTTTAACGGGTCGCAGTTTTCATGTTCATTTTATAGTTGAAGAAGTTAAGATTTTGATAGGGAGCATCAATAGTCTATTAAGTATACATGATCCTGGGTATGAAAAAAGTATCAGCGCGCTAGGTGCCCAGAATGCTTACACGGATGCGCAGGAATACTATAAACTGCGGATTGTATTCAACTGTTTGGAATTGTTACAACAAGATTCTGACAGATTTTTGCCTCGACTCATAACTAATACGGATGAAATGTGACTTCTCCATTACGATCCAAAAACTTAACAACAGTTCATGATTCATGACTTGTAAATGGCCATCATCTGAGAGTCCTGAGAAATGTAAGGGAATTCCATCCTCCGGTAAGGTAGGGCTCTCTTTTCTGGGATAACCAAGGGGTGGTAATGATCTAATACCTTGATCATGGAGCCACGACGAACGTCGAGGCAAATGTTCAAAGGTTTTTCAGTTTCACCAAGGTAACGCTTAAGCGGATAAGTCTAAGGTTGCGATGGCTGCCATTAAAGATGCTCGCTCAAATCAATGATGAAGCATCCTCCATGTTCACCAGATCTTCCTCCTAGCGCTTTTTGTATCTATTTCCGAGGCTAAAAGAACACCCCAGAAGGTAGGTAGGTAGAAATTTAAGAGTTTTTAAACGTTCAGGATACAGATTTTTTTAGGAATAAGATTTTATATTGAGATAAACGATATTGTACATATGTACTCCTAAAAGATGACTATAATGAAAAATGGAATAGATTTTCTTAAATCATTATCATTCTCATTACTTATTGAACACCCTTCGTAATATTGTTTGTAAAAACGGCTCTAAAGATCTGGATAAGATTTACAATAACGGGGGTTTTCGAGGGCGACACATCGATCTAGACTGATAGAAGTTATATTGTTAAAGGAAATCTGAATTTATTTTATAACGAAGGTATTTAGGTATTGATTTGTTTTATCGTAATTTAACTGGTCGTGTATGCCGGGCGGGTCATCAACGTTACAACTTACGCGCGCATGTAATTAATAACAACTATTCATCGTGTCATGTAATAAAAAAGATATAAAGTCCGTCAAAATTAACGACCGAGTTTTTGTTTACTCTAGCTTCAAACAGGACGCTATTAGAGAGTGGATATAATCAGGTGTGTTTAGATTCTTTAGTACTGTAGTTACAGTTGCCGTTATAGTTACGAGTAGGTATGAATACACGCCCCATTACCAAGAAACACTGTGAAAATGCAAAAGTGTATCTATGATGTTAACCGTGCCGTGTCAATTTCCATAGCCAAGCCACCCCAAGCTGTCGATACAATGGATCCTCATATCAAAAAAGGGTCGGTAGCGCGCTTGTAGTTGTTCTGCAGCTGTCGGCGTCCATAGGCTACGGTGATTGTATATCATCAGGCAGGCCGTCGTAGTTAAAAAACTGACAAGGGCTGTATCGTGAAAGGGCCTTAGGTCAGGCCTCGTTCACAGTACAGGTTACATGCTGCTGCTGCGATACACGCTGCGGAACTAGGGATGTCACTTCCGTCCAAATTAAAATCGATTTAAAAACAATCGATTTGTGAATCGATATTTTCAATAATCGATTTTTTTTTTCTATGGGGTCGTCATGTAATGTATGTATGTATCACAAGAATGTTGACGTGTATTGCAGCATCGTGATAATATCTGAGCAAATCCGGATATTTCGAAATCCGCGATATCTAATTACCTAAGGGCTTCAATATTAGCTTTATTGCTAGAAATGTCCTCATGATGCCAGGGTCTTTTCTGAGTCATAAGTCATAAGTCATTTATTCATAAAGCTAATTTACACATTTCTAGGACTAATATTAATTGTCATGTCCAAGGTGGTAGCTTACAATATTCTTTGATAAATTATGTTATGATTAATCGGCTGAGAAAATCATAATCGATTTTTTATAAATCGATTTATAAAAAATCAAAATAGATTTAAAAATGATTTTTTTTTTAATTATTATCGATTTTTTAATAATCGATTATTTTTTGACATCCCTATGCAGAACCTGGGACGAACCCGGCTTTGTAGGCAGATTCACTACCAATTAGGCAAAAGTTATATACATTTATGGTTATATATAATTATTCATTTATGAACACGGATGATAGATTCGATGTAGTCGAAGCTTCCGAAGTGATTTGTCCTCCCCGCGAGTTCAGCGTTCCATTTACGAAATAATTTGTCACATTATGATTTATAGCTGTCATAGGTACCTACAGTTGCCATCAGATACATTGACGCGAACAATGTGTTTTAAATATCTGAGCACGACGCTATTATTAAGGTATAGAAGTGTATGTTCAGATTATTGAAAACCCTGAAGTGTATCTACTAAAAATATGACTAATTGCCTTTCCGGCGCTAAATGTGTTAATTACCCTAATGGGATGAAAACAAATTCAGCGACATCAGTAAAAACGTAACGAACACGGGATTATTCGTGTTTCATAACAAGAAACCTTTGGTGTCACGGTCTAACCTAATTTGTAGCTGTTCGCTAAAAATAAAATAGCTGTGAATAAAAATAGCGGCCATGACTGCTGACAAAAATAATGTGATATACTCGTTTTGTTATAGATTTATTTCAAGTAGCACAATAGTAAATCTTAATATTCAACATATTACGTCCACACTTTTTTTTCGAGAGAAAAAAAGGAAACCTGAAATCACAAAAAAAGTTATTTGCATGACATAAAAGTAAATGAAACATACGTTACAAGCGGATTAATCCCCAGTGGATTGTTCAGTACAGTGAACTGTAAATTACCACCACTCGCTACTGCATTTGCACTCAAATTAGATTATCTTAGTCATTACGGGCGAAATTGCTCAGTATATTTGCTATTATTTTCCGGGCCACGGTTACGAGCCACTTTGTTCACTCGTGTATATAATAAAATTTATATAACCCTATTTGAAACAATGGTCGTAAAACAAAAGCAGAGGTGCTGAAGCCTCTCATAATACGGGCATCCCTTCTCAACCGTGAACAATACAAACTTAATATTGGTTATATATAAACCTATACGTACCTAAATTAAGACACGCTTTGCACTTAATAGGTACCATCGCGAGCAGGGATTGTTGAGCCGCTTGACACTGTTCGCAACTTAAGTCGTGAAATGCAAATCGGGACAGACGACATCGGTTAACATCTGTCATCTATCTATCTATCTATACATATAATAAAGCTGTAGAGGTTCGAAAGTCTGTACATTGAAGATATTAGCAAAAAAATCGATTGAGGGGTCTTAGAATCGATAACAGAACACATTTCAACAGTTTTTAGAATTTGTGTCTGTTTGTCTGTCTGTTTATTTGTCTCACTATCACGCGAAAACTACCTAATAGATTTTAGTACAACCTTCACTAACAAGTTTAATGGATCTTCGGACAGGTTATAGGCTATAAAAATCATACAGATTGGGGATGAAAGTAACCAGTGACCGAAGTAACTAGTATTCGCGACCTTGAGAGAATCATCGATGTTACTATCGATGATTCTCTCAACTTTCGGGAACATGTAGATACGATTGTTAAAAAGGCATCACAACTCGCAGGGTTCGTAGCGAGACAAATTAAATCCTTCAAGGATGCAAAAGTAATAATACCAGTATACAATTGCCTAGGAAGAAGCATACTGGAATATTGCTCACCAGTGTGGAATCCAGGGTACACGGTGCATTCGGACCGCATCGAGCGAATCCAGAAACGATTCCTATACCACCTGGCATATGCTCAAAACAAATGTAAAGTGATGCCATCGTATGAATCAAGACTTGAACATTACAAAATTGAGTCATTGTTCTCTAGGCGGAAAGCATGCGATGTCTTGTTGTTATACAAAATTATCCATGGTTTAGTGGATAGTCCACACCTACTAGAACATGTCAAGGTGGTTGTTCCTTGAGCGGGTAGTCGCCTATGCAATAGAAAGCCTTTCTCTCTTCCTCTTTGTCGCACTAATATCGGCAGGCATGCGCCTCTTTATAAAATGATTGCATCATATAGCGGCATCAAGGTCGATATAGACATTTTCCACTGTTCCTTGGCCTCAGTAAAAACCAAACTTAAAGCGCTTCTCTATTTAATTAATTGTAGCTATTTTATTTCTTATTATTTTTATGTCTTTCCCGGTTCCATTCATTTTTCATAGTTTTGTTTAGCTGAACTTACTAAATTCAATTATCAATTAGTATAATTTTGTAAACTTTGTAAACTATTACATATTTTGTTTTTGTAAAACCTGCACGCATATTCTATGCATGATGTGTCTACTATTTTAGGATGTACAAGAGTGTAACTAGCCACTGTAATGTAATAGACCATGAGTGTTCAAAACTTGAAACATCTAGTACCTATGTAGACCATTATAAAAAAAAAAAAAATGAAAGGGGGTGAAAAGCGGGGTCGAACCGTGTATGAGAAGTCCTACAATTCGTGACTTAAAATCTTGAAAATTGGTAAACATAGTAATTCGAAGCAAAATAAAAAGAATCTTATTCAAAAATTGTACAATAAACAGATAATATGTCAAAAAATGGAGGGTAAAAAAAGTGCTTAGGGGACTAGCGACAAATAACCAAAAATCCCTCAACCCATAGTAACTGTTTGAAATGACAGATTTAATTATGTTAGACAGTCGCTGTCAACATTGACAAACCGGTGCCTTGAGTTCAAGGCACGGACGGAGTTCCGTCTACCTATAATTGATATGTCTTCAGTGGTCATCCAGAACGTTGTTAGAGTGGTCGAATGTGATAACTGTTATCTGAGGGCTGATATTATAAATGTGAAAGTTCGGATGTTTATTACTCAATCACGCAAAAACGGCTGTACAGATTATGATGAAACTTGATATGAAACGAGTTTATACCCCGGGTTAACATCTAGGATACTTTTTATCGCTTTATCGTCCCTCAAATTGATAAATTCTGAATCTATGAACCAGAGTCATATAGATATTTACAATGCCTGCTAACGTACGAAAATTCGTCTCAGATGAACCAGTGTAAGTCTGAGCTCCGAATATGCAAATAGTTGTCACGAATCGTAGGGTCAAGGTACAATAAGGACTATCGTGAGGCGAGTCTAGACAGTTATAAATATCACGATATTTGACGTTTGGCGTGTCAGAGAGGTGACATCTGTGTAATGACATTCGGTAAAGTCTAATCGAGGTTAATGAAGATTATTTACTACTTGCACAACTCAATAATTTAAGTCTTATAATGGCTAAGATAAAGTTGGTACTTACATGTATAGTTTCCATTTTTATCATTGTAGTTATAAACTGAGTAATTTCGCTGCCAAATGATTATGATGAGATTGAGTTGAAGAGTTAGTTCGGATATTTGTGACTATTAGAGCTTAATTATCTCAAAACCAAACCGATTCAAGTGAATGTGAATGTTTACCGCATTTCAGTACCTAAAGTTCTATTAATTACATACATAATCGTAAGCAAAACAGAATAGATTTGCGTTATTCAGGTACTGACTTACAGCCTCTAAAGCGCTTGCATTTTAAGCCAAAACTTGCTGACCCATAGAGCCTAAATAACTTTACTGTTTATAAAATTGGAGACGATTGTTGTCAGTATTGACTGACCAGCGCTTTGATATATGCCTACATAAAAATTATAGGATTTCAACTCCACTCCATGAATTCACAAATTATTTCCTATGTTATATTTGTCTACAAAACGAAAGAAAATCAACGTGTTTGAAAGTTACTCCGAAATCTTTGGACTAAAAACGGATGGTTGAGAAATATAAAACAGTTTTTTTTTCATGAACCTGATTTTGGCTTTATAGGCCAGATCCAATAAAGCAATAAGGAGTGACCTGGGGAAAATCCAGGGGAAACCTCCGACACGACCACGCTGACGGTTTAAACCCTGTAATACTCTAAGTGTGCGCTCCAGTGAGATTGGTTGAGCGGCTTCAACCAAATCTGAGTTGTGGGTGGAATCGAGCTACTGGGAGTTTTGTCGCTGGTTCACTAAACCTAGCCTAGCCGAGAAGAGCCCAGCAAGGAACTCAGCTAGGCCCGACCTGGGTCGTACTGAGTCTACCCGGTATGCAACAGTATCGGGACGAATAGGGGCTATTTGTGTCTGCGGTGGACGTCCCCGCCGGCTGGGTAATTTTGTGTCTGTCCTAAGGACCCATACAAATTGTTACGAATCTTTTTCGTTACTATAGGTCAGTTTATCCAAAATACTAATTCGATGTAGGTACGATGAAAACAGTCATTACCTAGCTGATTAGTTATAAACAATCAGATCACTGGGAGGTACAGGTAGTACAGGTTTTGTCCTATAGTCGTCCAGCGTCCACCTAAATTCGGTCTTTAGCTGTCCGCCGGTTTTATCAGGCTTTGTTCTTGGAGAGATTTAAAATTTTAGGTAAAAGAAAAATCGGTTTAGCTTGAAATTGTAGAAATTGGCTACTTAGAAGGAGAAAAGTAAGTTTAGGCAGCATTCTACCTGTCAGTTTTCGGGTTTACAAAAATTATTTTAAACGTAATTGTAAAACGATAATGTGTACGAAGGTACTTAAAAATATTAGTACTGTTTTAAGTAGTAACGTCTGCTAACAAAAATTATAAATTGAAGTTAAGGAAGCGCGAGTCTTTTTAGTAGATGCCACTCTGCGTACGCCTCACCATGGCTTTGTAAGAGAGAACTGGTTGAAGGATTTGGTAACCGAGTGTGTTTACTGATTGTTCAGAAAGCTCAGTTAAAGCGATTGGCTGCATATGTCAGGATGTCACAGAAGAGATGTTAGAAGTTCACGCGAACGAAGTCGCGGACAAAAGCTAGTTATAATATAAATTACGGACAATGACAAGTGGCTCAACAATCACGGTTCGCGACTATACATTCGTCAACACATACATAGGTGGGAAAAAGATACTAATGAATTACTATTCTATTGAGTTTTACGCCTGGGAAACACATTCGCCTATAATGACTTATTCGAGACATGTACGATTGTGTAGAGCTATTATTGATTTTGTTCATACAATGGCTCAAAATAGACCGGTAGTTAATTCTGAAAATCGCTCTCCTTTTCGATGTCAACTAATGGCATTTTGTGAGCTATTTTGGCAACATGATCTTGATCTTCTATATATATAAAAGAAGAAGGGGTGATCTACCATCAAGGCACAGCCGAAACTACTGGAACTAGAAACTTCAAATTTGGTTTAGAGCTTACTTTTATGACGTATGCAAGGGATAAGACGGGATTTTTGGAAATTCCACCCCTAAGGGGATCAAATAGGGGTGCAAAGTTTGTATGGGAGAAAAATTTTTTTGAGCTGAAGACTTAAAAATTCGTATAAAGGTTACGAATATAAATCCAAAGAAAGTGTTTTCAATGGTTTGCAAAATTCTAACCCTAAGAGGGTGAAATAGGGGTGCAAAGTTTATATGGGGAGCAAATCTGTTTTGAAGTAAGAGACTTAAAACTTCGTATATAGACTCTCTGTTTAAATACAACAAAACGTGTTCCAGCGTTTTTCTAAATTGTTCCCCTAATGGGGTAAAAAGGGGTTCCAAGTTGACAGATGGGGACATTTAGTTTTCTTAAAAATCGATATGGGTGTCATCGTCGAGGTTCCTCGGGGTGATGATTACGAAAATCACATCCATTTTCAATTCCCAGTGGGAGACATTTATTTTTTTAAAAATCGATATGGGTGTCATCGTCGAGGTTCCTCGGGGTGCCGATTACGAAAATGATATGCATTTCAAATCCAAGATGGCGGACATTTATTTTTCTTTAAAATCGATATGATGTCATCTTTGTAGTTCCTCGGGGTACAGATTCCGAAAGTTACATCCATTTTCAAATCCAAGATGGTGGACATTATTTTTTTCTTTCGAGTAATTTTCACAAAAGATTAATAGCATCAGACAACTGACAGAAACAAATAAACCTCATTTATATCTTTGTTACCATCTAAAATCTACGCGGACGAAGTCGCGGGCGGCCGTTAAAAAAAAAATAAAGATGAAATATTTGGATCTCTCCACTCACTAAGGCGCCTACAGAATTTCCTTGCTCTGCAAACTAAGCGGACTCTTACTCAGTCTCTTCTCCTTCCTCTTCTGGACTATGGGGATATCGCGTTCCTTGATCTCTGGGAAGAGCTGCTTGACAAGCTTGAGCGCTTGCAAAACGTATGTATCAGATATATTTTCGGTCTACGCAAGATCTCATACTTTCGGTCTCAGCTTCAGTGGTTGCTGATCCGCCGGCGCAGAGATGTGCATATTCTGTCATTACTGCTCAACACACTTTTTAATCCTGCTGCCCCTCCATACCTTACTGAGAGATTTAGATACATGGCTGATGGCAGTGGTCATCGTCTGAGGTCCAGCGCCAACTTTACTCTTGCCCTATCGTCTAATAAGACGCGAACATACTCTAGATCTTTCACGGTACCCGCAGTGAAGTTGTGGAACGAGTTACCCTTGTCAATAAGACAGTCCCAGTCTGTCGCCTCACTCAAGAGTAATTTGAAGAAATTGTGGCTCTCCAACGACTTGTGATTTGGTGGATTACTATATATATTTATTTATGTATATTAATTTAAATGAGGAATTGGTGCAGATAGCACTAACTCGCCCTAACATTACAACTACTACCTAAGCGCCGGGAGCGCAGGCGCTTATCAGATCTAACGGTGCTGGGCAGCCGCGCCCGCGCCTGCACCTGCGCCCGCGCCGCGACCAGGGGACTAGCATCGACCGCGGCCGAGAACGGTCGGCTACCTAGCGTTCGCTTCGCTCGCGAGATATTTTGTACGCGCCGCGAAACCATTCCATCCTTGTAACGGTTAATCAATTTAATATTTCTCTTTATTATACAGTCCACAATCATTTCTCTCCAGTAGCTAGACCAACAGAATACTTAGTCACATACGTACGAACAGTACAAGCTTTTTTTTTTTTTGGGTCAAAATATATATATTTTAATCACAAATAAATCAAATATAAATACAACAAATAGGGATAAGTTCGCCTTTGTACTCTAATCTTATGTGACATGTATATTGTTTTAACCTGTTATTGTGTACAATAAAGTGCTTACATACATACATACAAATAATTAAAAACGAAACTTAACCTATTCTAATCTAATAACCCACCCCGAGTCATTCCAGGTGCAAAGGTGCCCAAAACGCTTGCAGCGTTCCCGCGTTGGACTGTAATTAATTTAAATACGTATATATTTATAACTAGCTTTTGCCCGCGACTTCGTTCGCGTGAACGTCTACTGACTATTCCTTCCCCTTGGTACATATATTCGGCAGGTTAGGTTATAAACTACTTAACTTTGAGTGACTCACTGAAAATGTACTGAAACGTTTTTACGTCTCAAAGGTACAACCTTACAAAGTTTATTATTCATATAAATATATTAGCAGGTCAAATGGGCCCCCTTGTTCATGAAAGGAGGCATGTGTCTTGAAGTAGGATGTAATAGGCGGATAATGAAACAAAATGGGTAATATAATTTTTCAATAGGTACTGGTCAAGGGTACTGGCCAGGAAATTCAGACATTAAATACACATATCATTCCAGCCCCGAGAACGCCCTCGACTCGATCCCATATAGCATATATACGTACAAATATTTTTTATAATTTCTTATACTACGTAACGAAACACAATGTGTGCTAAGAAACTACGTCATCATCAAATCCATGTAGCATAGTGGTGTCATGGTTCGATGTTGCGTACGTATACGCATTCGTTCTTGTTCTATGAAGTTTCCCAATTCCCTACTTTCCGAGCCTTAGTACTGACATGCTCGATGTAGCGACTACGGGGGAAAACATATTATGATTGAATGGAACAAAAACTTCGATGTTTCTCGAATTGCAGCGTGTTAGGAGTCCTACATTATAACGCAAGATCTGTAATGACCTACAACAATATGACACGCTCTACTTGCAGTGAACACCTTGGGCACATGTCTCTACGCATTATCCTTCTGTATGAATTATTTAATACTTCTAGTTTACTAAGAATTTTTTTATATGTACTTGTAGTTGACTAAGACAAACACGTTTACAAAAGTGTAAGAAAATCTCCCTTAATCACAGGTATTTTTCTAGTGAAGAAACACTTTCCAAAACGTACAATCGAACCGGTGACATCCTGACATACGCAGCCAATCACTTTAACTAAGCTGTCTGCATGAAAAATCAGTAATCACACTCGGTTACCAAATCCTTCAACCAGTTCTTTCTTCTCTTCTTCCTTGAGGGTGCGTACTCAGAGTGACATCTACCAAAAAGACTCGCGCTTCCTTAACTTCAACTTGTAATTTAAAACAGTAGTAATATTTTTAACTACCTACGCGCATATTATCGTTTTACAACTAATCAGTCAGGTAATCCATGTTTTCATATTACCTACATTGAATTAGTATTTTGGATAAGCTGACCTATAGTAACCAAAATGATTTGTAACGGTTTCTATGGGTCCTTAGGATGGACATAAAATTACCCTGCTGGCGGGGATGTCCACCGCACGATCGCGATATCGCAGACACATATAGTCCCTATTCGTTCCGATACCGCTGCATACCGGGTAGAGTCAGTCCGACCCAGGTTGGGCCTGGCTGAGTTCCTAGTTGGTCTCTTCTCAGCTAGGCTTGGTTTAGTGAACCAGCGACAAAACTCCCAGTAGTTTGATTCCACCCATACCTCAGATTTGGTTGAGGCTTCTCAACCAATCTCACTGGAGCGCATACTCTTAGAGTATTCCAGTTGCAGTGTTTAAACCCCCCGTGTTGGAGGTTTCTCCTGGATTTTCCCCAGGCCACTCTCCAAACAAACGCGCACTCACTATCGCTTTATTGGGCCTGGCCTATAAAGCCAGTCAGGTTCAAGAAAAAAAAAACTGTTTTACATTTCTCAACCATCCATTTTTTTTCAAAAAAAAGAATAGAGTGGAGTGGAATTTCTATAATTTTTATGGAGGCATATATCAAAGCGCTGGTCAGTCAATGCTGACAACAATCGTCTACGTCCAATATATTTAATCTCCAATTTTATAAACAATAAAGTTATTTAGGCTCAATGGGTCAGCAAGTTTTGATTTAAAACGCAAACGCTTTAAAGGCTGTAAGTCAGTACCTAAATAACGCAAATCTAAAACATAATAGATTTGCGTTATTTAGGTACTGCTTACAATTATGCATGTAAATAATGAATAGAACTTCAAGTAAGTACTGAAATGCGGTAAACATTCACATTCACATGAGTCGCTTTGGTTTTGAGATAATTAAGCTCTAAGATTCACAAATATCCGAAATCTTTCATAATAATAGCTCATCATAATCAATTGGTAGCGACATTACTCAGTTTATAAGTACGATGGTAAAACTAAAAACTTTACATGAAAATACCTACTTTATCTTAGCAACTATAAGACTCAAATTATTGAATTCTGCAAGTAGTAAATAATCTACATTAACTTCGATTCGACTTGAACGAATGGCATCTGTGCCATGGCACGTCTTTGACACGCCAAACGTCAAATATCGTGAATTTACAACAGTCTACACTCGCCTCACGATACGTCCTTACTGTATCTTGACCCTACGATTCGTAGCAACTATGTGCATATTTGGAGCTCAGACTTACACTGGTTCTTCTGAGTCGAATTTTCGTAAGTCAGCGGGTATTGTAAATATTCTACATGATTCTGGATCTATGAAATTCAACTTCCACTCCCGAATTTATCTATTTGAGGGATGACGAAGGGATAAAAAGTATCCTACATGTTAATCCAGGCTATAAACTCGTTGTGTACCAAGTTTCATCATAATCCGGTCAGCCGTTTTTGCGTGATTGAGTAACAAATATCCAACCATCTAAACATCCGAACTTTTACATTTTATAATATTAGTGGGAATAGTAGGAATTTGCTGTATTTTGTAGGCCCTCAGATGACACCATTATCATACTCGACCACTCTAACAACGAAGATATATCAATTATAAGTAGACGAAGTTCAAGGCACTGGTTTGACAATGTTGACAACAACTGACTAACATAATTAAATCTCTAATTTCAAACAGTCACTATGGGTTGAGAGATTTTTGGTTATTTGTAGGTAGTCCCCTTTTTTACCCTCCATTTTTTCACATATTATCTGTTTATTGTACAATTTTTGAATAAGATTCTTTTTATTTTGCTTCCAATTATATGCTTACCAATTTTCAAGCCTTTATGTCACGAATTGAAGGACTTTCCATACAAAGTTCAACCCCTCTTTTCACCCCCTTTCGTCCCCAATCTGTATGATTTTTATAGCCTATAACCCGTCCGAAGATCTATTAAAAGTATTAGTGAAGGTTGTATTGAAATCTATTGGCTAGTTTTCGCGTGATGGTGAGACAAATAAACAGACAGACAAACAGACACAAATTCTAAAAACTGTTGAAATGTGTTCTGTTATCGATTCTAAGACCCCTCCATCGATTTTTTTGCTAATATCTTCTATGTACAGACTTTCGAACCTCTACACTGAGTCTACAGCTTTATTATATGTATAGATAGATAGATATGTATTTATTATGTTTAGTTGTTATACATTTATTTAGTTTAGGTTTTAGCTATAAGTTTCCTTATTGAAACGTTTTAGTACACTGTGTAAATTTGTCTATCTCATTCTCCCTCCACTCAATCCCTCAAAGGTTAGCTGGAAGAGATCGCTCATAGGGATAAGTTCGCCTTTGTACTCTAATCTTATGTGACATGCATATTGTTTTAACCTGTTATTGTGTACAATAAAGTGCTTACATACATATACATGACTTTTCCGAAGTAAAAAAAGTCTGCTGAATCCGAACCCAAATGTGGCCTAGCTCCTTTTCTCAAAATTCAAGATGGCATTCAAGATAAATTAAATAAATAATGGCGAAAAGACCTAAAACAATTCATATTGTAACTCGATTCTGGTCGCGTGAGGTGTTTTGGAATGGGTTTGGGGATCGCTGAACTCGATTTTGATAACCAGAAGTCGGTTCAAATGTTTTGAAGCCTCCCCCCCCCCCAATACTGCTAAAGGGAGGTGTGAAAAACCTACCCCATCGAGTCGGGTATCAATCATACTTTTAACATTGTAGTACGCTATTATGTATTTTGCTTAATAAAGCCTATTATTCCGGGCATTGTCTATATATATATCTCAGGACTATTTATCATAATGTCGGGTGTCCCAATTCCATCCATTACCGTGTCCTTAACGGTCATCAAATAGGAAAAACTAACAATTTAGCCTTCGTAAATTTAATACGAGTCATACTATCAAAACTCGTTAAAAATAAATTTTAGTTTTCTTTAAAAACTGTTAGGAGATTAGTGATTCGAATGTTAAAGTCGTTGAGAGCGTTGACTCAATGAGATTACAATTTAAATATAGGCGGGGGCGAGTTGCCAACTGATTCTTCGGGAAATGTCCCGGCGCCGCCTCGAGCGAATCGGCCGATTGTTCCGCGCGATCTATTCCAAATTACACACTTCTGTACAAGCAGAAACACGCTAAACTGACCACTATACTCTGTTTTTTTATTATTATCGATGAAGTACTATGCCATACAAGCTCTATGCAAGAAACAATTTTAATGAAAGCGCCATACATTGTACCATTGCGCATTATAGTAAAAAAAAGTAGATCTTATCCCGTTGCAAGAAGGTTTACCTACAAAGGGCCAGTTAACTGTACTATTGACTGTGTCAACCCCTTACTGGTAATAAAATCCAACCAACTTTAGTTTTGTAAAGCGATAACTAAAAGGTTGAATTTGGTTTGGGTTTGCCGACATTGAAGCTTCGCATTCTTTAGCGGGATTTAATGATTAAACTTTAAAAGTATATCCGGGCGTGAAAAGCAGTTTAAAATTACTCTGCTGGTTTATTACCGACTTCATTTCACAGTACAATGAGCCCTGTCAGAAATTCCTGCAATCCTTTTATACGCCGCACCAATCCAGAAGGCTTTACAAAAACCATAATATATATTAATAATAATTATGGTTTGGTGATTCATTTCAAAACGACTCACTTTTTAAGAAAATGCAATCTATTTTAACCTTAAACCCCAGCACGAAGATTGAAGTTCTATCGACACGTATGTGGTCGATAAATCGTACTATGCCTGGAAAAGGGTTAAAACGTTAAGGCAAGACCATTCCATTGCAAAGACCCCCTCTAATATGCGTGTGTTTGCAATTAACCATCCCGCTCTCTACGGAAACTCTGGGCGTAATTTCGTAAATATTTAGTACATTTTAATTGATTGTTGGAACACTGGATCACTTATGAAAAATCTATCCGGTTATTTTGTTAGAACAATAAAAAAACTATCCTTTTTGTAAAAAAAACCATATTACTGTGGTTGATAATTACGAAATCTGCAGCATGTAAGTTTATTTTTACGATGATATTTATGATTTTTTGACAGAGTTACCAACGCATTTTTCAATAATTTGTTCGGTAATTTTGTTTTTTTTTTCAGTCCACAGTAATTTATATGTAGTACTTCTTCACACTGGAAGCTCAAATGTCAGTATTCTGGCCTTGCCTTAAACAAGAATGTCTTGCCTTAAAAATCAACAACATTATTATGTCTGCCTGGATACACAGTTGAAAAAACTAAATTGTTTCTCCTGCGGGGTAATCACGTAACGTTTGTACCGTTAGGTAGATTTTAGTGTCAAATTTTAATTGTCAGCTCATACATTTATACTTCAAAATTGACAGTAAAATCTACCTACCGTTAGTACATAAAGTTACGTGATTACCCCGCTGTGGCCAATAATTAACGACAATATACACGTATTGCAAATTTTTTCTTAGCCTCGGTGACGAAAATTTTATATTTTTGTCGAAAGAACAGTACTTACGGGAATACATATGTGAGAGTTTATGTTTGCAATAATCGGTTATTTTTATCTGGAATAGGTGTCAAACTTATAGCCCGACAGGAAAATAAAAAAACCTGTTCTAGGGGTGTTAAAGTAGCAATAATTATAGCAACATTATCTATCCAGTCCTTTTTTATGATCCGGAGAATGATCCCAAGATATCGACATTTTTTTGATGGGCTGTCATGAAACTTTGTGTGGATCCGGTATCACCGTGACAGCGATTTATTGACAGATGGAATTAATGATATCTACCTACTGTTGCCAGTTGAAAAAAATTGTTTTAATAGTTTTGCGCCATACCTCTTTGTATAATCATGTTTAGGTATTGAATTTATTACGTTAACGTATGTACAGCACAATGTATTTTCAAGGCATCCCTTGAAATTAATTAATAATGGGCCGGATCTTCTGTTTCTTCAACATCACTTTACCGAGTTTGCAGTTAAATTAAGTAAATGGATTTGTCAATTGACGGTAAAGTTGAACACACTTACAGCAATTTATATACATCGTTTTGCATTCGTTAATCTCAAAACGACAAGATAAAGCATCTATTATATATGTTTCCCGGCTGCAACCTATTCAGCCACGTATTAACTTGTTGTCATTTACCTAATAGATTCTCATCTTGAAATCATTACGCGCCATCCAATCTAAGATCTCTTAGATCTGCACGTTCTTTAGCGGAATATTTTTCTAGAAACTTATCATGGGATTCAGCAAACTATATAATTGATTCCATCAATTACTTAAAGAAGGTAAACGAGGCATTGATAAATTTAAATCAAATTCTAAAACAAAAGTACCTACACGTAACGTAAGTTTAATAATTATCCCTGCAGTATGTTTCTGCAGTACCTACTTGATTATTTTGCTAAGAATATTCTGAGTTTAGACATCTTTACACATCTTTATATAAACAATTTATTGTTTTCTTACACCCTTAATAAAATTAAGTCAGACAGAAACTTGACAGTGTTCACACTTAGGCAAAGTTAGCGCAGGAGTGTTAGGTTGGGTGATTCAACACAGACAAGTCAATTTATTAGCGGACTCCTGATTGCCTTACATTGTTGCCTAACTGTATTACGCCCCGCCCGAGTCAACTTTAAAACTACTCGTGTTCAGATCAGAGTCAAAGCGGTCTCAAGACAGAAATTACCACTGATGCTTTATTGTATTTCACGTACATGATTAGTGGCGGGCAATTTCTGAAACATATAAAAAAAATCTCAAACATGCAATGAAATATAATAATAGTAATAAATGTATATAATAAATCTTTATTTATTTCGAATATGTTTAAAAATATCGTGGAGGCGACCACCGGCGGTTGCAGCGCGTATTTTTAATACTGAATCTTTAGATTTTCTTATACTATAATTTTCTGCAGTTTTTGAGAAAAGCACTACATGCCTCGGCGCGAACAGGGATTGTCGGCTATCCCCTATTTCGCGACCTTTGCAGTAATGTAGGTACTATTTCCTAAACTGTGAAACATTTCAGCTGTAGCAGGACGAATATTTAGCTGTTTTATGGGGTTTTTTTCATCATTGTCCTCTATTATTATTGTTAAAAACAGACAATTATATTATTTGCGTTTTATTTGATCAAAGTTCTCGCGGGTTGTCCTACCTGTGTGTAATATGTATTTAATTCACTTATGTAGCTAATATGCCTATATGAAGAATTTAACATAGACTACCAACTGAGAAAGTCTTTTATTTAATAACCATTAAACCAATTTTAATAGTACCTAGATTGTATAAACCGGGATCTAACATAAGCAATATATTACGGGCCACGAGACGGTTCAACCGGTAATATGGCTTTGAGCCAAGACTTATACACTCTACTTTTCACTTCGATTGCGAGAAAATAAATAAACAAAGATTACCCACTGATAATGAATAATGAATCTCCCGGCGAACATTAATATGTATAATTGGCGGCATGTTTTTTTAGGGTTCTCAAAGGTACTCAAAGGGTAAAACGGGACCCTATTACTAAGACTTCGCTGTCCGTCCGTCTGTCCGTCTGTCGCCAGGCTGTACATCATGAACCGTGATAGTTAAACAGTCGAAATTTTCACAGATGATGTATTTCTGTTGTCGCTATAACAACAAACACTAAATAAAACCGATCAAGTGCGAGTCTGACTCGCGCACCGAGGGTTCCGTACACAGATGTGTACCGGTTCCAACTCTATTAATTCAGGAAAATCTCAACAACATGGTGTAGATATTGAACGCCATGGGTACAGTGCCATTTATCGGCGAATTTTATTACAAAGAGCGACTAAATGTACGTATGGTGGTTTTTCAAGGATAATTCATTATCACGTAAACCGATTTCAATTCTTTTTCTTTATTTGAAAGAAGTTACTTTCAGCATAATCGCGTACGAATTTATAAAACAAAAATACATTAAAGGTGATTAAATTATAAACTAATTTTATAAATTAAATTATAAATTATAAATTAGTTTATCGCGACTATCTTCCGTAAAGTCTTCACAAAATCATCTTCTTGCTCCACCATCTTCTTCCACTAAATTCTATAACTCCTCTTTTACTTTTCGTGCTGTTCGGCTTTGGAATGCGTTGCCGTCGGATTTAAGATGCTCAATGTCAGTTCCCCTCTTAAAAAATGCTCTCAAACTTTACTTCTTGCCGCTCCCTTGATTGCCTTTGCATTTGTTTATGTATATTTATGTATGTATATGTGTGTATAGAAATGTATATATATGTATAATATGTTGGTTTATATCTAGTTATTTGTTGAATTAGTTTACAATATAGTATTGATGTTTGTTTGTATCGCTGACTTTCTTTTAATTATGCACTTCTTGTTAACTGTCGTGTTCTATATTTCCTGCTACCCAAAGGTTGTTTGGAAGAGATCGCTTTTTATTTAGCGATAAGGCCGCCTGTTGTTGCATTAATGTTAGTCTAAGTTATTTTTGGATTTTGTTTTTCACATTGTGGTGCACAATAAAGTACATATTATTGTTATTATTATTACTTAGTATAGAAATGTATTTGATGATAAAAAAAAGAAAAACTAGATAAAGATATAGTTATATTATTCCTGTGAAAGATACATTGATATCAATGTTATGTAATAATTTCATATTTTTTCTTTGGTAAACTTCAGAGACAAGGGGGGAAATGGTATTTTTTTACATTTTCCCTCATAAATCGAAAATATTCAACTTAAAAAAAATGGTTCAGAATGTGCAATTCAAGCCCTTTCATAAGACACCCCACTTGACATATTCACTAGACTTTCAAATTTTGAACCACCTATCCCACCACCCATCTGTCATTTTTCACTGAAAAAAAAAATTAAAATAAAACATGTTCTATGCATCTAGATTACCCTTCTTATAACTGTTCCAAATTTCAAATCGATAGCATAAGTATAGTTATTGATATATTTAACGATGTAACAGACAGACAGACAGACAAAGTGAAACCATAAGGGTTCCTTTTTTACCACTTTGGTACAAAACCCTAAAAACAGAATAAAATAAATATTTAAGGGGACTCCCATACAACAAACGTGATTTATTTGCCGTTTTTATAGATAGTGGTACGGAAACCTTCGTGTTCTATTTGCACTTGGCCGGCTTTTTAGGGTTCCGTAGTAAACAAGGAACCCTTATAATTTCGCCATGTCCGGCCGTCCGTCCCCCGCTTTTCTCAGTAACCGTTAGTAAAGCTGTAATTTGGCATGAGTGTACATATCAATGACGCCGACAAAACCGTAGAATAAAATCATAAAATAAATTTTTTTAGGGTACGTCCCCTACATGTAAATTGGTGGTGCAATTTTTTTTCTTCCAAACCCCATCGCGTGGGGTATCGTTGGATAGCTCTTTCAAAAATATTATAAGGTTTCTAGTAGTATATACGATGAATTTAAAAGGAAAACTATTACAGCTAAGTAGACATTACCGTAAAGGGAAAAAATATGTATACAACACAACATCTCAAAAAAGTACATCATCAGAACTAAGATCTGTAAAAACCCTTCTACGGGTCCGTAATTCCGCATATGACCGGTGACGTGATAGACGGGCATCTACGGAACCCTACACTGTGCGTGGCCCAACACGCGTTTGGCCGGTTTTCTAAACTATTTTGACACATACAAAATATAGACACCACGGTTCGCGCGCGAATTAATGCTAGAGACCTTCCATAGAGCGCTTCTAAGCGTTGCTCTAACGAATTAATCACTTAAGGCGCGTAATAGAGTGAAATACCACATTTTGGTCGCGTTCAAAGGCCTAAAACTCAAAACTGGCCCGAAATATAGGTCTCGAAAAAATATACTTGAAGAATTGATATGTCCTCTTCAATCTGAGCAACGGAAACTCCAATACGATTAGATTGTCCTAACAAAAAAAAATTATCAAATAAGGCATTTTTCAACCTTTTAAATCGTTACTGCTCACTATCTAGACATGTTTTTTACACGGGATATTCAGAAAATAAAACTTAATTCAGTTTTTCATAATCTGATCCGTGCGCGGGCGACGGGCGGCAGTCTGTCACCGGCTCTCGGACGGGAAGGCTGTGTCGCTTTGCGCGCGACGCTAAAATATAAGAGTTCGATTCTGAGACAATTTACCTACTTAACTATTTTATATTATTAATTACTTCAAACATTCCTACGTATTTAGAAAATAATAATATAAAAAATACATACACACATACAAAAAACCTGTTACAGCGGGGGGGCGCGGGTAGTGCGGCGGGAAAGGCTACGCCATGCCCCAACGCGCAAGGTCGTTCGCGGGTATAGGCGCCTTAAGTATTTAATTGGTATGAAATAGGGACTAAAAAAACTTAGTTTTGAAAAATAAATTCTGTTTGCTGATTGGTTGATTTAAGTGTACCTAAGCTGTATTGTGATTGGTTAATATCAGATACAAAGTTTAAAAGAGTTAATTTACTAATATACATCTAATGAGAAAGATACAACATAATATTTACTTATAAACAAAATTATCCGCCTTCAATACAATGTAATGTCACTCGATGCATCGTTCCCAGTACGCTCGCCGCATTTCCTTGTTGAATAGCCAGGCTCAGCCTCTGGGCGAAGTAAGAGACGGCCCTGAGATCACCTGAGACCCCGATCAGTTTTTGAGACACTTTTTTCACTAACTTTAGTGTCTGAGGACCAGGGTCCCACAGGTCTCAACTGCATGTAGACGAGGTCATTGAGTCCTGGGTGTCTAAACCACCGCCGGTGCTGGACTGGCAGTGTAGACTGTGGTGACCAAGGTCATCAGCCGATCCACCGCAGCGGGTGCAAGGGTGTGGCTTGCAAACTTTGAGCCGTAGTCTAAGGCACACAGCTACACGCAATCGGGTGCATTGCGTGTAGCTGTGTGCCTTAGGTCTAAAAGGGAACCAATATTACGCGAAGGGAGAGCGTGTAGCCAGTGCGCTTGCTTGGGATAGGGCTCTGTTCTAAAAGTTAGTTGTGGATTGATTTGACTTTTAAAATATTCCAGGCAGCTAGGCTCGCCTTTTTTCAACAGGTGGGCTTTCGCCAGGATTCTCGGTCTCCCAACTTGCATTAGCCAAGACCGTCACTACCACATCAGTGGAATTAGAAACATTAAGAATTTCACTGATTAGAGTGACGGTGCTGTGGGCAGAGAGGAAAGCAGGAAGAGCCTGTGCCGCGAATGCCCAGCCCGCCATACTTTATGGGCAGAGTTGCTTGAGACCATGTATGACGATCAAGGGAGATTATAATTTCACTTATTTATTATTTTAATATATTATTGTCGATTAATGACGTCCAAAAAGGGAATTTCCATAACGGGCAACAGCGAAGAATATACAGAAATTTAGGGGAAAAAAGACACAAACGTAAAATGTAAATGGGTATGTGGGGAAAACTGTTAAAAAGCAAATCTGATGAATTATGAAAACTTTATAATTTTGAATCGATTGCCAGGGGGATGGCATCTTCGTATATTGGAGCACCGAGTAGGGCGAGGGAATCGCCAGTCAATAAAGAAAAGTTGGGAGTGACAAGATTGTGTATTATGACATCCCGAGAACTGACAGAAGTTAATTTGGTGGATTTAATATGGTGAAGCATTTACATTGGTCAAATTAAAATGTTTTGTAAATCATAAATATGTATTTATATTTTCCCTACATAATATATAATATAAGCCTATTTTTATAAGCCCCACATTGGTCAAATTAAAATGTTTTGTAAATCATAAATATGTATTTATATTTTCCCTACATAATATATAATATAAGCCTATTTTTATAAGCCCCACTTGACAAGTCTAATATGACACACTTTTCGAGCATGAGAAGTGAGAAGTGAAAAAAAATTTAATTAAGGTCGTCGTTAAAAACGGCGACAAATGACCGCCGGGGTATACATGACTGTGTTACGTTATCATACATCCCAGATTATACCCTTTACAGCGTTTCAATGTTTTGCTTTGCTGTTGTATTTTTTTTGGAATTAGAACGTAACCCGTAACTTTGATGTCATAACCAATGGCGTCGCGTTTATATCCTACGCAATTTAAGCGCTTTTTATTTTTATATTGAATAACTGACAAACAATATATTTGTAAGTCTGATTCTGACAAACTAAGATTGTATGAAGTAAGTATGGTCTATAATGGAATTACTCGACGATTCCCAACTGACGCAAACACAAACTCTACCAACAACGACGCTGAAGGGGACTGTTGTAGGCTGAACTGGCAATATTGCGGCTCGACATTAAAACTATGTTATGTATAGCTGTTGACGTTAATCTGCACTTTAATATTGAGAAGAAATTGCCAAACTTTACCGACCGAAGTTGCTACACAAGGATGGAAACATAAATTAAGAAACTTTCGTTATTAGACCTGCTTAGCCTTAAGGATTTAAGACTCTTTCTGAGACGGTATAATCTCTTTCTCTAGAAAAAAACACCGACTTCAATTTAATACTTCGTCAAGCCACCCCGAGAGCATAAAACACCAAAAAGCCGTTTTATTGGAGTCGGATTTATTTTTTCATTTTTTTTTATTTCAGTCACACTTTTTAGTGAGTCATTACCAGAGTGCATCTCATGACAATCACAATAAGCTTAAATACGGCTAAGCTACATTGGTTTATTACGGAGTTCCGTTGTCTACCTTCCGGCTTCAATTACCAGATTAGGTTGATAGTAACAGTCCTGATGGACCATTTAAATTGGCTTCATCATACTCGCTTCAGTATCTTAATCGAAATATCTTAGCGCTAACCACGAAACACTAGGAATTTTGGATGACCATCCGTTATCTTTTCAATCAATTCCTGTACTCCAAATGCTAATACTTTGTGAAAGTAAATGCTCGATTTGTTGCCGAAACTACAAAAATCGCTACATGTTTCCCTTGAATTTTTGAGCAATTCCTCATGGTACCCAGCATCAGAAGTGAACTTTGAGAACAACGGGAGCAATCTGGAGGCATATGCTTTCAAACATAGAAATAATTTTCCAAATCTAATTAGAAATGCCGGAGTAATCGCGTAAAAACATGCAAAAGAAATCATTAAAAAACATACAGTCTCCTCCTTTTTATGAATTCGGTTGAAAATTGACTTGTAAATGACACCATAAAGAGAACCTTTGTTTTTGACGTAAGTACCTATTATGTTTTATGATTGTATTATTCATTTATATTGAGGGTTGTTTTTGATACACTTTATAATTTTCAGTCAGATATTTTTTATTAAAAAAATGGGATTGCTCTTGGCCAGCATCTATTCAGGGCGCAAAAATGACACGACGGTGAAGCGAGCTCACCCAGATGATGCCTATTCACTCGTGCCTTAAAAGGTCTAAGGTTATATGAACTCGGAAATACAGAGGCCGGCAGAGAATTCCAAACCTTAGCAATGCGCATTATAGAAATTGACCAGAACTGAGCTCTTCGAATTTTTCACTCATTCCAGTTCTGATTTAATCTTATCAAGTAGTGAACTGCTAATTTCATAATGTCATCAACCCATCGACCGACGTTTCTTTTCCTTGAGTTTGTCACCAATCTGTTAACATTTTGATCTACCCGCCGTCACTCTGCCTGACAATATGTCCTGCCCAACTCCACTTGAATTCGGTAATAACTTTTCTCCAACGTCACGCACTTTTATGCAATTGGTTCTTATTGTTTGATGCTGAGAGACCCTTATACACCACGGGCATTGTTAAATTATACTGATCTTTTATTTTTATTTTTTTACTTCATCTCTGTCTCGCTTTTTTTGTACATCTCGGGAATAATTATTAATTAATTTTCATATAACTAGGTGTTATTTGTTAATTATAACTTCCTTAACTCACTTTTGTAATAAATGGTACTTTGTCATTTTGTGTTTGTTGGATATTAACATTTAGTTTTGGTTTGAAAGATGAAGAAGATGATAAAAATACATAAATAAAATAAAGCAAATGCTACTAACTAAATCATATTACACGCTAAATAAATACTTGAACTTTTAAACTATTCATCGATTTCATAAAATAGAAATAAATAATTATTGAAACGTAGGGGGATAATATTTAGTTAGGTACTTTTCAAAATGTGGTGTAGTAGAAAATTCGCACCACATACATGTACAGTCGACTATAAAGAGATGTATACAATTTTGGATCTTATTACTATTTTATTATTACATTTCATTTCATTATTACGTCTCTTTGTATACGTATGTCATACCCACATCCATATTTTAGGCATATTTTTATATGCTCTTTATATATTTGTCCTTTATCTTTCATATTTTTATATTGTTACTCTTTAAATGATGTTCATAAAACGTATTAATTACAGCTGATTGAAACTGTAGGTACAGTAATATTAAGCAACCATACGCTATTAATATTCTCTTTCAAATTTCATTCTCGATGACATATTCTTAATTTATGACAGAGTTGAAAATTGCGCGATACTTTTTTGATGTTCTGCGGTTAAATTAATTAGTACATATTAGTCATAGTATTTTATAATATAATTAATTAGCGAATACGTTTTCCCACGATAGACTAGTTGGTATAGGTACCTAACACCATTATTCCTAGAAGACTGATATCTGTAACATTTTATATAATTAACAAATTTAATCAAATTAGGCGTAGATTTTACAGAAAACCTTTTATTCAAACATTACGTAATTCGTACCCATTATTATTGAAGGAGTAAAAGCAGTTTTCCAATTTCAACGTAGCTTTAGGAAATGAAGTTGTTTTGGTAGGTATAACTGCGCCGGTACCCACTGCTTTAAGCCAGGGATAACCTATTTGCATATTTTTCGTGATTGGGTCAAAACAGGGTTGACTCTCCGGGGAAAATACAAAGAGTAAAGTGTTAGCGTTCAGTTTGTGAAGCCCAACCAGAAATATTATATGACCGTGGGCCATGTTGCGGTGGGGATTTTAATCACAGGTTGTGACTGTTGTCAGTGTCACTGTGGTGGTTTAGGTTAAGGGTTGGATATTAAATAATACATTTATGACAAAATTGACCAAAGCGATTGATTATTACTGACCTGTTGACATGTAAATGAGAATAATAGCGCCCTCTTGATATTGGGTCATATATTTCTCGTCGGGCTTTATGTCATTATCCTTATTTTGTAATTTTCCTCCTTTATGGTTCAACACTGGCTAGGAAGTTTAAAAATAAATTAATCAAAGACTATTTACCTGCTATCATAGACAGCAGCCGGGATCAAAGGCTTAACGTGCCTTCCAAAGCACGTGAGAGCTCAGCTAATAACCACTCAAAGCGGTCACCCATACAATAACTGACCTTTTTTTTTGACCCAGAGAAATGCATGAAACTGCATACCACTACGTAACCTGAGGCTCCGGGGGAAAACCAGAAATTACGCATTGGTTATGTGGGGCTCTCCAGTCCAGAATAGACTAGCCTACCCTCTAAAACTCTGGGATGCTACCTTCACGTGCCTTGGTGGTGATGCCATGGGATCGCGAACATTCTACCACGACATCACCGGCACCTTCGCCCTAGGGCGAACCCTCTCCGAAAAAGCACACTGCATGAACAGTGTGCTTTCCCTCACCTGGTTCCCTACACCCCCGGGGAACCTGGGACCGGCACCAGACACACGGTGTTCCGGTCCCACCCTCACGGCACCGGGAGGGCAAATACCCCTACCCCGGTGCCTCACCGCTACGGGAGGAAAGACGCCCCTACCCCGTAGCACCCCCCTCAATAGGCCGCGGGAGGACAAATGCCCCTACCCCACAACCACGCCGCATCCGATCCGGTTCTAGGCCCTCTGCCAACCGGAATCGGAGCAGCCACCTCGCAATGGTACAGGTCCCTTATTACCCTGTGCGTAGTGCCCCCCAAATCGGCAACGGGAGGACAAACGCCCCTAGCCCGCCTGTCCCTAACCGCCGCACCAGGGGAGCCTTGCGACTCCCTGGTGCGGAACCCCCCATCCCCCCCGTGTCAGGTTATTGGTAGCATCGGCAGGTGATCATTTAGGGTCCACTAAATGATCACCTGCCGTTGCCTCCAGGGCGCACCGGCCTGGACTCTTCCCTTTCCCGCGTATCAACCAGATCAAGGGGAATTGGAAGAGTCCAGACACTCGAGGAGGTTACCTGACATAGCGCCCCATACAATAACTGACCTGGGCCGAAGTTGCTTAACCTCGCATACTGCACGCGGTACGCGGGCGCCTCTGGGCCACGAGCGCTCCATATAACTACTATAAATAGGAATAAGGGACCAAGTCACTAACGTGCAAAGTTCATCATTGAATATTCAAACTTCTTAGTTGCTCAGGTATTGAGGCTTCTTAGCTATACATAAAAGAAGGATACCTATTCGGATAAATCATTTTAACAAGGGAGTGCATGTCAACTTGCGTTAAAAAGTGATCATTTTTGTTATGGACAAATTAATCATAAAATTACACAATAACAATATTAAAATAACATGAAGAAAAACAAGAACTAGATAACTAATAACTGAAAACAAAAAAACAATTAGTTACAAAAAGAATACCTCGTACAGCAGCTCTGATGGCAGTAAGCGCCAGCCTGGAATCCCCCGAGGTGTGGACCAACTGCGACGACAGGGCTATCATAAAGCCTTGTATGTCAGCAGATCAGGGTCCCATTGTCTCCACTGCAAGCGCAGCAATCTCATAGTTACTTACTTAATAAAGATAAGTATTTGCGGCGCTTGAGAATCTGGACTTGGTCAGCTTCAGCGCCGGCCTTGGAGTGGGTGGCCTGGATGTGGGATTGCGCGAATGTGTCACCAGGGCCCTACGTAGCTTCCACGGCTAGGTGTTGTTGATTGGAGTGAGTGACTATCATACTCATACTCATACTCACACCTCGTACTCGTACGTGGTTATGTCCTTGGTCTTGTTGGTCTTGATTAATGTAGTTACTTATCTACTTTGAATTATGAAGAAGATAATTTACATTAATAAAAAATAAATAAAAATGTTACCTATTGATTCAGTAAATTTCGTTAAATTATAAACCTACGTTTTCATTGCGTACGTGTTCAGTCCTCTGTTGAAACCATTCTGTTGCGGTTTGCAACATTCTTTAGCCCTAGTCTATATTATTAACACTCTACAAATTAAGGCTGATCTATAAATAAATATTACAGCTATTTTAATGTTGCTGAGACCATTCCTGACGGTAAGCTAACAATTGGTTTTCGTCGCACGTATAGCTACGGCCATAAAACCGAGTTGTAATTCACACGTTAGAATTCTTCTGTAGCCATTTATGAAATCGTGCCAACCCTATGGCGGGATATAACAATTCAAACTTTACGGTCCAAAAGAGAAAGAAACCTAATTATCATATTTTTCATAAATAATTGCAATGGACGATGGATTACATTTCAGAAAAACAGATTTATTTTAATGATTTCTTTACGTTGCGTTACATTATTTGTGCTAAAGATATATGAACATAACATAAAATAAAAATTTACAAAGCAATGCGTCACTGGTTTCGAAATGTCAAAATGACGTAAGATGGAAATAACTATATTCCATTTATCCTCATAGCAGGACATTACTATAAAGTGGTTCGCTATCACCTCTCACGTCACGTTATTAACGAACCACATGTGAAAATATTCTCATCATAAGACTTTAAATGCCAGTCCATCTTAAATATTTACGTATTACGAAACCGAACTATCTATGTATATGAAATGAACTTGAAGAGAATTTAGAAGATAAATTCCTACCTGGGTGCTCCAGCTTGCTACACCTTGCAAAAATGCGAAGTTGTATTTCATTATTATTAAAGTGCCTCATCCGTCTTCTTACAACGAATAATGTATCGTTCGACTCCCTTGTACGGTGAATCGTGGGAGTGATGTGGTGGGCGAAGAAAAAATATTTTGCATACGATATTCATCGTGGGAATATTATAATGCCCAAGTAACATGTAAGTAATCTTTTTTTCCGCCCTGTATCTGTATTACTTACATTATACTAATAGCGGCCCCCGACGCCCGCGTAGATTTTAGATAACAAAAATATAACGGAGGTCAATTTTATTCTGTCAATTGTCTGATTCTGTTAATCTTTATGAAAAACACTCAGAAGATATGTAGCGACCAACGGGTTTGGAGTTAGAAAATGGGTATTTTTTTTAAATCCTGCTCGGTGCCTAAATTTTTAAATTTTTCCTTCATTCTAAATTTAAATTTAAAAAAAGGGGTTATTGAACATTATTCCATAAGAAAGGAAAGTGGCATAATTAACGCCTGCTAGACCATTAGAAGAAGAGAGACACAAAGTTCCCAACACTGGCCAAAATAAAATATTCTAGAAGGTACCTCAGCGTTTCAAAAGGATTTGCTCCCCGAAAAAACATTAATAATAATAATATATACTTTATTATGCACCAAAATGTGAAAATTCCCATTCGAGGCAAACCACACAAGGTGCAGGCTTGGCGGCAGGTATCCATAGCGGTGCAGAGAGGAAATGCCGCATGCATTATGGGTACCTTTACGCCAGGTACGATGCGGGGTGGGTTCTAGACTATGTAAATTTATATCTTGTATTTTAATTTAGGTTATTTAAATCAAATATTTGTACGCTTGCTCGCATATTTTATCTTTATTGTATGTAGAATTGTAGATATGTATTTGATGTCATTTTCGTAATCGGCACTTTAGTTTACAAAAAAATCAAATATAAATTAATTATAAATGTGAAAATAAAATACAAAACAAACTTAGACTAACATTAATGCAACAACAACCGGCCTTATCGCCAAAAAGCGATCTCTTCCAGACAACCTTTGGGTAGCAGGATATATAGAACACGACAGTTAACCATCAGTTAACAGGTAGTGCATAATTAAAAGAAAGTCAGCGATACAAATAAATATCAATAACTATATAATAAACTATTACAACAAATAACTAGATATAAACAAACAATATACATATATATATATAGACTTCGGGGTTTTGTTTGAACTAGTTAGGAGACAAACACTTAAAGTCCCCACCCGGCAGAGGTGAGTACTAGGACCCCGGGGCGCAAAGAAGGTACTTATTTTTGCATATCTTGAAACTTTTTGCGAGTGCTAAATAACAAAGTACCTAAAGTTACTAATTCTAACAAAAAATTAACTATCATTTCATTTATTTATACAGCGTTAACATTCATTGGGAAACGGATACGTTTTGTTTGTCGTTTTGAAAAATTTTGAACGACAAACATACACTCCACTGTTTCAGTTCAAGAAAAAGCCATTTCAATGCGGTAGTGTGATAGTCTAGTTTCCCGTTGACACGCTGAAATGTTTCATAGTAATCTATTTATGAAAATAAATGTAAAATTAAGCTCAAATGTAATTGACAATATGTCATAATTTTCAAAAGTCTTAATTCGAAAACCATTTCGGTAGAAAGATGTTAAATACACAAAAAAAAAAGCGGATTTTTTTCGCCATTAATTTTGGCAAAAATCGCGAAAAAGTGTAAACCGGATGGTGACATCACGTTCTCTGCACTATAGAGAGAGATCTTAGTTGTGATACGATAAAAAAGTTTGTTGTATCCGGTTATCAATCTCTGAAATTAATTTTTTGACGATGATTTGTTTTATCAACTGTCACAACTTATTTATTGGATTTTCGGTTCTTTTCACGAAGCTTATAATTTTGTCACTGCTTAATTCGCACATTTTTAAGGGTCACAAACCACTGTCCTACTGGACTCCGATATATCTTCCAACAATTACGCACTTGGCATATTAGAACCGGACACAGATTTTTCTTTAGTGGGCCAATGAAGAGTTCAAAAGGTTTTTCTTAGGCTAACAGCACGAATCTGCCCCGTGTGGATACCTAGATGATGGTGGAGTACACATCGGTAAGTGATAAGCATATTCCGACCCAAATAAGAACATCCTATATCGGCAACGCTGTAGGGTATGTGGAAGGCTGTAGGGTACGAGACGCAGGAAAATGCATAGTATAATGCCGAATTACTTCAGAACAGAGCATTCACACAAAACCTATTGTGCATATTGACGAAGATGATGTGACTATCCGATTGAATGCCATCACTCATGTCACATATGTCTCGATTGTACGAGTATGTACCCTAAATATTTAGGTTTGTTTTTTGTATGTGCACAAAGAAATAAAGAGAAGAAATAGTAACATTTTTAATGACTGGTTTTATTACAATATGTACTCCTCCCTCCTCTTCACCATAATTTGTAAAACTCCTCACGAAATCAGCATTGTGTACAAGTAATGTAATGGTACATAATATAAAGTGTAACAGATTCGAGAACAGATCTGTTTAAGCCACAGGGAGGCACATTGGCAAGTATATATTATCATATGCACCAAGTCATAAAAGGTCATGCACTTAGCCAGTTAGTCAAGTGAAACAATAAGCAATCTTATATATTCTTTATTATCAGTGATTTTAAATTTATCAAACCACAGGCCACAAGTGCAGCATCATCTAAAGTATGTGTAAGTGTCACTTTAGATGAGCACTGCACACCTAAGTCAGTTTTTGCTTCCTAGGAAGTATCGAGTATCAATTCTCCATTGAGAAGATCTATGTTTCACATAAAGGTGTCCTGAATATTGGAAAGTGGAGTTTGAGTTTTGCATTGGTTAGTTGTCACTTTCATCGCCTTCCAAAATACTCTTCCAACTGAAACAATACATAATAATCAGTTATTTATCTACAATACTTTTTGTTATTGAGGTAAAGTTATTTGTTGTGTGGTGGTTGTGTGCCGAGATCGTTTTTTAAAGCAAATAAAAATAGAGAGTACTTACATTCAATAATCTTCATCTTCAGTAGAAATTGCATTTCAGAACGTGTTTTCGATTTGTTTTTAGAATCGGACTAGCTTTTACTACTTAATACCATAATTTTAAACGTTTTTATCACGAATATTTAAAATTTTCAAACCGTTAACGAAAAGACAACTATAACAAGTCTCAAACTGTCACTACGGTCAGTGTCAGTTATTGTCAGATATCGTTTTTTTTATAATTTCGGATCTGTATTCTTGGTGGGTTGCTTGTTGGGTGTATGACGTCATTTTTTCCTTGCTCCCTTTTGTAATGACCCATTTTACAAAATGCTTTTTTTGTATGAAAAATGCAGTTTTAGTGAAAGACAAAAAACATGAGTTCCTTAAAATTTCACCTATTTTCTAACTAGTTCATAAAATTAAGTAGTTGAAAATATGAAATCTTGTCAATTGTAGCTTATTCACATTTTAAAACTCGATTGTATTTAATCGGGGAAAACAGGCCTTTGAAGAATGAATTTTAGCTAAAGTCCGCTTTATCTGGGCGAATGAAGTATGAAGCCACACGAAATTATTTAGTGTTTCATTCAGCCCAAACATTACACAAAAATAATAGTCACTAAATAAACTCTGACAACGGTGATGTCAGAAATTTCTATTTATGTACCTACGTAGAAAGAAATAGACGACACAGTGTGTCGAGTGAGGAGGATGGATGCCAGACTGACGGCTGCCAGACTAAACCATATTGCTAATAAATAACATTTTGAATTAGTTTATTGACGGACGTTACATTCAAGGCTATCTTAGGCACAAAACACACGAGATAATTCGTAAATCAAACCAGTAAATCAAAATACGTTATCGATTAACTAAGCTGTTTGCGCAGGAAACTGTTGGCAGTGTGGATAACATAATTAACTTTGAGCTCAATATACCTACTTTCATTCATTATCACATGAAGTCAGATATTAAGGATTCAAATATAGGTTTTCCGCTCTTCATAATTTTGACTATTGATCTTGTGTTAGCGTCTGACTAAATACAAATACGCTGAAAAGCATCAAATGCAATTTAATAATCCTTCCTAATCTATCTATACATATTATAAAACTCTTGTGATACTGACAGAACCATTGATAGACAGCGCACAGAAGGAGAACCGTTGAAGATATATTATAAGCATGAAACTTGAAACATATATTCGTTAAAATAAGTAGACATATACTAAAAAAGGACCTTACACCCTTAAGGGGGTGAATTGAACCGTTGTACGCAAATCATTCATTTGGAAAGTTATAGACGTTTTTCAAAATTCGTTCACTGAAGGGGTGAAAAGGAAGATGAATTGAATGTTTGTTACTGAGGCAAGTATTTTTTTAAAAGGGGTACTTGAAACTTCGTATATATACCCAACATTTATTATTTCATTTATATTATAAGCTTAGCATCACAATCTTAAAATGTAAAGATTTAGCTAAGTAATTAACATAAAATGTAATTAATTTTCTTTTTTGAAATAAACAGTTTAAATTTTAATTTTTTTTATATTAAAAATTGGTTTCAGCGTTTCTGAATTGTCACCTTCTGAAGTGAAGAAACGAGGGTTGAAATTTTGTTTGGGGACCAAGTATTTTTTAAAGCAATGAATGTATCAACTAAAGAAAAAAAATTTAAACGGTGCAACTATTTTACTAAACGGTTTATAGTCACTTATTACATGAGTTTTAAATCTTTAGAAAAATCTGGGGGTACGGGAGTGTCCCCGACAAGTCGAGCAGAACATAGAGGCACGACTGTACCATCCTCTTCTCGAAGCGAGTCAGGCCTATTTCAACATCCTGTACTTATGTGCTGGCTAAAACTAGAACCCTGAATTATCATTAACATATAGGGCATAATATGACTTAGATATATTCTCAAAAATATGCAATCTCAACTTGTAGTTTAAGAATTATTGCCCGTCAAAGTTCCTTAATTTTGTCACTGACTGACTGACCGATCATCATAATTCTAAGGTACTTCTAGCAGACCTACAGGCTTCTAATTTTAAACATAATTAGTTTTTAGTCTATCAAGTCATAAAAAACCAAATAAGATGCAATAAATAAATATTGCAATTTAAGTCATGTTTCAGATATTTACAAACTGCATAAGTAATCCTATACATATACATGCGATACAAAGTTATACATTGTAGTTCCTGTATCTATGTTTTTTTTTTAGTTCTAGATGCATTCATAAATTTGTATTGAGATCCCATAAAAACATTCCCTGTAAAAATAGGCCAAGTCTCGAAACTTTAAAAAAAGATAATTTTTTAAAGTGTCTTTCTTTTTCATGATATCTTTCTTACTCACTCTGAAACGCCATGTATAATTATAGAAGTTTATTATTTGTTTATTTATATAAACTTTATTACACAAAAAGAATATAAGTACAAAGGGCGGACTTAATGCCAAGCAAGTTCTACGCGGACGAAGTCGGGGGAAAAACCTTGTCTATATATATATATTACGCGAGGCCGATTTTTGTACACCCCATCAGATCTACAGTTATGGTCCGATTTTAATGAATGATATGTCATTTGATTCGCCTCATGCTGGATAGTTGCATAAAACTTATTTTTTCATATTTTTGTAGAAAAAGGACTAAAAAATGGATTTTAAAAAACTACTGTGCGCTGACCACTTGACTTTCTTCGCGTGACGTCAGCGACGTGGCTTCTGTTTTGAGTTGATATAACAAAGTATAAAAATAAACAATAACTGAACTCAAACCTGTAGTACGTTTTTCAGTATGAGAAAATATACGGTTTGAGTCGGCGACATATATCCACAACCTCAAGAAAATTAACAAAACACAATATAAACGATCTTTTTATAATGTTTACATGAATGACAGACGTATAATATTGTATCGCAGTTTGTATCGTCATTTAATTCAACGTCATAATTTAACATGTTTTTCTTTTATCCCAGATTTAAATTGTCATGACCTTTTTACTTCAACAAAAATTATAATTATACAAACTCTTCGCATATTCAATATTTTGAGAGAAAATCTCTTTATATTTAAGCCATTCATTGTCGTGGACGTCCATGTCTGTTATAGTCTCTTGGCGTCTTTGTTGACCTTAACAGTGTCTTGGGCGCCGATATTTCTATTGGCGATTTAGCCTTTAGAAGACCTGGAGGATTGCTCTTATAGAATCCGCACCATAGTAGTGCTCCTCGGATAGTTTGACTTTTAGTTAGATAGGGAATATGGAAAAGTGGCGTGGGGTACAGGTTGTGGCAGGTAACGACCGGACATTGTTGTTTCGGTCATTACCTGCAAAAAATTAAAAGAGAGGGCAGCCCCGCCTGCCATGAGTGCGGCGCTGACGACGATGCGGCCCAGCACACCTTGGAATGGTGTACTCGCTGGGCCGAGAAGCGCCGCACAATGGCGACAGCTCTCAGAGTGGGTTATCTCTCGCTTCACAACGTCGTGTCGACGATGTTGCGAGGTAAGAGATGCTGGGACCTAAAGATCAGTCTTGTGCGCACCCTGGTGTTTACGATCTTTCCTTATGGCTCGGAGACGTGTACTGTTCTGTCCAAAATGTAAAGCCGCATCGATGCGTGTGAGATGTGGTGCTGGCTTCAACTTCTCTGGATACCATGGACTGTAAGGCGAACAAACCAGTCCATCCAGCTACGTTAAGTTGTAAACTATCGACAGTATGTCAGGATTGCATCCTCATATATTTCGAACACCTCTCAAGACGTTCTTCAGATAGCCAGTAGATAAAAATTATGACGGAAAAAGTTGAGGGCCACAGGTTCCGGGGCAGGCTACCCGCTAGACGGAGCATCCAAATCACTGGTGCCCTGTAACTATATCTGTACGAGGCCATCCATAAGGTGGGTGATAGGAGCCTATGGATGAATCTGGTCAGCAAGAATTGGAAATTATGTCCTCAGCATTGAGGGAACGACTGATGATGATGATGATGATGTGCCACATCCACGTTGTCCGGATAAATTAGCTAGCAGTCTACTATTAGGTCTGGTTTTGGTCCGGCATAATGTGACTGTGAAAAGAAACTGTCGATTTTTAAGACCCCCTTTTCACATGTTTTTGGTGTTCCTAAGAGAGGCACAAATTAAAAAAATGTATCTGTAATTATAGTTGTTCCTTTTCTGAATAACTGTAGGAATTTCCGTATTTTAGCGGCGTCCGGACGCCGCTACGGGACTCACGTAATATTATAAACATGAAAGTTTATGCGAATGGATGGATAAAAACTACTAAACTGATATCTATGAAACTTTCCAGTAGTAGCTTTGACATCTGAATAACACATAGGCTATAATTTATTTCAAAATTCATCTCTTTAGGGTGTAAAAAAGGGGGTTGAATGTTTGTATGGAGAATGTGTAACTTCCGAAGTGAGGGCCTAGGGCAAACTGGACTACCCGTGTCAAGCTCAGGCGGGTCGCTAGTGATTATTAATGTACAAATTGTACAATGCTTAAGATTCCATTTAATAATTGAGTAAGAATAGTTTAGTTAGATTAGATAGTACAAAGTGATAAAATATTCGTCGTTATAGAATACTAGCTTTTTCCCGCTGCTTCGCCCGCGTACTAAGAGTATTTTTAACCGTCTATAAAAAAGGAGGTTCTCAGCTTGACCCATATGTTTGAATGTACGTATGTAGACATGTATGGATGTCATTTCCGTAATCAGCACCCAGAGGAACCACAAAGATGACACCCATATCGATTTTTAAGAAAAATAAATTTTTAGCCATCTTGGACTTGAAAGTAGATGTCATTTTCGTTATTGGCACTCCGAGAAACCTCGACGATGACACCCATATTATTGTTCCCCGCACAAACTTGGAGCCCCTTTTTCGCCCCTTTAGGGGAGCAATTTCGAAAAACGCTAAAACACGTTTTGTTGTTTTTTCTACTCCTGTACTTTTTTTCGCGACTTACGCCATCATGAACTCTAATATACATACATACTTTATCTACACACTCCTTACCCTACTTTAATGAAAAATTAAAACAGAGTTGGGTGCCACAGACTACTACAAATACTATGTTTAGTAGTCATTCTTTGGTGCGTTCAAGTAAAACTTTTATGATTAAAATCAGTGCTGCCAACTTAACGCAACTTTGCTATAATTTTTATGTATTAATTAATGCTTATGTATTAATTAATGCTTATGTATTAATTAATGCTTATGTATTAATTAATATTTATTTATTACTATAATATAAACACATACATTTATCATCTTTTTTGTGTTGTTTAACAAGTTTTATCTATTTTCGGATATATTTATGAAAACGAAACAGTTAACATTCGATCCGGATTTGAATTCAGTTTAGGTCGAATGCCAAGTCTTGCAAATTAAAAAATTTCATTACTGAAGAAATTGCGTAGGTAAGTTGCACAATTACTAAGAGAAAATATGGCGCATGAAAAGTCTGAAAAATACTTACTTTTTATTTGAAATGAGTTGTAGAAAAAGTATTGTATGCAACGGTGTATAACTGGTATAAAAAGGCTCGTGGTGTCTTTACTTGCGATGTTCGCCAAGGCTCACATCGCATCCCATACCGCTCGCATTTTTATACGTTTCTTATATACCAGTTGCACATATACTATTTAAACAGGGAGTCTATATACGAAGTTTTAAATCACTCCAAAAAAGAGTTGCTCCCCGTACGAACTTGGAACCCCCTTTTCACCTTGTTAGGTGAACAATTCCGAAAAACGCTGAAATGTGTTTTGTTGTATTTAAACAGAAAGTCTATATACGAAGTTTGAAATCTCTCATTTCATAAAAGATTTGCTCGCGGTACAAACATGGAACCCCCTTTTCATCTCTTTAGGGGAGTAATTTCGACAAACGATGAAATACGTTTTATTGTATTTAAACAGAGAGTCTATATACGAAGTTTTAAATCTCTCACTTCAAAAAAGATTTGCTCTCCGTACACACTTGGAACCCCCTTTTCACCCCTTTAGGGGAGCAATTTTGAAAGACGCTGAAATAAGCCGTTAATATATTTAAACGGAGAGTCTATATACAGTTTCAAGTCTCTCACTTCAATAAGTACGTGTTGTCATACAAACTTTGGAACCCCGTTTCATCCCATTAGGGGATGAATTTTGAAAAATACTTTCTTAGTGCACCCCTAGACATTATAAGGAACCTACGTGCTAAATTTGGAGTCTCTAGAACCAACGGTTTGGGCTGTGCGTTGATGTGTCAGTCAGTCAATCAGTCAATCAGTCAGTCAGTCAGTTTATTTGGATAGTTGTAGTTACATATCCTACTGTTTAA
This sequence comes from Epiblema foenella, assembly GCA_963556455.1. Taxonomy (NCBI): domain Eukaryota; kingdom Metazoa; phylum Arthropoda; class Insecta; order Lepidoptera; family Tortricidae; genus Epiblema; species Epiblema foenella. Next base: position 10,900,814 of record OY747099.1, on the reverse strand, counting down.
TGGTGCTGGAGCTGTGCGGGGCGCAAGAGGGAAGATGTCAAAGGGTAGTTGTGATTTGTTCATAGGGTAGATAGAAGGGGGTGTGCATTAATAGACCTTTGGTAAATTTACAAAAACTTGTCTCCTTCACGATTTTCATCGACACGGCTTCTATTTACCTAAAACTGTATGAATTTGTTCCTTGTTGTCTCCCGGACACGTTTCTACCGGTTTTAAGAAATGGAGTGGAGCATAGAGTCGACAAATTGTAGTCAATTTAATAAGTTTTCAAACGACACCTCATACGTACGGATTGGTAACATAGAAGCTGAGATTTGGACAAAAATCGACGACGGTCGGCCGCCATCTTTATGACGTCACAGCCTATGGCTGTGTTCCACTCCATTTCTTAAAAACTGGTAGATTCGTGTCCAGAAGAATAAATAAATCTATACCAGTTTCAGGTAAATAGAAGCCGGGTCGCCGACTTTTCATAAAATTGACCGATTGCCACCGTACTATAACTGTATGATCTAGGGATAGTAATACTTATACACACATAATGCGTTTGTTGATGAGTTATTGAAGGCTGTCGGCAAAGCCGTGACCTCTGTTTTTACTGCCGTAAAATTATATGGTGTCACCTCCGCCATCAACTGATTGACCATAAAACTGGCGCTTACCTCGAATTTTACTTGCTTTTTAGGGTTCCGTACCCGAAGGGACCCCTATTGTTGTCACTCACGCGTCCGTCCGTCGTCTGTTACACAGGATTTACAGCTAAAAGGTTGAAGATACAGTCTCCGAACGGTTCTTTGAAACATCAGTTTCCGAACCAAGCGGAAAATAAAGTTGGTTTCAACATGAAAAATAAAGAAATTTTAAAGAAAAAAAATCTGATTTATTTCAATATATTTGTTGATATAATATACATAATAATAAACATTATCAACAACAAATTTACAGTCCAAAGAGTTTAAGTTAAAACATTCTTAGGAATAAAATGTTGTAAAGAAAACTGGTTTTGGTGTCTTCTCATTCCTTTGTTTGCTAATATTTTTTAAAACAAAAAATACTGTATATTTCTACTCAACGAGCTCTAAGTAACGATAACCCATTTGATGGGGTAGATTTGTCAATTTTTTGAACATGAAAAACATTTGTATGGCTTTGGGTCAACAAGATACTTATACAGTAAAGACTGCGGCTCCAACGTTTGGCTATAAAATCAGTGTGACAGAAGACGGACGGACACGTCTGACGAATAGGGTTCCGTTTAGTTGGACCCATCGGGTACGGAACCCTAAAAATCATCGTAGCAGGTAGTAGTATTTTAGGTTGAGGCCACAAGGATTAGGCTGAAACACGCTGACCTTGATCCTTGTTGATAGTACACGACTTATTAGGGTTCCGTTCCAAAATGGTAAAAAAGGAACATTTATGGTTTCACTTTCTCTGTCTGTCTGTCATTCACATCGCTAAATGTCTCAAGAACTACTCATGCTATCGATTTGAAATTTGGAATAGTTATAAAGACGGGTAACCGAGATGCATAAAACATGGCTTTATTATTAATTATTGTTATTTTTTGTGAAAAATGACAGATAAAAGGTGGTTCAAAATTTCAGTCTGGTGAATATGTTAAGTGGGATGTCATATGAATACATATTCAGAAAATTTTTTTTTTACGTTGAGTCATTTTCGATTTATTAGGGAAAATGTAAAAAAAATACCGCTTTTTCCTTGGTAAACTTCGGAGATCAGAGAGGAACCTTATCTCCGAAGTTTACTAAGGAAAAAAATAGCAATATTACATAACATTAATATCGATGTCTATTTTACAGGAAAAATATAACCATAGCTTTAGTTTTTTTATAATCGAAAAACATTTTTATACTTAGTTTGTAATTTAATCACCTTTGCATGTATTGTTGTTTTATAAATTCTTACGCGATTATGCTCAAAGTACCTTCTTTCAGTAAAGAAAAAAAAATTGAAATCGGTTCACGCAATAAAGAATTATCCTTGAAAAACCACCATACAAATTCGCCCATACCATGCGCTGTAGGCCCATGGCGTTCAATTTCTACATTAATTGGGTCGGGACGGGTACACTGTGTTCCTACGGAACCCTCGGTAAGCGAGTTGGTCTCGCACTTGACCGGTTTTAATTTTGTATTATGTGTCTATGCAAATAAATATTTTGCTTTCTTTCTTTCTTATATACTTATGACGAATTTAAAGGAATAATAGTATCACAGCTAAGTAGACATTACTAGTTAACGAGTAATAGCCGAACTTAAGAAATGTACTTTATATGGTGTATCGAGTACCTACTATAATATGTTACTTTTTCCGGTTAAAAGTAGATATTAGGCTAACTATCATTACTCACTACGAATTTCTTAAATACATTACTGACGCGTAGTTTTGTGGAGGTTGTATATCGTCACTACTTTTAAAAAAACTCGTATCTGAAAATCATCAAGTTTCTAGGAGGAACAATAAACATTCTGTAAATTATTGCGATTGATCAAAAAAGTTCTTGTTAGTTTCATGAGATACTTTGATAGCCAGTCATTAATTTCACAAATATTCGAATAACTCACTCAAACATTTTTTTATAAAATTTACAGTTATTCGTAAGATACAAGATTTTTGTTTTAGTATTGACTGAAAGTTGTTAAGTTACGATAATTTTGCTTTGAATTTTATGCTACAAAATGAAACGAAATGTATGTTTTTGTGTTTATTAAATTAACTAAATAAACTCTCTTCGAGTAACAATAGACGGACTTAAATAACAACGTGCCTATGTAAAAAAAGATCGGGTCGAATTATTTTTTCTCTACTATACATGCAAGAAACTATCGTAAAATGCATGAAAGTCTTTTGGCAAAATCGGTTTTAGAGATTGCAAATCATCATACTTTCGTTTTTTAATGGGGACCGGTCCAGAATATAGCTCAGGAAATATCATGGAATCTTTGAGGTAGAACAGTCCAGATGTCATCAAAGCGAAGTTTAAACTCAATCGGACTGTGAGGTGTATATTTTAAAGCCCTCAAATCTACCACACATGGGTCACCTGCTCTCTTTCCAGGTGTTATAGATGTGTAGTGCTTAAGTGTGGCATAGTTTTTGAAAAAACTCCAGTGTAAATATTTTACATTGTACTTTTTAGTCAAAGATGCCTCTGTTATTACTTTTACAAAATCGGCAGGCACATGAAGTTCTCTGTTTTTCAGAAGAAATGTATAAGCAATACCATAAAGATTACGAGACATCTTACTTGAAGACATTTTCTTCAATGATTGCTGCCTATTTTATATGACAACTTGACAAGTCACTATTATATTTTAAATACTTGAAAATTATTTAACCATTACCAAATAAGTAAGTAGGTACCCAAATAAAAAAGGAAAGAAAGGAAAAAGTATAATAAATCAGATACGAGTTTTTTTCAAAGTAGTGACTATAATTTGTTTAGATACGATTTTTTTTAACTAACGAATACTTACTATAATGACGATTTATCGTCGTTGGAGTTTGTGCATCATACGAGGTGTATTTTTATTAGTTTAATGCGAAAATAAACGAAAAAAAGGAAAAAATCAGATACGAGATTTTTTAAAAGTAGTGACGATATGTCAATCATAAACTATTGAAAAAAGATTAATTTTCCACTAATATAGCCATTACAAAATAATAACATGCAAGCTACAGTTATAGGTATACGTACGAAGTCGCGTGCAGAAGCTAGTGTCATATAAATAGAGGTATACAATATGTGTCAACTATTGGGTATAAAGTTCTCAAATATTGGGACGTTTACCTAATACCGAACGTAAATGAGCTAAGTATAACGTTTTATGTACTAATTACCTACTTTGTTTTTATTGTCTGGAAACAAGAGGAGCTGAAAAACGTTTTCAGTTTCATTATTCATACCTAGTTAATTTATTAACATTAAATACCGTTTTAAAAACCCCTTCGGGCTTACCTTGTCTACGACGTGGCCTCACGGTCATGACTAATGTCATTAAATATATAAAACATCTGAGTAATTGATACCTATTATTTTAATTAAATGGTTGCGAAATAAGCAAATTAATTCTACAAAAAATTGCGTTTATAGACCGTTGTTTTTACAGTCAGTAAGGGTATATATTAAATGTAGCTTTGTGTCACGACATGTTTCCTCTTTATCGTTTCTTTTTTTTCTCGCTAGTACATAAGGGTGTGATTAATTAAATGCGTGAATGTATCTTTGTAATTGTTACGCAGTCTCATTCAGCGACAACCAATATAATTTATAACCAATGTGATTATCATTGCATCGCGCTCATACACATAGTAACTCGCTAACAAGCGTGCGCAAAATGAATTTTTGCATGCAATTTCAATAGGTTAGCTAGCTCATGTGAGAATATACTTTCTGGCATCGTGCCATGGTTGTCTCGCTCATTTGGATGACGTGGGATATTTTTCAGTTGAAAGGTTTACTTATTTAATTACCAGCCGTTTATTTGTTTTGGCAGGAAGCGACACACTACGCAAGATCATAGGTGTCTGTTAGCACGACTTTTGTTTCCTTATATTACTACTCCTTAACCTCACCTGTGACCTGTGTCTAGTGCAACCTTGAACGTTCCTTGTTTTTTTTGGGTACCTACCTATCTACAATGTAAACTTACTTATTTTCAGTATCTCCAATGAGCACATTAAGTATTTCAAGGCAATCACAGCAACAAAACAGGTCCCGATTATTTTTTGGCCTTCGTATGTGAAGTAATTACGCCTAACATAGGCCTTGATAATAAAATAACCAGTAAGCAGCCCACGAAGAAGATAAATCCCCTTACTCATAAAACTTATATGACCTCTGGTATAGCTCTAATCTGCGCTTGCGGCGTCCAACTCTGACACGACGCGTACACTTAGGCATTCCCGCCGGCGGGGACGTCCACCGCGCGATCGCGACAACAGTGACAATATAGTCCCTATTCGTCCCGGTACCGCCGCACACCGGGTAGAGTCAGTCCGACCCAGGTCGGGCCTAGCTGAGTTTCTTGCTGGACTCTTCTCAGCTAGGCTAGGTTTAGTGAACCAGCGACAAAACTCCCAGTAGCTCGATTCCACTCACACCTCAGATTCGGTTGAAACCGCTCAACCAATCTCACTGGAGCGCAAACTCTTAGAGTATTCCAGTGTTCCAAACAACACGCGTGGTCGTACCGGAGGTTTTCCCCTGGATTTTCCCCAGGCTACTCTCCAACCGCGCACTCCTATCGCTTTACTGGGCCCGGCCTATAAAGCCACAGTCAGGTTAAAAAAAAAAAAAAAATAAGCTTTTTCTCTTTCACTTGAAAAAAAACAGACTTCAATTTAATACTTCGCCAAGTCACTCCGAGAGCAGAAAACACCGAAAAGCCATTTTTTTGGAGTCGGTATTTATTTCTTACATTTTTTTTATTTCAGTCAAACTTTTAGTGAGTAGGTAATTAGTAGAGTGCATCTCAAGACATTACAATAAGCTAAAACACGGTTAAACTACAACGTTTTATTACGGAGTTCCGTTGTCTACCTTCCGGCTTCAATTACTAGATCAGGTTGATAGTAACATTACATCAGGATCATTTAAATTGGCTTCGTCATAGTCGCTTCAGTATGTTAATCAAAATATCTTAGCGCCAACCATGAAACACGGAGTTTTGGATGACCAACCGTGGTCTTCTTCATCAATTCCTGTACACCAAACGCTACTTTGCAAATGCTCGATGTCTTACCGAAAATACTAGTATCGCTATATGTTTCCCTTGAATGTTTGAGGAGTTCCCTCAATTCGTCATGGTTCCTATCATCAGCAGTGAACTTTGATAACAACGGGACCAATCTAGAAGCATATGCTTACAATCAAAGAAATATTTTTCCAAGTCTGTTCATGAATGGCGGAGTAAACGCTTAACAAACATACAAAAAAACATACAGTCTAATAAAATTGAGAAACTCCTACTTTTTTGAAGTCGCTTAAAAAGGTTAATTTAGGATACTGTACGGCAACTGTTCATAATACCAGCCTATGTCGAACCTATATGTAGATTTTATGTTGCATATTCGTCCCTTTCAGACTTACATACTTGCTAGTGAAAAACTATTACTATGCATTCGACATGAACGCGATCACCCTAGCTAGGCAGACGTTAGATAGTCAAAGGCCATCCTTTCCTTTAGAGAACGATAAATAATTCCAAACATAAGTACTGTACTTAATTAGTGTTGTGGCTTGACGCTCGTCAGGGAATTACGTGTAGTTCTCAAAGTATTTGTAAGACAAATATCAACATTCCACTTAATTAACTTCTTCTTAATGAAATCCCCTGAGCAGCGGAATGCACATGATTACCGTTCCGGATGGAATAGAATCGTTTAACCACTATCTTTTTTATGGATATGGGCACGTGTAGATTTACGTCGGATTCTATTACCATTGTTTTTATTATGAAAAATGCACATACACAATGTGTGTCTTCCTTCCATACGAACTTATATATTTTAAGAACTAATATGATCTTTTTTTTAATAGGTACATACAAAAACACAGCTTGCAATGTATCGATAACAAGTTAAAAATCATATCATTGGTTGTATATTATATATGAAGTGTGTAAAAAAACCGGTCAAGTGCGAGTCGGGCTCGTGCACCAAGGGTTCCGTATACAGATGCGTACCGGTTCCAACCCTATTAAATCAGGAAAATCTCAACAACATGGTGTGGAAAATGGACACCATGGGTACAACGTCATCTATCGGCGACTTTTGTTACAAATTTGAGCTACTGAATAACTTTGTATGTATGGTAGTTTTTCAAGGATAATTCTTTATCACGTAAACCGATTTAATTTTTTTTTCTTTGTTTGAAAGAAGGTACTTTCAGCATAATCTAGTAGGAATTTATAAAACAAAAATACATGCAAAGGTGATTAAATTACAAACTTAGTATTTTTTTTTAATTAGTAGGTATTTTTTAAAATTTTTCCTCATAAAACAAAAATGACAACGTAAAAAAAAATGTTTCAGAATGTGCAACCCAAGCAATATGACACCCACTCGATATATTAACTAGACTTTCAAATTTTGAATCACCTATTATCTGTCATTTTTCACAGAAAATAAAGAGAAATATTAAAAAAAGTCATGTTCTATGTATGTAGGTAAGCCTTCTTTATAACTATTCCAAATTTCAAATCGATAGCATAAGTAGTTCTTGAGATATTTAACGATGTGACAGACAGACAGACAAAGTGAAACCATAAGGGTTCCTTTTTTACCATTATGGTACGGAACCCTAAAAAGGCGATTCAAAGGATATTACCAACTATAGACCAATATGCTTGCTACCGAGCGTCTAAAAATTATTTTCCTTTAGTGTCGGTATGAGAATAAGTAGAACATTGGAAGCAATACAAACCATAGAGCAAGTAGTATCCAAAAAGGGCTTATCCACCATTAGTCAAAGTCAAAGTAATTTTATTTCTTATAAATAGGCCCATGATAACCACTTTCAAAATGTCAAATATACTTAACAGTAACAGTGAACAAAATTTATACCTAATGCAACAATTAATAAACCTAAAATAGTCGTATAGCAATTCAGTCCCAAGCCGTTTTGTCATTAAGATAATCTTTAATCTTACTCGTATAATAAGCTTTACTTACTAGTCTATGTTTAAGGCAGTTTTTAAACATATTCGTTGAGAGACGAGTCACACTATCTGGGACTTTATTCTAGAATCGTATACAATTATTAATAAACGATTTTTTATTTTTTGCAGCCGAGAATGGGGCGCTGCCAGTTTGCTCTTACTTCTGATATGAAAATTATGTACCTATGTCACGTCACAGTTCCTTTTAAAATTACCAGTATTTTTATGAACATACATAATATTTTCAAATATATATTGAGAATGCACTGTCAATATATTAACTTCCTTGAATTTTTCCCTGAGTGAGCTTCCGGGTTTCATCTTGTAAATCGCGTGAATAGCCCGTTTTTGCAGTACAAAAATAGTATTTATGTCAGCAGCATTACCCCATAGTAAAATACCATACGACAACGACGACTATGGAAGTAGCTGAAGTAGACCAGTCTCGCAGTTTTCTCGTCAGTTACTTGGGATTTTGCTTACTGCAAATGCAGCGGAACTAAGCCTACTCGCGAGATCACTTATGTGTGGACCCCATTGTAGTTTAGAATCTAATGTTATACCTAGAAATACTGTACTACTAGCCAGGTTCAGTTCCTCATCCTTGACAGTTATGCTTACACAAGCAAGCAGTTTTTTACATTAGTTGTAACAAACTTCATACATTTTGATTTCTTTTCATTCGGTAACAAGTTATTAACATTGTACCAATTTACCACTTTTGATATTGCATTGTTTACATGATTATTGACATTTAAATGTCGTTTAACTTTGAAAATATAATAAAAAAAATAAAAATTATTTATTCTTTTATCAAATAACGTTAACAAGGTTGTCTAATCCTCCTTTTAAGTAAAAACTTGTGTTAGAAGGAATTTGCTCTTTCATACAAGGTGTTGAGTAAGTGACGGATAAAATAAAATAAATTTAAATTAATCTTAAATCTATACTCAAGAGCGAAGGAAAATGAGACACTACCAATCTGGATTACGAAACAATTTGTTCAGATCTCCCAGCTCTTAAGTTTGGTTAGGTTAGGAGATATTACGAGTAAATAAGAGAAGTATCGTTAGCAAACAATACTATATCATGGTGGTCTTTCACTAAATATGGTAAATCATTTATGTAGATGAGAAACAGGAACGGTCCAAGTATTGAGCCCTGCGGCATGCCCATTGTAACCAAGGACCCAGGGGAGCGTTCACCATTTATGTCCACCCTTTTTATTCTCCCGCTCAAATAGGATTTTATTAAATTAAATGCTGTTGCTTTAACTCCATAGAAGCACAGTTTTATGACTAGTGTCTCATGGCTAACGCAATCGAATGCCTTGGATAGGTCGCAAAAAAAACCAAAGCATCATACGATTCCTCCCAGGCATCAAATATGTTTTTGATAGTTCAATCCCGGCGTCAGCGGTCGAACGACCACGAGTAGACCCAAATTGCTTAGTGTGCATTAAATTGGTTCTGTTAAAATGGCCTAATAATTGAGATAAAATTAAGTTTTCAAAAATTTTACTGAACGTGGGAAGTACTGAAATCGGCTTAAAGTTATGAGGGTCAGAAGTACTGCCTGTTTTGAATAAAGGGATTATTTGGCTGTGTTTCATAAGATCTGGGAATTCGCCACAGTCGATACAGTTATAGTCACATCCACAACCTGCAATTAATTATAGCAAAATACCAAACACAGCAGAGACATCTATAAATAGCTTTTATTGATTACCAGAAAGCTTTCGACACTGTCTTACATAAGCGGATATGGGAAGTCCTAAAAAATCAACTAGTAATGTACAATTAAGTACTGTCAAAATTATATATATATACAAAAAGCATATACAAATAGCACTAGCCAAATAAATCTCGAATCACTTGGCCCAAGCTTCCCTATTGAAAGGGGGGTAGGCAAGGCGACGCGTTATTACCCGCTATCCTCGAATCCACCATCAGTGAACTGGACTATGATGACTGGCTATACACGGCATAGATATATGCCATTTAACATTCGCAGACGACCTAGTGCTAACGTCATCATCGACGAGCAGTTCGGCTTTAGATCCGCGTACTCGTACGTCCAACAGGTGCACCGCGTCACGGAGCATGTGCTGGACGGTTTCTCTCGATTCCAGGGGCTTAGGATCGGTGCAATCTTTCTCGACGTGGCGAAAGCATTCGACAAGGTCTGGCGTAACGGGCTGATATACAAGTTATATCATCTCGGTATGCCTGACAGACTCGTACTCACAATACGAGATTTTCCCAGGGATCGAAGCTTTTGATACAGACTAGAGGGAACATACTCGGACCCACAACCCATCCGGGCCCCACTCTTTATTCGTTATTCATGAACGACATTCCCAGGCCCTAAAGTGCAACTAGGGTTGTTCGCGGATGATACCGCGCTTTTTACGACCCATTGTAAGTACACTTTTATCCGGCGATACCTCCAGGAGGCAATTACTGACCTAGGTCGTTGGTTTAATCTTTGGCGTATCGAACGCAATCCGGAAAAAAGCACTGCGATAGTCTTCCACCCGTCTGACCGCGTTAGCACGGAAAGGCATGGGTCTCCGATCCAGATGTTTGACCGGCCCATCCCCTGGGCCAACGAAGTCAAATATCTTGGAGTGATCATCAGTAGGGTACGCAACCGTGCGTTGTTCGTGCTAGGAAGGCTTGGGCCGATGATTAACAAGTTTAGTAAAATGTCACTTAGAAATAAGCGGACACTCTACAAAACTTGTGTTCGTCCAATCATGTCTTATGCAAGTGTAGCTTTTGCTCACGTGCCTATGACATCGCTCAAGCTGCTTCAGGTCATTCAGAACCGTGTTCTCCGTAGGGCGACTGGTGCTCCGTGGTACCAGTCGAATCTCAGTCTGCACCACGACATGGGGATTAGCACCATGTATGGTTTCTTTAAGCAGACTGCCAGACGTTATTTTGATAACGCTTCCCATCATAGGAATCCGTTAGTTAGGAAGGTTGTCGATTACGTTTCCATCCCTCCCCCCTCTGTCGTTACTCGGGGATCACTGATTAGGGGCCTCACGGTCCACCACCACGGTGTCCTAGGCACACACTTACGGACCTGGACGACGTAATCACAGCGTCCATCGAAAGATGGAACGCTACGCTTACGGCGTCCAACTCTGACACGACGCGTACACTTAGGCATTCCCGCCTTCTCATACATTTTTTTTATGAATGACTGGACATCGATTGGCTTTAGTCTCGCCTGATGGAAAGCAAGACTAGGCCTAAAATGTAGCTCGCTGTTTCAGTAATAACCTTAACCGTAAATACAGAAGACTGGAGCAAGTTCCATTCCTTTGCAGTTCGCATTAGAAAAGAGGGAGCAAAACGCTTCGTGCGAATAAACGGAAGACTAACAACATAAGAATGACACCGCTCTCCTCGTCTGGATGTCCGTTGGAACGGAGAAGGCGGAATTAAATTGTGTAATTCCTGTGCACAGTCTCCAAAATGTACCTATCCCATAAAAAAATTATAGGCAAGCGACTCGACGTCGGTGGCGGATTTTTTATATTAGTATAAGAGTAGTACGCGTAAGTTATGTTTCTTGCATTCACCCTCGTTCCAATGAATGAATGCCAGTATGCGTACTAAAGTAAGCATCAGTGATTTGAATGCATGTCTGAAATACGTTAGTGATTCATGCTTTTGGCACATGAGCATTTTGTCAATGGGTGACGTCAGACTTGGACGAGAATACAGCATTCGTGCAGTTGTATAAACTGTACCACACCATACTGCACCAAATAAGTGAAGACAAATCAGGGCCGGTATTTCATCTGTGATGTTTGGCAGAAGAGGAGATGTCCCCAATGTGATGTCTCTGTCACTTGCCTTTGCAGACTTAGAGCGATTAAAGAAGCGAACTATATATTTTACTCAGACGCATGTCGTGTAAAAGTTAGGTTTTTTTGTCTTAGTTCTACAATAAACTAAAGTGTTTTCCTTAAATACGACAATGTCTTGATTGTTTGGCATATTGTCAAATTTGAGCAGTCTGTTCTGTGAAATTGGGTGCTTCAAATGAAGATCCGTTTTAGATTGGTACGAATATGTCAATAAAACGAATTGTGTTTCAAAAATAATACAAGAATACGAGTACTACTTACAGTATTAGTTTATGCCCGTATAATGTAAGTACTTATAACCAGCTGAGTGGAACTAGATAAAAAAAATCATCAAGATATTAATAATATATTATACTTATTTTTATGTTACACTTAAGAGCAAAAGAATGCGTTGTGACTGTTCGTAAATAATCCACAGATGGAGTTGATGTTTTTTTCTCAAATAATATTGTAAATAAAAACACAATATGCAAACGTTACATTATGCCATTTTTTAGGTTTCCGTAGCCAAAATACCTATACGGTACCCTTATAGTTTCATCATGTCTGTATGTCGTCCGTCCGTATGTCACAGCCAATTTACCCGGTGACTATAAGCACTAAAATTATGACATTTGATAGGAAGGTGTATTCTATGAACCGCTACATAAAAGTGATGTAGCGGTTCATAAAAATATTAAATTAGGAGGGCACTCCAGGTATGTATATTTGTATAACCGGTTGATGAAAAAAAAATTCAACGCATATAGTGTGGGGTATCCATGGGTTTTAAAGGTCTAAAAATGATATGGAGGTTTCTATAAACACTTTTCCATTTAAGTCAACCGTTGGTGAGATATTAGCTGTCAAAATTATAAAAAGTCTCCCCTCCTCTAATTTCCAAACTATTAATTTTAAAATTCTGAAAAAATTGAGGTGGTGTGCATTAATAAATAATTTTGAACGATTTTTGTTTTGAAAAAGAGGTTTTACGGTTTTTGAATTTTCGCTGAAAAACCGTCCTGCCCAAACAAAAAGTCGTAAGTGCCGTGAGTTCCCATACGACTCTTTAGATTCTAAGTATTGGATAGTGGTTTTAAATGTGGACTACTAGGTGTCGGTACGGAATCCTTCATTGTGCGTAATCCGACACGCACTTGGCCGGTTTTTTAATCTAGTGCAATAAGTAATACCATCGTAAAAAAAATTGCGAGTGAATCGGTACGGTAATAGATCTATTTGAAAATGGTGTTTGAACGATACAATATTTAGAATTAAAAAAGTATAAAATGTAGTTTTGCGGTCTTATGTGCGCTTTTCCAGTGTCTCTTTGTATACTAAGTATCTACTAAAATAAAATTGCGGCCACAAGTATTTTGAAAATTATGTTAAACAGTAATATATATATTTTTTACAGCTATTACACTTAAAAACCAGCATGAAAGAGGTTGGATACCTATTGGAGAATGCAGAGACATCATTAATTATCCAATTCCGAAATCGCTAACAACCGGTTAATATGCGAATCGATTCACCTTAGCCTCATCACTTATTTTGTCATTTCCCAAGTATCAAAAGTAATTTCTAAGGACTAACGAATAACAGTGAGACGGGAGTCGCCGAGTCGCACGCGACGCCACAATAGACAGCACGTACAGAACCCAGAAATTGGGAAATTTGAACGACTATTTGTAAGAGTTATTTAGGAATAACGAAGTAGTTAGAAATTCTTCTAATTGCAAGTATCTCTGTCGCATGGTCATGGTCGCCGCGGGCCAATCGTCCTATTTTTTAGTTACCATTCCATCCAACAATGACAATAAGAACTGACGGATATATAATGTGGTCGCAGTAAAACGTGTCGGGCTTTATGTATCCCTCTAGTCCGCTGGGAATGAAGCAATTTTAAAAGGATAACAAGCTTATTTATTATTTTGTTTCAGAGGTCATGGCTGTGTTTATTTTCTCAAACATCCAAGTAGTTCTTTTACGATGTTCTTTTTCCTCTTCGGAGGATTTGTATTGACATGATTTTAAAAGGATTGCTCATTAGCATTTAGGTTTGAGGCGATATTTCTGGTTTTGGGAAAATTATGTTGTTTGCGAGTTCGGTGGGCGCTCGTTAAACCGGGCTCGGGAACATCGTGTATAGATGTAAAAGGGTCTTTATTCAGAAAAAAAAACCGGTCAAGTGCGAGTCTGGCTCGCGCACCGAGGGTTCCGAACACAGATCGTGTACCCGTTCCGACCCCATTTAATTCAGGAAAAATTGAACGCCGTGGGTACAGCGTCACAAGTCATTGTTGTGACTTTAAACCAAGCACTCTAACTACTTCATAAATTTTAGTTGAACCATCGGTTCTTAACAACTGCGGTAGGCAGATATCAGCAGTTTTGGCTTATACATATTTATATCGCAAGCGCTTTAGAGGCTATGGGAATCTATTGTTTTTCATGCGAGTATGCATGTAATTGCTAGAACTATTTTAATTGACATAAGTCGTTTTGGTTTGGAGATCATTTAGCTCTTGTGATACTAGAACCACAGATATTCGAACTAAATCAGAAGCGAAATCGCTCGATTTGTAACTACGATCGTAAAAATAAAAACGAAATAATGCGTAAATCTGCTTTATCTTAGCTACTCAAACAGGTAGTCAAAGTAGTAAATTGTGTAAAATTATGTTAAATAGCTTCAACTTCACCTAATATTATCAATATAAAATGACAAGTCAATCCCAATGCATGACGTTGTCAAATATCGTGTTATTGACAACTGTCTATAGAGTCCTTATTATATCTTGACCTTGAGATTCGTGACAAATACGTGCATATTTGGAGGTCAGCCTTATACTGGTTCTTCTCAGATGAATTTTCCTTACGTCAGCAGGCATTGTAAATATCTAAATGACTCTGGTCTGGTTCATAGATTCAACTACCACCCCCGAAATCATCAATTTCAGAGATGATTTAAGGAATAAAAAGTATCCTACAGGTTAATCCAGACTAAAAACTCTATGTATACAAAGTTTTTTTGCGATATAAACGTCCGTATCTTTCTTTTACGTTAACTTGGAAGTTTGGTTTTTTCACAGCTTCAAGGGACTGTAGATCTGAGTCTGAGGTTTTAATTTCAACTCGATACCTCTACGCGTTCCCGAGATAAAGGGTCGTGCCAGACAGACAGACAAACGGACAACAAAGTGATCCTATAAGGGTTCCGTTTTTTTACTTTTCAGGTACGGAACCCTAAAAAGTAAAAAAAATCTGCACCTAATAGTTCTTTCAAGATGTTAAAAAAAAAATCAAACATTTATTCTGCAAATAGGCCACAAGGGCACTTTTACATGTCAAAATATTAATTTACAATTTAAGAAAGTCTGACTAAAAAGTAATACATTTTTCATGTCAAATTATTAATTTACAGTTCAAGAAGGGATAATAATTTCGAGTTTACAATTATAACAAAATTAATGTCATACAGTGAAGATAAACTTGCAAAGTTATCTATAACAAATATTACAACATCAGTAAAGTTAGAGATGTATAAGGTCTCAAGATTAAACAAGGAGTATAATGAAATTAATATAATATCCCAGAGATGTACATGGTCTCTGAGCGTCAAAATTAATATTAATTTAATATTGTTAGAGATGTATATGGTCTCTAGGTCACTGATAATAAAAACGAATCCACAACAGGATAATGTCTCTCGTCAATCCCCTATAAAAAGACACTAGTATTAACGTAGTCACTATGTCCTAGCAAGCATGAACAGACCGGACTCCACAAACAGCACCCGATCACGAGTATGACGCGTATCTCAGCCATCGCATCCACTTTCCTCTTCAGAGGATTTGTATTGACCTGATGTTAAAAGGGTTGCTCATTAGAATTCAGGTTAGAGGCCATATTTCTGGTTTTGGTAAAAATAAGTTGTGTTTGCGAGTTCGGGGGCGCTGGTTAAACCGGGCTCGGGAGCGTCGTGTACAAAATGAGAATAACAGTGTAGTATTGGCCTAGCTCCTTGGTATATTCGGCATCTACAAACTTAAAGCACGTTTCGGTATTGAATATAAAGGATATCTGATTTCCGTCCGGATAATAAGATGATAAAAGCTGTCTTCAAAAGTATCTAATGGATACGCTGAAAGTGTCGAATTCATGTTAAGTTACCTGTCGACGTAAAGTTACTTAGGTATATGTATCACAGTAAGCTAGTTAAAGTTGTGATATCTTAAGGGATATAATGACCTGGGTAATAACCTGAGTGTTTACTATTAAAGTTTGTAAGGAACTAAATTATTGAACTCTTAAAAGAAGTTGTTTTGGTACCTATCCTTTTTTTATTACAGTGTTGACACCCTGGAAGCCTGGCCAACTATTCGAGTTATCACCAACTTTAGACAAAACATTAATCGTGCGGTTTTCAAATTAGAAAAGAGCAGGGTTTCATTTTGTTAGGGTTAGGTTTTGTTTAGACCCTGAGACTCTATACATCTCTCTGCAAACGCGTGCCCAGGTTATTCGTCTGATGTATTGTTCACTTATTGCTGTGTGCTTTCACTATAGGTACTAACTATGTTTTTGACTTGTAAAAGAGCCCTTGAGTGAGGCCTACTTACAGAATAAATTTTTGATGTTTGATGTTTTGTTTCCCAATATTTTCTTTTATTTCCGGAGCAATCGCGAAATAATCGTTCCTCTGCTTCAAGTTTCTCATTAGCGATTTTGTTTACGGATTGACTAAAAAAAATGTATAGAGTTGACACATTATGAATTGATATACAGTAGAGTTACAGTTTTCTGTTGCCGTATATAAATACATATTGACCAAGGATATTGGTATAAGAAATAGGCTATGACCGAACACGAACGAGCACGGATTGGAACATTTCGCAAAAATTATGTATTTTTGAAAAATAATTCTCCATTAATGGTTAGCGTTGGTGTTACTTAAACATAATATGATAGGTAGTTGTGTTAGTATACATACAACATATAACCCAAACCTTGTAGAGCTATGAGGCTAGTTCAATTTGTACGTGATTCTCTTCTCATAATGATTACATTATAATATTATCGTCGACTCGATAATGTATTTCTGTTTTACGCCAGACTAAACTCCTAAGTAAGTTACAGAATAAATGTACAGTGAGCCGCAACAAATCAGTTCCTAACTTGCATTAGTTTAACTAGTCGCGAGAGGCGCGGGGAACTGTCTAATCTCTCGTCTAGCATAAGTTATTTTCAAAAGAAACACAAACGAACGTTACCACTTCACTCTTATAAACCGCTGAACCGATTGAGATGAAATTTGGTATGGAGATAGTTTGAGGTCCGGAGAAGCACATAGGAGACTTTACTCCGGAAATAATCCCTTAAGGGGTGGAACTTTGCATGGAAGTGCGATAACTGGGTAAGCGCCTGATATAAAAGAATAACAATAAAATTCTGATGGTCCACCTCAACGGATTTCGGCTGCCTCTGCAGAGGTGTGAGGGTGCACAAAGGTGTGCACTCAGGGCGAGATTTGTGGATCCCTCTATCCTTTCCATGGACGGTATCCCTTAATTGCAACCGTCTACGACCCTGAGCATCCCTGTTAGTTGGTTTGTAGGACAGGCAGGGGTTACCGTAGCTTCAGGGCGCAAGTGTTACCTTATCCTAGCAACTTGGAAAACACTAACAGATGTAGAGCGTATAGCGCGTCATTAACCCGTGAGTATGTATTAATCTTACATCAAATGCAATGTAACTATTTAAGGCGGAAGAAAATCAAACACTTATTGCAGGTTTCCTATAACTTAATTAATAAACTCGAAATATAAATCTGTGACAACTAAAAATAAATCAATAATTTATGACGTGCTCGTCACTCCGTCTTCCCATAGACGGGCGGTTGGCCGCTACAAGACCATACCAACGGGCGTTCATGCATTTCATACGATTCAATCTACGAACATGAATGCGCGCTTTTCGCCCCGCTGCTGCCTGGTGTCTACACGCAGACCGCGGCTTGAGTAAGCCCTTTGATTGATCGAGTTTTGACAGACAACGTTCCATTATGATTAAGTGTCTGTTGTAAGCATTCTACCGAACAGTTCTGTTCTGGCAGTATAAACATTTATGTTATACTCCGACGGTTTCATTCTAGTCGGGTTTTTAGTGTCGTCGATGCTTTCAAACGACTTTTTTATGATATTTTTATTACTGAAAGGAGCGGTGTTATTGCAAGTTGTTTCACTTTGTTCGCTTTGCCCCGTATCTACGTAGTTAACGGAGGGTCAGACGTAACGTAGTGTGGTGAAGACTGACTGTTGTTACGTTTCCTCGATTTGAAGCAGTACACTTAACTTATACGGCTTGCCTGAGTGACCTATCTGGAGTAGGTAGGCGGGGTTATTTAGATTACGTAGCTAAAAACTGCTGGTAATAATACCGTATGCTGATGGTTAGGACCCTGGGAATATAAATTCATGAAAAATAAATGTACTACTTGTGTACACATATCATTTAGCGATTATGGTTTAAATTATATTATAAACAATCTTTTTCCTGTAATAAATTACCCTCGGATACTATTAGTAGCAGTATCTTTAAATATAACGTGCTATTATTAAAAAGAAAAGTTTTTTCTTAGGAATTTTAGATTAGATTCATTGTGAAAACTCATTTACAAACGTAAAAATGCTGAGTGTAAATTACATCGTACCGAAAACGTATACCTTGGTTTTTTGAAAACTCGAGAAATAAACAGTTTCCCAGTTCTCACTACATTGCCTTTTTTCCTGTAACATGCTAACTGCTTGAGACTTTTTTTAATTACAGGAAATTTTTTGAAAGTTTTTCAGTTTAAAGAAATAGTCTTAAGCGAGGGTTTTAGTTTTCGGTACTATGTTATTTACACACTGAGTGGCACTTTCAAGAAGCGTGCGAACTCCTCGCCCTTGACCTTGTCTTCACAGTTGCGTTTTATGACAGACTTCAAGATACTGTGCGTCGGGAATTCCGTTTTCGTAGTCAGCAAGAAACGCGGGCGCCTGACCGGAATATCAAACGATGAAAGGCAAAGGTAAAGCGCGAATAAAATACGACAACAGGGAAAATCAAGTTGAGTATTTCGAATAAATAGGTGGAACTTAACAGTATAATTTGGAAAATTCTTAGTATAAGACTTATTAGCATTGAAGGGTCTCTTGGGGTGAGTAAATAAGCCTTACTGAAAGTTCTGACAGACATCAGTTTAATAGAATCAAAGCAACTGGTGGAACAAGGAAGGTGTATTTTGTAAGCCAGTGTGGCCAAATAACTTCTTTAAAAGGAGTATATTTTATTTTTTGGAATGTACAATTTTTTTGCAATTCACCCTTATATTACTTATAGAAAAAATCTATCTATATCAATACAATAATCGAAATATCATTAATTAAACTAATATCTATATAATAAAAACATAACTTTAAACTATATATTTTCCTTTATGCATAATATAGAACAAAAATAAAACAAGATCAAACTAACTACCTAAACCTAAACTAAAGGCCTAAACTGTATGGGCATGGGTCGCCCAAGTGATTCTTCCTTAAAATAAACTAGGGTGGCATTTCATAAATGTAAATAAAAATAACGCGGGGCATTATGCTGCATTTTTGGGATGGTTTGGACTTTTATATCTATTCTAAAGATGATACTTAGTTTTTGTTCTGCTTAACCAGAGTCAGAATACTTTAAGAGTACGTAGTCGCAGTACAAGCACTAAATTTCTCCCTTAGTAGGTACGATGCCAGCTTTATAGCTTATATCACCCACCTGGGGCCACAGACAAAAATAAATTATACCGGATAATAGTTCCTCTGAAACTTGTGGGCAGCATAAATCGTCACCGTTACATATCCCATGAATTCCAATGTTCTATCCAGTCGTGGTTGAGAAGAATACCTCTACTTATTCCCCACTAAATAACTTTTAACATGCATAATTTATGATGAGTCCACGACGTTTTAGGCGTTTCAGCAGTGATATGTCACTAGGGCACAACAACGTCATGCAGGGTTATACTTATCACATTTAAATCTCGCAAAATATTTCAGACCCTTGACTGAATTAACCGAGCAAGTGAAGAGATAGAAGGTTTTCGCTTGTATAATAAATAGTATTCAAGTTAGAATTAGGTAAACGTGACAGGTGGAGTTCTTGTGACAGACCCAATACACTTTCAATCTTTGGATGTCATCTTGTCGGAATCAAGATGTTAGACATCGGGATTGGGACGTGTAAATTAGATCCCGTGTGGTTGGATGTGCGGAAATTATGTGCATGACAGAAGCGCCACCTAGCGTTTGTAATTATTCGGGCCAATGTTAAATATTGACTTATAAATATTTTACTTATTTATTAAATGCGAAATACATTTAATAGAGAGCGAAAAAGACCCCTAAACTGTAAATAGTATTTAAAAAGGTTTTCTATTATATACATACCTTGTGTAGACAAACAGCTATTAGAAGCAATTTTAAAAGTATGTACCACAATATACATTTCCAACTTTAGACAGATATACAGATGCAAGGAATTAAAGAAGACTGTGAAGAGCGGGATAAGGTTTATTCACCTCGCTAGCTCGGAAAGCCCTTTTTTATTCTTTAAAAACAGATAGCAAAACTGCTTTTTATCCACAAGATTGCAAAGAATAATTGAAATCCGAACGTGCAATTTGAAACTTTTTTAAACAATAACATGTAAAGGCCAGTCCAGACAGTCCAGCACCAATAATTTTATTTTGTGCTGTTGTGTTAAAAAACTAGTACCTACGCCAAATCTCGGGATTAGGTAGTGGACCCCGGGATTCCAACTATATTTAGGATGCTACTGGACTGAAAAAAAAGGTATATAGTGAGGTGAAAAGATTTGTGTTATACACGGCTGCAAAGTTTTTTTACGTCTCGTGTGTTGCAACACTCGGTACGTTCAGGATTCTATTTTTGAACCACTCGCTTCGCTCAGGATTCTATTTTCGAACCACTCGCTGGGCTCGCGGTTCAACCATAGAATCTATTTTCTAGCTCGTAGTTCAACCCTATAATCCATTCGCTAGCTCGTGTTTCAATTCCACACTCGCGGTTAAAATACATCTTTGCGCCTTTATATAACAAATAACTATTGATAGATACAAGACGACATCCTTATGAATTATTATTTAAAATACATTGAAACAGATTCCCAATGACAACTAAGGAATTACGAGCTGTCTTTTGACAGATCAAAACTTTCAAAAGTAATGGCGTTTAAGTACCAGATTCAAACCAGATTGCGTATCATGTTTCCAATACCAAATTCTGGACTAATATTGTATTCATAAAGATAACAGCCTTTTAATTCTTATTAAAAAGAGTGTACTGCTTGATTGTTTTAATTTTGGTAACTGACAAGACATTGATTTTTTTATTATTATTTTGATGAGGAAAGCCGATTTGCGTTATATGGGTAGGTTTCAAAACAACATCCTTTTACTCTGCAGACACTTTCGTGTTTTAAAAGTGAAAAGGCACATTTGAATTACTTCATTCATTTAACTTGTAAGCCACTCTAGGAAAAATACAGAATATTTAATGTAATTTTTCCAGTTTACACCACGACAACGATTATTTTCCATTTCAAAGTACCTTTCAAAATACAAACAGATTGTAGGAGATTCCATAGTAACTTTGATAGACTTGCCCGAAAAATTACACATTTCTGCCAGGACGTGCGCAGCGATCGTTTTACTTACCCCCACCCCCCACCACGTACTTCGCACTTAGCCAATTCAAATAGGTCATAGAAACAAGCACTTTTGAAACGTCAGTTATAACATCATTTGAAAATAATTATTCAGAGCAATTTATGAATGCAACTATTATTCTTTAAAAAAATGGAACTGCTTTAAATATGTCAAAAGATAGCGTAATAAACAGAGCTCGGAATAGGTAGTGCCTATTTACCTAAACTTCGCGGGAGGACGTAACTAAGAGTGGTTACAAGCACCAAAAATAATTATTTCTTTTTATTGAATGTGGGGTTTCCCGGGATTTACTGTATTATTCTAGAGGCTTAATACATTTCTCTTTACTTATAAATCTTGTTATATTGCATATTATTTGTTTAATTACCGTGAAATAACAATCAGTCATTAAAAATATAATATAGATCAAATTGAATCAAAAGGATTCCGAAATTTGATATTTTTTAGTTGACTTAGATAGAATTATACTCCTTTTTTCCATGAGAGGGGACCTGTGTCCAGCATTAGGGCGTATATAGATTGCTGATGAGACAGAACTGTGATATCGTATAGAAAATTCTGACATTCATTCCGACGTTTCGAGTCCTTTACAGCACTCGTGGTCACGGAATCTATTTTAAATTCATTATACGCGATATAATCGGTTGAAAAATAGTTTTATTTAATATGTTAGTACATGTACACCATCATATTAGAAATAAATTAGAATACATCTGTATGATATCTTCTATGCCATATCATAGTTCTGTCTCATGACCAATCTATACACGCCCTAATGCTGGACACAGGTCCCCTCTCATGGAAGAAAGGAGTATAATTCTGTCTAAGTCAACTAAAAAGTACCAAATTTCGGAATCATTGATGTTATTTCAAGGTAATTAAACAAATAATATGCAGTATAACAAGATTTATAAGTAACGCGATGTATTAAGCCTCTAGAATAATACAGTAAATCCCGGGAAATCCCGCATTCATTAAAAAGAAATAATTATTTTTGGTGCTTGTACCACTCTTAGTTACGTCCTCTCGCGAAGTTTAGGTAAATAGGCACTACCTATTCCGAGCTCTGGCAATAAGAAAGTCAAAACGTAAAATTACAATATATAAAAATATTAGCCTAGACACTTTCTAGAATAAAATCTGAATGTTGAATGGAAAATCACAACAAAATTATATCCAATTTCGTAATTACTAAAATAGTTATTAATATGAAATGATTTAACGCAGTAACTTTTGAAGAGATTCAAAAATTATGATATATTTTTCGTTACTAAATAAATTGTCTTTTATACACATCATGATTCAATTTAGTTTTCAATTGTCTCTTACATCGAGTTTCGAAAGCAATATCTTCTTAAGTGGAGCCACTCTCTGATCCAATGGGAATGGCGTTATATCAAATTGGTCTTTATAAATACCTCTTTGATCTTGGACAGCAATCAGATATCAGTATCCACTCTTAGGGGAGCCGGGGAAACTGCCAGTCGAGATGCGTATAGTGGTATACTACATTTGAACCTTAATCTACAAATAATAGTCTAAAAGTGGTAGAGCACTTTCTTGGTTTAGTGTATCTGCGTCTATTACAAATATACAAGTTACATTGACGTCCTAGTTAAATCTGATCGGTAACGTCAACAGTATTGCTATACTCTATAATTTAGTTGCTTGTGCGAACGCGGATAAAATTAGTCCTGCAGGCGAATCACGTAACTCTATGTACTAACGGTAGATAGATTTTACTGTCAAGTTTAAAGTATAAATGTATGAGCTGACAATTAGAATTTGACATTAAAATCTACCTAACGGTAGTACAAAAGTTACGTGATTACCCCGCTGGTGGAAGCTGTACGGTAAATGCTATCAGTTGTTTAAGTTTGCAAAGTGACTTGGTCCTACTTGGTTGCACTTTGGCATTTGTTTTTTTTTTAAATCTGCCTTTGCCTAGGTATTATTATGCAAATAAATACCATATTTTGTTTGTACGATGAGTATCAAATTGGTATAATAAAAATAAAGGTATTATTCTAAACTAGTATTTGCCCGCGATTTCATCCGCGTAAACTTCCGCTTCCTATCTTATCCCTTCCAAATATGATATTCGTGATAAAAAGTATCCTATATATTAATCCAGGCTATAAACTCGTTGTATATCAAGTTTCATCATAAACCACTAAACCGTTTTTGCGTGATTGAGTAACAAACACCCAAACGTCTAAACTTTCGCATTTATAATATTAGTGGATTGTACCGAGGTACATTTGTAGTACCGGCCGTGAATCGAAACTAGTCGAAATCGACTAGGTATGAACAAACACTCCTTGATAAAAGTTATTATAAAGTACCTGTATCATTTTAAGTTTTGCATCCATTAAATTACATCTGTAGTGGAAACTTGAATACATATCTGCTTAAATCCTACTTTCATAATACAATCAAAAGCTTAAAGCTTTACGAGTAAACTGCAATGGTTTTCAGTTTCTTTTTAAATCTTAAGGTGATCTAGGTTTCAATGACTCAAATGTTAAAAGGCTAAAACTTTAAGCTCACTTCTTCCTCAGCATGACGGCACTAAATATAGTTGTCTTTAAAAAAAATCTTCTTTTCAGATTTCCAGTCTTCTGGACTGGTTATGTCAGCAATCCATATTCACGCACACTGTTACAACGTCGGCCAAGATTCCTAAGTCTCGTCAGAAAACGCCGAGATGCGCCCGAAAACGAAGAGATAAGAAGTACAAAAAAGACAAGAGCCCCATTATGTTCTCTTTGGCTGAAGGCTGTGGGTGCGTGAATTTCCGCGGGGGGCGTCGGAACCGGTCCCTTGGCGAAGACTCATCGTCGTGTCGTAGCTCCGAGATCGAACAGGAGGTACCCAAGAAGCTGGGACGACGGCTCTTCATGGGAGAATGCAATATGAAAGCCCTGGTGCCCTTCTTGAAATTCTGGAAAAGGGATGATGCCAGTATGACAAAGGCTGAAAGAAGTAAGTAAATTTAACTAAAGCATCATGACTCGATGAAAAAATTTTGCATTTTGGAATTTGCTACTGTTTATGGCCTCATTTACGCCATATGTATTTATGAGGCCTCATGGCGTAAATTTGTGAACATAAATTTGCATTGCATTTTAGCGCAAGATATAAAAGAGATCGATTTTTTTAAAAGACAGAATGACATACGTTTTCAACTATTAGTATACGCAACGAGAGTTAGTTTAAACACATTTAAGCCACATATTATTTACAGTTTGCATATATGTTATAATTTTTAAGGTGGCTCATGGGACTTCTGTCAGAAACATGTATACATGAAGGCATGCTTGTTACTGGGCCGTATTGTATCGTTAGAGCCAAGGCAAGGGTGGTATCATTCATTACGAAAAGACTTACGAAGTCTTCAAGTCTTATCATGTTTTTCTCAAAGAAGGAGGCATTGCAAAACTTGGTCCGTAAATTCACGTTTTTACGGGCTTTGTTATACATTTTCTTAGTAAAGGTGTATTTAAAGGTGTAATGCTTTATTTTAACGAACCTGGAGGTACCATTGCAAATATATTGTGATATGTCAGTATGAATATAGCGGATTTATTTTGAAAAGAACAATGAAGTTGATTTATTTTGGTCAGGTGTACAAAACATTGTTGCAACAAATTTCTACTCTTTGTATACCATGGCCAACTTATGACGGGTCATCAGGGGGCTAGTGTAATTTTTAGCATTAGAAATTTATCGGTGACATAATCTTATCATGGAGTCATCACCACACCACCAGCGACAATTAGCTAATTAACTATGTTTTACAGTATATTTTTAAATTCATCCATGAAATCTACTAGTGATATACAAAAGGTTACTTTAATCAATAAAAATATTTATTGGCGGTATAGACACATAATACATTCAAAATAGTCTCCCGGTTAGTAAATGAAAGAGAAAACCAAACGAGTATTTAATATATACCTATTCCTTTACTCTGAAGTTCATCTAAACCTTAACTCCCCGACTGGCGTGGTCAGGGATGATGGTAAGAGACCTGATGGGGTGTATTTAGTTCCCTGGAGTTTGGGACGGGTGTTGGTGTGGGGTGCTACCTGTGTAGACATACTGGCACTGTCCCACCTCCAACGGACTACAGTAAAAGCGGGTGCAGCGGCGGAAAATGCCGAAATTTTAAAGCGTAATAAATGTAGGGGCCTCGGCAGAGAGTACAATTTTGTACCTTTTGGTGTCGAAACTCTTGGTCCATGGGGTTCCAGCGCGCACAAGTTATTTACTGAAATCGCAAAGCGTTTGGTTGACGTAACTGGTGACCGAATAGCTGGCGACTTCCTCGCGCAACGTATGAGCATTGCGATACAGCGAGGAAATGGCGCCAGCATCCTCGGTACAATGCCGCAAGGGTCTGTTTTAGATTTAAGTTAGTTGTAATTATTTAATTATTATTACCGCTTGTAAATCAATAAATGTTGAAATCTAAACCTTTATAATATTTTACTTAGTTGTTCCCCTTAGGGACCTACGCGCTACCTGAATAGGATCGGCCCAAACCCCGGTTAACAAATTAAGGACTGGGACAAATACGGGGCAACCTTTAATTTCTTCAAGCGTGAACTGTCCTGGAAAACTCGACATTAAACTCCTTTACGTCACAGTACAGATTACACTAGGAGTTACTAAGTACCAGTACCTAACAGTGCGTTGTTAACCAAGGGTAATAATCCACCTATTTGAGAGGAGATAGTTTAGCGAAATAAAAATACAAAATATGCTGCCTAACACTATAATATTTCCCTTGGAGCTGGCCTTGTGAAATAACGTAAGCTAATATGCCTTCTTGCCTATTCTGTAATTCTGTTAATAGCCTAAATAAACTTTTTTCATATTAATTTTTCATTGTTTCATGTATTTCCCGGCATTAACTTGCTACTTTAGTTAACACTACTTGCTACTTTAACAATTAATTTAAATACACGCTTTTTACTGGAATCCTTTGAATGATATAAAATTGGAACATGACTGTGTATTTATTTAGGCACTTTTAACAGGACGGGCCTCGGTCGGGGAATAACCCCGACTGGTTATTTATTATACTAGGGTTGTACTAAAATACATACCCAAGTATGTCCGATGCATCCACATATGCTTTATCGCACATTTAACTGACCATTGGTAGACTTTATCTGATTCAGATTCATTTATTTCATTGAGAAAAAAAACAACATAAATTTGCATTCATGTCAAGAGCATACAATTTTCAAGTCCTCATAGACAATTAAGATATAAATACTAATAATTAAGATATAAAACCTTAAACGTATAGGATCTTAGAGTATTAATATTTCTATTATTATATACAGATCGTATACGCGTGCCACCAAGAGGGGCGGAAAAGGGTTTATGCAGATAAATTGAGAATTTGTTTAAACTGGCTGGCGGTTTACCATAAATTACGTCCTTAATTGGGCGGGTAAACGTTTGGCTGACGTAATTGGGCACAACTGTCATATCAAATAGATTGTGCTAGACAAAACAATGAAACTATGACAGGGACAACAAATGATATGTAACTCTCTGTCGCTCTTATACAAAAATGTATATGACCGTCTCTAAGTATCTATCGTTAAATTTAAATAATCACAATTACTTAAGAGTTAAATAGTGGACAGCCGAGGGCATAAATACGTAAACATTGATAATGGTATAAGGTAATAAAAATACATATTGGTGCACCTGACTGG
Organism: Epiblema foenella; assembly: GCA_963556455.1. Taxonomy (NCBI): domain Eukaryota; kingdom Metazoa; phylum Arthropoda; class Insecta; order Lepidoptera; family Tortricidae; genus Epiblema; species Epiblema foenella. Next base: position 10,873,742 of record OY747099.1, on the reverse strand, counting down.
ACACGTTAAAGGCCTCTTAATATGGGTAACAATAAAGCGCGAAAATATATTTGACACGACTTTGTTTTTAGGGCCGTTAGGATTTGTCAGATATTTTTGCCTGCTTTGTATATAACAAATATTAATGTTGGTGACTGTACAATATCTAGGTATGTTCTTTGCAAAACATTATACAAACTCGATTCGTTACAATTACAATCTACTCTAGCACTTGCTAGGAGTACAAAAGATTTTCAACTGATATAAAATACTGATATAAATACCTACGTGGATTCCCAGATACTGTATAGTATGTATATAACTGGGTGTACCTACTGTGCAGCAAGCAGTGTAAAATGCCGATTGTTATAATCCATACGATAATCCAGCACTCAATCACTTTGTGTAATTTAGTGCTTCAATTGAAATACAACACTAAGCTTTCAATAGGTGCATCGAGCATTTATTTGATTAGTTTGTTATCTGACTGCGGCAGGAATGGGTTGTATATTTCTTTAGCACGCTCTGCAACTTAACGGCTCGAAACGAGCAAAGTTGTGAGGCGTCGTTAGACAGACTCGTTTTAGTAGTGGGAGGTGGGAGTGATATAAGGTATGTATAATACTATTTAAAAAAAGAAGTGTATTTTTTTATTTTACTTTTTTATTTCAGCCATGAAAGCGGCCATATTGATTCAGCAATGGTACCGGCGGTATTTGGCGCGTATGGAGGTACGGCGGCGATATACATGGACCATATTCCAGAGCATCGAGTACGCTGGAGAGCAAGATCAGGTTAAAGTAAGTTACAAATAAAGTTAGAAAAGGTTTTCCCTGACAGTCTATACGATTTTGACAAAAGAGTGACACTAGCTGTCCTGTAGAGGATTTTTTCACTGTACTTCTTCTACGATGATGTCTTTGCATTGCACTCATAACGTATTGTTTTGAAATAAAATTCGTAATTGTTGCGCTACTTGCGCTGCACTATGGCTGCTCTCCGTCACTTTCAAAATATGGACCATGATGGCCCAATTTACAGGACGTAGTTATGCGATGGAATTAGATGAAAATATATCTCTCTCCCTTTAACTGTGTCCTGTACGTTGGGTCATCATGGTCCATTGTGTGAATTCGACATTAGATTTGAAAACCCGTGGAAGACCCGCTCGACTAATGTAAATTTGACTTGTTAAAACTCGCTTTACTTTTCGATGTCAACGGCATTTTTTGAGCCATTATGGAAACATGACTTTTCCGAAGTAGAAAAGCCTGCCGAATCCGATTCCAAATGTTGCCAAACCGAATTAAACATAATTTTTACTTCGGAAAAGTCATGACAACCACAATGTTTGACGACCTCATTAGCCTAGCTGATTAGTGAACCTGCCTACGAAGCGTGAGGTCCCAGGTTCGAATCCAGGTCGGGGCATGTATTACCACGAATATTTGTTCTTGAGTCTTGGATGTTTCTATTATTTATGTATCTATTTACTTATCTATATAAGTATGTATATAGTTGCCTGGTATCCATAGTACAAGCTGAGTTTAGTTTGGGACTAGGTCGATATGTATTAGATTGTCGACAAATATTTATTACTAGCTTTTGCCCACGACTTCGTTCGCGTGAACGTCTACTGACTATTCCTTCCCCTTGGTAGATATATTCTGCAGGTTAGGTTATAAACTCTTTAACTTTGACTGACTCACTCAAAATGTACTGAAACGTTTTTACGTCTCAAAGTTACAACCTTACAAAGTTTCTTATTCATATAAATGTATTAGCAAGTGAAATGGGCCCCATTGTTCATGAAAGGAGGCATGTGTCTTGAAGTAGGATGTAATAGGCGGATAATGAAACAAAATGGGTAATATGATTTTTCAATAGGCACATTTTAGACATTAAACATTGTTTTTAGGCATTTTTTTTTTTTAACTGGTCAAGGGTACTGGCCAGGAAATTCAGGCGTTAAATACATATTTCATTCCAGCCCCGAGAACGCCGTCGACTCGATCCCATATAGTATATATACGTACAAATAATTTTTATGATTTCTTATACTACGTAACGAAATACAATGTGTGTTAAGAAACTAAGTCATCAAATCCATGTAGCATAATGGTGTCATGGTTCGATATTGCGTACGTATGCACATTTGTTCGCTTGTTCAATGAAGTTTCCCAATTCCCTACTTTCCGAGCCTTAGTACTGACATGCTCGATGTAGCGACTACAGGGGAAAACATATTATGATTGAATGGAACAAAAACTTCTATGTTTCTCGAATTGCAACGTGTTAGGAGTCCGACATTATAACCCAAGATCTGTAATGACCTACAACAATATGACACGCTCTACTTGCAGTGAACACCGGTCACTTTGGGCACATGTCTCTACGCATTATCCCTCTGTATGAAACTTTATTTAATACTTCTAGTTTACTAAGATTTTTTTTTCATATGTACTTGTAGTTGACTAAGACAAACACGTTTACAAAAGTGTTAAATTTTCTCCATTAATCATAGGTATTTTTCTAGTGAAGAAACACTTTCCAAAACGTACAATCGAACCGGTGACATCCTGACATACGCAGCCAATCACTTTAACTAAGCTGTCTGCATGAAAAATCAGTCATCACACTCGGTTACCAAATCGTTCAACCAGTTCTTTCTTCTCTTTTTCAAAGCCTTGGGGATGCGTACTCAGAGTGACATCTACCAAAAAGACTCGCGCTTCCTTAACTTCAACTTGTAATTTAAAACAGTAGTAATATTTTTAACTACCTACGCGCATATTATCGTTTTACAATTATGTATAAACTAATCAGTCAAGTAATCCATGTTTTCATATTACCTACATTGAATAAGTATTTTAGATAAGCTGACCTATAGTAACCAAAAAGATTTGTATCGGTTTCTATGGGTCCTTAGGATAGACACAAAATTACCATGCCGGCGGGAATGTCCACCGCACGATCGCGATATCGCAGACATATAGTCCCCATTCATCCCGATACCTCTGCATACCGGGTAGAGTCAGTCCGACCCAGGTCGGGCCTGGCTGAGTTCCTAGCTGATCTCTTCTCAGCTAGGATTGGTTTAGTGAAACAGCGAAAAAACTCCAGTAGTTTGATTCCACCCACACATCAGATTGGTTGAGGCCGCTCAACCAATCTCACTGGAGCGCATACTCTTAGAGTATTCCAGTTGCAGTGTTTAAACCCCCTGTGTGGTCGCGTTGGAGGTTTCTCCTGGATTTTCCTCAGGCCACTTTCCAAACAAACGCGCACTCACTATCGCTTTATTGGGCCCGGCCTGTAAAGCCAGTCAGGTTCAAGAAAAAAAAACTGTTTTACATTTCTCAACCATCCATTTTTTATTCAACAAAAATAATAGAGTGGAGTGGAATTTCTATAATTTTTATGCAGGCATATATCAAACCGCTGGTCAGTCAATGCTGACAACAATCGTCTACGTCCAATTTATTTAATCTCCAATTTTATAAACAGTAAAGTTATTTAGGCTCAATGGGTCAGCAAGTTTTGATTTAAAACGCAAGCGCTTTAAAGGCTGTTAGTCAGTACCTAAATAACGCAAATCTAAAACATAATAGATTTGCGTTATTTAGGTACTGTTTACAATTATGCATGTAAATAATTAATAGAACTTCAGGTAAGTACTGAAATGTGGTAAACATTCACATTCACATGAGTCGCTTTGGTTTTGAGATAATTAAGCTCTAAGAGTCACAAAGATCCGAAATCTTTCATAATAATAGCTCATCATTCAATTCAATTCAATTCATTTATTGCATACATGTCAGTCACACATCATAATCAGTTGGTAGCGACATTACTCAGTTTATAACTACGATGGTAAAACTAAAAACTTTACATGAAAAGACGTACTTTATCTTAGCAACTATAAGACTCAAATTATTGAATTCTGCAAGTAGTAAATAATCTAAATTAACTTCGATTCGACTTGAACGAATGGCATCTGTGTAATGGCACGTCTTTGACACGCCAAACGTCAAATATCGTGAATTTACAACAGTCTACACTCGCCTCACGATACGTCCTTACTGTATCTTGACCCTACGATTCGTGTCAACTTTGTGCATATTTGGAGCTCAGACTTACACTGGTTCATCTGAGTCGAATATTCGTAAGTCAGCGGGTATTGTAAATATTCTACATGATTCTGGATCTATGAAATTCAACTTCCACCCCCGAATTTATCTATATGAGGGATGACGAAGGGATAAAAATGTTAATCCAGGCTATAAACTCGTTGTGTACCAAGTTTCATCATAATCCGGTCAGCAGTTTTTGCGTGATTGAGTAACAAATATCCAAACATCTTAACATCCGAACTTTCACATTTATAATATTAGGGAGAATAGTAGGAATTTGCTGTATTTTGTAGGCCCTCAGATGACACCATTATCACACTCGACCACTCTAACAACGAAGATATATAAATTATAGGTAGAGGTAGTTTGACAATGTTGACAACAACTGACTAACATAATTAAATCTCTAATTTCAAACAGTCATTATGGGTTGAGAGATTTTTGGTTATTTGTCGGTAGTCCCCTTTTTTACCCTCAATTTTTTCACATATTATCTGTTTATTGTACAATTTTTGAATAAGATTCTTTTTATTTTGCTTCCAATTATATGCTTACCAATTTTCAAGCCTTTATATCACGAATTGAAGGACTTCCCATACAAAGTTCAACCCCTCTTTTCACCCCCTTTCATCCCCAATCTGTATGATTTTTATAGCCTATAACCCGTCCGAAGATCAATTAAAAGTATTAGTGAAGGTTGTATTGAAATCTATTGGCTAGTTTTCGCGTGATGGTGAGACAAATAAACAGACAGACAAACAGACACAAATTCTAAAAACTGTTGAAATGTGTTCTGTTATCGATTCTAAGACCCCTCCATCGATTTTTTTGCTAATATCTTCTATGTACAGACTTTCGAACCTCTACAGCTTTATTATATGTATAGATAGATAGATAGATAGATTTATTAATGTGTGTTTAGTCAGATTTCCCCTTCGATAAATATTTAATTTAATTTATTTTTACATGATAATGATTGGTTTAAAACTGTCAATCTATGATATTGTGGTTGTTTGCTGCGTAGGCGACATTGTTAAGGGATCAATTATTAAATTAAGAGAGATTTAGCAAAGTGTTAATATGTAAATCTTAACGCAAATCTCCTAAGATGATAAGTAGGTAGGGATAATCTGCTATTCTACTTCCTCGTTTAGGTAACATTGTTAGTAAACATTGAATACTCGTCGCTCGAGATAATTATGCTTTACAGTACCCGATTAACAAAGCCGTTGTAATTAAGTTATCTCCGCCAAGATTCTAAAATGTAAATTATTCAAAACGCCACTCTGCACGAAGGGATTTGCATTTTGTTTGAGGCTAGTTAGCTTATTTGTGACAAGAGATTTCTTTAAAGTAATGAACGAACGGCGAGTAGTTGTTTCGAATATTTTTGATTACACGTGACGTGATATGAATTTTGTCAAGGGCACATAAAATACGAAGAATAGGTTTGTTTATTCATGCGAATTATTTTAGGAGATACCGTAATATTCTTAATATGTGGTTGTTCAGCAAATCTATATTATATATTTCAACAAACGTCACATTAGGTTTAAATTATAGCCGAATCTCTTTCCAAAGATCGACGTGCAATATTTATCGCCATCGCCACCACCTACCTACTCTAATTAGTAATTATATTTCTGACGCATGATCCTGTTAATACTAGTTAACGGGTACTAATAATTTTAATTCATAAACTTCAAACACATGGTAAATGTCTTCTTTTTAATGAATTCTGATTTTTAAATATTGTTTTCCAATAACCAAGGAAGTAAGAAGTATGATTATGATTAAATTAAATCGCATTTAACGGAGAGCAGCTCGAATCGTCGGCTGCCAGCGTATTTCTTATCTGACTCCTTGGCATTGCGTAGAGATGTAGCCTCACTCTGCATTTTCTATCGCTTGTATCACGGGGAGCGCTCAGAGGAATTGTTTGGAATGATCCCTGCCGTATCTTTTCGTCATCGTCCTACGCGTCAGCATTTCCATCCTCACCATTTAGATGGTTGGCAGTTCAAAACTGTGCGTTTCTCAAGAAATTTCCTGCCTCGCACAACCAAACTATGGAATGAACTGTCGCCTGCGGTATTGCCGGACCGATATGACCTTCAAACCTTCGAGAAAAGAGCGTATTCCCTTCTGAAAGGCCGGCAACGCACTTGCGACTCCTCTGGTGTTGCAGGTGTTTATGGGCGACGGTAATTGCTTACCATTAGGCGATCCGTCTGCTCGTTTGCCCCCTATAACATAAAAAAATAATAATAAATAAATAGGATTTAGATCTTTGATCTTTTATCTAGCGGTGACTTCAATTTGTTCCTCTAAAAGCTCGTTTATAGTAATTTATTTCAAAGATTATTAGATTTTTATTCGAGTTCAGTCGAGTATTAAGACATTGGTTATTCGATTTTTTGTCGAGCATAGATGTGAACTGAAATTGTTTTAGCGGGTATTTATTTATTTGATGGTATGGCATATACAAAATGTAGGATATTAGTTAAAACTATCATATCATAAGTCAGCGGCGTGATTTAAGCTGTTGTGGCTCTGGGCCCACAAAATCGCTATGTCTTTGCACTTGCGCGCTTTCACACCATACAGGCGCGCAGTACTCTGCAGCAGAGTACATGAGGCCGAGCGCAATAGTTCGGAGGACGTCAGCAGATGCGCCCCATGATGTACTGATAGTTTATATAGTATGTTGTTGCGTGTGGCCACAGCCTCAGGGATGTTTTTGTGAGATACTCCTTGTATGTCAGAGATCTGTCTAGAGTGATGCCAAGGTACTTTGGATGAGGATTGTATTTGAGACTTACCCTGTAGTTTAACAGAGGCTGGTAATCGGCGTGTTTGTTGTTAAAATGGAAGCACGCAACCTCTCGTTTACTAGGACTAGGTGATGAGTCTCCAGACAGAAAAGAAACTTGACATGGTTTTAAGGCCTGCCGTCACGATTTCCTCCACTTCTTCGAACCCCCGATTCCGAGTTACTTAGCGCGATGTCATCAGCGTATATAAACTTTCTAGCTGTGGTCTCAGGTAAGCCGTGGATATATACATACAGGTTGAAAAGAAGGGGTGCCAGAACGGAGCCAGGCCATTATTTAATTTTCTGCGCTTGCTTTTAGCATCACCCAGGTATACCTCAAATTATTTTTCACTCAACATGTTAGCTACGTTAATGTGTAGAGACATTGAAACTTACGTTTAAAAATCTTTCGCCATTGTAAAATTTCATTCAGGGTGAAAATATCTTGTAGATTATCGCGTTTATAAAGCTTTTCATGGAACATGACCGGAGTCGTAGGAGGGTGAGGACCAAATTCTTGGCACATAGTTAAGGTACTTAATACGCATAAATTTTAATTGGTTCCGTTGTGACACAAAAATCACACATACAATTAATATGGGTAACTTTCGTATCACAACGGAATCAATTAAGATGTAGGCGTATTAAGTGCCTTAATTACGTGCAGAATACGAGGAAATTAAAATATATGCCAAATACACCTACAAAATCATTTTCTGAATCAGTCAAATCCTATCGAATCCATTTCAAAATCGTTAAGTGTATTGACCATTTCTCGGGAACCCGTTGACTGACGTTAATAATGCTTGTGTATGGGCCATTTTCTGGAAGCGGCTTTGAAGGGGTTACTTTGAACAAAATATGATTTACTTTTTGTTTTATACTTTTCTGCCCTAGAGCAGAAATGTACCACTTTCAGTACGCCACTTAGATGAACAGTGATTCACTTTCAGAGAACGAGAAATGAAATAGTAGATTGTTAACCAAGGGTGGAAAGTCACTCACTTCAGACGAGATATTTTAACACGTCACTAGTTCGAGGCTAAAATGGGTGGTTTCACACAAGTTAAATACTCTGCTTTTCATTTCGAATACGAGGAAACTAAAAAAATGCCAAAATATGCACAAACATTTTCTGAATCAGCGAAAGAACCATTTTGGAGGGAACTTTTGAGTGATGTTAACAGTGTTTGTGTATGGACCATTTTATTTTTGCCCAATATAAATACGATTCACCGTACAATACAATACAAATATGTATTCTTCTTCTACTCGTCGACAATAATCTTTGAATTAGAACTTCATAGACCATTGCACAATGCCTTGCTTTTAAAGCTGAACCAAGTCTATACTCTAAGGAGTAATGAAATAATTTATTGTAAAACTGTGCACAGTATCGAAAAATCATTAAAAAATAGAACGCTGTATTTTTATGAACAAAATTAGTCTCGATAAAACGGAACGATTCATTTAAGGAGCCTATTTTATGATTATGTCAACATTGGTGGCGCTTCCCAATGTTTCTGAACTTAAAAACGTCACTGCACTTTTCAAATTGACTACCTACTTAAACTGTCGTCTTAATACTGGCCACGAAACCCGCTTATGCTTCGTGATTGGCCGATCGTGCACACTCATCATTTTCTTTTTGACCTACCTAATTGGGCACCGGCGCCATTATTATTACAATACTGACAATATTATGGTGAAATTCAGAATTATTCACATTTTGTTTCAATATTTACAATACCTAGGTAATACGTATTGTGATATGAGTGTATCGTGTGATAATAATCACCGTGTAACCTACACGAATGGGATTGTTTCAGCTTGTGCTTGTTGGAGTCGGTTTTATTTGTTTATTAAAATTTTTATTTATTTCACACTTTTTAGTGAATCATTATCAGAGTGCATCTCATAGCGATTCCAATAAGCTCAAACACGGATAAGCTACACTCTTTTATTACGGAGTTCCATTGCCTACCTGCCGGCTTCAATTACCAGATCAGGTTGATGGTGACCTTACATCAGGACCATTTAAATTGACTTCGTCATAGTCGCGTCAGTATCTTCATCGAAATATCTTAATACCACCCATGAAACACTAGGAGTTTTGGATGACCATCCGTGGTCTTCTTCATCAGCTCTCGTTCACCAAATGCTACTTTATGAATGCAAATGATTGATTTATTACCGAAAATACTAATATATATTTCCCTTGATTTTTTGAGTTGTTCCCTCAATTCTTCATGGATCCCATCATTAGAACTAGATTCTGGTAACAACGGGATCACCTTGAAGCATATGCTTTCAAACAAAGTTTTTTTTTTAAACGGTTCATAAACGACGGAGTTCTGAGGTAACACACATTAAAAAAAAAGAACATACAACCAAATTGAGAACCTCCACCTTTTTTTTTGAAGTCGGTTAAAAATGCTATTATTGCTCGCCAAAAAAATTGTACACAAAAAAGCAGGATTAAAATTAAACATGCATATGGTACAACAGGCGGTCGTATTGCTAGAGAGCGATCTCATCCGGATAACCTTTTTCTTCATCGTACTTAATTCTTTTCAACATTTTTCTGCTAGAGCAAAAAAGTGCCACTTGAGCACGCAACCTAAATGAATAATGACCCACTTTCAGAGTGTGAGAAATGAAAACATTGTTCACTTGTATGGTTTAACTGTTACACTTGCCTTGATATGTTAATAAAGTGTGTAAAGGCGAACGTGACACAGGGGCTCGCGCCATGGTGCCGGCCGCCGCCCTGTTATGCTGTTCACAACCTGTTTCACCTCACCGCTCACCCCCGGTACCTATATTTTTTCACAGGATTACATAATAATAACGCGTAATCAGAGCTCTGACTTCACTGGTTCACTTGAGGTGACGTGAACCGTTGTGAATGACAGCCCTGCCTTAACGCTGCCCAGCCAGGCACGTCAACATTCTCTACATGAAACACTGGCCAAAATGAACACACCTCACCAGTTCATTCACAAGCTCATTTTTTGCACACGAGGAAAAATGAACCACAGGATCTGTAGTTGTTTCAGCCATCAAAAATTTTTTACATAAAATGGTGATCTATGTCCCGTCCCCACTTAGACCGTATACGACTAATTTGACGAGAAAGTAACAACAGAATAATGTCTTCACCGGAGGTTAAACGTGAATTTTGTATCTGGAAATAAAATCTATTCTTGTAGGTAAAATTAAATTACGTAACAAGAAACGAACGAGAAAGAGTTTTATCGGATATTGTTACATCGTCTTACCTCTTTACATTCCGATTGACTGATATTCAGTAATGCTCTATGAACAACATTAAAATGTAAGTATACACCGTCGGCGTCAATAACCCGAAAGATTTAAACCACGTATTTTTGACGACAGTACGAGTAAATAATGCTATATCAACATGGGTCCAATTACGTGTCCTAATTAAATTACTATATCAGTATAAATTAAATCGTATTAATAGACCGCTTCTTTGTGAACAAATCTGTACTTTAGAGAGAGTTTAATTCATCTCAAGTTGAGAAACAGAGAGCGAGCATTGTCATTTTAGTGACATCAATTTCAAACTATCAGCCAGTTATCAGTAAAGGTAAATAGTTTGCACTCTCGCGATTGAGAACAGAACAAAACTTTCGATAGTGAAACCTTTTTATAGGATAGATACCAAGTTTAATTAAGTACGTGTAACTGGCTGACAACGATGCAGTTAGTACGTCTGCGTGTAAAAGTAATAGGTGGCTACGTCACGCTTTTAGGGTGTGTTAGAATTGAGATTTTTTAAATTAATATCCCTTAAATTATGGGTTTTGGACTATATGTTATATAACTTTATATACTCTAATTAGGCTCTAAAATCGTTGGTAAATATTTTGGGTTATTAACGCCCACGATGTATAAAGGTTGTGTGAGTATAACTCTCTGTGTATATAGTGTAATAAAGTACAATATAGTGTCAGCCCCCTATCCAAGCATTTGTAAATACTGTTACCTCACGACCCGACCCATTTTATAATATCCTTTATCCCTTAGCTACACGAATATCCCTCGTTATTTGCTCGGGGTTTTTAGGTTCCTAAACTGTGATTATTTTTAGCCAATATTGAAACAGAATTCAGTTTCCTTATACCGAAGGTTATAAGTTAATAGAATGCTTTGTTTTGGGGTTATCTCCTTGTACCTAACGATGATAAATCACGTTTCAGCTCAACAATATCGCCTACCTTATAAATACAGCGTACATTTCGCCGCTGAAAAAGATTACGGAACAAAAGCTAAAGTATTTAACAGTCGTCTTGTTTCATTGGGAGCATATTTAAGGCCTTACATGGGCTTCATATGTCTGGGCAATCGCCCGCGTCCCACATGCCCACGCGTACTTTGAATTTTTTAGATCATTGACGCCGGATTACCCCTTTTTATACTCCAACACTTCTCGTAAGAGTGACGATGTATTGTCTATTTATACTTAATCACTTATTAGCTGTACATTGTACATATATGGCTCATGTACATTACCATGTATTATGAAATCCGGCGACTATGGTAGTCGTGAGCCATTGCTTCGACGAGAGTCGACCAAAAAATACCCGTATTAAGAATGAAATTGCATTTTTTTTATTATTATATCATCAGGCCTAATGCATCTTGACAGGTGATTTAAACACCACCTGTATGTGAGAAACAACACTTTATAATATATATATATACATACATATTGCATATAATGATGAAGAATATGTACATATTATATACTTACCGAAAACCTAACAAACAAAAAAGAAGTAATTAACGTAATGTAATAATTAATTTACATAATTTACCAATAGGTTTTGAAGGCCTGGCTTTGAAGTAGGTGTGATCTTCATGCTTGCTTCGCCCGTAGCAATGGTCAAATTTTACATTCGCTGAAACATATAATATACATCAACATAACAGCGCAGTGTTTTATTCTTTATGTTCATTTGTAAAGACGATTGTCAAGTGGATCTTATTGAGATTCAGTTTAAATTATCTGATAGGGATTCAACATTTATTATTCTTTATTTCTTATTTGAATCACGATGGCATATATTTTTAAACCCATTTATACACTACAAAGTATTTTGTATTGGATACAAATAAATATTCCGAAATAACAAGCAACAAGCCTACTACTGTACATATATATGCTTTTGGCCCTGGCTATGTATGTTAGTTATAAATAAAAGTTCGTCTATTATTTTGAAATTATTTACCTTCCAATTATTATTTTCTCACTGCATCCACAGCTGCAAGTTTCTGTTTGGCCCTATGGTTGACTGGTAGAGAATGCCTCATGGCATTAAGTCCACCGTTTATACTTATATTGTTTGTGCAATAAAGTTTAAATCAATAGCAGTTGTTAAGCCAATTTAGAGGCCTTCGGGTGGCTTGGGAACTTGTAACCTAACAGTCAAGTTGCCCACTTACATCACAATTGGTCATTATTTTTCAACATAGTCTCCTACATTTTTCCCAACGTTTCGGCCATTTCTTGAACTCCTCGAAAAATATGTTTTATCAAACTCTTCAAAATACGCTTCTGTCTCGGCAATAACCTCTTCCCCAGCTATGTCTTCACATTGGCGAACACAAAAAAGTCGCAGGGAGCCAGATCGGGTGAGTACTGTGGGTGCGGCAGCAATTCGTAGCCGACTACTATTCTTGATGAATGTGCTATGTAGTAAAATACATGCACTATTATATATACCTATCAACACCAATCCAAATATATGGCTAATACCATTTCAAAATAATTAAATGAATAATGCAAGTACTCACTTCGTAATCCCAGTAACTCAGCCGACAGCGAATTAACACACGCACGTCCATCGAGAGCTCACGGCCGACTGGCGGCTTATCGGCATCGTCAAAAGACTTCGCCGCCGCACCGCCTAGCGGCGGCCATATTATTTAAAAGTACCTGCCGGCTTCGGCACATTTGCTACTATTTTTAGAATCGAATTTGAAGGTAACTCAGTATACCCTCAAATGTAAAAATTTCGTTGGACAGAAGTTTGGTATTTTTTTTATCAGAATAATCTCGATAATTGTATTCAACTTATATGAGAAACGTGCTGATTATATATTAATCTATGCTATTAAAAATAATTTCATTAGAATTGTATGAGAATATTCTGAATTTCGCAACCAAGTCCGTTGATCCTGTTGGTCTAGGACAGTAATATTTAGTATGACACATGAGAGTTGTATATAGAGTTACCGTTAAAATGACGGTAGTTTGATGCTGCTTCACAATTAAAACATCGTTGTCTGAATGCCTTGAGATCTAGTGACACTAGAGTACCGCAGTTTTATGAAATTAAAATTAATTCTTGGTACTTTGTCCGGAATTTCTCGAGGACAGCAAGCTGTGGGTAGAAAAGTTGATTGACCCGTGAACTTATTACTACACTCTTATTTTAATGCCTCTTATTGTTATTATGTAACAGTTGCATGAACTATTATTATTGCACTCGTAAATAAATAAAACTAGTACATAAAATCGTAGCCCCTTATTTATGATCGTTATCAAACCTATTTTAGTTAAATTGCCGCTAGCGTCGTTTGTCCTTATCAGTTATTTTGACATTTATGTTTGTCGGAAAAGGAGAAAACATATTTTAGTTAGCAGAGGTTTGTTACGAATAAGGGGCTATAAATTTAAGGTAAACAACAGGCGGTCATAATGTCTCGTTTGGAGTTATTCCTGTTCCAAAAGTTAACGCGATTCAATTCATCTTTGCACTCAGAATGACTGGATAGCAATACAAGTTGTAATCAGTTTATGATATATTTAACTCAAAATGTCCTGATATAGGCGTATGTTACAGCTGTACAACTTCTTCAATGCCCTGCTGAGCCACATGAGGGACGGCGGGCGCGTGTCCTCCGAGCGCACGTCGCGCACCGCCTCTGTGTGTAAGTTAACCCCATCGGCTCAGAATGATATTTTTTTTTATTATTTTAACACTCTTTGCATTGTTCTAATAAGAACAGCTGGTTATATGGCCTTTCCACGCTTGTTATGGAGATACTTAATTATACCGGAAAAAGAGAAACCCGAAAAATCACGCTCTAAAAGCTTAGAAAATTCAATAGAGTGTTTTCTACTCGTATAATAGTCCGGACTATAAACTCGTTATATACCAAGTTTCATCATAATACATTCATCCGTTTTTGCATGATTGAGTAACAAACGTCCAAACATCTTTAAACAATAGGGTGTTTAAAGATGTTTGGACTTAGTACTAGGGTACTTACACTATTTTTAGCATTGCCTGAATTTAATCTTTACTAGAAATAATTTGTCTCAAGTACAAATACTAGGTACCTGTTTTAATAAAAATTTACTAGGTACCTGTTTTAATAAAAAAAGAATAATTGGACGGTAAATAACGTACCTAACCGTAACGTAATTACGTATTATTGAATTATAGCAGCGTAAAATCGTACCTTAATTAATTTGATGTTGATGAAATAATAATGAATATATATATATACAACAGCGAATAACTTTCGAACGAATTTCGAGCGCTTGAACATACCAACTGTCATTTTCCCCTACAAAAGTTACAGTCTAATGCTTTTCCGAAAAGGTACTCGATTATTCCGATGGATGACTTAAAGAAATCAAAAACCGGCCAAGTGCGTGTCGGCCCACGCGCGGGTTCCGTAGTTATCCACTCGTTACATTATGTGGACTTAAAAGTTCGCAAACTTATATTCACTATGTTTTGAACACAGCTAATAATCATTATATCTAAATTATCAATGGAAATTGTACGAAAGTTTGCTTTTCTAACTACACAAGTTCTGCTATTAGTCATTAACTAGCCACGTCTACTTAGTTTTGATAGTTTTCCTTTTAAATCATTATATACGAGTAGTTACCGTTTAGCTCGCAGTGGGGGGGGGAACACCTGACCATGACAAAAATTATTACTTTCAATCTTAATATAATGCGAACGAGTTTCTGAATCAAAAAAATGGTTTTAGAAACTCCACAATATTTGAACGAGCTATCTAATGATACACCACTCAATGGGGTTTGGCAGAACATAATTTCACACCCACTTTAGTAAAATAAAATATAAATATTTTATTCTACCGCTTTGTTGGAACCTACACTTGCTAAATGTAGCACTGGATTAAATTTCATGTGCTCTGTCTACCCTTTTGGGAATACAGGTGTGAGTTTATGTACGTTTTGTTGGCGTAACTGATATGTATACTCACGCCAAATTACAGCTTTCTAGTACTAATGGTTGCTGAGCTAAGCCGCGGACAGACGGACGCCCATGGCGAAACGATAAGGGTTCTTTGTTTACTATTTGTTAACATTATTGCCCGTTATTGTTTCTTATTTACATAAATAACATACACCAGGTGGGCCTAACAGGAGATATTACACTAAACGCGAATGACACAAGCCTATTTTATTTTGGTAACACAATCACAAACGTCATAACGGAAGCACAAAGTAACCTCAATCTAATAAACGAGTGGTTTCAAAATAACTTACTTATATACCATAAATATAAACAAAACCAATAACATAATATTTTAGCAAAGAACAAAAAAATAACTGAGTATGTTCCCTTACAAATAGACAATCAGATAATCAAACAAGTCGATAAAGTAAATTACCTTGGCCTCATTTTAGATAAAAACCTAAATTGGAAGCCACACATAGAGAAAATTAGGTCAAAAATAACCTCATTAATAGGAGCGGTGCGTGGTATTGCTAGATTTCCACCCCAACAAGTGCGGTACACTATATATGAAGTTTGGGGCACTACCGCTAAAACTAATCTTATAAGCAATACAAGTAACTCAAAACAAAATAATCAAAAAGCTATTTCAATATAACTACCTTACATCATCTTGTAAAATATATAAAGAAACTGAATGAATGAATATAACTTAATCGTTTCTATACAACACCTGTATTTTAGTTCGTAAAATGTTACATGAAAAATACATACTCAAATAAACTTTACAAAAAGAAATCGAAACAAAAAATGCTTCTTCGAAATGCGAACGATCTAATTTTACGTACACCACGAACTAAATATGGGAAAAAACCGGCCAAGTGCGTGTCGGACCACGCACAATGAAGAGTTCTGTACCAACACCTACTAGTCCACATTTAAAATCACTATCCAATACATTGAATCCAATTTCATAATTGTAGTGATTATAGTCTACGAGTAAATCGGCTGTGACATACGGGCGGACGGACAGACGGACAGACATGACGAATCTATAAGGGTTCCGTTTTTGCCATTTTGACTACGGAACCCTAAAAATGCGTGCTGTATGAAGCTGTACAACAAACTCCCTAAATATATCAATAAATATACCACATTTCACACTCATAAATAAATATATACAAAATGCCCAGATATAATAATATATACAGCAAATTAACAAAATACATAAATAATATCAATAAAATAAATAGTGACAAAACGAAATACAATTCAACTACGCTATGCCACTTCCAGTCTGCGTAACTCAGTGATTTTGTTATCTTGTTTACAACTCGGCGCACGGATCTAACGCAATCTTAGCAATATACTATAATATATCGGAATGTTTTATAGAATTACCCTCTTTTTATGTTATCGCTCATTACAAACATGTTTAATGTTAAGTTCTCATAATAAGTGAATTTGTACATTCTTAATGATAATACACGATCTTTAAACCTAAAACCTACTATTGAACCCTAAAAATCATGTTTCAGAAAGGACTTCAGAAAAAGGTAAACTGACAAATTGGCCTCTTTTCAGAATATAAGGGTAAGTAGAAGGGTCGTGGTTATTCCTCGAAGTAGAAAATACGAAATACGAACCTAGCAATTTTTATTTATATTTTATTTTATTTATAATCATGCTATAATTAATATTGCAAACCTTTACATGAAGTTACATCATGAAACCGTGTAGGTTTGTCTTGATGTAGGTACAGATTCTACCGCAATGTCGTAAACATGTTTTTGCGACGAAATAGTAAATGCTTCACATAAAGTGTGAGCTTTTTAATTATGCTTGCTAGACAGTTGAACACGCGATGTTGCGGTATCGTACTTTCTCTGGGTCTATCTGACTACCAGGTATTGGAATGAAATATGTTTTTCATTTCATTGTGCACAATCGTTCTGCCTCAAGCGGCCTACACATTTGTCTGTCGTGTTGTGTTATGACGCATCAGAACAGTATTGGTTTCATACATTTAATATGGTTGCGTTCACATTACTCTGATGCCTCGTGTGTCAGAGAAATGTGAACGCAACCACATTAAATGCGTCACTACACAACACGACAGACAAATGTGAATGCGGCTTCCTAAGAAGATGTCGTATACTTTGTTGCATATTAGGGTTAAAACAAATTAATCAATTCGTATTAAAATATAATGAAACGGGTCACTTACGCCTTTAGGGTCGAATATCACTCGATCTATCGAACTTGATGTTTCGAACCAGTACGCGGTTCTTTATCATGAGCGCTCACGTTGATGGCGAGCTTAGCACTGGTGGGTTAGCGCAATTTGCTGCCAAGTCGCGACACGCGCCATTTCGCCATTTCTTTCTTACTCGCATTGTGCGAATTAGAAAGAGGAGGGTAGAATTTTCTCGTTTCGCGCGGATCGCAGCTAGCCACATTGCGCGCCTGTGTTCTGAGGGCCTACCGCGAACCGAAACGAAGTACTTATCTCCCTCTCTGTCTTGTAAGATCACTTTGTTGTCCGTCTGTCTGTCTGTCTGTCACGACCCTTTATCTCGGGAAGGCGTGGAGGTATCGAGTTGAAATTAAAACCCTATACTAAGGTCTACAGCCTCTTGAAATCAAACTTCTAAGTTAACGTGAAAGATACAGGCGTTTATTTCACAAAAAGTATATTTCGACACTCTCAAGGGAATCAAAATTTATAGGGTGCTTCTCGTTGAGAACTATGAAATTTGGCAAATAATATCGTCATACACGTCACTACAAGTACAGGAAAAAATATAAAAACTATACTTTTGTAATTAAATCATATAAAATACCCTACTTAATATTATACATACGAAAGTTAGGATGTTTGAATTTTTGGATGTTTTTCACTCAATCATGCAAAAACGGCTTAACGGATTATGATTAAACTTTGTGTACATAGAATTTTTAGCCAGGATTAACATGAAGGATACTTTTTATCCCTTAAATCATCCCTCAAATTGATGAATTCAGGGGTGGGAGTTGAACTTATGAACCAGACCAGAGTCATGTAGATATTTACAATGCCTGCTGACGTACGGAAAATTCGATTCAGAAGAACCAGTATAAGGCTGACCTCCATATATGCACATATTTGTCACGAATCTCAGGGTCTAGATATAATAAGGACGTATGGTGAGGCGACTCTATAGTCAGTTGTCAATATTACGACATTTGACAACGTCATTGGTATAGACGTGTCATTTTATACCGATGACATTAGGTGAAGATGAAGCTAATGAACATTATTTTATACTATTGAATTGAATGGAACATAATTTTACACTTTGAGTCTTATCCTGGCTAAGATAAAGCTAGTTTTCGCATTATTTAGTTTTTATTTGTACAATCGTAGTTACAAATGGAGTATTACGCTTCTACTTTATTATGATGAGCTACTATTTTGACAGATTTAGTTCGTATAAATGGGACTAATATTACAAGAGCTAAATGATCTCCAAACCAAAATGACTTATGTTAATTAAAATCAACGCATGTCAGCCCCTAAAGTTCTAGCAATTACATGCATAATCCCATGAAAAACAATAGATTAGAGTTACTTAATACACTGACACCGTAGCTTCTAAAGCGCTTGCGATGTAAATATAAGTCAAAACATGCTGACCCATCGAGCCATAAACTTTTTAATGTTTAATATAGGAGATTAAATAGATTGCGCTTTGATATCTGCCTAACGTAGTTGTTAAGAACCTATGTGTCAACTGAAATTTATGAAGTTGTTAAAGTGCTTGGTTTAAAGTCACAACAATGACTTGTGACGCTGTACCCACGGCGTTTAATTTGTATTTTGTACATCGCGCTACTAAGATTTTTCCTGAATTAAATGGGGTCGGGACGGGTACACGACCTGTGTTCGCAACCCTCGCTGCGCGAGACAGACTCGCACTTGAGCGGTTTTATTTCATTATTGTAAAGTTTAATGTCGGGTTACACATAACCTCACATGCTAAAGTCTCGTTCACACTCATCAAAAACGTAGTACCTGAAAGTGTTTTCTGGCTGGGCTATAATATTATTTAAAATAAATACGGTCGCGTTGCTTTTTGTTTCGCGTAATAGGCAACACAAATTTGATTTAATGTTTTAGTCAGATAGACTCTCTGTACTCACATCGCTGTTATGCAGTAAATGTACGAACCGCAATGACCTTTGCCACTAGGCAATGCGAATAAAACTAGGTCCCGTCTATTTCTGAAATGGTGTCACACGAAATCCACGGTTCAAATGCCATCCTAAATTATTTATGAAATGATTGCCATCAGTCGGATTCTTCGTGTAATTTTTCAGCTTTTATTTTAAGCTCGCGTATTATTTATTTCCGATGAGCTGCTTGTAAAAATAGTTTTCAATTAATAGCTTAACCTTTTTATCTTGATTGACAAGGTATTTCTGCTGGTACACCTACCTATGTAACACGGGCTTATATTACATAAAGGTGCTGAGTTTTTGAGTGCCAACTTGTTTTGAGTGAGATATAGTATATTGCGAATTTTTTTCTAAAAAAATAGTACACCAAAAGAAAATATAGTACGGTACACAAGAAGGTTCAAAATAGCTGCAAAGTTTGCTCAATTATACTCAATATCATTTTACTAAGGTGTCTGTTTGCTTACCCATTCTTAGAGCTTCAAAATTACCTTATCCTCCTCTCTTCATCTTCGTTCACAGCAACCAACTCCGACTATTATTGGAAACAATAGGAAGTACCAAAAAACACACTACCATTGTTATATTTAGTTTGAGTATTTGAGCTATGTTGTTATTTAATATTTTGAGAAAAAAATACCAACACGAAGCACATCATAAGGACACCTCAAAATATAGTAATTTTGCGTACTATATGTTTTTCAACATTGGGTCAAAATATAGTACAATATATATTATATAGTACGGTTGGCAACTCTAGCTATAACAATAGGTATATATAACTACTAATTGTTGGTGTTATAATAGTAAGTTTGAGATATTTGTGATTCCATGTTGTGTCAAGCGAGCTTTATGAAATTGTAACGATATTTCACGAAATATAGTTACAATTTCATAAAGTTTGCTTAACAAGTAGAGGAGTACAAGGTTTTAACTAATTTGGAACTAGCACAACTATACTTGTTTATGTATATAAGATCAGATTGGCGGTACTTCACACGTGCTGTTGGGCGACTATTGGCATTTCTTTAGTTTATCCATGGATACGCCATTGTCACCGAAAAGGGCTCGTAGCCTTCGGACTTTGAATTACAGTGAATGAGTTTAAAGGTTTTCTTTAATTTGCAGTGGAGCAAGTATTCTCGGAGGAGTCTGACGAAGGCGGGGGCGCGGACGAAACGGCGCCGCCGAAACCCTCGCGAGGCCCCGACATCGAGTTCCCGCTCCAAAGAAAAGATATCGACCTACTCATTGAGGCTTTTCGGAAAAAAAAGGTACATTATTATATCAAAAACCATTGAGTCGATAGAGTTTCCTCTCGGAACTTGGGATCTACACTTGTGAGTTATGCCACCATTAATTATGCTATAAATTTACTTACGCTTTATAGACAGACAAGGAAATAGGAATATCAAACATCTTTTGGCCTCCACCTTTATTTCTTCGACGACTAGAAGTGGCACTGAAAATTTAATTTCATGTGATCTGTTTCTGCCTACTCCTTTTGGGAATACATGAGTAATTTTATATATACCTATGTGTGTCTTTTAAAGTCTAATATGATGCGAAGAGAGCAATAAATGTCGAGGATGAATTTAATTTTCCTTCAAAAAGCTTTAAGAGAGGAAGTTTATGTTGAGGATTTATTTTAAGGAGTAAATCCGCTTAAATTTTTCAGGGAAAGGGTATACAGCTTATCTTAGTCTTGCATGAATGTTAATTTCCTTTTCGGATTTATATTTTAGCTTTTTTTCACTTCCGTTTTGCTGGTGACATTTTACCGAATTTCAATAGACAGGTACCTAATGCATGTAACTTAAAATGAATTTTGTGAAATGTAGGTTTCTTACAGGTGCGAAGTGTCTTGTTTCTTTTACATGATAATAGAGACTATGCACCCGGAATGGATAATAATAAGATGCCACTATATGAATAGTAAACCATCAAATTATGACAAAAACAGTAAATTAATAAATAAGCTCGAAATCATAAAAAGATATGACACTTGAAATTTTCGAAAAATGATGTATTTTTTTATTGACCAAAAGTGAATTAAAAACCACTATCCATTCTTATGTTTTAATAAACAAAAAATTGTATGACAACGATGTACCTAAACGCAATATTTCACGACCAAACCAGCAAATTACTCGTTTTCCATACAATGGTAGTACGGGCGCATAGTATACCTATGTCACACTAGCCTCAATTAGTATGGGACGTTTTAAGGGCTCGGATTTAATGCTGTACTTTGAAATCCATTTTCGTCTTTTGTGTTGTTCTGATTGTACTTCTACACATTTATTACTTTCTAAAAAGTGGTTCGAATTGCACTATGAATTTAAAAAAATGCGTATTCTCTATTGTAAATGTAAAAAAATTAGCTTCAACTGCTCATCAAGACCATTCCATTGGCCAACTTGTATTTCCATCGTCAGACCAGCACGATACATTGTCCTCTGACTTAAAAGGCAATTGATTAACATATGGAAAGCTGTAGTGCTAGGTTTGTGGATTTTATCGAGCTTGGTAATGCCGCACATTCCTGTAACATCTTCATTTCAACAACTTAATCGATCGTATGCACATGCTTTTGAGTTTATAGCCCACGTCTTGCTGCCGTACGTACATAAGAACCGGCATTATGATAATCTTGTAGATCAAACTCTTTAAGTATGACCGGTATTATTTCGTCACATATAACACCAGTCCCTTCTCGCCATTTTAGCCACGCAGCAACTATTCAGTGCTGAATGTTGCATTCAATGTTTCCTAAGTTGCGCGTCATACTACCCAGATATTTGTATTGATCGCACACGGTGACTAATTGCCTATCGGTGGGAATCGGACTATGGTTTAAAATAGCGACATCATCTTCAGCGTGAATAATTGACCATACTGCTGAATTCTGCGCTGCCTCGCTGAACAAATCCAAAACCGAGCAAAACAAAAAAAGCACTGAGTACTGAGCCTTGGTGAACACCTTTGACTTCTATCGGTTTTGTTTCACCCTCCACCGTCTGTAGCATTGATCGTGCACCTCTATCATATGTCGGCGATGACAATCAAGTATTGTTCGGGGACATTATTCTTGCCAAGGCTCCACTAGTCGCCGTCGGGGGCAAAGCAAATGCTTTTTTATATCCACAAATGCAACGAATAAGTAATGGTCGATTTTTACCGAGATTCTCCTCGGCATCATATTATACTCATAGGTACTCAGGATTGGTGGTAGATTAACTAGGCACGAAGTCATAGTGATTCTTAGATATATGTAGCGATAGGTACTTAGATTGAGTGTTTATAACAAAGAATATTTAAACTGAATATTTCTACGGGTATATTCAGTTTACATACATTTAACGTCACGTAGCACGGTCCTCGTGGAGTTCCAGTCTCGAAGTTAAGCGGAACTGTAACTTTTCCCTAGATCTAGAGATTGGATTACGTCGTTACACGGGACAGTTGGAAACTTTTGTACCTTGTACTTACCTACAATCTTTTATGATTGAAAAATCAATTATTGACAAGTTTACGACTCCTCTTTTAAAAAACATTTCGATGTACTTTATGTTCCTCAATAAAACTTCAAGTCATTTTTGCGATCCAGATAAAATCAGTAATAGTGACAATTGACATTACCTTTATGTAATGCTATTACTGTTGATGGTAGTGGTTAAATCCAAAAAATCAACAAAAAGAACGAAGGTATTACATTATTTTTGTAGTAGTGTCTGCACATTTAAAAGCTAGGTGCTACATTATTCCTTCGCATAATGATTTTGAGAATTATCTATGATATTTTTAATATTTTCAATTCTGTATTGTTCATAACATTTTCATTTTTATTCCTTCCACGCCCTATGCCGTGGCACTTAGTTACTATTAATGTTTTCAAGAAAATTTGATGTAGACCCGCTCCTTGTTTGTAAAAAAACAACTTTAAATTGTAACGTTTTGTGGGTTAGGGTCTTATTGCTTCATTTGTTTCTCAATAACATTTTCCTTCTTTCTTCTTATTATTGTTGTTCTATTTTTATACTTTGCATCGTTTTCTTTCTATCGTTTTAGAATCGATTTGAAATATACTCGACATTCCAGCACCGTCTCCATGCAAAGCACGTGGCTCAAATTCTGAAGGAAGCCACACAAATACTGAAAAGGCTCCCGAACATCAACGTGGCCACCACTTCTATCTCTAGCCAGATCACTGTCTGCGGCGACCTGCACGGCAAACTTGATGACTTACTCGTCATATTTCACAAGGTAAGGCCCAAATTAAGTTCAAAGGTGGATGCTCATTTATTTCTCTTTTTGTATTTCCGCTTTGAACATTTTCGTGAAAGCATTTTTTTACCTCAGATTAATCACAATTGACAAGAGTTTTTAAGAGTCGTTCTCTTTTGATTTTAGATGCGATGAAAATACGTTGTTGTTGTTACTTGTGTACTCCGTATAGTATAAGAACGTATGCCGTATTGTTTACATTTTCTCAAAATATGTTCATGAATGAGTAAGTAGTATGTCGTCTATTAATATACGACCGACGCTGTGGCGACGTCCTTTTGAGTTAATTCTGGATCATTGCTACTCAACATGAATAGGCATAAAATAAGAGGACAACAAAACTCGACTTAGCCTTACTTTGCCATTTGAGCTTTTCGCTTCACTACACTCAGGTATGAGTATGAGATTGTATCTACCTAAAGTATTAGACAAAATCTAGAGCCCAAATTACTTTAGCCATTATTCTAGCTCAGAAAAAATTAAATAGCCGCTTCGAAATATTGGTGATACAATACTGGTAAAACTATAAATACTACTAAGTACATAATATAAAGGTAATTTTGCGGTAGAGTACATCTAAATATAATAAAGGGATATTATATTTCCAAATTCGCTCTACATTAATGTCATAAAGTGTTGTTAAGGAATGGGATATCTGAAACATTTTTTTGATGGATTATTGTTGCACATTCATAAAAAATGTTCACATAATCTGGGGGCACGGTAGTGTTCCCACTAAGATGAGCTGAGCGAAGCGCAAGGGCACTTTTTTGAACCCTCATAACTTGAGTTTGAATTATGCCAGATAAACAGAATTCTCAGGATATGATGCCAATACTGGACTTATTGAATATATATAGTTTCAACGGCATAACTCTTATATTTTAGATTTTATTGATATTTAAAAACCCTGATTTTGTCACTCACTGATCATCATCAACTTAGGGTACTTCCTGAAGTCCTAGAAAGCTGAAATTTGGTATGTAAACTAGTATTAGTATTCAAACAACAAAAAATTCTAAAACTTAGAACTTTTACCCCTAACCCTTTAAACTAGGGGATGGAATTTCGTATGTGACTTCCGCAAATTTTGATGCTAGAAGTCTGAAAAATTGATATAGTAGTCCCTATACCGTATCCTACTCTACCACCATATGGGCGTAAGATAAAAAAAATATTCACAGTCCATTACTTTTCTCTTATAAAATAGTAGTTCTTTTAGTAACGAAACAGCCAAGCCACATATTTTGACTAAGATGCAGGGTTTGTAAAGTTAGGGCGTGTAGAGTTAGAAGCTTCGCTCTAGGTACATGAGGTCTGAAAACTTTTTGACAGTGCGAGCCATATGTTCTCATCTTTGCATTTTACATGACAATGTTTTTGGTGGGATAACCTACGAAATGCTCTGATGTGATACGCGGCGAAGCTTTATCCGCTAGCGGATAAAGTGGTTTTGTAATTTGAATGTTAAGCATAGTTTCAAGAGTTTCAACTTTTTGCTATAAAGTAAAATGAGAGGTCATTACTAAGCGTTTAGAAATGTATCATGTAATTGTGTAGTTATTGCTTTTTCAGAATTCAGTTATTAATAGGTGGCCCAGTCGAGGAAGCCAAACCTGGGGACTTTTCGGAGACGAAAACAAGGCCACCAATGAACATTCTTACCAAATTTCACCAAAGTTATCAAGGTTTTTCTTCCTCGATTAGGTTAGTAGGAATAGAGGCTGATGCATTTGAATGTCAATAATCCATGAAATGCTTTGATGAGGATGAGGTTCAAAGAACCCTTTATTGAACATGAGTACAAATTATATGTATAGGAATTGCATTATGCATGATATTTGTCCTCGTGGGGTTAGGCGAAAAGTTGTGTGTGTTGTTTTAAAGTTGTTCGGCATCTCATACCTTGAGAGCTTCGCTACTCTCAGGACTGTACTTTTGAACCACTCGTTTCACTCGTGCTGAACCACGAGATTGAAATCTTGCAGTTCTTCGCTAGCTCAGCTCTCAATATAAGTACTCGCGCCAAACAACAACTTTGCAGCCTTGCATAACAAATAACTATTGCCCAGTGTCCAGACCCCTACAAATAAATCTTGTCCCTTGTATTTTATCTTCCGCACAATAAACTAAATATTTAACCAGCCGTCTACCGGTCCCGGGGATCCCCGGGCTCATTACAAAAGAATGCTATTGTTTATTTCTTTCGCCGGGAGACCACGGCTTTAAAGTACAATGTAAGGTAGTAGTTGTGCTCAAGCGTCAGGACGTCCAAATTAGATATCGAAATGGAGTTTGAGCGAGAAGAGAACTTTCGTTAACATTTATATATGTGTTCGATGGAAGTAAGTAAATCACATTTATCGTGTTACAATAAAGTTACGATAAATTGGTGTGAGACGATTGCTTTTCCACCTTGTCGTTAATGTCACTTACCTAAATAAAGTTACCAGCATTACCAGGCGAACATCCATCCGAGCTTGTTACAGTGTGTTGTGTAAGAATACCCTCGGAACATCCGAGTGAGTACCTTTTTGTAATAAAGTCAAATAATCAATAATCGTATAGAGTTACTCGTCGCTTTCAAGCATCAAAGCCATTTTGTCCTAGTACTATATTCTTTGTTTGTGCGGTATTATGTTACAAAGCAATTTTTATAAAATACGTTAGGTCATGCTTTTACAGAATAACGATTCTTAGTAAGTTAGTAGTGTGTTTATGGTTTTTACTTGCAAATATTATATTAATTTGTAAATTAATAATTAATTTCTTAAATTGTAAATTAATATTTTGACATGTAAAAGTGCCCTTGTGGCCTATTTGCAGAATAAATGTTAGGTTTTATTTTTGATTTTTAATTATGAATTACATTACATTAATATTGTTACTCAAAAATATTATGAAATACAATACCTTCTTTAAAAAAATACTCCTCCTGTAGTTGTCTAGGGCTTTTAGTTTTTACCTTACTCATACAAATAATCACAAAGGATCCGTTAATTTATCATAAAACTTAACCAAAAATTATTTTGTCCTTTTCCCATGCCCACAAATGTCAAATCAAATGTAAATTACATTTATGAATAAGGTCGTATTTTAAAAGGCGAAAATTTGAATTTTTCCTTTCTGATTTTCTGTCCGACCGGACCGAAGGAAGTCCTTATTCACTAAGTATACAATGGGAAAACACTTACTTCCTTATTTATAACCATTCATAAAATCTATTTGTTATCTGTCACTTTCCCATTTATGCTTTGAGAAAGGGCCAAAACACATATACAAGCGAGGTTTGTTAAGTTTTATGAATAAGTGGGTTAATCTACGGGCTACGAGTAGCCCTACGCAACGGTTGGCAGGGGTCAAAGCGGCGACATTAACTAATAGAGTTCCAATGACATACATAACTAGGTTCATATATGCGGAGTACTAGTGAGGTTTCCTTCGCGGTGTTTTCCGCTGCTCATTAAGGGCAGTTTTGACGTCAAGTCAAGGGGGCGACGTGCGACGGAGTGCGGTCACGGTAAACAAATAGGGAGCGCCGTACGCGTCATCTAATTTGTGCTAGCTGCTATTTGATGGACCGCCTGTTACGCTGGATGACCTCGTTTTACTATTGCTTTTCCTGTTATTATTTCCCTCTCTAAACGGTAACGAAAGTTGACATTTCACTTATCTGTCGAGGGTGGTGACGGTTGACCTTTTCGGTTGTTTACTGCTCAACTTTCGAGGCACACGTTTATCAACATAGCTATCAAGTATTCCCTTTTTCTTTTTCTTTATCCCGTTACCCTCTGCTGGGGTATAGTGTTTTAAGTGGCTTTAAAAAATATCTGACTACCTGTACCTTTTCTTGCGTAGATTATGATTGATTGAAAAATTGAACGACATAATCTTTTTTACACCAAAAATCATTGAACGTATTTATTAATGTACACCACCTCAATTTTTATCAGAATTTTAAACTTCATAGTATGGGAATTAAGAGAGAGAGGGGGGACACTTTTTACGACCTTGACAGCTAATATCACACCAACGGTGGACTTAAATGAATATTTAGAAACCTCAATATCATTTTAAAGGCTTCTCCACACGCCTATGTACATTGAATTTTTTGTTCACCCCCTGGTTACATGCACGGAGAACCCCGGGTACTCTCCTGATTTAATATTTCTCGAACTTTAACATCACTTTTATGTAGTGGTTCATAGAATACACCTTCCTACCAAATTTCATAATTGTAGGGCTTATAATCCCCGAGTAAATCGCCTGTGACATACGGACGGACGGACGGACAGACATGATGAATCTGTAAAGGTTCCGTAGTCGCCATTGAACATTGGTTGAATAAACTATTCATTCATTCATTCATTCATTTTGGCTACGGAACCCTAAAAAATTACTTGTTGTATGACTGGTAGGATGTAGCAATATTTTCATTTTTCTTCGGGTACGCAATTACTATAACTTCCAAATAGATGACTCCTCCGACGTCGGCGTCGGCAATCTTTATACGATGGTCGACCGACTAGCCGTTTCGCTCAGCGCGACTTCCTCTGGGATTACTTTTGGTCGCCAATACTTCTTATATCACCCGTGCCGACTTTTTATTGTGATCGAATTGGGCTAACGAACAGCGGGTATTACAAATTAGTTAATTTTTCATTTGTGGTAAGGCGAGGCAGGGAGGGACGGGTTTCAGGGGATAAGAGAAACAGTATCCCTTAAATACAATATTTCGTCTTGCTCCAGGCAATGCTCATCATTACCTCTCCTCATTCTACCTACTTTTAAATTGATAATGTCTTGATTAAAATCAAAATATAATTCTTAAAAGTGTATCAATACAAATTATATAGGACATTACTTTCTTTAGTCTATTCTATCTCTACCGCATTGGACGCTAAATTGTCTCTTTTTCCTTTAGCACCATATTTTACCATTAACATACTGACAACCTTATATGAGCTGCATGCATACGTGTGTTGCGTCAATTTACCTCAACGTGTTTTATCGGAAGAAGCCTTTGAGTTAGGGTAGTGTGAACCTTTCCCTGATATTAGGTGAGTCAGTTCCCATGTCATTCGGTCATCGTTATCAGGAGATATTGCGTAACATATCGATTTGCCGAGACGTTGCGTAAGCGTCCTTGGCCACAGGACTCCGCGGCAGATGTAAGGATTCGCGAGACGTCCGCTCATTGCTCTTAATTGCGACCTACCTACTAACGCGACAGGATAATTGCCTCTGAGATAGAGTAATTACCTCCTAATGACCTCTTAAGTGTGCACACCCTGCACGGTTCCAAGAACTTGACTTTTCATTTTCTTTTGCTGGGCTGGTATTTTATTTACTTACGTACACAATCGTACCATCATACGACTATATCAGAAATATTCTAATTTTAATGTTTGTCTATCAAAATCAGATTGACAGAAATGTGAAAGGGGTATCATAAGCATTCTCCTTCTGGTATAACGATTGGAATTGCGGCGCTGGTCTTGCTTTGCGCTGGTAACTGAATTTTTATTTTAGATATCGATAGACTTAGGCTCTTTAGATTGCTATGTACGTTTTCCTATCAGATCCGGATTAAAGGTATCTTTAGACTAATAAAATAAATGGAATAATATATAAGAACAAATCACAAAATCCGTATTACTGGACACAGTTTTCTGCCAGCAAGATAATATACCCATTTGTGTTAGTTAGTAGTTCAGTCTCGAAATAATTAAGTTTTTACCTTATATTTTGCTAATGTCACATTCATTAATCACGAATAACTAAACTAAAGTTGAAAATTCGTCGATAAATAATAAACTTTTGTATGCGCCGTAAGTTTGCACCATCGGCTGGTCCCCACTCGTCCCGTTGTCATATCATGACCGCTGTACTCATAAATCTGTAGCCCCTGTCCGAGGGGCTGCTTCCGAAGTATTACATACAAAATAAATTGCAAAAAATTAAGAATATTCAAGTCAAAATCCCGAGAGCTCAAATATTTATTATTTAATAAATATTTTTTTAAATGGAAATGTTTATTATAATATCAGTATGAATATTTATTTTGTTTTTGAGTCTTGGATGTTAGACTAGACAGATTAACAGATATAAAAATACACAGTTATATCTATTAATCCGTCTAGTATTCATACCAAAAGGATTTGCTCCCGGGAAATATCGGAACCGAAAGTACGGGATTTCCCGGATTTTTTAGACCAGCAAAGAACCGGGACTGCAAAATAGAAATCCCGATGCTTTCGGGATTTTCGGGAAATCCATTTTAGCTCTATATTTTCTTCAATCTAGTAAATTACACGAAATAAGCCCTTAAATATAAAAAAGGAAAATACAATTCAAAGAAAACTATGAATTCCTCACAATTAAAGCCAGTTCTGGACATTGTTGATTACTACCTATATATGTGCTGCCTATACATATATGGCGATCGGGAAGTTTTCTACGGAATATGGATTTTGTAAAAGTAAGAAACACAGGGATAAAATATTAATTATTCAAATTAGTTATTATAAATCCAACGAGTACCTATTAAAAACTTACACCCTTCTTCATAAGCCCTAACAAATCACTGCTAACTAAAATGTGTTTTGTCCCTTTCTCACAAATATAAATGTCAAAGTGACAGATAAGGATCAACGAGTTTTAGCGGCTATTTAACTAAAATAGGTTTGATGGACGTTTATGAATAAGGGGGTTTATATCTTTATTTAGTAAGTAACTGTAGGTAGGAATTGACATTCCTACAGTTGTTTTCTTGTAAAAGACTATGTTTAGAGTTATAACTATTGCCTTTCCCGATTTGTTTAACAATTATATGTAACTTTTAGTGCGGTCCCGAAAGTACTGAAAATACCGGGAAATCCCGGTTCCATTTTTAGCTGGTACTGAAAATCCCGGTTCTTGAAAACAGTACCGGTTTTGTAATATTGAGCTTACTAAGGGCTAGTCAAATTTGTGTAAGATATTCATATAAATATTTTTTCCAATTTTTTTGTAGAATGGGTTGCCGTCGCCAGAGAATCCATACATATTCAATGGGGACTTCGTAGACCGAGGCAAGAAGGGCTTGGAAGTATTCCTGCTGCTTTTGGCCTGCATGTTAGCGTTCCCAGGCGGAGTGTACCTCAACCGTGGCAACCACGAAGACCTCATTATGAATCAAAGGTACCTATCTACTAGTACTCGTTTTTAGATTACGAACATCTGGCCACTATTAGTAAATATTTTTTGTAGGTATGTACTACGGAAAATAACTTTCACGCACTCACGCACGCACTTACGCACGCATTCACGCAGACACTCGCAAGGACGTATACACACAAACACGCATACACACACATTACAACACGAAGGCATGCACGCACGCTCACACACAGATACCATAACTTCCGTAATTTTGGATAAGATTGGTCTATTGGCTAGCTAAAATGCTGTTAGAGTATTCGTTTGTCTTAACTGTCACTTTCACATTTGTGTTTGTGGGAAAGGGACAAAACATATTTTAGCTAGCAGAGGTTTTTTTTATTTTTAAGGATAAGGGGGTTATTCTATGCCCAAATGCGATTGTTATAAGGATAAGCCCTCGCAATAATATTTGATCGGAAATAATAATGTAATTGTAACACGCTCTTCGGGTGTTGCCTCCTATGGGGATATATGTTACACACAATAAGTGGAGAAACTTTCCTCTGTGTTTGGTAGAATTAACCATATATATTTTGCAGGTACGGGTTCATAAAAGAAGTCCATCAAAAATATCGGGTGAGTAATTAACGTTAACATATAAACAAATAGTAAGGCAATGTTTATGCTGCCCTTATCTATACATATAATAAAGCTGTAGAGGTTCGCAAATCTGTACATTGAAGATATTAGCATAAAAATAGATTGATGGGTCTTAGAATCGATAACAGAACACATTTCAACAGTTTTTATAATTTGTCTGTTTGTCTGTCTGTTTATTTGTCTAGGCATCACGCGAAAATTACAAAATAGATTTTAGTACAACCCTCACTAATAAGTTTAATGGGTCTTCGGCCAGGTTATCTATCTATATATATAAAAGAAGAAGGGGTGATCTACCATCAACGCACAGCCGAAACTACTGAAACTAGAAACTTCAAATTTGGTCAAGAGCTTACTTTTATGACGTATGCAAGGGATAAGACGGGATTTTTGGAAATTCCACCCCTAAGGGGATCAAATAGGGGTGCAAAGTTTGTATGGGAGAAACATTTTTTTTTGAGCTGAAGACTTAAAAATTCGTAAAAAGGTTACGAACTTAAATCCAAAGAAAGTATTTTCAGCGTTTTGCAAAATTCTAACCCTAAGAGGGTAAAATAGGGGTGCAAAGTTTATATGGGGAGCAAATCTGTTTTGCAGTGAGAGACTTAAAACTTCGTAAATAGACTCTCTGTTTAAATACAACAAAACGTATTTCAGCGTTTTTTGAAATTGCTCCTCTAAAGGGGTGAAAAGGGGGTTCCAAGTTTGTACGGTGAGCAAATCTTTTTTGAAGTGAGAGATTTGAAACTTCGAAAATAGACTCTATTTTTAAGCACAACAAAAAGTTTTTCAGCGTTTTTCAAAATTGCTCCCTTAAAGGGGTGAAAAGAGGGTGCCAATTTTGTAAAGAGCAAATCTTTTTTGAAGTGAGATATTTAAAACTTCGTATATAGACTCTCTGTTTAAATAAAATAAAACTTATTTCAGCGTTTTTCAAAATTGCTCGCCTGAAGGGGTGAAAAGAGGGTTCCAAGTTTGTACGGTGAGCAAGTCTTTTTTGAAGTGAGATATTTAAAACTTCGAATATAGAATACATGTTTAAATAAAATAAAACTTATTTCAGCGTTTTTCAAAATTGCTCCCCTAAAGGGGTGAAAAGAGGGTTCCAAGTTTGTAAAGAAGCAAATCTTATTTGAAGTGAGAAATGTAAAAGTTCGTATATAGACTCTCTGTTTAAATACAACAAAACGTATTTCAGCGATTTTTGAAATTGCTCCTCGAAAGGGGTCAAAAGGGGGTTCCAAGTTTGTACCGGGAGCAATTCTTTTTTGAAGTTATAGATTTGAAACTTCGTAAATAGACTCTATGTTTAAATACAACAAAACTTATTTCAGCGTTTTCCAAAATTACTCCCTTAAAGGGGTGGAAAGAGGGTTCCAAGTTTGTAAAGGAGCAAATCTTTTTTGAAGTGAGAGATCTAAAACTTCGTATATAGACTCTCTGTATAAATACAACAAACCGTGTTTCAGCGTTTTTTGAAATTGCTCCTCTAAAGGGGTGAAAAGGGGGTTCCAAATTTGTACGGGGAGCAACTCTTTTTTTAAGTGACAAATTTAAAACTTCGTATATAGACTCTCTGTTTAAATAAAACAAAATGTATTTCAGCGTTTTTTGAAATTGCTCCCATAAAGGGGTGAAAAGAGGGTTCCAAGTTTGTAAAGGAGCAAATCTTTTTTGAAGTGAGAGATTTAAAACTTCGTATATAGACTCTCTGTATAAATACAACAAACTGTGTTTCAGCGTTTTTTGAAATTGCTCCTCTAACGGGGTGAGAAGGGGGTTCCAAATTTGTACGGGGAACAACTCTTTTTTGAAGTGACAGATTTAAAACTTCGTATATAGACTCTGTTTAAATAAAACAAAACATATTTCAGCGTTTTTTTGAAATCGCTCCTCTAAAGGGGTGAAAAGGGGGTTCCAAGTTTATACGGGGAGCAATTCTTTTTTGAAGTTAGAGATTTGAAATTTCGTAAATAGACTCTATGTTTAAATACACCAAAACGTATTTCAGCGTTTTCCAAAATTGCTCCCATAAAGGGGTGAAAAGAGGGTTCCAAGTTTGTAAAGGAGCAAATCTTTTTTGAAGTGAGAGATTTGAAACTTCGTAAATAGACTCTCTGTTTAAATACAAAAAACGTACATCAGCGTTTTCCGAAATTGCTTCGCTAAAGGGGTGAAAAAGGGTTTAAAAGTTCGTACGGGGAGCAAATATATTTTGAAGTGCGGGATTAAAAACTTCGTATATAGACTCTCTGTTTAAATACAACAAAACGTGTTCCAGCGTTTTTCTAAATTGTTCCCCTAATGGGGTAAAAAGGGGTTCCAAGTTTGTGCGGGGAGCAAATCTTTACTTTTCTTAAAAATCGATATAGGTGTAATCTTCGATGTTCCTCGGGGTGCCGATTACGAAAATGACATGCATTTGCAAATCCAAGATGGCGGACAATTATTTTTCTTAAAAATCGACATGGGTGTCATCTTCGAGGGTCCTCGGGGTGATATGATTACGATAATGACATCCATTTTCAAATCCCAGAGGACATTTATTTTTCGTAAAAATCGATATAGGTGTAATCTTCGAGGTTCCTCGGGGCGCCGATTAGGAAAATGACATGCATTTGCAAATACAAGATGGCGAACAAATATTTTTCTTAAAAATCGATATGGGTGTCATTGTCGAGGTTCCTCGGGGTGCCGATTACGAAAATGATATGAATTTTAAAATCCAAGATGGCGGACATTAAGTTTTTCATTCGAGTAATTTTCACAAAAGATTAATAGCATCAGACAACTGACAGAAACAAATAAACCTCATTTATATCTTTGTTACCATCTAAAATCTACGCGGACGAAGTCGCGGGCGGCTGCTAGTAGGTTATAAAAATCATACAGATTGAGGATGGAAGGGGGCGAAAAGAGGGGTTGAACTTTGTACGAGAAGTCCTTCAATTCGTGACTTGAAAATTGGTAAGCCTATAATTGGAAGCAAAATAAAAAGAATCCCATCCAAAAATTGTAAAGGTGAAGGTAAATAACCAAAAATCCCTCAACCCGTAGTAACTGTTTGAAATAAGAGATTTAATTATGTTAGTCCATCGCTGTTAACATACAACAAACCACTGCCTTGAACTCCGTCTACCTATAATTGATATGTCTTCAGTGGTCATCTAGAGCATTGCTGGAGTGGTAATAAGGGTGTTATCTGAGGGCCTACATAATCCCACTAATTCCCACTTCCCACTAATATTATAAATGTAAAAGTTCGGATGTTTAGATGTTTGGATGTTTGTTACTCAATC
Source organism: Epiblema foenella (assembly GCA_963556455.1). Classification (NCBI taxonomy): domain Eukaryota; kingdom Metazoa; phylum Arthropoda; class Insecta; order Lepidoptera; family Tortricidae; genus Epiblema; species Epiblema foenella. Next base: position 10,838,953 of record OY747099.1, on the reverse strand, counting down.
ACGCAAAAACGGCTGAACAGATTATTATGAAACTTGGTATGCATTGAGTTTATAGCCTTGATTAACATATAGGATACTTTTTATCCCTTCATCGTCTCTCAATAACCAGTGTAAGTCTGAGCTCCGAATATGCATATAGTTGTCACGAATCGTAGGGTTATGATACAATAAGGATGTATCGTGAGACGAGTCTAGACAGTTGTAAATATCACGATATTTGAAGTTTGGCGTGTCAGAGACGTGCCATTACAAAGATGACGGTGGGTAAAGTCGAATCGAAACTAATATAGATTATTTACTACATGCACAATTCAATAATTTGAGTCTTATAGTAACTTAGATAAAGTAGATATTTTCATGTAAAATTTCAAGCAGCGTAGTTATAAACTGAGTAATGTCGCGACCAATTGATTATGATGAGCTATTATTATGAAATAATTAGTTCGGATATTTGTGACTCTTAGAGCTTAATTATCTCAAAACCAAGGCGACTCATGTGAACGTGAATGTTTGATGAACTTGATTGCAATGCCATTATATGGAATCCATATGAGGATATGTCTTGACATTGGAAAGAATACAAAAATCCTTCGTAAGGTTCTTGTTTAAAAAAATATATTTCTGCTATCCTTATCTCAATCCGACACCGTACGTATTGGGAATGGCGGGCTACACGGCGCAGGAAGCTTACTGAGGATGAATATGTCAAATAGCTACCTACTATCGCAGATACCACTAAATGTTTCTCCAGTGTCAAGCATAATCTCCGGCGACGTAAATTGCCCCTACTCAGCCTCCCAAGCGCGAGTACTAGGGCCCTGTCGAACTCACGGCCCCTCCACCGCGTTATACGCTTTATCAATAATATGCTGGATCAGTATGAATTAGTTGACCCGTTCTCGACTCCTGAACAGAGATTTTTAGCCACGGCCGGGCGCTACCTGGAGGCTAATGTGGCCCCAACCACCATAATGATAATAATGTATTGTACAAATTGACTACGATAAGATTATTTATTTCGAATTTCAAGTTACTTCAATGTATTATTCCTATGTCATGTTTGGTGTATACTGTTAATGACACTATGTGTAATAAATAAATTAATTAAATCTGTGAATTATATTTCGCATTCTCACACATTGATTGCAGTGAACTGCGAAAAGTATGTCAAATAAACTCTGATTTACTTGAGTTATAGTTATTCTGGTAACTTTGGGATAACATAAGCCGTCGTCTCCCGGCGAAAAACTAAACAACATTCTTTTGCTGTGATCCCTGGGATCTGAGGGACCGGTAGACGACGGGATGTATTTGCTTGCCGAGATCTTGCATGTTATGATCAAACATGTTACTTAGAAATTGTGAAGCCATGGTTATCGTGTCACATTGTAGGTATGTTGATGGACTAAGTTTTGTCAATGATAATGAATATGTGATACAAATTTGCCCAGTGTGAGGAGATGTACGGCCAGTAAAATGTATTTAGCGACGCAGCCCTGTATAGAAACTTGTGTAGGTATATCCTTTTAAATTGTCATAGCCAGATGGATGGCCGACGTTAGGGCCTTCCTTACTTTTGTTCAGGAAAAACCGTCATAAACCGATTTGTGACGTAGTATTTCTCAAATTTAGGTAGAGCTAAATAAAATTTATTCTATTATCGACAGTGTTTTCTGAATACTTTAGGCCGGGTTTAATCAAACTGGAACAAAGACTTAGAAAGGTTAAAATTATATGGATTCATCTGGAAATTGACTCTTTTGTCTCTATAATGTTTACACATAGTATAATTTTTCATTGTAATATTATATAGAGGTAAAACTTTCTCCAAAAAATAAGAGGAGATATACAGACCATTAAAATTGGCATATCTAAGCGTAAGGCACTGGTCCCACCGCCGGCGAGCAGCGAGTACTCACATAGTAATTCTACTCGTTTTCTCGCTCAAGCGAGTAGAATTACTATGAGATTACTCGCTACTCGTCGGCGGTGGGACCACTGCCTAAATCAATTGAAACAATTACGAAAAGTGATTTGATGAGACGAACACTAGGATTTGTGCTTGAAGGGTCTCGTAAAACGTATGCGAGTAAATTGATACGTGACTGAATCAACTTTTGGGTCATACTTAGTTGAAAAAACAAAAGTCGTCCCTTCTGTAGTAAATAGTTAACGGCTTATGTGCATCTAAGCTATGTTTTGCTACTTAGAAGGAGAAAAGTAAGTTTAGGCAGCATTCTACCTGTTAGTTTTCGGGTTTACAAAAATTCTTTTAAACATAATTGTAGAACGATAATGTGTGCGAAGGTACTTAAAAATATTAGTACTGTTTTAAGCAGTAACGTCTGGTAACGAAAATTATAAATTGAAGTTAAGGAAGCGCGAGTCTTTTTAGTAGATGCCATTTAAACATAATTGTAAATCGATAATGTGTGCGAAGGTACTTAAAAATATTAGTACTGTTTTAAGCAGTAACATCTGCTAACGAAAATTATAAATTGAAGTTAAGGAAGCGCGAGTCTTTTTAGTAGATGCCACTCTGCGTACGCCTCCCCATGGCTTTGTAAGAGAGAACTGGTTGAAGGATTTGGTAACCGAGTGTGATTATTGATTGTTCAGAAAGCTCAGTTAAAGCGATTGGCTGAATATGTCAGAATGTCACAGGTTCAATTATACGTTTTGGAAAGTGTTTCTTCATCGTAGGTAACGATAAAGGGAGAATTTCTTACAGATATTTGGAGAGGATACTAAAATCTTTGGTTCTAATGAAATTTTTGTTCGATTCAAGCATAACATGTCTTCCCCTGTAGTCGCTACATCGAGCATGTCAGTACTAAGGCTCGGAAAGTAGGGAATTAGCTAACTTCATCGAACAAGAACGTACGCAACATCGAACCATGACACCACTATGCTACATGGATGTGATGAGGTAGTTTCTTAGCACACATTAGTTTTATATAGTACTAGCAGCCGCCCGCGACTTCGTCCGCGTAGATTTTAGATGGTAACAAAGATATAAATGAGGTTTATTTGTTTCTGTCAGTTGTCTGATGCTATTAATCTTTTGTGAAAATTACTCGAATGAAAAATTTAATGTCCGCCATCTTGGATTTTAAAATTCATATCATTTTCGTAATCGGCACCCCGAGGAACCTCGACAATGACACCCATATCGATTTTTAAGAAAAATATTTGTTCGCCATCTTGTATTTGCAAATGCATGTCATTTTCCTAATCGGCGCCCCGAGGAACCTCGAAGATTACACCTATATCGATTTTTACGAAAAATAAATGTCCTCTGGGATTTGAAAATGGATGTCATTATCGTAATCATATCACCCCGAGGACCCTCGAAGATGACACCCATGTCGATTTTTAAGAAAAATAATTGTCCGCCATCTTGGATTTGCAAATGCATGTCATTTTCGTAATCGGCACCCCGAGGAACATCGAAGATTACACCTATATCGATTTTTAAGAAAAGTAAAGATTTGCTCCCCGCACAAACTTGGAACCCCTTTTTACCCCATTAGGGGAACAATTTAGAAAAACGCTGGAACACGTTTTGTTGTATTTAAACAGAGAGTCTATATACGAAGTTTTTAATCCCGCACTTCAAAATATATTTGCTCCCCGTACGAACTTTTAAACCCTTTTTCACCCCTTTAGCGAAGCAATTTCAGAAAACGCTGATGTACGTTTTTTTGTATTTAAACAGAGAGTCTATTTACGAAGTTTCAAATCTCTCACTTCAAAAAAGATTTGCTCCTTTACAAACTTGGAACCCTCTTTTCACCCCTTTATGGGAGCAATTTTGGAAAACGCTGAAATACGTTTTGGTGTATTTAAACATAGTCCATTTACGAAATTTCAAATCTCTAACTTCAAAAAAGAATTGCTCCCCGTATAAACTTGGAACCCCCTTTTCACCCCTTTAGAGGAGCGATTTCAAAAAAACGCTGAAATATGTTTTGTTTTATTTAAACAGAGTCTATATACGAAGTTTTAAATCTGTCACTTCAAAAAAGAGTTGTTCCCCGTACAAATTTGGAACCCCCTTCTCACCCAGTTAGAGGAGCAATTTCAAAAAACGCTGAAACACGGTTTGTTGTATTTATACAGAGAGTCTATATACGAAGTTTTAAATCTCTCACTTCAAAAAAGATTTGCTCCTTTACAAACTTGGAACCCTCTTTTCACCCCTTTATGGGAGCAATTTCAAAAAACGCTGAAATACATTTTGTTTTATTTAAACAGAGAGTCTATATACGAAGTTTTAAATTTGTCACTTAAAAAAAGAGTTGCTCCCCGTACAAATTTGGAACCCCCTTTTCACCCCTTTAGAGGAGCAATTTCAAAAAACGCTGAAACACGGTTTGTTGTATTTATACAGAGAGTCTATATACGAAGTTTTAGATCTCTCACTTCAAAAAAGATTTGCTCCTTTACAAACTTGGAACCCTCTTTCCACCCCTTTAAGGGAGTAATTTTGGAAAACGCTGAAATAAGTTTTGTTGTATTTAAACATAGAGTCTATTTACGAAGTTTCAAATCTATAACTTCAAAAAAGAATTGCTCCCGGTACAAACTTGGAACCCCCTTTTGACCCCTTTCGAGGAGCAATTTCAAAAATCGCTGAAATACGTTTTGTTGTATTTAAACAGAGAGTCTATATACGAACTTTTACATTTCTCACTTCAAATAAGATTTGCTTCTTTACAAACTTGGAACCCTCTTTTCACCCCTTTAGGGGAGCAATTTTGAAAAACGCTGAAATAAGTTTTATTTTATTTAAACATGTATTCTATATTCGAAGTTTTAAATATCTCACTTCAAAAAAGACTTGCTCACCGTACAAACTTGGAACCCTCTTTTCACCCCTTCAGGCGAGCAATTTTGAAAAACGCTGAAATAAGTTTTATTTTATTTAAACAGAGAGTCTATATACGAAGTTTTAAATATCTCACTTCAAAAAAGATTTGCTCTTTACAAAATTGGCACCCTCTTTTCACCCCTTTAAGGGAGCAATTTTGAAAAACGCTGAAAAACTTTTTGTTGTGCTTAAAAATAGAGTCTATTTTCGAAGTTTCAAATCTCTCACTTCAAAAAAGATTTGCTCACCGTACAAACTTGGAACCCCCTTTTCACCCCTTTAGAGGAGCAATTTCAAAAAACGCTGAAATACGTTTTGTTGTATTTAAACAGAGAGTCTATTTACGAAGTTTTAAGTCTCTCACTGCAAAACAGATTTGCTCCCCATATAAACTTTGCACCCCTATTTTACCCTCTTAGGGTTAGAATTTTGCAAAACGCTGAAAATACTTTCTTTGGATTTAAGTTCGTAACCTTTTTACGAATTTTTAAGTCTTCAGCTCAAAAAAAAATGTTTCTCCCATACAAACTTTGCACCCCTATTTGATCCCCTTAGGGGTGGAATTTCCAAAAATCCCGTCTTATCCCTTGCATACGTCATAAAAGTAAGCTCTTGACCAAATTTGAAGTTTCTAGTTTCAGTAGTTTCGGCTGTGCGTTGATGGTAGATCACCCCTTCTTCTTTTATATATATAGATTAGTATTCGCAGCTGCTGAAATCGATGCAACGCCACTCCAATAATACCATGCTCCAGGCGAACTACAAAATTAACGACTAATTTAGTCGAACGTGAAACTGCTTTTCAAATAGCGGATTCAATTTATATTGCGCACAAGCGGCGATAAGTTAAACCAAAACGACTTTTTGTTGACAAAATTATCCACTTCAAGGATTTCGCTTGTATTTCCCGGTGGAAAACCTTCGTTAGAAATATTGTAAAGAGGCGGTGTTTTACTCGTAGGTGCATTTATACGTTCTGGGTTTGAGTGTAATAAGTTACATTTGTACGAGAATTACTATATTTATAAATCGGAACAGTGTTGGCAGCATGTTGGCAGGTTTTACCTGCATATACAATTTTAGTGGTTCCGTGGTGCACATCAGAGGCCATGTGTTCATGGAATACGACTCCCAACCCAATAGCTTGCTTATTCTAAATACAGACTTTAAACAGAAATACGACAAACTCGAGTTGGAAACAGTGTCATATTTTTTATTCTTTATTCATAAATTATTGGACATTACTTTGCTTTCAGACGTAGGTACTTAAAGACTTTTTACAGATATTTCATAAATTGTTCAAAGAGGCTAGAAATCTACAATAACGTATGTGCTTGTTTGATACCCTCTAATACAAGTACCAACGGGGCATTTTCCCGTACCTTATGGTTTCCTTGAAAGAGTCTGTCCCGTCTGTTGCTTTTCTATGTCATGTGAACTGTAGTAGATACTTGAAATATTCACAGTGTGTGTCTGCTAGTGATAATAACAGATAAAATAAAGGCGTCCAGAAATATGGTTTGGTTTAAATTAAAACATTCATGAGATATGTTTACAATTATTGTTATAAACGAGAAGTTCTAATCATGTCACCCATAGTAGCAACCCATCATCTCCTGATGTTCCAGACAAAAAAAATGACCGCGGTACGTGACAGCTTACGTTACGTGAGTTTAATCTCATAATTAATTAACATTATTTTTTATTTGCACTGCGCTATTTTAATAACAGGGTACCTATTTGTTTTTGTGTAGCACAATGCCGAGCGCCTGCTAAAGCTGATCGAGGGCGTGTACCGTTGGCTGCCGCTGGGCACCATCATCAACAACCGCGTGTTCGTCGTGCACGGCGGCATCTCTGACTCCACTGACCTGGACATGATCCGCAGCCTGGAGAGGGACAAAGTACGTATAAACCAGACTAGCTACGTATAAGCATAGGGTGATCACTTAACAGAGATCTCCAGCCAAAATGGTGTCCTCTGGCCGCCCACCATACGAAAAGACACAAAACAAATGCAACTCTGTTCCAATTTTGAAAGATCGAAGATTTTTCTGATTCAATTGAAAGAAATATGCCTTTGGGCGACTAGTGGGTGTGGCGATGTATATTTTCGTGTATATGAGATCTGTGCATAATTATGTCGTAATTTTGTAGAAATTTTTACCTGAAACAAGTGCCCCGAATTACCCCTTAGTGTACGTACGGCCTGAGTGCACGCTCGACGCTAACAAATTATTCATTTGTTTAATATGCACGCTCCGCCACCCATTACGCGCTAAGTGTACCAACACTTTCGCCCATAATTTTATATGCCTGATATCGTTTTAATAAAGTAAACAACATGTGAATATTTAAAATAATACACCGTTTAAAAATATTCACGCCTTAGCCTATCCAAGTATTCATAAAACCTAATTTGCAGCACGCCTCGATGAATACCTAATGGCGGACATTTCATGAAAGTGATGATTTATTCAGCGTTTTCACACGAAGAGAATTCGGAAAATCAAAATTACGGGATTACTCGGTAAATGTACGTGTTATTTATAGGCTGGGGTTCAATATTTAATTTACATTTTATATTGTTATTTGGTAGGTTTATTTCTCGCACTCATTTTCGTGTCACAACGAGTTCGCGATACATAATTATATGAATGCGAAATGTGAGTGTCAGATTGAATCCTATTGCCGGTATTCGACTTTCAAAATGTGACCTGAGACGTGTCGTTTCATGTCCCCCATTATCCTTTAGAATGTCACGGTTATTCCGGGTCCGGTATTCCGCCATGTGCATTGAATATGCTACGATTCATGTTGAAGAATAGAAAATTTAGTCGATTCATTGCTTTGACGAGCGATCCTTGCAGAAAACAAGTTACAAATAATATGAGGAGAACATAATAATATCGCCATATTAGCCTGCTTTACCATATTTTGACGTGTTAACATTATGACATGTACTTGTATTTCACTTTTTTGCTCAGTTATTTAGACATGTCACATTAACAGTTAGATAACAAAGCTAGATCCAGTTCCAGACACCAATTTGATAGAACCCGCAGAAAATAAATCAAAATGTCATCACGTCATGTCACGTCCACGCATTAGGCCCTGTCTCGAGCAGTTAGTAAATGGATAAATGACGTAAAACTAAATCCTATATCTATATCAGATTTGCTTTTTACAACATATCGCGACACTGATTTCCAATATAATAACTTGACACCGAGATTCGTGACAATCATACGTGATGGGAGGGCAGACTTTAATTGGTTCTCTTAAGGAGAGTTGTCGGCAAGCGTTGTTACTTTCAGCTCAAAAGGCTACAGACAATGAGACCTCGTGTCGGTTACGCGCTACTTTTGCGGCCTTCGTAGATAGACCTCAAAACTGTATAATAACCCTGTTTGTTTGTGTAGGTATTAATTAAGCACGGTAGTCGTCAGGCGCATCATAACTTGCAAAGGACACTTAAGAGACGCTTTCCGTCTAAACACTATGAAAATCAACTGAACATTTACTAATCGTTAATCAAATTCTAAAACATTTGGTGCTGTACTACATCATCACTATTACCTATTTAACGTTTAACTGCGGGTTAATCAGAGATATATTTCACATTCTATTCATTCTAATCTATCTATTCTATACATATAATAAAGCTGTAGAGGTTCGAAAATCTGTACATTGAAGATATTCGCAAAAAAATCGATGGAGGGGTCTTAGAATCGATAACAGAACTCATTTCAACAGTTTTTAGAATTTGTGTCTGTTTGTCTGTCTGTTTATTTGTCTCATCATCACGCGAAAACTAGCTAATAGATTTTAGTACAACCTGCACTAACAAGTTCGGGTAGGTATAGGCTATAAAAATCATACAGATTGGGGATGAAAGGGGGTGAAAAGAGGGTTGAGAGATGAACTTTGTATGAGAAGTCCTTCAATTCGTGACTTAAAGGCTTGAAAATTGGTAAGCATATAATTGGAAGCAAAATAAAAAGAATCTTATTCAAAAATTGTACAATAAACAGATAATATGTGAAAAAATGGAGGATAAAAAAGTGCTTAGGGGACTAGCGACCAATAACCAAAAATCCCTCAACCCATAGTAACTGTTTGAAATGAGAGATTTAATTATGTTAGACAGTCGCTGTCAACATTGAAAAACCGGTGCCTTGAGTCAAGGCACGGACGGAATTCCGTCTAACTATAATTGATATGTCTTCAGTGGTCATCCAGAACGTTCTTAGAGAGTGGTCGTGTGTGTAAACGGTGTTATCTGAGGGCCTACAAAATCCCACTAATTTCCACTATTCCCACTAATATTATAAATGTGAAAATTCGGATGTTTAGATGTTTGGATGTTTATTACTTAATCACGCAAAAACGTCTGTACAGATTATGATGAAACTTGGTATGAAACGAGTTAATTTATACCCCGGGTTAACATATAGGATACTTTTTATCCCTTTATCGTCCCTCAAATTGATAAATTCTGAATCTATGAACCAGAGTCACATAGATATTTACAATGCCTGCTAACGTACGAAAATTTGTCTCAGATGAACCAGTGTAAGTCTGAGCTCCGAATATGCAAATAGTTGTCACGAATCGTAGGGTCAAGGTACAATAAGGACTATCGTGAGGCGAGACTAGGCAGTTATAAATATCACGATATTTGACGTTTGGCGTGTCAGAGACGTGCCATTACACAGATGACAATCGGTGAAGTCTAGTCGAGGTTAATGAAGATTATTTACTACTTGCACAACTCAATAATTTGAGCCTTATAGTGGCTAAGATAAAGTAGGTATTTGCATGTATAGCTTTCATTTTTACCATTGTAGTTATAAACTGAGTAATTTCGCTGCCATATGATTATGATGAGATTGAGTTGAAGAGTTAGTTCGGATATTTGTGCCTCTTAGAGCTTAATTATCTCAAAACCAAACCGACTCAAGTGAATGTGAATGTTTACCGCATTTCAGTACGTAAAGTTCTATTAATTACATACATAATCGTAAGCAAAATAGAAGAGATTTGCGATATTTAGGTACTGACTTACAGCCTCTAAAGCGCTTGCGTTTTAAACCAAAACTTGCTGACCCATAGGTTCGATTGTACGTTTTGGAAAGTGTTTCTTCACTACCTACGATATAGGGAGAATTTCTTACAGATGTTTTGAGAGGATGCTAAAATCTTGGGTTATAATGAAATTTTTGTTCGATTCAAGCATAATATGTGTTCGTCTGCAGGCGCTTCATCGAGCATGTCAGTACTAAGGCTCGGAAAGTAGGGAATTAGCTAACTTCATCGAACCAGAACGTACGCAACATCGAACCATGACACCACTTGCTATATGTATGTGATGAGGTAGTTTCTTAGCACACATTAGTGTTACATAGTATAAGAAATCATCAAAAACAATTGGTACGTATAAATGCTATATGGGATCGAGGCAACGGCGTTCTCCGGGTTGAAATGAAATGTGTATTTAACGTCTGACTTACTTAGCCAATACCTATTACCAACATACATATAAATATAGGTATTCATGCATCATACCCATTTTGTTTCCTTATCCGCCCATTACATCCTACTTCAGGACACATGCCTCCTTTCATGGACAAGAGGGCCCATTTCACTTGCTAATTATATTTGTATAAGTAAGAAACTTTGTAAGGTTGTAATTTTGAGACGGAAAAACCTTTGAGTAAATTTTCAGTGAGTCACTCAAAGTTAAGTTGTTTATAACCTAACCTGCAGAATTTATCTACGAAGGGAATGGGAATAGTTAGTAGAAGTTCACGCGAACGAAGTCGCGGGCAAAACCTAGTAATAAATATAAATACAAAAGTAACTCGGGCTGACCAATGTTGATGAAATTTGGTAATAAGTTAGTATGGTTACGGAAAGGACACGAGGCCGTTTTTATCCCGAAAATCATGCTCTAAAGATGTGAAACGGGGAGTGGAACTTTCTATTGAAGTGCGATTGCTCAATTGATTTTGTATAGGCGTAGTTATAATCCCTTAAGGCGATTAACGAGTATACACTTACGAGTACCAAGTCACGGGCAAAAGCTAATAGTTTTATAGGTATAACGAAGTCTCTTTAAAATATTCTCAAAAGCTAATAGTTTTATAGTTATAACGAAGTCTCTTTAAAATATTCTCAAAAGCTAATAGTTTTATAGGTATAACGAAGTCTCTTTAAAATATTCTCAAAACGAGCGCACGCAACAAATTAATAGCAAATGAAAGTGCAATGACGCTCTGATTTCCTCTGCACCATTTATTATATATTTAACAACCAAAGAGCTTGAGTTCCGCTCTGAAGTTTCAGACTTTCAACTACTTGCCTTAATTAATTTCCCGAAGTGCAGACTAGGGGCTCGACTTCAGAATGCGATTAAGATGTATTCAAATAATAGATGAGTCGTCTTGTCCCAGTGATCGTTTCACAGTAGATATATGACTTCAATCAGTAAAACTCATTATAAACGATAGATTTAACGCGTCGGTACAACGGTACGGTAATCTTATACTTATGTAAGTAGAGTAGAGTATGTACTCGTACCTCGTAGGTCGCAGGACGCGGCGGTACATTAGTCACGTGTGCCGCGCATGTGTGCGTAGAACTGGTTTTCAATGGAGCCCAGCAGGCGAATCACGTAACTTTATGTACTAACGGTAGATAGATTTTACTGTCAATTTTGAAGTATAAATGTATGAAGTGACAATTAAAATTTGACATTAAAATCTACCTAACGGTAGTACAAAAGTTACGTGATTACCCCGCAGGTCCGTATACCACAACAGTTTACATATATAAGATTTCAAGCTTACATGGCCATTTACATTAGAATTACGATTTGAAACGGGATATTTACCATTTACAACTAAAACTCGCAGCACGTCAGTTAACCCTTGATAATGGCGCTTGCAACAGTGCCGAAATATCGGGAACTCAAAAATACAAATATACATGGTAAATATCCCGTTTCAAATCGTAATTCTAACAGTTTACATGTCTACGATTCAAGAAAAAGGCATAATTTTCCATAGAATAACTGTTAACTACAGTTATGTCAAATTGTACGCATGTTAAGTTTGGAATATAGGCACCTCGTCTAAAAAGTTAAGATACTTTTTCTAGCTGCGTCCTTTCTCTTGCATAAGTGAATTAGGCGCAATCTGCTTCCAAAATGGATGCTTAGGCGATCACAAGCTAATGAATGTATGTACCCTTTTCCTTCGTTTATCTTATATTTGAACCAGAGGCTAATACAGGTATAGGTACAAAATATAGAAAAGGATATAACAAAATAAACAACAGATGTATCTGTACAAAATTTGTATACCTTCATGAAATCTCATGACAAAAAAACAAATTTTGGATAAATTAAAGAAGTAAATGTCCTATTTTGTTGCAGTACGTGTCTTTGCTTCGGCCACCGGTATCCGAGAACAGCGCGCCGGGATCCGAAGTCATAGACAAGGTGGAGTGGAAACAGGTAAGCCTTCCGTACTTATTTTTACTTCATCAGCCATAGTTCGTCCATTACTGAACGTAAGCCTCCTTCACGGTGCGCTATAATATTCGCGTCTGAGCTTCCCCATCCAGCCACTGCCAGCAACCTTAGGCGCTTGACATATTGATGCGGTTTCCGCATCAGTGTGATAACCGCCTTAAGGTTATCAATCTAGCGAATTGCGGGACATTCTATACTACACTTGCCTAAACGCTCCAGAAATCGTCTGATTTTATTTACTTATTTAGGGCGGTGCAACGTAGCAGATTTTGCGTGTGACAGTCACGTCCGAGTTTCTGATCGTTGTAACTCAATACACATTTGAATTTTCATCAGATTCAATTCAATAATTGCGTGCAAGTGTAAGTTACATAAAGTTTCCGGACCTTAAATGAAAATTTTGCCCGGATGTCCCCGTCGTCGTCGTGTAATTTTGCTACATAAAAAAATATTCTCTTGACAAGTCAAGCTATTGCCTTAATCCGAATTTTCCCATCCCACCCCATTGCTATACCTTCTAACCCCAACTACGGGGTGAGCTGGGATTGCTTACTATTTTGTGTTTCTTGTCGAAACTATGAAATAAAACAACAAATTATCGTTGACAAACTAAAATTCATACATCCAGAACTTTTTTTTTGTACATGAATCAATGTGTTATATATAAAAATCAACTTTTATCAAGGTTTTAACTTTCGTCCACTCACGCGACATGCGTATTCAATCAGTAAAAATCTAAAGGAACCGGGGGATTGCTGACAAAACTGAATTGAAACACCGAATCCAGCAGAGCGGAGGGCGACCTTCAATCGCTGCAGCAACCACCTTCTCCACTGTTTGGAACGTGCAGCAGTAGTTTTTCTTAAACATTAATTGATGATATTTCAGTTGAGCCTTGGTTTTTGAGGAGACAAATCATACTAGATACCTTAGTATGGGCGTCACTTATCATGCTACTGCCACTGAAAGGCCAGTCGGGGGGCCTTGCAGCACTGCATTATTGTGTAGTCTTACCCCTCCCCTGTATCGAGGAACAAACGAAACTTGGAAGACTTATCATACTAGAAACCGGTTTTTTTTTGTTTTTTTTTTTACTATGGTTTTTTGCATTGCAGCATAGCCGTTTCGTGTTCCCCCAGGAATGACGTATCTTATAATATATATATCATCTGGGAGTCTTATCGAACTAGATTCAGTGTCGTCGGCTCTTAAACTATGTTTTCGACTAACTGTCGGTGAACTGTGGCATGGCTGCGTCAAATTTAAAGGATTGGCCAAACCGCTGCTCAAAACGCAGTTACGCACCGCACCGCAGTGGCGTGACTCATGCGTGACGTTTTTAACTGTAATAAGTCTCTCCCCCTCGTCACTGCGTTTACGATGCGTCAGCGTATTTTGACCAGCGGTGTGTATTTCGCTCATAAAGCGAATCCTCCATCTGGTCTGGTAAAAAGGTGATATTTGAGAGCCAAAGGCACAGAAACTAAGCGACAAAAGTTTTCATCACCAATTTCATTGCATTAGTTTTTAAACAGAATAATATTTCAAAAAATATTCAAATTGTTTTTGTACTTAATTGTCTGTACTGTTTTGAAACTAATTAAATGATGTTTTGACTCGTTTGTCGTCAAAATTTAGGCCAGCACCAAAATAACACAACTCTTCCTTATTCTGCGCTTTAGGTCAACTATATGGCCCAAATACGCTCACTTCACTACTCGATCGTGGGTACGCTAGGCATATATTATTCAGTAGCCTACTATTGTGGTATCGATCTGACACGCTTACCCCGCAAACCGATCTTTCCCAAATATGTATACGATGTATCAGTGGCGGCGGGTCAAAAATATTCTTAGGGAAGCCGGAAATAATTTGCCTTTCTTATTCTTCATGAGCCGTAGTGAAAGATCTGAACTGGCGGAATATTAGGCAAGCCGGTGGGAATCGAGTTGTATGGACGCTCCGCCACTGCGATGTATACACATCGTATAATACTCATACTCATCGTACAATAATACTATTTGCAGTAGCTATAAAATTGTGTGATCCTTTAACAATAAGGTTTATACTTGAGTTAAGTTTGTGAGATTAATATGAGTAGGTACCTAGCCTACTACTGGGAACCCGACGCGACGTGAGAGGAGAAAATAGTGGTACATCATTTTAACTTAAACAAAGGTTTCCATTTTAGCAAATTTTGGCGATAAGAGATGCAGAGCAAAATAAAACTAAAGTTTATGTTTTGTTACTATTCGTTATTACTCAGTGACGTCAGTAATGAATAAATGATACATATTTTCCACCGAAAATTACATTTTATGTCAAATCGACCTAGTCCCAAACTAAGCAAAGCTTGTACCAAAGGTATTAAGAATAGATAAATAGATAAATACATAGAAAACATCCAAGACACAGGAAGAAATATTCGTGTTCATCACACAAATAAATGCTCTGGTAGGGATTCGAACCTGGGAGCTCGAGCTTCGCAGTCAGGTCAATAATTTGACTGATATTGTCTACATTCATAATAGTATCTCCATCATACTTATTACCTTCATTCTCGGCTATCCTGCCTGTATTTGTGAGTACCATTAACTCCTAGATCTCTTTTTTCTCTGCAAAACGGGTCAACGTGATCTGAATTACATTACATAAACTAATGCACGAAAGGACAAAGAAATTACGTGCATTAAACTACTAGAGCACACGCCTAACTGAGCGTAACTCCAAAACCGGTTCCAATTTAATTTATTACAGTATAAACTTGGTAGCAACTTTGAAGTTTATTTTGCTAATAGAATACCTATGGAGCAGCATACTCTGCGTGACGAGAACTTCTAAATTATTTATATTTAGTTCCCATTTGTTATATTTACTAGTTTTAGTCCCTGGTAAAAAAAGTATAACCCTGATAAAACCCTTTACATAAAAAATTAGAAAATCACAATCTCTGACTTAATTATTGATACAGTACCTATAGTATAAGTTTTTTCGAAACAAAACACGAACTCGTTTGCTATTAGTCTCAATATATATATGGCAACGCGAACAGCGCCTATGGTGGTAGCTATTTTTTGCCATACGAATTGAGACTAAACGCAAACGCGAACGTTTGGGTTTTGTTTCGAATAAATTTATATACTAGAGGTACTGATAAGACTCAAATGTCAGGTGTCAGGATCGACTTCTTACGTATCTGTCAGTGGGCAAAACATAATTTAGTCGCTTACCTTCTGTAATGATCATGCACCAGTTGTAGCAAATCGGCAAAACTCGAATTTTATAACTTTGTCAGACTTCTGTACTTCCAACTGTCAATTATGTAAGAAGGAAACTAACTGTTCGAGTCCGCTGAACTTAACAAACACGTTCCAAGGTTTGGTAACTTTATCTCGTTAAAGTCAAAATTCACAGCAAAGTTCAAATCTGAAAGCTGGATTACAGTTGTACTTAGTTAATATGATAGGTCTTTATGCATTTTTTTTCAATGTTGCCTTGGAATCCATTTTTAGAGTGAATGAAAAAAATGGGACAGACTACAATAGGAATGATGACTATTGTAAATCTTCATATACTGACATCTCGTTACTGTTGTGCATGCGTTTTCCCGATTCTTCACTTTATTACGTTTACCTAATTCGAAAAATGTCTATAGAAACATTTTACAGTAGTACGTAATAATACATTTTTGACGATTTCGTTGTGAAAATTTGCGAGTGAATGGAAAGAAACGGTTTTGTGTAAATCCTAGCATAATTCTTGAAAGTTAGTTTCAAGTATAAGTATGTTGTAAAATAAAAGTAACTTTATTTTAGGAGTCAATAGGCTTTTTGGTGGAACGTGGGCTTAACCACATCATATAAAGTGTGTTATAAAGGGATTTTCAATTCAATTACGAAGGGCCGATCTTCCGATGAAAGCATGCTTTCAGTATCAACTCAAGTAAAACTTGAACAACTTTATAAAGCTGTTATACCCCTAACAAGGCTTGGGCATTCAACCGGCCCTTCAATCGTCAACTAAAGCGATTTGTAATGAAATCAGGCTTCAGTGAATAATGAATAAATAGATGGAACTAAACTTGAGTCTAACTTTGTATTAAGATCTCAAATGAAAAAAGCGCGATCAGAGCGACTCGAAGTCTACAGACAGTCATTACACTCATTACTTTTGATATTCCGTCTTTTTATTTTATCACAGACGGGTATAGTGTTTTTGATTCAAGTTGGTTGAGACTGGCTTATCTCATTTCTTTGGGGTCAAAGCAATTTGAGCAAGCGCCACCCTTGTAGGGCCCGACCGGACACCCGAGTGGGTCGTCACGCCACAGTATATGTAGGTACGCCACCGCATTACAGCCTTTCTGCCCCCAAAGTTCTCATCTAAATTATGTGCTGCTATTTCTCTTTTAGTTCTCAACAAAATGATGAGTAAATGACCTACACTGACAGGTTAGACCCGAGTAAGATAATTATGCCAACTTGGAAATGAAACGGTTTAATTAAATCGGTTCTTTGCGTGTTCGTAAAACTGTCGACCAATGGCGACCATAACAGATGCGTCAAGGGTTCAATCATAATAACAAGCATTAAATACTACTGAGCTTCTTTATATTCCTACTTTATTACCTTATACAACATCGAATGTGTGTAACAATGACTGTCTTAAGTACACTGGATTTCAAGTGTCGTCGGCTTTATTATTCATGAAAATCAAGTCGAATAATAGTAGATCTGTAGTCAAAAATATTATCTTTATACAGAAATTCATGCTCTTTTTCGGAAATAGGTGGCATTGGCATAATAATTATTGATAGCGAGTATTAGGGTAGGAGTTTTTTTCGTTCCTTATAAATCGCTCTCAGAAATTGAACTCTCGACAAAAATTGCAAATGTAAAATAGTCGTTTCCTTCAGGGACGGAATGAGAAAAAATACAAAAAAGGGAATATGTAAGGAATTTAAGATTGAACAATTTGAAACTCTCAGAGCATCGGTGAATTAAAATACGGGAATTTTATTACACATTATCCCTTATTTTTCAATTTACTAAAACTCATTGTCAATACTAAATGTCGGATAGTTTATTAATTATCGGTTCAACTTTTCTGGGAGCATATCAACAACGTCACAGAGTACTACTACTCTGTGACGTGCGAAATACCTACGTATTGAATGCTCCAATCAATGGTACCCTTGCTCGGTCACGTTATACCGCTGCCGTTTTGTACATTACTACAAGACTATACCTGTGATAATAATAGGTTTTACTGCGTCCTGCCACACATGCCTGGCTGGATGAATAGTTCAAACTATAATGGTCTGTCTCTCTCTGCGGTAATAGACCGCGATATCGCGCGGTTTGGGGTGCCGGTGGCGTGGAGTTGCGCACGTTGAAGGATGACTCGAGTTACACCGTGAGTGCCACCATACTGTGGCGAATGCAGCAAGAGTCGCTAGGTCAAAAACGAGTGAAGGCCAGCGAATGTTTGCGAAAGGACTTTAATAGCCGTATCTCCCGTTTCGTTTATATTGATATAATAATACTAGGGGCTTGATTTGATCTGGTTCAGCACTTTGCGACGATTTGTGATACAACACTTAGCAATACAATGTTTTTGCATGCTTTTTCGACACGTTAACTCTGAGCGGGTCCGAGCGTCCTACACATTTACTTACTTACACCTGTATTTACAAAGAGACATTTCTCAGAAGCCCACAACACACTTCAACCATATTCCCCCACTTACGACACCCGTGGGAAGAAAGGGGGTACTTAGTCTCATTCTTATAAGGCCTACCAAAACGGCAATAAGCCAAATTTAAATCAATTCGTTTTATAATGGTTCTCCAGCATTAAAAGTGTTACCTACCTATGTAAAGTAATAACAACTCCTAACCTAATAGGACATTGACAAAACAACGACTCGAGTTCGGCGCGGTGTTGCGGTAGGCCCTAACCCGCCCGCCGAGCTGTCCCAAACAAATAGGACCCAGCTCTATATTTGCATTTAGAACTGTTATTTGGTTATTTTGTGCTTATGAACGTAAGATACCAGCGTTGTACGCAATACGAAGGGAGGCTAATAAGTTCTAAGCCTGAGTTAGAAAGGAAAAGAAAAGTTTTTACCAAATATTTTAATTCTAAACAGTATCTATCCTCGAGCTGGACATAGGTATCAGTCAAATTATAAAAATATACATTATAATGGTGCATGGGAATTATTAAATTATCGAGGAGTTTTAATTTGTCCTATACTTTTAAATTAGGTACAACTTTTTTTTCACTTTATATCTCAGGCTGAGTTAGAACTTATCAGCCCCCCCTCGTATATAACCTAGTTTATTATGGGTGAATTATTAATTAAGAATAATATCCTTAACAAAAGAGCAAAGGACCAAAGTAACCAGAGTTGTAATAAAAGTGTTTTTACTAAACTTATTCCTATAAAATGTAGGATAGCGTTTAAACACGAATAAGTAATTTATATCTAAATTTCAATATCACGAAGCAAAATTTAATATTTATCAATACACTGTCATCGCCAACGCACGCCTGCTTCTTATAAATTGGAAAATTGAAAATTCCAGCCTTTCACAGCAAGTGCGGTGAAAGCGTGACCGCGGGAAATGAAATATCCTATTTACTGACTTAACTAGAAAATCTCTACTACGGCTTCAGTTCATTGCTTTACGTTGCAAAATTGCATTTTCCCACAGAATACGAACTTTGGAATAAGGAGACTATAATAATAATAATATATACTCAGAAGTATAAAATACTTATTACCCCTTCTCTTAGTTAGATACCTAAATACAAAAAACGTAATATAATAAATACATATTATAAATACATGTACGTATTATATGTATAGTTGTTATATATTTATGTAGTTTTGGTTTTAGCTATACGTTTCCTTATTGAAACGTTTTAGTACACTGTGTAAGTTATGCTATCTCATTCTTCCTCAATCCCTCAAACGTTAGCTGGAAGAGATCCCTCATAGGGATAAGTTCGCCTTTGTACTCTAAACTTATGTGATATGTACATTGTTTTAACCTGTTATTGTGTACAATAAAGTGCTTACATACTCGTACATACATACCTACCTACATACTTGCTGTATTCTGAGGGAGCATCGAAAACAAGTCCTTTGTCCTTATCTGTCAATTTCACGTTTATGTTTGTAAAAAAGGAATAAAACGCATGTTAGCATAACTTTGTTAAGTTTTATGAATAAGTGAAGTACGTTTATTGCGATTTAGATATAGAAGTAAAAATAGTATATACCGAAATATTTTTAATTACTAAGAAAACGTAACTTTTGCTCCTTACAACATCACTTAAAACAAGAAGTAAAATATATAAAGTAAAGGGGGAAAGATGCATATAAATTGTCTGCGCTTCGAAGTATCCGACGGTCTTTCTATCTATTAGTTGTAAATGTTGTTTGCCAATGTATTGAAGAGTGCAAATTATTTATTACAAGCGACCCGCCCCGGCTTCGCACGGGTGCTATGCTGATAGTAAATATACTACAGAATGTCTTTACACGTTAACAGCCTTTTTGTCATTAGACAATACAAATATGTTTTCTTTAGAGGTTACTCTTGAAAGAGCGAAATATAATTGGCCATGGAGGTAGCCAGCGGTGTCGATGTGGCCTGGTTAAAAGCTGTAGCGGAGCCTGAGTCTGGGGCATGGTTGCATGCGTTACCAACGTCGCACTTGGGTACGCTTTTGGACAACGATTCCCTTAGGGTTGGGGCTGCACTAAAGCTGGGGTGTTCGGTGTGTGAACCCCATCAGTGCATCTGCGGGGCTACAGTTGAGGCGAATGGTCATCATGGTCTGAGTTGCGGGCGCTGAGCGGCTAGGTTTTCGAGGCATCAGTCGATCAATAACATGATACGTCGAGCATTAGTTTCAGCAAATAATTATGCCCTTTGTTTTAGAGCCTCAAGGTTTAAGCAGGACGGATGGTAAAAGAGCCCAGTACATTGGGCACATTTGCGCCAGGTACTAGCCGTCCCGGGGAACACCTTGAATAGGTGTATTTTGACAAAGCATGTGAATTGCTGATTATTTTTTGATATCTTTGCTGACAATGCCTGTTGCTGATTATTAACTTGTATGGATTTTTGGACGAAGTGTGTTGCGGATGCGTAATGTCCATAATTTTGAACGAACTCGTGTTGTGGATTTGGCTCTGTGATTTTTGGTTGAATAATAAAAATATTTTTTCTTCACATGGCCATGTGAAAAGTAATGTACAGGCCCCAATGCCAAATTCGAAAAAATGATAAACTTTGAAAGGCTTTATCTTGGAAACTCTTCAGTCTACAAAAACAATTTTACTCTCAAGTTGTAGCAAATTTAGGTTTCTTTAAAAACATCTTAAGAAGGTTGTATTAAAAGTCATAAACAAGTCTGCAAGACATTAGACGTTCGGTATTAGAACTACAGGATTTGACGCACACTACTCTATACTTTCAGGCGACAAGGTTACTGGATTATATCTTCTATAAAGATTAATGCTATATTTCTTAAAATGGCTTCGTAAATAAGCAATTATTTCTCGTAAAAAGTAAAGGATAAAAAATGATTATTGTGAGTTATCCCTATTACACCTTTTTAAGGTCTACAATACCGTAGTACATTATTTTGACCTATCTCGTAGGGTTCGCCCAGCGTTTGCAATTTAAGCGCAAAAAATAAAAATATCTTAAAATATGCCTAACTGAACTTTAAAATAATATTAAACAACCGGTCAAGTGCGAGTTGGACTCGCGCACCGAGGGTTTCGTATACAGATGTGTACCGGTTCCAACCCTATTAAATCAGGAAAATCTCTACAACATGGTGTGGAAATTGGACGCCATGGGTACAGCGCCATTTATCGGCGACTTTTGTTATTTTGAGTGACTGAATAACTTTGTATGTATGGTAGGTTTTCAAGGATAATTCTTTATCACGTAAACCGTTTCAATTTTTTTTTCTTTATTTGAAAGAAGGTACTTTAAGAAAGTCATGTTTTATGTATGTAGGTAAGCCTTCTTTATAACTATTCCAAATTTCAAATCGATAGCATAAGTAGTTCTTGAGATATTTAGCGATGTGACAGACACACAGACAGACAAAGTGAAACCACAAGGGTTCCTTTTTATCATTTTGGTACGGAACCCTAAAAAGAAACGCTAATTACAAAAAGAATATGCCGTTCAGTAGTTCTGCCTGCGGCATGGTGCCCAATGTGCTGGCCACCTTACCTCTCTGTATGTATATGTCTAAAGTAAATACAAATATCTGACACAAGTTGTTGTTAATGTTTCAAGTACATGAATGTGTGAATTATCGAATTGTTTTGAACAAATTATAATTTACTCGGTTCACTGGTTTTATGTCAGTTTCAGTTGAATGTTTCCCGAAGAGCTTTCAATATTCATAAAGCTTACCGTGCTGTGATTTACTCCGGCCCATTGAACCCTCACGTATGATACATATATTATAAGATAAAATGACCGATTTAATTGCGAGCACGTGGGTGTGTCTTTAATTAGCATGGATCCCTTCCTGCAATTAATCATTTTGCTACCTACAGTTCCTTGGCCTAAAATACAATTTTCCTTCAAATATAAGCTGATGAATAGCTTTATTCAGCTATAAATTGCCAGATTAATTATTTTTCCTTAGTTAATTCGCATGCGATGATTTACTACTTTAAACAGTGTACAGTCAGTATCATGAATATTAATGAATAAGTGTTAATATTTGGCTCTCATCGGCATCTTAACTTCTCCTACCTATAATGGTTTTCAACGCTGGTAAAAAATTTACACAACACACGTGCCTCCTATCACACTTAACGGGACTGCCCTCGGGAGAGTGCACAGATTGAAATACCTGGGGCACATTGTAACGGATGATTTGAGGGACGATGAAGACATGGAGAGAGAGCGGCGAGCGTTGTATACGTACGAGTATGTGCGGCAAATATGCTGGCCCGCAGTTTTGCTCGATGTTCAAGGGAGGTTAAAATAACGTTATTTAAAGCCTTTTGTTCATCATTCTATATCCAAAAAGAGGGTTCGCTATACCCAAAAATCATACAATACTTAACCCTGAGGGGACAGTACAACAATGCTGTCAGTGTGTTTAAATAGGGATGTTGACATCAAATAAGAAAATCAATAAGTTAGGACTTAAAATCACTACATAGTATAAAACAAAGTAGCTTTCTCTGTCCCTATATCCCTATGTATGCTTAAATCTTTAAAACTACGCAACGGATATTGATGCGGTTTTTTTTTAATGGATAGAGTGATTGAAGAGGAAGGTTTATATGTATAATAACATCCATTAAATAGTGCACCCGTGCGAAGCCGGGGCGGGTCGCTAGTAATAAATAATTACAAGAATAAACAATAACCCCCGTATTCATAAAACTTAACAAACCTCTGCTAACTAAAAAGTTCTTTGTCCCATTCTGACAAACGTCAATGTCAAAGTGACAGATAAGGACAAACGAACTTTAGCGGCTAGTTAACTAATATATGTTTGACAGACGTTTATGAATAAGGGGGTAAGTCTTTAAATTTTTAGGAGGGGGCGAAACGCGCCTTTGTTTTGGTACTATCATCATTTACTATGGCGCTCGACGTCTGTGACGCTACTGATCTGTCGCGCTTTCTCTCTAACCAGCAACATTAAAACGGTTATAGCTTCGTTATTTTTTGAGATTTTTGAATACAATTTGCACTATTTGGTATTTTTTACCTTTTTTCCTTTGGATTTTTCCTTTCAACCTTATTCAAACTTTCGTGAGTCTTGTTAAAACTACATTTTATTAAACGGTTAACGTGAGGTATTAATTGTCACTCCGCGCGCCATGTTTCGAACTCTTCGGGAGTTCTTCTTCAGGTTGAGCGCGTTGCTTGGGATGCCGAGATTTTGCAGCGCCTTCACGATGTTTGCTGAGGCACGCGCTGATGGGTTTCCAGCAATCATGCGCAACAAGGCAGCACATTTGCTAATTAGGACTAGAAAGAGCCCAAGCAGTATTCTGAAGATGATTACTGATCATGTTTGTTGCCTTACAACTTATCAAAGTTATAATGTCAAATTTAGTTTAATAAGTTGTAACAATATATAATCTTTAGGTATTTATATTAAAGTGTACATTAACAACTTTGTTATCTTATAAGAAATAAATGAATTTAATTGAATATAATATGCCAACTGTACACACCTACTTCGGGGCAATTTACAGGCGCTTTCGAATATAATGAGACTTTGATCATTAATACTTTTATACTTGTTTGTATTTTAATTATATTACATGTTCAATTTTATTTTGATATACTATCTAGCCAGACCCGAAGGCACGAATTCGCGAAACCCTGTTAGGAAAATTGAAACTTCAAACATCCGAGCATATTATTTCATAATAATTTCAGTTTAATCATGGAAACAACGAGAAAGAGTTATCCTCGAACAGCTCGCTCTTTATTTGCATGCACGCTACGGAAACGTAATTTAAAAAATATTTGAATGCTTAATAATCTATATAAGTATAAATTAAGATATTTTAATATTTTAGAATAAAAATATAATTATAATGTAGATAAACATGAAATAACGGTTTTAATATTCATTGATATTATTGCTTTTACCGCAGAACGTGCTTGATAAATAAAAAACCTCCTAAGTCGTTTTATGTCATTCTTTGTAATGCTAAGAAAAAGGTATATATATGTTGTAACGGGCGCATAAGCCTTATTTAGCCGGTCGTTTCATAACATCGCCAGTTTGCGCATGTTTATGGAACGTGAGGAGGAAATCGTCCGCACTTTTGACTAATGGAATAAGAATCAAGCTAACATTTTCAGGTGGGCGGGTGTAGTTTCGGATGGGTACAGGTTGGGTATGGCGTGAGGCAGGGGGCTTGATGTTACCTCGACTCTTTATCGAGGATCTTAGCAGTGCCAGGGTTGGCTGTTGCGCGGCGGGGGACAACAACGGTCAACAACGTTAGTTACACCAACGATATGGTGCTGTTAGGGCCCTTAACGTGTGCTGTCGGTAGCTTATTGTTTGCTGGAAAATGTGAGTGTATGCGGTGGCGGTACTCAGGTACAATACGACAAAAAGTGAAATACCTACTTGTGTTTCAGTCACGTGGCCCGAAAGTGGACAAGGTCCCTAATATAACCCTGAACGGAGTTACTTTGAAGAGCAACACTAAATATAAGTACCTGGGTCACTGGGTCACTGAGTGCTTATCTGACGACACTGACATTGAAAGGGAACGCAGAGCGGAGGCTGTGCGGGGTAATATGTTGGCTCGCAGGTTTGCACGGTGTACGAACGAGGTAAACATAACTTTATTTAAGGCATATTGCCTTTTAATCGTGCAGACTGTGGGTGAACTATACCCAAAGAGCAATTAATGCCCTCAGAGGGCAGTACAACAGCGGAAGCCCGCACTGATGGTTTCCATGCAATTTATTCTAAACGGGCTGCTTCCATCAAACACCGCGTATAGGGAAAAGCTCCAATAGCATTCTTCATGTGATTGAGAGTTACTAACACAATAGTTTAATTTAATTTTGTATTTTGTTTCATAGACATATTACTAACAAACTAGGGATCGTGTTCGTGAGTTATCTGAATATAAATGATTTATTATATTATCATATTTATTATGTCGTTTAAGCAGAGTAGATTTCGGCGGTTAACTCTAACAAAAATACTGTGCGGAAGTATCTCTTCACGCTTAAACCGCTGAACCGATTGAGATGAAATTTTCTACGAAGATAGTTTGACACCCTGGGAATTAAGGACAGGCGTTTTTTATGAAAAGGGCGGGGTGGCAGTTTGTATGAAAGTACAAGATAAACCACGCGGATGAAGTAAATGAAAAAATATACTCATACTCATTTATTTCAATTAGTCATCATTAAAGCCAATTTACATGTCAACAAAATTTCAAGCAACCGTGTGTGAACCGTAATTTGGTTGCGCAGGTATTCGACATCCTCTGGTCGGATCCGCAGTCCATCGGCGGCTGCGTGGCGAACGCGCTGCGCGGTGCGGGCACCTACTTTGGGCCTGATGTGACGTCATCGTTCCTGGAGAGGCACAAGCTCAGCTTCCTGATCCGGAGCCACGAGTGCAAGCCTGGCGGCTACGAGATATTGCATAATGGAAATGTAAGTTGAGATTATCATCATAGAAATTGGTTTCGTTTGATGAATTTATAGCGATGTGATCACCAAGAAAACATGGGATAACCTAACCTAACCTACCTATGGTCTCCAGTAGGTACTTATCCATACTTCCTAACTAATATTATAAATGCAAAAGTGTGTCTGTCTGTCTCCGCTTTTAAACCGCGGAATCGATTTACATGAAATTTGGTCCCGGGAAAGAACATAGGATAATTTTTATCGTGGAAGTCATCTCTTTTTAATTAAGGGGCCGGAATGGGAAGTGGAAGTTTGCATGGAGGCACGATATAAACGAGTTCCACGCGGACGAAGTCGCGGGCAGTAGCTAGTCCATACTTTATACTATACGAATATAATGAATTCGAAAGTGTGTGTGTGTGTTACCTCTTCGAGCTTAAACCGCTTAACTGATTAGGTGAAATTTGGTAGGGAGATAGTTTGAGTCCCCGGGAGGGACATAGGATACTTTTATCCCGGAAATCATCCCTTAAGGGGGTGGAAGTTTGGCAGTGATGACTAGGTTGATGTAGAAAAATAGCAATTAAATTCTATCGCGATGAACGAGTTCTACCTTGTTTTTTTTAGTATTAGAAAGAATGACAGAGAACGACTTACGAGATTTAAATAATCTCAATGAGTATTAAAACCATTATTTCATGCTTACAGTATTGTTAATCAAAAATAAAAAAATGTGTCTTAATTTTTTTTCTTATTCATTTTTTAAATAATATGGTATCAATTATTATTTTTTAAATTTAAGGCATCAATTATTCGTTTCCTTTAATTCATGTAAAATTTGTGCAATAAAAAACCCAGAGTGGCAGAGATTGTAAAAGTCGGTTCGGGTTTAAAAAGTAATTCGTCGTTGTCACTAATTAACTGTCACTTATTCTGCACTTTCGTACGATTATTGCGAATTCAATGGGTATGTGTTTACTGTTTCTTTGTTTATCTAGTTTGTAATCTTAAGAAAAATAAGGCATAGTAAATTATAGATGACGACCGCTTTAGCCTAGTTGGTAGTTACCCTGCCTACGAAGCTGGAGGTCTCAGTTTCGAATCCCGGTCAGGGCATTTATTTGTGTGATGAACACGAATATTTATTCCTGAGTCTTGGATGTGTTTCTATGTATTTAAGTATATATTTCTCTATATACCTAAGTATGCATATCGTTGCCTAGTATCTATAGTACAAGCTTTGCTTATTTTGGGACTAGGTCGATTTGTGTAAGATTGTCCACAAATATTTATTTATTATTTTATAAATGCGAAAGTGTGTATGTCTGTCTGTTATCTATTCATTCTTAAACCGCTGAACTAATTAACACGAATTTTAGTATGGAGATAGTTTGGGTCTTGGGAAAAAACATAGGATACTTTTTATCCCGGAAATCAACCCTCAAGGGGGTGGAAGTTTGTATACAAGAGTGATGACTAGGCAATCGCCTGAAATAAAACAATAATAATTAAATTCTAACTCGGTGGACGACTTCTAAGTGGACAAAGTCGCGGACAAAAGCTAGTATCTATTATAATAATTTTAAGATAAATTTAAGCCGGATTTAAATTTGTCTGGCGTGATGTGCCTATAATGATATCGGTGTCATATAGTTCTTTAACAGGCACTTAGCAGCTTATATAAGGGGTTTGCTTTACTTTATCAAAGAGAAACTGCTCTCGGTGCAGGATCATAAAAGACAAGCCTCGTTAATAACTACTTTGAAACTTCTTGGACTTATACGGCAATGTCATTGAAATTAAATGGGAAGGGCTGTGCCTACGTAAGTCGAAGTTTGATGAAATAAATGAAGGCGTCGGTCATAATGTGATTATAATAAGTATTTACAGATGTGTGGTGTGTGCCAATTCACATTCGTTTATTTTTTATTATAATGATATATCAGTGCTCCACTTTGCCTTATGAATATATAGGTACGATTTCTATGCTAAACCTATTATTAACTAAGTAAGTACATTGCGTGGGCTGATTTTCCAGGAGGACTGATCTCATCCAGAAATTTAGGCAATACCTACTTTTTGCCCACGTAAATTATACGTATAAAGCATCATATTCCTCGTAATGAAACTCTTGACACCGTTGCAATGAAATAGACATAGTATGTAAACCTATACTATGAAGCCGGTAGCTTGGGGTTTTTTTTTATATTATGTACCGTACCTTCTAAATCAACGTGTTTAAGTAGCTGTTGGTTTTCGAAATTTTATATATTTAAGCGCTTTGTCGGCAGGTCATTACAATCTTCTCCGCATCAAACTACTATGAACTGGGTTCGAACAAGGGCGCGTACCTGAAGCTGTGCGGCAACTCCTTGGAGCGGCAGTTCGTGCAATATACCGCGGCTGTGTCGCGCACGCGCCGGCTCACGTTCCGACAGCGTGTCGGACTCGTCGAGGGCTCGGCCATGCGCGAGCTGCATAACCTAATCATGTCCGCGCGAAGGCCTCTGGAGGCCATCTTCCGCAGCATGGATCTGGAACAGAGCGGTAAGTGGAGGAAGTCTATTTTTAGTCGTCACGTGGCATAACAGTCCTATTTTAATGTCTATCGCGCCTGTGTGTGCTGGCTTCTTAGCCCTGTTAGGAGTACAAATACCCATTTACAATCCGAATCCAACTTGTATAGAATTATCCGGATATTCTATGTCTCGAAAATGTATTTACCCTCCATATAAAAAAATATTTATATCGTTGTCAGCTTGTAAAAGTTGACTGTTACAAAATAGTTACATTCGTTCATTTGTAGTTTTAACGAAAGAGTTTGATACATACTACTCAAACGCAACCCCTTATGCCGCGTACATGCCTAATCACATATTCGTAACCAGTTACGATCAAATATTTTTCTGTTTCCTACGAAACCAGTTCCGAATGAAGATTTTTCTTTCTTGTAGAAAATCCAATCGCATCCCAATTGCAACTGCAAAACATGTAGGTTAAGTATAGCTTCAGATTCCCGAAGGGCAAACTGCCTATTTATAAAGCCCTGTGCAGCAAGGCTCCGTTGGAAGAGCCGTATTTTGAATCTAAAGGCGACTGGTTTCGTAGAAAGAATAAACATTCATTCTTGGACAACGAAGTATTCTACCGTAACTGCTTATAAACCTGTGGTTAGGTAGGTACATGCCAAAGGGAATGTAAAGAGAACGAGCCACCTATCAATAAAATCTACATGTGCTCATATAAGCTGTAATAGTCCTATCATGGTAGTGGCAGCCAAGGTAGCCAAATATATAGTAAACCATCTTAAGAGTTACTTTGGCTGTAACTACCAATATGCCGCTGACTGTACTCACCACATATCTGCGCGATTGGTTTAGCAGATTGGGTGCGTATAACACGTAAGTGTACATACATAGGCGAGGCGGTCTCACGCGAGTGATCTACGAAATAAGGCAATTACGGCGGTGATAGAGTTTCGCGTATTACTTGATCGAGCGTGGCGATGTGGTTATTATAGGCTCTGTACAATACTCCTAAATAAATTCATTTACCACCAGGGCCCTGTTTTATGTAGCTAGCGGTTACAAAAAGGTAGAAGACAATTTTACAAACCTAAACTTCAATTTATTCCATCAAGGAATCTTCCAGATACACTTTAAGCAACTGAGAGGACATGTTGTATGAACTTCTACTGGCAGGATGTATGGAAAGTGAGAGATCCGTGCTGCTACGCCTGTCGGTGGTACTGCCATAAATCACTTCGAATCCGAAAGGTTAAAGAGTTAAAATTAGACAGGTTTAACTATGTAGATAATGATGTGATATGGTCGTGATAGGGTGCTGACCAGTCGTATTTTGCACAGTCTACTTCTACGAGACCGAAGCGACGAGAGAGAATGGTGCTGTCATTGTGACCCGATGCGACGCAGAAATAGCGTTGTGACGTTACACGACGAGCACAGATACAGTGGCCGAGTAGTAACAGCGTCTAAATAGTTAGAGACAACCCACCTATGACTTTTCCTCAAGCAAGTCTATTTTAATTTTGTTAGAACGATTTCAATTATAGAGAGCCATATCCTTCCCACGGGTAAAGGATAGAGATAACGTATTTGTCATTCGAATGGCTTAATTTTTAAGGTAATTTGATTGTCTCGGTTATGCCTCGTGTAAATCCGACCAGAACACGGAACGATAATGAAATGAAAGTGGCCAGTATTTAATATGCAACATGCACGTTTCTCTAAAGAGGTTTCAGTCATTCCGTTTCATATTATAGCGACTCTGGGAAATGTATGTATTAGTATATTATGCAACTGGTGTATAAGAAGGGTATAAAAAGGGGAGTGGTGCGGGTTGCGATGTGAGCCTTGGCGACCAAGTAAAGACACCACGAGCCTTTTTATAGCTTTTATACCAGTTATACACCGTTGCATACAATACTTTTTCTACGACTCATTTCAAATAAAAAGTAAGTATTCTTCAGACTTTTCATGCGCCATATTTTCTCTTAGTAATTGTGCAACTTACCTACGCAATTTCTTCAGTGATGCTATAGCATTCAAGTTATATAACTTCGTGGATTTTTTAGAAGAATCAAGGTGTACATTTACTTCATGAACACAACAACAAAAAAACGTTTTATTTAAGTAATATAATTATTTAACAGCTTGAATGTTTTCGTTTTGAATTAGGAATTTGGTGGGTAATCAAAAATATGAGACTTTGTTTATGGTTTGATTTTTTTTTTTAATTTGCAAGACTTGGCATTCGACCTAAACTGAATTCAAATCCGGATCGAATGTTAACTGTTTCGTTTTCATAAATATATCCGAAAATAGATAAAACTTGTTAAACAACACAAAAAAGATGATATATGTATGTATTTATTAGTAAATAATATATTATGCTTTAATTAATACATAAAAATTATAGCAAAGTTGCGTTAAGTTGGCAGCACTGATTTTAATCATAAAAGTTTCACTTGATCGCACCAAAGAATGACTACTAAACATAGTATTTGTAGTAGTCTGTGGCGCCCAAATCTGCTTTAATTTTTCATTAAAGTAGGGCAAGGAGTGTGTTTTTGGGCAATAGACTAGATAGACTTTTTACAGAATAAATAAAGTATGTATTTATATTAGAGTTAATGATTGCGTAACTCCCGAAAAAAAGTACAGGAGTAGAAAAAAAGCATTTTATGTAAAAATATCTCCATGTTCTCACACAGCTACGTATAATTTTGAAAAAAATATGTATCGTTGGTATAAATACTATAATTTTGAAAAAAAAATATTTATCGTTGGTACTGGTGAAAAAATTGAGTGGTATCTAACGTGGAAGAAAATATAAAAAATCTGAAATCTTATTCAGCTTTTTAATGACATAATGAAAATATAATTTATGTCATAAATTCATCTTTAATAAATGTAGTTACAATCTATGTGAAGCACGCTAAAATCGGTTGGCTAGAAAAAAATATGTAAGTAAAATTATAATTCGTTTTTTTTAAACAAAATCTATAAAGTTTAGGATACTCAAATTTTGCTCATTAATTACTAATATATAGCCATTTCATCCATAAAAATTACAAGCCCAAACTCGAGGGGGGCAGAATCACTTAACTTAACCTGGCACAGCCTTTCAAATCGATAATATAAGTAGTTCTTGAGATATTTAGCAATGTGATTAGACATAGTGAAACTTGTTTGCTATGCGAAATAAAATTAGGATTGATATTGCACTCGTTACCTGAATCAACCTGAACGAACGAATGAAAGAACGATATAGTGGCGGTGTATTTTGTTTGTGTTGAATATTTCGTTACATCAAAAGTACGAAACAAAAAGAAGTTGAAGAGCAATGGAAGGTAGAATGGCATTTCGAGAGTAGGTAATACTGTTATTTGAATCGCATAGTACTTTACACTTTACATATAATGATATTCGTGGGTCTATTACTATGTACTATCTAAGTATCTAGTTAACTAATTCATTTAATTCCCGGCGTGTTTTCAGTTTAATACATTTTCACGATTAATTAATTCAGCGTTATAGTACCTTATTACTGTGTAGACTACAAGCTATGTTATTTACAATCTCTTTCGCCTCACCTCACCCCACCAATCGCCCCTAGCGCTTGACACCACGGCCCTAACGTAACCGCGAGGTCTGACTGGTGGTCGTGGGGGGGTGAAGCTTACGTTCTGGGGGTGAAGCATTGTGTATGCCCAGTCTTGAATCATTTAACAGCACACCGCCTGTGTCTAGACTAAGGCTCGGTTTTATAAAGATCCGTTAGACCTTATGTCGGTTTGTTATGTCAACAAAATGTACTGAGCTACTGAAATTTGATCTGACATTTGGCCTAACGGATCTTTATAAAACCTGGCCTAAGGGTCGGTTGCACAAACATACGGTTACAGATCGATCAACGTTAAATATGGCGCTGGCTGCTGTCACTCCATAGAAACTTGTCACAATTCCATGCAATCAGATTTAACGAAGACCGCTTACGATTACAAGCGGTTTGGTGCAACACAACCCACCCTAAGGCCAGACGTGATCTATGTTGCGGTTAGTGTCTGAACACGCGTAGGCACGCTTGATGAATCCTTTGTCATGTTAAGAGAGCACCGGGTTAGTCTGATATCTACATTTAATTTCTAAATTTCGGGTGTTTCGAGAGTTGTTTCAACTCGTAATGAGCTAACATCTCAGAAGTCCCAGAACAGGTGCTCGCTCTATATTAATATCATGTAATAAACCTGAAATTGCCCTCCAAATCGTTCTGCGCTCATGATTATTCAGCCACTGGGAAGATGGGGCCAGCTTTCCACATGCTGAATTTCATCAAAATTAGTAGTTTTAAGTTTATGTATTTTGTTGCGTTCATTGAGGCATCTTCGATAAATAACGAAGATACCTCTTGTCGAATGCAGGTTATAATTATTTTAGCTTATTCTAGAAGAAAACAGCAGCGTTCTTCTCAACAATGTGATGCTTTACGAGTGCAGGACTTTTAATGTCGGTAAAGTAAAATTAACGTCACATTGCATTTAAATGATTCCAATTGGTTATTATTAATCTTTAATCAGCAATCACAATCAGAATCAGAATCAGAAAAATGTTTATTGTAGACATAGGTAGGGATTAATAGAGAGTTGTTAAAATACAATTTGAGATCTTCTACGTCTTGCCAATGGGCGCACAAAGCATTATATAAAAATCATTTAGGTTATCATCTTATCATTTGTTTATAATGGTGTTTTTTAAAATGGCCTTTTACATCTGAAGAATAACGTATTGATAGTTGAAACAACCCCAAAAAACATGAATTTGTTCCTAATGTTGTAACTTGAAATTATGATAGGCAGTTACGGGAATAACAGGGCGTATATAAAAAAAAACCGGCCAAGTGCGAGTCGGACTCGCTGATATGTACCGGGTTGGAAACCCTATTAAATCAGAAAAATCTCAACAACATGGTGTAGAAATTGAACGCCATGGGTATAGCGCCATCAATCGGCGACTTTTGTTATAAATGGGTCATTGTCAGTTGCAAAACAAAAGTTGTCCTTTCGGTGGTCAATAGTTAATGCTTTATGTGCATGTAAGCTATGTTTTTAGTACATGGATTTATAGCAACGGAGACACTGTTTATGCGGGTTGCTAGACCAATACAAAATTAAGCTTTGTAGCCCTTAACTTTTGATACGTCCACCGAAATGACACTAATCAAAATTTGACAATGATGAAATTTGAGCGACTGAATAACTTGGTATGTATGGTAGTTTTTAAGGATATTTCTGTATCACGTGAACCGATTTCAATTTTTTTTATTTGAAAGAGGGTACTTTCAGCATAATCTCGTAGTAATTTATAAAACAAAAATACATGCATAGGTGATTCATTTACAAACTTAGTATAGAAATGCTTTTTGATTTATAGGTATATTTTTCTTGTAAAATATACATTGATATTTTTTTTTACAATTTCCCTCATAAAACAAAAACAAATGTTTCAGAATATGCAACCCAAGCTCTTTCATATGATACCCCGCTCGACATATTCACTTTCTCTCACTTCTCACTTTCAAATTTTGAACCACCATTATGTATTTAAGTTAGCCTTCTCTATAACTATTCCAAATTTCAAATCGATACCATAAGTAGTTCTTGAGATATTTAGCGATGTGACAGACAGATTGACAGACAAAGTGAAACCATAAGGGTCTCTTTTTACCATTTTGGTACGGAACCCTAAAAAGGCCAGTATAGTGTATGTATACATACATGGTTAATTATAATAAGCCTAAGTATATACAGTATGACGATGTGTGAAGTCCAACCGCAAGATTACTGTATGCTATGCTCGTGTAAAAGTCCGTGCTCCGAAATTACGAAATTCAGTTTTTGCCTGACGCTCTCTTTTGATCCGCTCGGTAAGGATAGGCGGATTTTCATAAATCTGTTCGTAATGAGTACTTGCACATCAAAATATATATGCTTTAGAACCACAATGTAAGCATGGATGCTACGAAGTAAATAGGTGCTATATATCGTTATGATTAGATTTCATTCCACGCTATCCTAAGGTTGTCTAGAAGAAATCGCTCTTTAGCGATAAGACCGCCTGTTCTTTGCATCTACTCATTGTGATTTTGTACTGTATTGTGTCCTTTAATTGAGGTGTGCAATAAAGAGTATTTGTACCTACCTAACATTTCGTGTGGGACTTATATGTGTAATAGTACCATTTATGAAGTCATTGAGAAAGCAAGAACTACATCAAACTCATTAAAGTGATATTGTCATAGACGTTGAGAGCCTTTAATATAATTGACTAAGTCCTCTGTATATAGCGCATGCACGCAAGGACCCAATTATTGTATCCATGTTAATTAAACGTATCTCGCCTTCCTAGAAACTGTAATTGTTTTAGTCGCTTCTGTTCGTGATCATTATCAATGGAGTTCCGCCGGGTACACCGTATGGTTAAGACGCGTCTATTGTGTAGCACAAATAGTTTACCTGCGCTAATCACTTAGCAATAACCGAGTGCTTCTTATCTCGTTACGGCCCAGGCAGCGGCGCCGGCGCCTGGGCCGGCCGAACAATACAAGTGCGATAATGAGCTTTGAAACTTATGGCGGAGGATAAATTATTGAATAATGACCTGGGAGAATCAAATACTTAGGAGTTAAATATGGAAGGCGAAAACAACTTAGCGATGCAATTATCTTTAGATGACCAAACCAATAAAAGTACCTGTGAAACTTTGTCAACACCAGAAGGTTGCACCAACATAAGGACCAGGGAAGAATAGGAAAATGAAGGCTGGATAGAAGCGAAAAGCAGATCTAAAAAACGGGTTTTACCACGATTACCAAGTACGGATTCTCAAGTGGGACAACTTACGGAAATATGCGTTACATGTAAGAATGCGCTACCGAAACGTTTTGCTTTTTCCAAGTTGCTTCGGGACCACGATGTCATAAATATATCCAAGGTTAGATATATAAACCCATACAAAGTACATTTACAATTTGGTGATGAGCACAGTGCGGAACAGTTTCTGGCTAATCCGGTATTCGTTGAGAAATATGGCTGGAGAAGTTTGAGAACTTATGAAGTCGGTTTATCTTATGGCATAGTACGAGACATTGACCTTGGCCTTGAGGAAAAGGAAGTAATGGAGAATATGACTAGTGATGTTGAAATAGTATCGCTTAAGAGGTTGAATAGGAGAAATACTGAGGAAGCCGGCTGGGTGGAGAGTGAAGTGATAAGGTTATGTTTTAAAGGAGCAATAACACCACCATACGTTAACTTGTTTGAATTGCGGGCGAAAGTTATGTATTTCCGGTATCGCAATGCTCTAAGTGTTGGAGGTTTGGCCACACTCAAAAGCTATGCCCGAAAAGAGTTACATGCCCAAAATGTACAAGCAATCATGCAAACTGTGAAACAACCACGTATAGGTGCCGCAATTCCGCTGGAAAGCATATGGCCTTAGACAAATCATGTCCAGTCTATCAAAAAGAGAAAACATTGCGAGATATCATGTCTAAATCTAACGTTACGTACAAAAAGGCCCTACAAATGTATGTCCCACCAGTATCCCCTATCGTCAGTTTACCACCTCGCATAGACTTGCAACCTCAAGCCCGAGCACTAACGGCTTCTGCGTTACATAAGATTTCAACCATTCAACAACCAATGCACATACAAGACAAGGACACATACTCCCAGGCGTTAAATAAGGACACTACCCCTAGTGCCGCGGATATTCATGAGCCCCCTACTAAATCTTTAATGCCTACTCCAAATCAAGGACCAAAAAAGCAACGTCATATAAAAAGGAGAGTCCAACAGAAACAGGTGCAAATCACAGACACCGAGTGCCTGTCCGATGAGCCGTCCAATTTTATAGATAACTAGCTTTTACCCGCGGCTTCGCCCGCGTAATAAAAGTAATTTTTAACTGTCTACAAAAAAGGAGGTACTCAGTTTGATCCGTATGTTTGTATGTATGTATGTAGATACGTATGGATGTCATTTCCGTAATCGGCACCCCGTGGAACCATAAAGACGACACCTATATAATTTTTTTTTAATTTCCGCCATCTTGGATTTGAAAATGGATGACATTTTTATAGTTGGCACCCCGAGGAACCTCGAAGATGACAACTATATCGATTTATAAGAAAAATAAATGACCGTCATCTTGGTTTTGAAAATGCATGTCATTTTCGTAATCCGCACCCCGAGGAACCTCGGAGATGACACCCATATCGATTTTTAAGAAAAAAAATGACCGTATATCCATCATATAACGTCATCATATTTGAAAATGGTTGTCATTTTCGTAATCGGCACCTCGAGGAACAACAAAAATACACCCGTATCGATTCTTAAGAAAAAGAAATGTCCGCCATTTTGGATTTGAAAATTCATGCCATTTTCCTAATCGGCACCCCGAAGAACCTCGAATATGACACCCATATTACTGCTCCCCGCACAAACTTGAAACCCCTTTTTCACCCCTTTAGGGGAGCAATTCCGAAAAACGCTGAAACGTGTTTTGTTGTATTTAAACAGAGTCCATATACGAAGTTTTAAATCTCTCATTTCAAAAAGATTTGTTTCCCGTACAAATTTGGACCCCCTTTTCACCCCTTTAGGGAAGAAATTTCAAAAAACGCTGAAATATGGTTTGTTGTATTTTAACAGAGTCTATAATATATACGAAGTTTTAAATCTCTCACTTCAAAAAAGATGTGCTCCCCGTACAAACACCACATGGAACCACCTTTTCATACCTTTAGGGGAGTAATTTCGAAAAATGCCGAGTAACTTTTTGTTGTATTTAAACAGAAAGTCTATTAACGAAGTTTTAAATCTCTCACTTCAAAAAAGATTTGCTCCCCGTACAAACTTGGAACCCCCTTTTCACCCCTTTAGGGGAGCAATTTAGAAACACGCTGAAATATGTTCTGTTGTATTTAAACAAAGATTCTATTTACGAAGTTTCAAATCTCTCACTTCAAAAAAAAATCGCTCCCCGTACAAACTTTGAACCCCCTTTTCATCCCTTTAGGGGAGCAATTTAGAAACACGCTGAAATACGCCATTAATGTATTTAAACAGAGAGTCTTTATACAACGTTTGAACGCTTTTTCCCGCGCTTCGCCCGCGTACTAAGAGTAATTTTTAACCGTCTACAAAAAAGGAGGTTCTCAGTTTGACCTGCATGCAGATATGTATTGGATGTTATTTTCGTAATCGGCACCCCGAGGAACCACAAAGATGAAACCCATACCGATTTTTAAGAAAAATAAATGTCTGGCATCTTTGATTTGAAAATGCATGCCATTTTCGTAATCGGCACCACGAGAAACCTCGAAGACGACACCCATATCGATTTTTATAAAAATAAATATCCGCCATCTTTGATGTGAAAATGAGTGTCATTTTCGTAATCGGCACCCAGAGGAACCTCGAAAATGACACCCATATTGATTTTTAAGAAAAATAAATGTCCACCATATTGGATTTGAAAATGGATGTCATTTTTGTAATTTGCACCCCGAGGAACCTCGAAGATGACACCCATATTAATTTTTAAGAAAAATATATCTCCGCCATCTTTGATTTGCAAATGCATGCCATTTTCGTAATCGGCACCACGAGGAACCTCGAAGACGACACCCATATCGATTTTTAAGAAAAATAAATGTCCGCCATCTTGGATTTGAAAATGGATGTCATTTTTGTAATCTGCACCCCGAGGAACCTCGAAGATGACACCCATATTGATTTTTAAGAAAAATAAATCTCCGCCATCTTTGGGTTGAAAATGAATGTCATTTTCGTAATCGGCACCCAGAGGGACCTCGAAAATGACACCCATATTGATTTTTAAGACAAATAAATGTCCGCCATCTTGGATTTGAAAATGGATGTCATTTTTGTAATTTGCACCCCGCGGAACCTCAAAGATGACACCCATATTGATATTTAAGAAAAATAAATGTCCACCATCTTTAATTTGAAAATGAATGTCATTTTCGTAATCTGCACCCAGAGGAACCTCGGAAATGACACCCATATTGATTTAAAAAAAAAATAAATGTCCGCCATCTTGGATTTGTAAATGAATGTCATTTTTGTAATTTGCACCCCGAGGAACCTCGAAGATGACACCTATATTGATTTTTAAGAAAAATAAATGTCCGCCATCTTTAATTTGAAAATGGATGTCATTTTCGTAATCGGCACCCCGAGGAATTTCGAAAATGACACCCATATCGATTTTTAAGAAAAGGAAAAATTTGCTCCCCGCTCAAACTTCGAAACCTCTTTTCACCTCTTAAAGGGAGCAATTCCGAAAAACGCTGAAACATGTTTTGTTGTATTTAAACAAAGAGTCTATATACGAAGTTTTAAATCTCTCACTTCAAAAAAGATTTGTTCTCCGTACAAACTTGGAACCCCCTTTTGAACCCTTTAGGGGAGCAATTTCTAAAAACGTTTAAATGTTTTGTTGTATTTAAACATAGAGTCTATGTACGAAGTTTTAAATCTCTCACTTCAAAAAAAATTTGCTCTCCGTACAAAATCAAAATCAAAAATCAAAACATTTATTCTGCAAATAGGCCTCAAGGGCACTTTTACAAGTCAAAATCTATTTAGGTACATCAAATAAAAATAATACAATAATCAAAGTATCATTAATTAAATGGAGTGTTACATGTCAAAAATAAGAACTAGAAACTAATAACAATTGAGATTTGTTAGAGATGTATAAGGTCTCTAAGCGTCAAGATAAAATACAAACTTGGAACCCCCTTTTGAACCCTTTAGGGGAGCAATTTCGAAAATCGCTTAAATGTGTTTTGTTGTATTTAAACATAGAATCTATGTACGAAGTTTTAAATCTCTCACTTCAAAAAAGATTTGCTCCCTGTACATACTTGAAACCCCCTTTTCACCCTTTTGGGGGAGCAATTTCGAAAGACGCTTATATATGTTTTGTTGTATTTAAACATAGAGTCTATGTACGAAGTTTTAAATCTCTCACTTAAAAAAAGATTTGCTCTCCGTACAAACTTGGAACCCCCTTTTGAACCCTTTAGGGGAGCAATTTCGAAAATCGCTTAAATGTGTTTTGTTGTATTTAAACATAGAATCTATGTACGAAGTTTTAAATCTCTCACTTCAAAAAAGATTTGCTCCCGGACATACTTGAAACCCCCTTTTCACCCTTTTGGGGGAGCAATTTCGAAAGACGCTTATATATGTTTTGTTGTATTTAAACAGAGAGTCTATATACGAAGTTTCATATATCTCACTTTGAAAAAGATTTTCTCCCCGTACAAACTTTAAACCCCCTTTTCACCCCTTTAGTGGAGCAATTTAGAAAAACGCTGAAATACGCCATTAATATATTTAAACACAGACTCTATATACAAAATTTCATGTCTCTCACTTTAATAAATACGGTTTTTCATACAAACTTTGGACCCCCGTTTCACCCCTTTAGGGGATGAATTTTGAAAAATCCTTTCTTAGTGCACCCCTAGACCTTATAAGGAACCTACGTGCCAAATTTGGAATCTCTAGAACCAGCGGTTTGGGCTGTGCGTTGATAGATCAGTCAGTCAGTCAATCAGTCAGTCAGTCAGTTTCTTCTTTTATATATTTAGATGAGTATTCAGCTGCCCCCGCGCTGGCGCCGGACCACGGACAGGAGAGGAAGGACGAGACTTACGAAACAGAGGGTGAAAGTTCAATATGTGTATTATTAAATAAGTTAAAAGACGTTATATTTACGAAGAGAGGTACAGTATCTGATAAGCTAAAAAGTGTATTTCAAGTATGTTGCGAATGGTTTATCTCTTGGGCGGCGAAGTATGTTTGTGATGTATCATTATTTAAAACCATTTTAAACGCCCTAAATGGCTCGTAAGAAATATCCCATTAGACTAAATATCATACAATGGAACTCTCAAAGCATTAGACCCAAGCTCGTTGCACTCGAACAATTACTTATACAGGAAAAAATCCATATAGCCGTTTGAAGTGAGACATGGCTGGAACAAGATAGCTGCTTAAAAGTGAGTAATTACAATATTTTTAGATCCGATAGGTTTGATGGTTATGGAGGTGTAGCTATTTTGGCACACAGGTCAGTTAAAACGCAACAAAGTTACCTTAATTGTACCAATACCGGAATTCAAATTATATCTATTAAAGTGTTTAATTGCGATCCAATTGAAAATTTAATTGGGATTTATTGTCCATCTACGGTCGTGACGTCGCAAAATTATCGGGACTAGGTTTTTTCGGTATTAAATAAAAAACACTTGTACTCGGTGACTTTAACGGGCACCATTCGAATTGGTCATACAAAATATATAATAGGGGAAACCAGATTTGCGACTCATTATTTGATAATAATTACATATCTCTTAACGATGGTAGCCCGACTCGATCTAGACTCGTAAATGGTAACTTACAACTATCGTCACCTGACTTATCTACAGCGTCCAGCGATGTCGCACTTATGATGAAATGGGTCGTTTTGAACGAATCTCTGGGTAGTGATCATTTAATCATTAAAATCAGCACAGAACTTAGGCCTCACTTGAGCCCGACTTGTCGCAGAAACTATAAGATGGCAAATTGAAACTTAAGATTACCTGAAGATTCTCAAGTGGCTTATGACACATTCATCACAACTATTAATAAAGCTGCGGATGATAACATTCCGATGTATAAAATTAACAATAACCCCACACATAGCTTTATCCCTAAACCTTATTGGCACCCAGCCTTATCTCGAGCTGTAGCTGAAAGATGCCTAGCGTTGGCCAAGTTCAGACATAACCCTACCCCGCAGAACCTTCAGGATCTTCAGGGTAAAATACGATTAGCACAAAAACTTATTCGAAATAGTAGAAGTAAGGGTTGGCAATAATTCTGCAACTCTTTGGGTGAGGTATCGTCTGCGTCTGACATGTGGAACCGCATGAAATGGCTGAAAGGGTACAAATCTCCGAGATATCACGTGGATAAGGATAAGGCAATGCTTCTTCTTACCAGTCTCACTCCTGATACGGTTACACCTCCTGAACCTGTATTTCATTCCCATAACTCTGCGATCGGAGGAAAAATTACTATAGAGGAACTCAATTTATGTATTAAAGCGAAAGATACTGCCCCTGGTTGCGATGAAATAGCTTATTCCATGATTAACAAACTTCCTAGTAATGGCAGAGCAGTACTGCTAAAATTATATAATATTTTTTTCTCCTCGAGTTTCGTACCAAGCCAATGGAAAGACATTCGTATTATTCCGATTCCTAAGCCGGGACGGGACCCACTTTCCGAGACAGCCATACGACCAATATCTTTAAATTCATGTGTGTGCAAAATATTT
The DNA here is from genome assembly GCA_963556455.1 of Epiblema foenella. NCBI lineage: Eukaryota > Metazoa > Arthropoda > Insecta > Lepidoptera > Tortricidae > Epiblema > Epiblema foenella. The sequence goes on along the minus strand of OY747099.1, from coordinate 10,797,410 downwards.
CATTCAATCCTTAACAAACGGTTAGAATGGTTCATAGAAAGAAACGATATGTTTCCAGAAGAGACAGTTGGTTTCAGGAAGTCGAGGTCATGTCTCGATAGTTTAACCCGCCTAGTTACTAAAATACAAACAGGTTTTTCTAAAAATATGATCACAGTAGGCTGTTTCATTGATATAGACAGCGCATATAATAACGTTGGCATAATAAACTTACTAGGTAATTTAAATCGCCTCGGCGTCAGTGCAAATATTTGTAAATATCTTTGTTGTTTCTTAAAAGAAAGGACTCTCAAAATTAATACAGATGGTTTAGCCTTAAGTCGCATTGCGGACCGTGGACTAGCGCAGGGGGATCCCTTGTCGCCTCTGTTATTTAACGTTGCTACGATTTTTATTCGTGAAAAGATCCAAAATGTAACCATCAGTCAGTACGCGGACGATTTCGTAATCTATTTAATATGTAAACATATACAAGAGGCTCAAACGGAGTTGCAAAATTCACTAGATATTGTTAATGACTGTTTAATTAAGTTAGGCTTAAGTATTTCCAGTAACAAATCTAAAGTATGTATTTTTAAAAAAGTTCCATGCCGTGATCTCATCTATTTAAATCTGAATAATTATAACTTAGAAGTAGTGGACGTTGTGAAATATCTCGGTGTTTGGTTGGATCGTTCCCTTAGATGGGGTTGGCACATTAACGAAATAGCTCAAAAGGTTCCTTAACATTTTTAAAGTCCTTGTTGGCCCGAGGTGGGGAGTGCACCCGAAACATTTGAGGAGACTGTACATCGATCGCTCTAATACGCAGTAGAATTGATTATGCGTCCTTTCTATACGATAATAGCTGTCGTACTCATCTGTATAAATTGGACAAAGTGCAAAACCAGGTTTTGCGTGCAATTGGCGGTTTTATAAAATCGACACCCATTCATGTGATGGAAAATCAACTTTTCTTGCCCCCTTTAGAAGTACGTCGACACTTTTTGGCAGGTAAATTTTATTTTAAATCTAAATCATTAAATGAAAATCTGACAACTAAACTATTGGAATAGTTATCAGAAGCAAGCCCATTGTATAACCGGTTCTACAAAAAAAGTCCCATGTGTTTAAACTCACAATTCATTTAAATCAACCCTTGTCCAATCTAGTCGAAATTTAGAAATGTTTTCGTTGTTATTATGGGTTAATAAAATAGATCTCACAGATACTGTTAAATCAAATATAAACGTAATTAATGAACCAAAACGCAGGTATAACGAAACAACTAAATCCTTAATTATACAAAGTATAGACAGTAAGTATTCTGATGACTACAAAATATATACCGATGGTTCCAAGGAAGAGGAAACCATGGGTGCCGCATTTTATGACCCGCAATGTGAAACATATGTTCAACTAAAAATATCTTCCGACTTGTCCATTATGCACGTGGAGTTGATAGCCATTGCAGAGGCTCTGTCGTATATAGACTCAATTACACGCGATAGCTTCGTAATTTTAACCGACCCGAAGAGTGCGTTACAACATTTGGCTCGCTGTACCTCGAGTTATCGAGGTCTGCCGATTGCCTACACTATACCTGAATCCATTCACAAACTAACATCCTTGGGAAAAGCTTTGTCTCTGCAATGGATACCTTCGCATATAGGCATACCAGGAAATGAAAAAGTTGATGAGTTTAGCTAAAGAAGCTTGTCGGAGTGGAATTGCATGCAACATATTGCCATTCTTTTCTGAATGTACTAAATTAATCAAAAAGCAATGTCGCCAAATGTGGAAGGAATACTTCGATGAAAGGTCGGTGCAAAAAGGAATTTGGTACAAAACGATCCAACCAGAACTCGTAAATACACCATGGATAGATAGATTGTTCACTTAGTCGCCAAGAAATTGTTATTGCATTAAGAATTCGTTCCGGACACATTCCACTAAATAAATTTGGTTTTTTAATGCACAAAATAGCTTCGCCGGTTTGCTCAGAGTGTAATACCGTGGAAGACGTATACCATATATTAATGGAATGTATACGGAACGAGGCATTTAGAAGTCAACTCAAGATAGCTTACAATATTTTCTCACATGTTGGCGGCTGCAATAGCGCTCTGGCCTTCCCATTATCGGACGAGGCCAGAGCACTATTTAAGCTAGTTGAAATAGGTATCAATAACCGTAGTTAAGCAGAATTGTTACTGGTCTTATGGAGTGCCATAATCGCTAAGCGATAAAGCTCTTTAATAAAGATTGAAAAAGAAACAAAAAAAGGAACATTATCAACCGTGCGAACTTATCTTTATTAAACACACACACAATACACTTTCTCTAAAAGTGGTAGCCTACTTTTGTGTAGTGGTAGACCAACCAAGCGATCGATTCTTTCACCAACTATCTCAACACGGTTCGAAGGGACGCGTCAAGGGAGGTGTCGGCGGAGGATATCCAAAACCGACCCCCTACCTAGGCAATTGAGAGAGTTAGTGACTAGGAAAAATCGTGCAATCAGGACTTACTCCAACCACCCTTCTGCCGAAAACCGTCAAATCCTGAGGAGCTTGTGTAACGAGTCAAATCCTGAGGAGCTTGCGTAAAGAGAATTGCCGAATTTCGGGAAAACTCGTTCAAGGATCTGATGGATGAGAACGCGCCTAGCCATCTGGCTTACTCGAAACTAGCGAGATCTCTCAAATCAGTTGCCTATTGCACTATAACGCCTTGGATCGTCCGGATCACCCTACTCCTGCTTTCGGGGATAGTAAGAAAGCCGAGTGCCTTGCGAGTAGTCCCAATGTTCGCCTAGTCTCCTGTACACCGACGAAGCCCGTATTAGATTTTTCGATTCCGAGGTGGACAGGAGATCGCGTCTCCCCGTAACTTCACCCGTTTTACTGGTGTCGGTTAAGGAAGCCAGTGACCTTGTCAGGCGTCTTCGTGTTTGAGGGTGCGGATGGTGTATCCAATCGTATCCTGAGACTTCTCCCTGAAACCTTCCTCCTCATTTTGGTCGGCATCTTCAATGCCGCGCTGACCAATGCTCACTTTCCAGCCGCGTGAAAAGGTGCGGCGGTAATAGGAGTAGCGAAACCCGGTAAACCTCGGACCTGTCCTGCCTCTTATAGGCCGATAAGCTTACTTAGCTCTCTAGGAAAACTATATGAGCGGATCCTTCTCACTAGGATTCTCAGATTTGCGGCTGAGAATAACGTCATCATCGACGAGTAGTTTGGCTTTAGATCCGCGCACTCGTGCGTCCAACAGGTGCACCGCGTCACGGAGCACGTGCTGGATGGTTTCTCTCGATTCCAGGGGCTCAGGACCGGTGCAATCTTTCTTGACGTGGCAAAAGCATTCGACAAGGTCTGGCATAACGGGCTGATATACAAGTTATATCATCTCGGTATGCCTGACAGACTCGTACTCACCATACGAGATTTTCTCAGGATCGAAGCATCCGATACAGACTAGAAGGAACGTACTCGAACCCACACACTATCTCGCAAGGGCCCGTGCTCTCTCCCAATCTTTATTCGTTATCCACGAATGACATTCCAAGGCACCCTAAAGTGCAACTGGGGTTGTTCGTGGACGATACCGCGCTCATTACGACTCATTGTACGTACATTTTTATCAAGCGATACCTCCAGGAGGCAATCACTGACCTAAGTCGTTGGTTTAATCTTTGGCGTATCGAAGTTAATCCGGAAAAAAGCACTGCGATAAGTCTTCCACCCGTCTGACGGAGTTAGCACGGAGAGGCGGGTGGTTCCGATCCAGATGTTTGGCGGCCGGCCTATAACCTGGGCCAATGAAGTCAAATATCTTGCAGTCGACAGAAGACTGACTTTCCGTATCCACATCAGTAGGGTACGCAACCATGAGTTGTTCGTACTAGGAACTCTTGGGCCGATAATTAACAAGTTTAGTAAAACGTCACTTAGAAATAAGCTGACACTCTACAAAACTTGTGTTCGTCGAATTATGTCTTATGCAAGTGTAGTAGCTTTTGCTCACATGCCTATGACATCGCTCAAGCCGCTTCAGGTCATTCAAAATTATTTTCTCAGTAGGGCGACTGGTGCCCCGTAGTACACGTCGAACCTCAGTCTGCACCACGACATGGGGATTAGCACCATGTATGGTTTCTTTAAGCAGACTGCCAGAAGTTTTTTTTGACAATACTCCCCACAAAATAAAAAATCGCGCCGCCGCTATTTACTTTGTGACACTCCCCATCATAGGAATCCGTTAGTTAGGAAGGCTGTCGACTACGTAACTCAGCGATCACTAGTTAGGAAGGCTGTCGACTACGTTCCCATCACTAACCCCCCTGTCGTAAATCGGCGATCACTGATTAGGGGCCGCACGGTCCAGCGTCCTAGGCACACACTCACGGACCCGGACGAAGTAATCACAGCGTCCATCGAAAGATGAAACGCTGAGCTTACGGCGTCCAACTCAGACACGACGCGTACCCTTAGGAATTCCCACCGGCAGGGACGTCCACCGCGCGGTCGCGATAACACAGACACATATAATCCCTATTCGTCCCGGTACCGCCACATACCTGGTAGAGTCAGTCCGAACCAGGTCGGGCCTAGCTGAGTTTCATGCTGGACTCTTGTCAGTCTAGGTTTAGAGAACCAGTGACAACACTCCTAGTAGCTCGATTTCACTCACACCTCAGATTTGGTTGAAACCGCTAAACCAATATCACTGGAGCGCAAACTCTTAGAGTATTCCAGTATTTAAAACCACCCGCGAGGTCGTGCCGGAAGTTTTCCCTAGATTTTCCCCAGGCTACTCTCCAACTGCGCACTCCTATCGCTTTATCGGGCCCGGTCTATAAAGCCACAGTCAGGTTCAAAAAAATAAACTCATTTAAAATGATATAAGATGGGAAACGTTCAAAGTTACATAAAGAAAGCAAATCCGAATGTGAAGTTCGACTCATTTTTCAACGCTAATTTGTCTAACTTTTCTTGTTAGTACCGCAAAAGTACTGCGTAGACTTATGAAAGGTTTCATTTATTCGCAGAGTTCTTGACGGCAGAATTGAAGCCCATGAATTGAGCCCATTTATACTTATGTTGCTGTAATTACGTCACATTATTATATCGTACATTAAATATTTCTCTATTTTAAAGCTTCGCTTCCTGTTTGGGCGTATATTAATTTGGATTTAAAATAGTGGGGAACTAGACTATAGGCGAGAAAGGCAGCCATGGAGACATCAAAGGGTCAGTTAAGATTGTCTTAACTAATAAAGTGTTAAAATTTAAACTTCATTATTTTCAATGTTAATTTATATTGCTCATGGTTATTATTTTTGACATGTATATTATGTGTGACGATGTATGATCAATGCAAATAAATGATATTATGATATGATATGATAAGCGATCAACCTTTAGCTAACATAATTGCGTTTATGCGTTAGCATAGAGTGAGAAGGGTGCATCCACTTGTCCACACACGTTGCAGACTTGGTACCCAAAACTGAGTTTGGACGTGACTTTAGCATGTACTTAGGTGTGATGATGTGATTGTTGTGTCGTTGTGTGTAACCCGATGCTCGAGATAGCTGTTAAGTATAAAACAGAAAGAAAAACACTACGAATATTATGTTTGAAACTCACGGAAGCTTTCTATATAATATGAATGAAGCTTTCTATATACGAAAATGTGATCGTGCAGGTTCCGCGGTTGCGTTTTATGCCGGATTAGACCAGGGTCAGGCCTGTCTGCCCTGTCTGGCTGGCTGTCTTTGCGCCTGGCTGCTGAAACCTGGACACGAGGCTGGAAGAGAGGAGGCCAGGAAATCTGAAGACATGTAGTCCGAGCCATATAATCAGGACTTTATCTCGTTGCAGTACGGGTCACAAATGCTCAGTTGACAGTGGCCTTTGGCAGAATAGAAAGGATGGCGACTTCGTTCGGTTCGTTATTTTTTTGCAACTGTACACAGTAGGGACAATTGAAACACATACTTACCTTTCCGCTCTTGTCATGTCAATAAGGCATAAAATAATGCCTTTTTGCAGTTTCCTTTATTCACAGCCTTTACTACACGTGAGCGTTCGCGGTTTGTTAGCAGCCTTTCGTATGGCAGCCGTACAAAGAAACGGCTTGAGCGTTCGCGGTTTGTTTAAGCCAAACTTAGCACCCTTTCGTACGGCAGCCGTACAAAGAAACAACTCCATAGAATTTAAGGAAACTCCCAAGGCTTTGACGACCAAAAAAACGGAAAATTAATTACTAACAGTCATTTCTGCTAAAAGCTTTTGAAAGGGTTTCTGGTAAATTCACTCAATGTGGTGGGTAACCCCAACCTGTTAATAAAGTTATATATATGTATGAGCTATCTATTTATCAGCTCCGTATCAAATTGATGCTTAGTAAATTCATGCATTTGCTTGTTTTGATGGACTTCAGACTTTTATATTCATAATAAAAAAAATATTATTTAAGCGAAGAACTTCGAACGGCTATCGTCCAGTATTCCTCAAAGTACAGTCGGGGAATTCGATTGTTGTCACTTTTGAACTCCACTACAAAACAGTCAAATTCCTTGACTGTACAAGCTTTGCTCAGGTTGGAACTAGGGTCACTTAGTGAAGGTACGGTCAACCAATTTGATTTCTGGGCTGCTTCGTACCTTGTCACACTGTATGAGATCTCTACTGCTTTCCTATTTATTTTCAGCCCAGAAATCAAATTGATAGATGGTCCCCAACCTACATATTTTCATTTTGGTGGTACTAATTATTTATTTTGGTGTTACACAGGATATATACCCATCAGCGACTGGTGTGCAGCCATGGAAGAGACGACGCACCTGGGGCTGCCGTGGCGTATGCTCAAAGACAAGCTCGTTCGCACCGACCCCGACACTCGCAGGGTGCGATACATGGACACATTTGAGCTGACTGCTAGTGTGAGTACCTAAAATTGGTGGCAATGGAAGATGTCATTCGAAAATGAACCTCATCGTCATCATCATAATCATCATTACGATCCTTCCGACTGCCGGGCGCAGGCCGTCTCTTGGTTGAGTGGAACTTTGGTTTAGTTTTTCACAAATGTCTGCAGGTTAGACAGTATGGCAAAAACGGTTCACTGCTTATAGTTTACTCAAAAACTGTAAGGTGTATAAATGAAATTTGGAACATAGGTGTATTTATTTAATGTACCTACGTGTTGACGTACGTTGAAGGCAAAACCATATATTGGCCATATATTGGTACATCAATCGATAGTCTTTAAAAATAAATGTAAAGGTTTCAATCTTTTTAAGTAAATATATTCAGTGTTTTGACTACGTCAAACGAAGAAGTTCATAAATAAGTTAATACCTAATTTTAAAGAGCGTGTTCTTTACTTTATTCCTAGGTACAAATCTAGGCGGTAAGTGGGTATTTATGAGGAAACTAAACTTGGAAAAAATGATCAAGGTGCAGCGGGGCAATCTAGTTATCTAGACTGTGGAAAATTAGAAATAATCGAAAATATCTTCCATGTTTTATATCATTTACTAGAGTGCTATCTATGCCCGGATGGCGGAAAAGCGCTTTCATAATTTCATCAAGATGGCACTATAATAAATGATGTTAAGGAAACAAGGAAAATATTTGGATTAGTTTTAATTTCCCACAGTCTAGTTTGCCCCGCTGCACCTTAAACGATAATAAGATTACTTCGTGGTGTAATAAGTGATACGCTGCATCGTATGATAAGTTCATGGTTGTCAAGAATCATTTTGTTCCTACACAGTTTGTTAATGTATGGGTTGCAATTTTTTTTATTAGTAATCATCGCGTTTCTGGACACGTTTTGGCCTGCCAGGGTGAAGTTTTTTTGGGCCCCGGAGGTAGGGTGTACAAAAATGTAATACACCGTCCCCCTACTTAATTGTTCCAATAGATAAAACTAAATTAATTTTACCAAAGAAGAATGCCCGTACATCGTATGGTCGACTATAAAGAGATGTATCCACTTTATTACCTTCATCATATCAGCCGAAAGACGTCCACTGCTAGACATAGGCCTCCCCCAAAGAGAGATTATGGCAATAACTGGTCCTGAGCCACCCGCATCCAGCGGACTCCCGCGACCTTTACCAGGTCAACAGTCCACCTTGTGGAGGGCCTACCCACGCTGCGCCTTCCGGTCCGTGGTCACCACTCGAGAACCTTCCGGCCCCAACGGCCATCAGTTCTACTTGCAACGTTATTACCTTATGCCATTGTAATAAAGTGCAAAAGAGAATAGATATATAGTGGACGCTTTGTACACTCTGAAATAATATATAGCCTGTATTTGATTATAACAGAAATGGCATTGACAGTTTTGACCATGTTTTACCATATACATATTATAATAAAGGAAACCCGAATTTAAGTACGTATTGGGTAACGAATGAGAGTAACGTGCTTTTGAAAACATTGTTTTGAATATTTTTCCTAATTTTTCCTGTAAGTTCAGTCGAGGACATAAATATGTATACATTTACCGAACTTATTTCTATAGAATAAGGTGCCCTCGACAGTACAGGTTCGTATTATAAATTACTTTGGAAAGAACATGTTCGCACGTCTGTTACTACTATAACATGTGAGGGGTTTGTTACATTCCTCCTAGTCGTGAAATAAAGTAGACTAATACTTGTAAAATAACTAGTCGGGTGTTTGAAAAAAAAAACCTGTAATTTCTTTTGTTTTTACTTCTGTTTCAGAAACTTGCACGTAAAGCGGACACGCAAACTGTCGTCGACACTCTATACAAGAATAAAACTAGTTTAGAAGCCATTTTTAAAATCTTAGACAAGGATAATTCAGGTTTGTGTTTCTACATATACATACAAGTTGTTTTTCTTTCATTTACAATATATTTAAAGATTAAATAAAGTAATTTTCTCTGGCACTGGTTCTATGTGAGACACTTATCATGATTCGATATTTAGTAAAATTCTAAATACAAGGGTACTTTAATTTATACAATTGGGATCAACTTGTGTCTACAGTGGACACTTTATTCCATTGTGACTGGTGAAAAATTGTTAACTCATTTTCGCTGTGGACTATCTATCAACTCAGACATAGTAGAAATAAAAAGTATTTTAAGCTACATTTAACTTATTGGTGCTACTTCTCCTTGATTTTCATTCTACTAACTGAACATAAATATGTTCAAAAATTAAAGTTTCATTATTATTTAGAAAAACTAAATATTGGTGCAGTTTTTGCAAAGTATGAGCGAATATGTAATAATTATCGTAAATAACGAAACCCACCATGGGTTTCCTTATTTACGATAATTCAATCAATCAAAGTCAACCAGTATAACTACAGGCTTATGTATTTCTTCATTTTCACGTCATTTTGGTTGATCCATCACGCACAACGTTATTTGAGCAAAAAAAAACTTCAGTTACGTAGCGCCGGGTTTTTAAAAGACCTATGAAAATAAATGATAAATTAGTTTTGTATTAAGCAGTACCGCTTACTAACGTAAACTAAATAAATGTTAAATCAATTTTTTACATTTTTTGACATAACTTACCGACGTAAGGGCATTCGGGTCTTTATAAAACAGACCTAAAATTTACTCCTTCTTACTTATTTTGCGACCGACTTTACGGTGTTTACCCAGTTAGCACGGTGGGAGAGGACTGGACTTGATGTTAAATCCATCAATCATATTTAGTCATCATAAATTTAATTGATTGGTCCTGATACATACTGACTGAAAGACTGCGATATTGTCATCAGCCGGTATTATAATTCTTCTTTCTAATAAATCCTCGTTAAAGGATCCCATGGACAAGTCCAACAGAGTCTACCATATAATTATAATAACATAAGTATCATTCTTTGGACAGGATATATAACTCTGGAGGAGTTCTCCGAGGCGTGCCAGCTGCTGGGTAAGTACATGCCAAATCCGATGACTCAGGAGCAGCTAGTAGACATCTGCCGGCTCATGGACATCAACAAGGACGGGCTGGTCGACCTCAATGAGTTCCTTGAGAGCTTCCGGCTCGCCGAGAAGAGCTTCGAGGGCGAGGACGACGACACCTGACCGGAGCTCGACCGCCGCCCCAGCCGGACGGCGGTCGACCGCGACGAGACCGGCGTCACTGTCGAAATTCTTAAACTCGATGACCCCACATCTGAGAAGAACGGTTTCGCCCGCCACTTTGGCGAATCCGTACCTAGCGTTTCCCAGCAGATAGACGATATAGAGCTGATAGATTGCGACGAACCGCCCCGCCGGCCCGGCCTGCTTGAGAGCGCGATGTAACACTGCCAGACAAGACTATACTTCCAAGCATTTATACCTACTCGCTGTGACTGTTCGAAACTACAGTACGTCATATTTTATGTACAGAGCTCTTAATAGGTAGTGCCTATTTACCTAAACTTCGCGGGAGGACGTAACTAAGAGTGGTTACAAGCACCAAAAATAATTATTTCTTTTTAATGAATGCGGGATTTCCCGGGATTTACTGTATTATTCTAGAGGCTTAATACATTTCGCTTTACTTATAAATCTTGTTATATTGCATGTTATTTATTTAATTACCTTGAAATAATAATCAGTCATTAAAAATATAATATGGATCAAATTGAATCAAAAGAATTCGGAAATTTGATAGTTTTTAGTTGACTTAGACAGAATTATACTCCTTTCTTCCATGAGAGGGGACCTGTGTCTGGCATTAGGACGTATATAGATTAGTGATGAGACAGAACTATGATATGGCATAGAAGATATAGTACAGATGTATTCTAATTTATTTCTAGTATACATGTATTTATATATTAAATAAAACTATTTTTCAACCGATTATATCGCTAATAATACAATGAATTTAAAATACATTCTGTGACCACGAGTGCTGTGAAGGACTCGAAACGTCGGAATGAATGTCGGAATTTTCTATACGATATCATAGTTCTGTCTCATCACCAATCTATATACGCCCTAATGCTGGACACAGGTCCCCTCTCATGGAAGAAAGGAATATAATTCTGTCTAAGTCAACTAAAAGTATCAAATTTCGGAATCCTTTTGATTCAATTTGATCCATATTATATTTTTAATGACTGATTGTAATTTAAAGGCAATTAAACAAATAATATGCAATATAACAAAATTTATAAGTAAAGAGAAATGTATTAAGCCTCTAGAATAATACAGTAAATCCCGGGAAACCCCACATTCAATAAAAAGAAGTAATTATTTTTGGTGGTTGTAACCGCTCTTAGTTACGTCCTCCCGCGAAGTTTAGGTAAATAGGCACTACCTATTCCGAGCTCTGTTTATGTATTAAGCTTTACGGTAAATGAAGTAAGGAAACTCTAGCCCGCGACACAGAGAAAATGCTTGAACCGATTATAAAGAAAATATTACTCGATCATATTGTAGATTTGTCTCTTTGTACCAAGTGTATGTAAGTGATAAAGTATTAAAACGGAGAACAACTTTACCGCATTTGATATGACATTATTATAGATTTTTTTACCAGTTTCTTTTTGACAGTTATAAATTGGCGTTTGTAGTGATGAATGGTGAATGATTACTCAAATAGATTTTAGTACATTTTTTTCTTAATGTTCCCATATATTTCATTATTGGATACGAATCTAGAGTAGAAACTTTTGTCATAGTGTTTTTATTCTATCTACGTCATTTTTGTATCGTTCAGAAATCGATAAGACTATATTTACAAATTCCGCGATAAAGGTAATGAGTAATCACACTTCAAATTGGAACACTTTTTTTACAGTTATAATTCATTCATCGATTTCCAATAAGTTACGGAAATATCATCTGAATTGAAACGAGTGATTTAGTCACTACACTAGATTTAAAAAATAAAGGATACGTAACTGTTTTTATGGTGAATTATTAATTTACTACGCATCAGCGATAGAAAAAAAAATTAATCATTTGATTGCTCCTCTAAAATGCGTATTACAACTTTCTAACTACTCATGAAGCTCTAATATCAATACTTGATTTTATTCATTGTTTCTAAGTGTAATGCGAATTTACATTATATGGGTGTTATGATGTGTCAAAAGGGAACTGGTAAACATTTTCGATAATTGGTAGTTTTACCTATTATATTTCTGATGCCAGATTTGCCATATATATTTCTACTAGGATATTTTTCTCTGTCGGTGTGCGTTAATACTATTGATCATGGCTTGTAATATGACCAGTGAAATTTTGTAAGTCTTTTTCTGCACTGTCCTTGAGCTTCTACAAAGAGCAACATCGTTTGTCGACGACATAAAACATTAATCTCTTCTTAGAAAGTACATAGTGCCTATGTAAATTCAAGAAACGAGTGCTTTCTGTATAACCTAAGTAATAACAAACGTGTTGTTCAGCAGGTCTACAAGTTTGATGGTTACGGTTTTCGTTTCGGGCAAAGCATTATTCTGTAAAATTTAAATATTGACACAAATATAACTATATCAATTATGCTAACCCTAACCATCATACTGGTATTTAACTATTTAAAGAGTTTGATATACTTACCTACTATGCTTGATGTATATTTATGTACTAGTTAAATTATCCAAATTAGAGTTAAAAACGTGTACTATCAAAGTTCCACACTCAGTAAAGCCCTGAGGAAGTATACTATTACTAATATTAGTATAATATTTATAACCTTTTGTAATCTATATTTCATTTAATGAATTGGTGCCAATTTTTAATCAAATTGTAGAATATTGGAATTAATACAGAACTGATTCGATATCGTTTTAAAAAATGAACATATTGATAAATTAATAATGGGAACAATGACATGAAATCCTCTATTCAAAATTTACTGTCCTTTGTATTTTTATAGTATTAATGATTTATATATATTCTTATAACTGCGCCGGTAATATTTTTTCAATTTTAACTAATTACATAAATTGTCCAAAAATCGAGCGCAGTCACTCTGATATTGTGGAAATTTATTTACTTGAAGTAAGTTAATATTATTGTGTAGTCTAGATGAGGGCCCTTGCGGATGCGCTTCGACCCATTGGGATATTTCCATTCTTCATTATTATTGTGTGGTAATAATGAAGAATGGAAATATAAAGAGTATATTTATAAAATAAAACATTTTTGGTGTTTCTAGTAGAACAATTGTGGGTATATAGCACATTTTTATATACATATCTCTATATTCAATTACTAAGCATTCCAATGCAGTAGTTTTTACCAGATAATCGCGTCGCAACTTTAAATAGCCTAATTTATACTTCGTGCGTCTTTCCACGAGTCGCATGAGATTGTAGTAGTCATATCTCTTTTTATGATTGTCTTAAAATAAACTTCGATGTCTGTTCTAATGTAATGTACGATACTTAGTCGAGTCATAAGTTTTATTTGGTAGCTACTAACATTTTGATAGATAATAATCAACAACTATTTTCTTTACTTAGTACTTAAATGATTTTTATGGTCATTTCATACTGATATAATTGCAATATTATTTATATTCAACTTATTAAAATTGTACCTACTAATCGGCTTTCTATCGCTATCGCACTCACTCTTGGAGCTGGCCCTGTACTCCGAACTTCGAAATCCAAACTTCGTATCGTGCCGTCGCTTTCACTCTCGTGTTATACGCTGTATGAATAAAATAAATACGCTGAAAAGGGACGACACAATACGAAATTCGGAGTGGCCCCTCTGATGGTATATTGTCGTCAATAACGAAGATTAGCAACGAAAATAGAAGCACTATATATATATAAATTTTTTTTAAAATTTATTTTAAAGTTTCCAGTTTCAATTTTACTCGCCAAACTGACAAGACAGTTTATTGACGAGACCGCGCTCATTTTAACAAGTCTATTATCATGCACCTAAATTACATAATTAAGTAATACTTGTAATTGTAAGAACTAGAACAATAAAAAACATACATATTAACTAACTAAATCTGTAAACAGTTAAGGTAATATGATGTAATATAGACTCTATTACATTCATGTTAAAGTAGAATATCGTCCTATTGCTGCAAATACCTGTAAAGTGGCCTTATATCAAAAATTCGTTAATTACATATTCGGAATCTACTTTTCGCGCTCTAAAACTTCGTAAACCCCATTTTTCGATATGACTTACCGTTGCAAAGATAGGTTATATTTCGGATACTATACCACGAGAAACCAGCAGTAATAAAAAGATTTTGTTCAAAATTATTTTTGAGACCATTACTGTACGTCAGTTCGTGATTTTAAGTCAGAAATCATATTAAAACGCATAAAACTCTAACAAACTGCATACCAAAATTGTTAAAACCTGTTATTCTGTTACTTTAGTGCAAAAATCAGTGACATCAACAACTTACAAAAAATATTTCCTTAATATTTCAATAATTTGTACAGAAAAAACCTATTATCTTTTCAATTATATCAAAAAAACTCATGCCACTGAGGTTGTATTCTATTAATTACTCACTTATAAGTAAACCATATGTATAATAAAGCTTAATCCTGTGAACACTTGGGTATAACTCATTACTTTGGAGGAATATGCAATAAAACCCCTATGCGATATGTACAGGTAAAACCTTTTAAGTTTCGTAAATTGCATACATGTGTCTATAATGCATGTCTACAGGTAACACCTTTGAAATCTCGTAAATTGCTTGACTCCATTATTTCAATTGTATTTTTATCTTCAATTTAATGAAACCAGCATTCTTTGCACTATTAAACCTTAAACAATATATTTCAAATTTTATAATCATCATTTATTTTCAATGCAACACGAACTATCTTTCGATTTCATGTAAGAACAATCATTGAAACTTTAAAATTATTTTTCCTCGAAATGACTTTTTCGGACTTAACAGGTATTTGCAGTAATAGGACAATATCCAATGTATCAGTGGTAAAGTAAACTCACGGTAAACTTAAAGTAATGTAATGTAATGTAATCTGTATCCACTGTAATTATCTCCCACTTTGTTACTGACAGACAACGCGATCAAAGTAAGTACTTACCTACGCTAATTAGAAATATTGGTGTGCACGTCATCTACTTTATTTATATGTAAAGATGGAGTCAAATTAAAGTTTTACGTACATTTAAACTAATTTAGAGGGCTTTTGGATAAATATGTTTTTTTAGGTGAACATTTTTAAGTTACTAAATTAATTGGCTGAATCAAATTAGAACCTTGCGTAATTTCATGATAAGCTAATGTAACAAGATTATTATAGTGCGTGTCATCCACGACGGCGCGCTCCTCCATGGTCCAGTCCGCGCAGATTAGTATTAGATTCGCTGCACCCCGCACTATGATTTTAGCCACTAGTAGGTAAATACTCAACCCAGTGGAAAATGTCACGCGTTAAAGCTATCCCGAAATCCAGAGATTTATCAAAACCCGGAAACTACCGCCCTATTGCAATTTTCTCCTGTTTTTCCAAAGTCTTAAGAGTCTATTTTACACCGTATAATCTCTCTCCAAATACCCCCGTTTCTTAGCGATTGCCAGCATGGCTTTCATACGCGACGGTCAGTGAACACAAATTTGTTATCCTTAACAGACATAATATCGCGTTATTTAGATCAGAGGTCTCAAGTTTATGTTATTTATTTCGATTTCCGAAAGGCCTTTGACCGTGTTGATAATGACATTCTCCTAGACAAACTGACTGCTATTGGCCTCACTACTCGGCGATCACTGATTAGGGGCCGCACGGTCCGGCGTCCTAGGCACACACGGACCCGGACGACGTAATCACAGCGTCTATCGAAAGATGGAACGCTGCGCTTACGGCGTCCAACTCTGACACGACGCGTACACTTAGGCATTCCCGCCGGCGGGGACGTCCACCGCGCGATCGCGACAGCAATGACACATAATCCCTATTCGTCCCGGTACCGCCGCACACCGGGTAGAGTCAGTCCGACCCAGGTCGGGCCTAGCTGTTTCTTGCTGGACTCTTCTCAGCTAGGCTAGGTTTAGTGAACCAGCGACAAAACTCCCAGTAGCTCCACTCACACCGCAGATTCGGTTGAAACCGCTCAACCAATCTCACTGGAGCGCAAACTCTTAGAGTATTCCATTTCCAGTGTTCCAAACCACACGCGTGGTCGTGCCGGAGGTTTTCCCCTGGATTTTCTCCAGGCTACTCTCCAACCGCGCACTCCTATCGCTTTATTGGGCCCGGCCTAAAAATAACACCCGGCTTGACGCTGACTACTGAGATCGACATCAGTTCGTGCGTCACGGTTGTTATGTTTCTCCACCTTATCACACTCGCTCTGGGGTAAGTTCCATCTTGGGTCCTTTATGATTAATGATCTCGAAAAAGTGGTTCATCACCGTCATTGTTTGCTTTACGCAGACGATATTAAGCTCAAAGAGAATATAACCACTACGTTCTAAGAGACGGGACTTCGAACTAGGTTTTGGATGACAGTGACATTGTCATTGCATGACATTGACGTAGAGTTTGGCCAAACATTCTGTACCACAATAAAATAAAAATAAAAAATAGGTAATGCCAACATAACAGCGCGATAGGGATGTAAATTTGATGTAGTACGGTTAACGATATCGATATCGATGACTAGTGACGTCGTGAATTCCATGTTTATAAAAATCCCAGTTAGAGGGCATCCATTATTTACGTGAGATGTTTTTGGCGGGAGGGGATCGAATTTTGCCAAAAACACCTCACATTAATAATGGATGCTCCTTTATTAACATTGGGGTTTGAATCCATTCTCAACTGGTTAGGTTATAACGACTACACTACGACGTCCATGCGCTTATTCCGCAGTGGGTAGGGCTAGAAATAAATAAAATAAAAAAAGTATAAAGTTTTGTTGCTTTAAATATATTAACCATCTCGTTAGACGACTTTTCTTTCGGTTAAAATCTTTGGGTTGAAAGTGGTCACCACAAACAAATTTTAATTCGTTCAACTTCTCAATCGGAACCGAACGTAGGCTAGGTCTTCATTGCCAATCACTTTCACCCACTGTCTGCAACTGAAAAATACCAGAGTTCTATATGATAAGCTAGTTATCGATATATTACGGCCAACACTAGTATGTATAGTATACGAATAAAACTAAATTGCAAATAACGCTTCTTATTTTGCTTACTTGTAACTTGCTGTGGTACATAATATTAATAGATAATCTCCAATTAATTGCTTACCGGTCGTGATCTAAAGGAAATCTTGCCATTAATTTCCTTTTCTCATCATCTTTTCGACCGGCACGAAAACCACAAATAACACATACCCACATATAGGCTGAAATAGTCCGTGGCATGTTGAAGAACACACTGCCTTCTTACTACATGCTTTTTCACTTTAAATTAAGGTTTCTACCATTTATAAATATCAAAATAACAAACTGCAAGCCACACTATGAACTGATCAACAAAGAAACAATATGGCGATCTAATGACTCACTAAAGATTTTATTTTGTTTCTTTGCTTTGCTGTATGTCCTCTATGTAAATATATTAAGATAACTTTTAATTTATCAAAGCCCTATGTAAGTTATATTTGTAAACAAATAAATAGCAGCCGAACAATATGGTTCTAAGAATTGTGTAAAACGAGTAAGATGATAATAATTTAAAAGAAGTAATTATTTTTATTTATCAATAAGTATTTAGGTTTCTAGTCACATTAATAACATTAATCTTTAAAAGAATCATTATTTTTAATGCGGTACTTTAAACGCCTGAAACAGAGCGCATGGCTCGACTAAGTACAATAGTTATTGTAATCCACTAATATACTCTATACTATTTTAAATTATTCTCCTTCAACGGTTATTCTTGCATTATATACGAAATTTTAGCTAATATTCCGAATTTTGAATAAGTGTCCATTAAAATGTGATATCAATATGGTTTCTTTTAATTATAGTAGCCCCCCTCCCCCGTCCTCTTTGGTTTAAGTGATTGACGACTCAGAATTGAGAGACAAGTGACCGCTTACCATCAGGCGGGCCGCAAGCTTGTTTTCCATCGACGTGGTGAAAATAGTAGATTGTATGACAAGGGTCTAAAAAGTAGAGTGTATAACTCTGGTCTAAAAGCCATATTGCCACGAGATAGTTATTTTCCCGAACAAAGTGAGGGAAAATAGTTCGAGGGGTAATAATAGAGTTATATACTCTACTTTTCACTTCGATTGCGAGAAAATAAATAAACAAAGGTTAGCCATCCTAAATTAACAATGAATTCCACGGTGAACTTATATGTAATTTGGCAGCATGTTTTTTTTTTCTAAACTGCTTTCATGCTTTGACACACAAAATAGACACCGCGGTTCGCGCGCAACATTCACGCGCAAAAAAGCTAACTCATTTTCCATTGAGCGCTTCAAAGCGTTGCTCGAACGTACTAATCACTTTTTTAATTATTGTGAAATAGGGACTACTACAAACTTAATCTTTAGACTCTTTAGAGAAATGAATTCTGTTTTCTGATTGGTCGATTTTAGTAAATCTGTATTCTGGTTTGTTAATACCCAATACCAAATATTTTTTAAAGAGTTAAATTAGTGTCTTGTGATTGGTGGATTTGATAGGTGATGTATTATGATTGGTCTAAATTGAATGTTTTGTAAATCATAAATATGTATTCATATTTTTCCTAGGGGTTAAATGTACTACTTTAGTCCCGCTTGACAAGTCTAATATGACACACTTTTCGAGCATAAGAAGTGAAAATGAACTTTTCGTGTGGAGATTACAATTTTCAATTGGGTTACCTACCGAAAACTGCGTTATCCTATGAGTAAAAAGAAACATTGATTAAATTTAATTTCTCAATGATACTTACTTCCAATCTAATTCACGCTACATAGTTAAAGTAAAAATAGGTTAAAACTTTAATAAATCTGTAATAATATTCTGTGTAAAGATGTAAAGCTTTCATACATTAGATACCTAAGGTAACTTAATTTTTAAACGGTGCGTTCTGAAATTGCACGAAGCGTAAAATTTTGAAGCAAATAATATTTCAAATTGGAGTACGAATCGGGTTAAATGTTTGTTCGGGGAGAAAATCATTTTTAACTCAAGAGATTTGAAAGATCGTATATACTTTTTTTAAATATAACAAAACTTTTTGAGCGTTGCACTGCGAGATTTGATAATAAAGAGGTTAAAAGTTTGTACGGGTACATTTTTTTTGTAGTGATAGATTTGAAACTTCGTATACAGTCTTCGTGTTTAAACACAAAAAGATGTATTTTAGCGTTTATCGTTTCCTTACCTTATAAGGGTAAAAAGTTTGTTCGGGGAGCCTTTTGGAACACTGAGGTACTTTCTAGAACACCTCATTTTGGCCAGTATCGGGAACTCCGCGTATCTCTTCTTCTAATAGTCTAGCAGGTGTTAAAAGTGTCACTTTTGCCTGCTATTAATAATAATAATAAAAATAATATATACTTTATTGTGCACCACAATGTGACAAATAAAATACAAAAAGACTAACATTAATGCAACAACAGGCGGCTTTATCGCTAAAAAGCGATCTGTTCCAGACAACCTGTTCAGTTCTGTTGACAATGTTCAATACCTTCATTTTCTAACTTAAAATCCGTTCGTCGTTGCATATCTTCTGAGTAATTTTTCGCAAAAGATTAACAGCATCAGACGACTGACAGAAAATTGTCGTCATTTATATCTTTGTTAGGTACCTACCATCTAAAATTTACGCGAAAGAAGTCGCGGGCGGCTGCTGGTATATGTAATGAAATAACTGTCAATTCTTAGTCATGAACTCAACCACATAAACCAGTTATTTTTATTAAAAATCTCTATGTATTAGGTAGGTTGTGAATGTATGAGGCAATATACCGAAATTATCAATAATGAAGAAAAACACGGGTCATAAAGATTATTCTAAGAAATCTGTTTGAATCGCTATTAGATATTGTTATATTTAAATTTTGTCGTCCGCAGCAAATTCGTCTAACGAGTAACAAATAACATACCCATACCAAAAAATCGTGTCCAATAAAACTTTTACTAGGAAACATTCCCCTATTGCACAGAAGTCGCGTTTGTAGCCGACAACCAACCAGCACTAGTTAGCGGTTTCGGGTTCGGGATTGCATAAACTATTCATCAGCTTCTATTTTTTTACACGTGAAATTGTATGTACAAACTCAGTCGAGTTAACGCCGACGCGTGCATTTAATTGGGCTCCTGTCTAGCTAGATCGATACCTAAAGTCGTCACATTTTATGTGACTTTTTAGTACAATTCGCAAGGTGACGGTCTAAGCTATCCTATCACGCTAGTTAGGTAGCTGCCGAGTAAATTCGATAGGCTTGTAAATATGTATGTGATTTTGAAATATGTAAACGTTATAAACAAATACATTTTGTATTTTTCTTAGAAATAAATAAATTAAACCAAAAAACATACTTAAATCCTCATCGAATTGTCCACACTCATTGCGATCGGGTAAATCGTACCTCGGAGCGTAAAGTCGTAAGCGTCAAGAGGAACAAACCCAGCCTGCCCAGCTAGCATTTTATGGTTGAAATGTACTAAACTGTCACATAAAACACGTACCTATATACCCGTACCTGTTATTCACAGACTGACTCGTCCTCACTAATTTGTCACCTCACCCCTTGATCGATTTTTGGTTTTATTTGCTACTGTCCAGTGAGAAAATTATGCCAGCGTCAAGGTTGGAGGCTGTCATATTTTTCCTAACTATAGTTTAAAATTCTTTTTTTTCTATTATGTTAGGTTGAAGGCTACACGAGTCTTGAAAAAAAAAATGTCCAAAGGGTGAAGATACGTAATGGGTTGAAAAATCTAAAACAAAAGAGACGACAGAGTATTAGGCTAACTACAACATACACATGGTTAGTTTTTTTTTTGTTTTTTTTTGAGAGTATTAGGCTAACTACAACATACACATGGTTAGTTTTTTTTTTTGAGGTCGCAGCCTTGTCAGCTTTTTGAAATAAAAAAAACCAAGGTCTAACGGGAAGGTTTGGCTGAATACCACCTCGTCGAAAACGTTGGTCTAAGATGTTTCCGCTGTCGTCGTTCGCTAGCTTGACCATCAACATGTCGAAATTGTCGTAATTCTGTGTTAAAACCCAAAAATGGAAATAAAAGTGAGTCTCGAGATAATGAAGCATTTTAATTGAAGAATACTTCCCACCGGCAGTTCCCTCTGCGTTTCCCAACACGGGGGTCTTACCGAATCAAACTTAGCAAATAATTTGTTGACAAACTTGGTCCGCGGTAATGAAAAGTTTCTCGGGACAAACATATTCTCACATAATCAAAGGGTTTAAAATTGACCCACGGGCGTTAGTAGATTGAAACTGAAGGTAATTTGCAATGCTGGACAGATCGTTAGCAAAGGAGCCTTCAGCTTCATTACGCTTTTTAATAGCAGCTGTGTGTTAAGCATCCCACCTAGGAGGCGAAGATATTTTACCCTGAGCAGAATTTGTAAGAGGAATGGTATAATCTGCTGCCTTAGAGAGGATTGCCACAAATTTGAAGTATAACAGCCAGAAGTTGTCCTCTGAGACTGGGGAAGCATGTTTATTTCATTGGATACAAAATAAGAGAATACTGGTCAGTCTGCTTTGTCCAGCCTGTAGTTTAGAAGGCGAGAGGGTGAGGGAACAGGTACTGACAAATCAGAAGGGAGCGAAATTAGATTGGGAAGGTGATCACTGCCAAGAGAGCGAAAAAGTACCTCCCAGACGAGTTGGGGAGCCAACCTAGGAGAAATCGGAGTTAAATCCACAGAGCTATGATTTTGGAGGGGTGATGTTCTTCAGGTAGAAGCCTAAGAATATGAGTGCTACAGTTTGTGTAGGTATCCAAGAGGTAACTCCATCGGCGGTAGACTTCCTATTGAGACGACGAGTCTTTATTACTCTACAATTATTGGGGCACTCAATAGAATTAACAAGCTCCCAAAGTTCAGTGCCTTTACCATGAGTTTACATGACCGTACTCGCTAGCGACTGCGTAAAAAATTGTATTGGCAAAAGTAAAACGCCTCTGGTGGTTATGCAATAGAACTAAGAATCGACGTACTAAATCGTTTACACAGTCTCTAGCGAGTACGGTCATGCAAACTCATGGTAAAGGCACAGTAAATTGGTATATTTCTCGCTCATCCAGAACGCGTTACACTACACTGTACATAGGAATAGCACACGTAAACTGCGGATTCTCTGAAAAAAACACATTTGTCAAAAATATATTAGCAGCACCAGCAACCCGGCTGCGACCAGCAGCCTGAATTCCCCCTTTAATGATTCCTTTCACGGAGTATTTGTGCATGAGCTGGGCGAATTTAAGGATCCTGAATGGTGATCCAGGGGAATAATCAACAGCTTTGACCACTTGAACTATGAATGGGCCTATGTCGTTAGCGCCGTAGTTTAATTTAGTGCCCGGGGCGAACTCTGTGTTAGTGTGCTGAATTGACGCAGATGGGGGAATACTAGTGTCCCTTTTTGAATTAATATTAACATTATCATCAGAACACTTACGTTTGTCTGCATGAACCTCCACGATCTGTGGAGTCACACCATCCATGGGAGCCGATGAGGTACCGCCCCCATCAGGGGGCTCATTCCATTTCCATTTATTCGCCACACAAAAACACGTTCACAAAACAATCACTTACCAGCTAGCAAAAATATACCACCACCAAGCACAAAATAAACCACCAAACGACGAAATTTCAACAAAATATTGAAATAATATAAGAAAGAAAATTTCGCACGTGTAGCAACGACAACCTACTGCACTAGTCTTTATTATATAATCAAGACGAGATGATAGACCTCACCCCTCACCCGTTTTTATATAGAAACTGTCAAATGTCATTTGTAACTTTTTGTCAAAACGGATGAGCTGACGACACGGAAACGGATGATATGACTGGTGAGAACGGTGCTTAGTGATTTGCATAGCTGAGCGGTACAGGTGAAACAGACATTCACTTAAAAGTTGCGCGCTTGATCTGTGTTCTATCGCAAACATGTTTTTGCACTGCACACTCGTTACGCGTACTTCTACTTTACTTACCGAGTTGCCGGTCGAGCGGCCGAATCGAAATCTACCATCAAAATTCTTGTATCAATGCACGATTAACTCTCGAATATCTATTTGCATGTAATTTACCTATATTAGATATATTTCTCATGGTAAGTGAATGTATAATTCTTATGAGAAAATAAAATATCTTAAACCTTAAAAGTGTAATTGAGGTATAACCTTTCGATGCCACCGATAGATATATTAGTCAAGGCGTGCAGTCAACTTCCATGCATTTCTATAGAGAGTTCAACTTCACGTTTGACATTCCGATGCCATGGCGTGTGAGTGACAGCCTTGTAGGTACCTATTTGACAGAGCGTTGAAAAGGTTATTTAGTTTTAGACTTCAGGTTACAATAAGGCTGTTAAATGCCAATATAATTTTATTTAGGATGCCTCTGATGTCCCGGGTTCCCAGAGCACCGGCGCTTTTCAATTTAGGTCAGAAATTGAATTAAACTACGAGCCCTTTAAACGAAATTTATGTTGGTCATGTCGGTAACTGGTGCAGTATCTCATTAAACGGTTCAAAGGAGGAACGTTTAAAAGCAAAGTAATATTTAAATTGTGAGATAGTTTCTAGCGTCAGAATAAGTCTTATTTTTTCTAGGTGTATATATTTTACTAATTTGTGGTTTTTCACAAATAAGTGAACCTAATCAGAGTCACCCGTCACTTTATTATTACCAACATAAAGTAGTAACACGAAGTGACACGTGGACACGGATGAATCAAATGGAGTTCCTGAGCGGCAAAGAGCATAATAAATAATAATAATATACCTATGCTGAGCGGCTACTGCGAAACGCCCACGAGATTCCTTAGTGTATAATTATCTCCTTCTCTGTCGCTCGAATATGCAAGTGCGATAGAGATAAAAATAGAGATAGGTACAAGAATTTCGACGGCGTTTCGTGGTAGCCCGGAACGGCTATATCCAGGTTATTTCTAACGCATGGCTAGTTGATGGTTTTAATGAAGTGGTCGTTCAAAATTAACTATTATCCATTAACCCTGGCGCGAGCACGAAAGTGAATCAGTGTCGAGTACTCGTATTACCTACCTACGAAGCGTATTGTGACTGATGAGCAATAAAATCTAACTTTTTTCGACACTACGATTGTATTACGGCTAATGGCATTAAGGCCAGATCCGAACAATCAAAAATAAGGGCTAAATATCAGGTTTTACGTCACAATAGTAAGGACTAATCGTGTAATAAACCTTATTTCTCAAACACATCTATGAAAATTAAGATGCTATCAGGATCAGTTGAATTCAGGTGGTCTCGCATGGCAGATTGCAATCGGACTTCATACTTCAAACTATAAGATAGAGCGGGAACTTGAACTCCAAAAAATATCCTATCCACTATATATATATCCTTCTCTTGTAGTTTCTGCTATCCATTTGAATACTTCGCTATGCCCTAGCGCTCCCAGCTGACGCTTTCAATCGTTGAAAGGAAGACTATCGCAACAAACGGAGTACCTGAATGAATTATTAATTTTTAACGAAATTATGCTTTGTGTAGCAGACAGATAACTTAGAATCAGAACAAAGGAGAATGATTACCATTCCGTAAGTACTATACCAGTCATCCCAGACTATTTGGCTCGGAGTTAATTGGTTTTCCGGTCGCTATTGAGATGTAGGTATTGCACCACTGCACTAGAAAGGAATGATTGAAGCCAGATGAGACAAGCTGGATATCCTTTGAAAACACTGGCTAATCGACTGTACAGCAAATTCAGTAAAATGGCATAAGTGAAACCCTTATCCGGCGTAAATCTTATTGAGGCCTGAACCCTTTGATAATATAACTTTACTGATTCGATATTTATTATATGCCTTATTACAATATGATGCCGAGACAGAACGCAACACTTATGGGTAATTCCATGGTAACTCATGCATATTTTACATTTTTATATGCGATGACGAACTGGAAGTATGTATTTCTTAATTTGGTGGAGTAAAGTGACTCGTGTGTTATTAAGATAGTACTTTAATTGGGAACCTTAAGTTTTTTGGAGCGGGCCATATTATGTTTTTCATTGATAGTAGAATTATTATAGAGTTCTAAACTGTTGCCAGTTTTTTTTATAAGTATTGTTTTTAAAAAATATATTTTTTTAATCTTATCTTTGACATACCATATAGGATCGTGCCTTGGTCTGCCGCGAAACAAAAAACATCAACTTGACAGCTGACAGATGATGTAAAATGTGGCAGTTACATCTTTGATTGTAGTACATTCATGTGTACACCACAAACGAAGTTTTTAGGGTTCCGTACCCAAAACGAGATCCTATTACTAAGACTCCGCTGTCCGTTCGTATGTCCGTCTGTCCGTCCGTCCGTCTGTCACCTGGCTGTATCTCATGAACCGTGATAGACAGTTGAAATTTTCACAGATGATGTAAATATTAGTGTTGCCGCTATAACAACAAATACTAACTAAAAAATAGAATAAAATAAATATTTAATATACGACAAACGTGATGATGTTTATGCCGTTTTTGTAGATAATGTCACGGAACCCTTCGTGCGCGGGTCCGACTCGCACTTAGCCTATTTTTGTCTGTCGCACTAACGTACAGACTTGCACGTGCCACAGAGAGGGAAAACTTCGTTTACGGTTCGCGGTCATTTATTTCTGAAGGCCTACTAGTGGTAAAACTTGGCATGCATGTAGCTTTCATATATGTACTTTTTAATATTTTTTCTTTGGGTAGTATTAGGAAAGCTCGGATGTACGGAAAAGTTTGTTAGACTTCTCAGACTCCTGCATGACGACATGCAATGCTGCGTCGCCGTAGACGGCGAACAGACTGACTTCTTCCCCGTTACCTGTGGGGTGAAGCAAGGGTGCGTGTTAGCACCTACTTTGTTCGCTTTATACTTTGCAGTGGTAGTTAGAGAGGTCTCGCAAACAGTTTCCGAAGGAGTCCGCATCCGCTTCCGTACAGACGGCAGTCTTTTCAACTTGGCTAGACTTAAGGCTCGCACTAAAGTCTCGTATGCATTGATCGCAGAAATCATGTATGCTGATGATTTGTGCTTCTTGGCGGAATCCCCAGACGGCCTACAGCAGCTAATGTCCGTTTTCCACCAAGCCTGCTCTAAATTTGGCCTGAAGATCAGTGTAAACAAGACAGAGGTAATGTCTCTGGACACTCGCGGTAACGAGACACTGGCCATAAAGCTTGGTGAGGATGTGCTGAAGCAGGTCGATAAATTTCGTTACCTGGGGAACACTGTAACAGCTAAATGTGACCTTGATGCTGAGATTAACAGCAGAGTTGGTGCTGCGGCTGCAGCATTTGGCAAGCTGTGTTCCAAGGTCTTCTGCTCACTTGACCTTAAGTTGGCCACTAAGATATCTGTTTATATGGCTATTGTGCTGCCAAACCTCTTATATTCCTCCGAGACGTGGTGTGTGTATCGTCGCCACGTACGCACTCTGGATCGCTTCCACCTTAAATGCCTACGTACCATTATGAAGATCAGATGGTCCGACAGAGTGCGTAACACCGAAGTCCTGCTACGAGCCAATGTTGGTGGCATTGAGGCATATTTAATGCGTCGGCAACTTCGCTGGTGTGGTCACGTATCACGTATGGCGGAGGAGAGAGTGGCGAAGCGCATCTTCTACTCTGAGCTGGAGGAGGGCAAGCGGAAGCATGGCGGTCAACTCCTCCGGTATAAGGATGCCCTAAAGCGACACATGAAGAGATGCGACATAGAGCCCTCTCAATGGGAGTGTTTGGCAGCACAACGCCCAGAATGGCGCAGGCTGGTGAACGGCAAGGTACGGGAATTCGAGGATCAACGTAAAGTTGACCTTGATACCAAACGCGACCAGCTTAAGGCCCGCCCACCTGCTGCCATCTCCTACAATTATGTAGACGGCGTGCTTACGTGCCCTCAATGTGCGCGGAGTTTTATTGCTAAAATAGGCTACATTAGCCATCTTCGGGCGCATGAGCGCCGGGGCACTGATTAGGAGTCGAAGTGGTCGCCATGGCCGAAACCGGTCGGAATCATCATCATCATCATCATTTAATATTTAAGGACAACCTTTTTTCCCTCCTCCCGCCCAATTTTGTGTACCGAATCACCGTTTTTTTCTTTATAAATTCCTTATTTTTTCTTTTAAAACGAACTTAATGGGAATTTCAAAGGAAAAATTGATTTATCACTATATTAGTAGTTGTTGGTAATATATACGTAATATGAAACCTTATCAACAAGTTACAAGGTCAAACAATTTTAGTAAAAAAAATCTGGCTTTGATGGCTTCTAATTCCTTTGTTTTCAAATATTTTTAAAAACAAAAAATACATTATTTATTTACTCAACGAGCTCTAAACAACGACATCTCACTCGATGGGGTAGGCCAATTTTTTTCGATCCACTTTTCCTCCTATGGGAGCCCCCTTATAAACATATTTTAAATAAGTTTTGCACATTTTTGTGGCTTTGGGTCAACAAGGTGCTTATACTGTGACAATTTGAAGCCTGTAGCTCCAACCGTTTGGCTGTACAACCTGTGTGACGGACAACGAACGGACTCATGAGTGTCAGCAATAGGATTCCGGCGATTAGACTCTTCGGGTATGGAATCCTAAAAATGAATTCCTGATATCAGTTTTACACGAAAACGATACCATGCAAGAAAAAGACGAAAAAGAAGTGTCCTTAGTCCAACATCCCGCTTTCCGCGCGCACAGGGGACGAATCTGACTAATATCAATATCTGAAAATAATTACCGAGGAACACTTTGTCTATGGTACAAATTCCATGCTTGTAATCCGATGCGCATAAAAAAAATTTAGTAATCTGCCGTTTAGCATCTCTACTACATACTGTACTTACCCCAATGAATATTCGTATAGTATGAAAACTATAGGTCCTATCAACATGCTCCCAAAAAATGATTTATAGATAATTTAAGAAGGAACATTTTTTCCTTTGACGGTTTTCGCCTAGCTTCAGCCGTTTTCAATAAAATAAGAAAGAAGAAAATAATAAATAAAAAAGATTTTCAATGTATTTCTCCTTAAATATTAAAGCACATATATAAACCCTACATACATGCCAAGTTTCGTGCTTTCTGCCACATGGAACCGTATTTCGAGCTAACAAGCCGTACCAGTAGGCCTTCAGAAGTATTTATCCGTGGCTATGTTGCGGAATTTCATTGCAACTATTTTTTTAAACTGTAATAATTGGTTGATAGGTTATTAGACCCTTATTCTCTTTGGTTAGACCTCTCAGTGTCACATTTGCGGTTTATTTCAATAATAATAGGTATTGGTGAAAATTACCAAAAGGGTTCCTAGTTAAGACCGGAATATTACCTATTAATAATCTTTCTGACTGATTTTACACTACACCCAAATTACTCTAGTCATTAATAGACCCTAATTTCAAAATCACCTCCTCTCAAAAACCTCTTTTTTCGAAGGACTACTCTCGATACAACCCAAATTCAAGTGTACTGCGTCCCATTACGAATGAGTCTCAAAATACTCTATTCCCAAAATACCCTAAATTAGCTACACCTAACAGTGGCGTAATAACCTAATGTCATAATCGCTTATTCACAAAACCCTCTAAAACCCAAAATACCCTAAAATTCTTGGGAAATGACGTAATTACATCGCTGCCTAACATAAAATTTCATAAATAACATCAGAGTTGTTAGGTTAAACAAGTCAAAATGTCATTTAGTCTGTTTCCATATATTTAAATCAAAATAATAGCGCCTTCTTGAAAATGATCATATATTTCTGGTCGAGGGGTCGGGCTTTCAATGATGAGCCCTCTAACGATGATGCTGAAAAAATACTTAGATTTTGCTACCTACTTAATTCAAGCCACAAAATGAAACGAGCGAACTTGGTGAACTTCACGCCCCCGTGAACTACTACTGCCATCTAACGTTGTTGCTAAAAACTATTTAGCTTACGTTTATTTTAATGATATAGATGGCAGCACAATCACCTGAAGATGGCAAATAGGATAGGGGGATTTGTGGAGATGAGTTTGCTTGGCGTTGATGTATGTTACACATAGATGGCGCTAATGTAAGGTTACAATACAATTATAACTTCAAGCTTTATGTTACAAGTATTTATTTACCTAAATATTAATCTAGGTTGTTGTTTCAAAATTAAAAAAAGTATTTCCAAAATGTTTGTACGTTTGAATGGTCTGTCAGACTTATTATGAAATTAAATTAATCTAATTAGACTACACCACACTACGTACAAAAAAAGAACAAAGATGGTGGAACGGAGTTAGGTATACATAAAGACTATGATAAGTATGTTGGTTAGGTACATGTATGAAATTTGACATATCTTTGAGTTATATTTCTCTTCTTAATCGTATCCTCATTGCTCAGCGTCGTGACTACCGCTGCAGTCTTGTGCCCTACCACCTTCTTCATTGGCACTCCTGTTTTGTGCCCATTCGTAAAAAATCCTGGACACCAGTTGCCACTGCTACCTTTACAGTACCTATCTATCCACCGGGTAGGTGCTCCGCTTCTACCTCTCTTCCCTTCCTCGTGATCGACCATTATCAACTTTTCCAAGCTGTCCGTCCGTCTAGCCACGTGTCCGAACAATTGAAGTACGCGACGAGCTCAGATAGTCATATAGATAGTCAGATAGTCTACTGCCAGCTATATCTGTTGGTTCGAGCCGGATCTGGGATTGCAACCACTCTCCGTCAATCCCAGACTTAAGTAAATTTTTAATATATAAAATCGCCTCAGAACACCAGGGGCCTCCCGTCTCCACTGCAACCGGGTGTATTTGGCGTGCTTGAGCTTTGCTGCACTCTCAGCATCCGCTCCGGCTAGCTACCATCCGTCCTGCTCAAACCTTGAGGCTTCCACCACCAATACTCGACGTATTAATTTGGTTAATCGACTGATGTCTTAAAAATCTATCCCCACAGCGCCGCTTAAACCATAATGGCAGTTCGCTTCAATTTGATCAATTTGAATTTGTGTGTCAATAAATAAATTATTACGACAGTCCTGTAGCGGCGTCCCGACGCCGCTAAAATACGGAAATTCCGATAGTTGTTCAGAAAATGAACAACTATAGGTATACATAGATTTCTGTAATTTGTGCCTCTTTTAGGAACACCAAAAATATTTGAAAGAGGGGTCTTAAAAATCGACAGTTCTTTTTCAGTGTCACATTATGCCGGATCAAATCCAAGCCTAAAGTAGACTGCTAGCTAAGTTAAAATAAGAGTTTTATGCAACTCTCCAGCATGAGACGAATCTTATGACATATCATTTATTAAAATCGGACCATAACTGTAGATCTGATGGGGTGTACAAAAATCGGCCTCGCGTAATCTATCTACATATAATAAAGCTGTAGAGATTCGAAAATCTGTACATCTGTACATTGAAGATATTGGCAAAAAAATCGATTGAGGGGCCTTAGAATCGATAACAGAATACATTTCAACAGTTTTTAGAATTTGTGTCTGTTTGTCTGTCTATTTATTTGTCTCATCATCACGCGAAAACTAGCTAATATATTTTAGTACAACCTTCACTAACAAGTTTAATGGATCTTTGGACAGGTTATAGGCTATAAAAATCATATAGATTGAGGATGAAAGGGAGTGAAAAGAGGGGTTGAACTTTGTATGAGAAGTCCTTCAATTCTTGACTTAAAGGCTTGAAAATTGGTAAGCATATAATTGGATGCAAAATAAAAAATGGAGGGTAAAAAAGTTCTTAGCGACAAATAACCAAAAATCTCTGAACCCATAGTAACTGTTTGAAATGAGGGATTTAATTATGTTAGACAGTCGCTGTCAACATTGTCTAACCGGTGCCTTGAGTTCAAGGCACGGACGGAGTTCCGTCTACCTACAATTGATATGTCTTCAGTGATCATCCAGAACGTTGTTAGAGTGGTCGAGTGTGATAATCTGAGGGACTACAAAATCCCACTAATCCCCACTATTCCTACTAATATTATAAATATGAAAATTCGGATGTTTAGATGTTTGGATGTTTATTACTCAATCACGCAAAAACGGCTGTACAGATTATGATGAAACTTGGTATGCAACGAGTTTATACCCCGGGTTAACAAAAAGGATACTTTTTATCCCTTCGTCCCTAAAATTGATAAATTCCGAATCTATGAACCAGAGTCATATAGATATTTACAATGCCTGCTAATGTACGAAAATTCGTCTCAAATTAACCAGTGTAAGTCTGAGCTCCGAATATGCAAATAGTTGTCGCGAATTGTAGGGTCAAGGTACAATAAGGACTATCGTGAGGCGAGTCTAGACAGTTATAAATATCACGATATTTGACGTTTGGCGTGTCAGAGACGTGCCATTACATAGATGACATTCGGTAAAGTCTAATTGAGGTTAATGGAGATTATTTACTACTTGCACAACTCAATAATTTGAGTCTTATAAAGGCTAAGATAAAGTATAAACTGAGTAATTTCGCTGCCAAATCATTACAATGAGATTGAGTTGAAGAGTTAGTTCGGATATTTGTGACTCTTAGAGCTTAGTTATCTCAAAACCAAACCTACTCAAGTGAATGTGAATATTTACCGCATTTCAGTTGATTTAGGTACTGACTTACAGCCTCTAAAGCGCTTGCGTTTTAAGTCAAAACTTGCTGACCCATAGAGCCTTAATAACGTTACTGTTTATAAAATTGGAGATTAAATAGATTGGACGTAGACGGTTGTTGTCAGCATTGACTGGCGCTTTGGTATCTGCCTACCTAAAACTATCGAATTGTCACTCCACTCCATGAATTAACAAATTATATCTTATGTTATATTTGTCTACAAAATGAAAGGAAATCAACGTGTTTGAAAGTTACAAATCTGAGGTGTGGGTGGAATCGAGCTACTGGGAGTCTTGTCGCTGGTTAACTAAACCTAGCCGAGGAGCCGAGAAGAGTCCAGGAAGGACCTCAGCTAGACCCGACCTGGGTCGTACTGACTCTACCCAGTATGCAGCGGTATGGGGACGAATAGGGGCTATTTGTGTCTGCGGTGGACGTCCCCGCCGGCGGGGTAATTTTGTGTCTGTTCTAAGGACCCATAGAAATTGTTACGAATATTTTTCGTTACTATAGGTCAGTTTATCCAAAATACTAATTCAATGTAGGTACCATGACAACAATCATTAATTACCTAGCTGATTAGTTATAAACAATCAAATCACTGAGGTACAGGAAGTACAGGTTTTGTCCTATAGTCGTCCAGCGTCCACCTAAATTCGGTCTTCAGCTGTCCGCCAGTTTTATCAGGCTTTGTGTCGTATTTCTTTGAGTTAGTAGGTACATGGGAGATATGGAGAGATTTAAAATTTTAGGTTCTTCGAAAAAAAAAACAATCGGCCTAGCTTCAAATTGTAGAAGTTTGCTACTTAGAAGGAGAAAAGTAAGTTTAGGCAGCATTCTACCTGTTAGTTTTCGGGTTTACAAAAATTCTTTTAAACATAATTGTAAAACGATAATGTGTGCGAAGGTACTTAAAAATATTAGTACTGTTTTAAGCAGTAACGTCTGGTAACGAAAATCATAAATTGAAGTTAAGGAAGCGCGAGTCTTTTTAGTAGATGCCATTTAAACATAATTGTAAATCGATAATGTGTGCGAAGGTACTTAAAAATATTAGTACTGTTTTAAGCAGTAACATCTGCTAACGAAAATTATAAATTGAAGTTAAGGAAGCGCGAGTCTTTTTAGTAGATGCCACTCTGCGTACGCCTCCCCATGGCTTTGTAAGAGAGAACTGGTTGAAGGATTTGGTAACCGAGTGTGATTATTGATTGTTCAGAAAGCTCAGTTAAAGCGATTGGCTGAATATGTCAGAATGTCACAGGTTCAATTATACGTTTTGGAAAGTGTTTCTTCATCGTAGGTAACGATAAAGGGAGAATTTCTTACATATATTTGGAGAGGATACTAAAATCTTTGGTTCTAATGAAGTTTTTGTTCGATTCAAGCATAACATGTCTTCCCCTGTAGTCGCTACATCGAGCATGTCAGTACTAAGGCTCGGAAAGTAGGGAATTAGCTAACTTCATCGAACAAGAACGTACGCAACATCGAACCATGACACCACTATGCTGCATGGATGTGATGAGGTAGTTGCTTAGCACACATTAGTTTTATATAGTATAAGAAATCATCAAAAACAATTGGTACGTATAAATGCTATATCGGATCGAGTCAACGGCGTTCTCCGGGCTGAAATGAAATGTGTATTTAACGTCTGACTTACTTAGCCAATACCTATTACCAACATAGATAAATGTATACATGAATCATACCCATTTTGTTTTATTATCCGCCTATTACATCCTACTTCAGGACACATGCCTCCTTTCATGGACTAAAGGGCCCATTTCACTTGCTAATATATCTGTATAAGTAAGAAGCTTTGTAAGGTTGTAATTTTGAGACGTAAAAAGTTTGAGTAAATTTTGAGTGAGTCACTCAAAGTTAAGATTCAGATTCAGACATTTATTCATTTATTCATTGTTTGCTAAAGTTAAGTTGTTTATAACCTAACCTGCAGAATTTATCTACTAAGGGGAAGGGAATAGTCAGTAGAAGTTCACGCGAACGAAGTCGCGGGCAAAAGCTAGCATGTATATAGATTATATCCCTAAGGATGTTAAAATGGATACTCTACTTCATCATTTCCCTATAAAAATACAGTGATTTGATCAAACTTTTTCGGTTTCTTAAAATGACGAAATCGACCTAGGAAAGTCAACTCGGTTTGCCATGTCACTAGACTGGTTTAGTGTAGTTTAGTTTACGGTAGTAATATACCTCTACCCCTAGACTCTACTAATATATAATGTGTATACGCAATTTTAAAGAAATGAAATGTTTTTAAGATTACTATAGAATAAAGATATTGAAGCATGATTCGCTCTAAAGTCTTAATGTAGATATCTAGTGTTGGTAATGATGAAAACATTTAATTATGTTTAAGATTGTGCGCCTGCGTTGCGTAATTGTGCACATTGAAGGCATGTTCATTTCAAAATTGGTTTTACTTTTACCGTTTTATCTTTTCAGCAGAAGTCACGTCACGAATTTAGGAATTACATTCCTACTATAATTAACTTATGAAATTGACGAACCTGCGACTGAGCCAGGACCGGCCCTAGGGTAGAGCGACCGTTCTAGACGCCAGGTTTTTATACTAAGACGCTGCCAAACAAGCATACAGCCTGCAGACACCTCTACTAGACTAAGTACCTACACTAAGGATGCTATGGACACTGTGACTGCAGAACAATCACAAACGCGCTGCCGATGCCGACCCTTTTGGATATGAGATTTCGTTGTATTGGCAGCTAAAGACAAACGCAGGTCCCCATACTCAGCATAGCGCAACTTAAACCCGCCCACAATACCACAAATCTCTCCAAGGACGATCGTTTAAGCAAAACCGCTATTTTAAGAAACTGTGGCATACTTCTAAAATGTATCCAATTAAGTGTTTACCCTAATTATGGTTACAGTTTACTCTGGAACTGTAATAATTTGCGTTCCAGTCATAATACCTCGCTATTTTTGTTGCTTTGGCGGTCAGTAGGAGACATCCTACCTGGAGATGCGTTCATGCGCACACCGACAAGTCGTCTTAGGGAAACCATTATAATTCTGACCCCGAATACGCGCACTTGTAACGGATTTCGTGGTCAAGTATTTCGATTCTATCGTAGTTGTGAATGGCAAGGCTGACCGGACAAAGACTAAATAACTAGTTGTTAGAGCGGTGCGGGTGCATACGAGTTAATCATAGTTTAAAGTTATTAGGATAATTTATAGTCGTTTAATATCGGTCGAATCTTGAGGATTTGATTATTGATGTAATATTTTTTGTCGGCGACGCCATGGATCGCGTGTCGCGTGCGTCTGACGTCTTTTTATAGGTTTTTTCGGTTTTGGGTGTTCGGCAAAAAACCGAAGTTTGTTAGGCACCTAACTACTGGCCAGTGACTACCGGAATATAATTCGTGATAATTTAATAAATTATACGGAGTTTTAAAATGAATAGCCGCGGGCATGTTTTCGGTTGTGTCTATTGTTCCCAAGACAATGACGATTTGTTCCAACCGTGCGGCTAATGTGGTCGATTGGGAATTTTGCCACTTGTACGTTAGTAGTTACTGTTTTGGGAATAATATTTTGAACCCGCGATTTTGTCCGCGTAATATTCTACTCCCTACTTCATCCCTTCAAGGGATCATTTTAGGGATAAAAAATATCCTATACCTATGTTAATTCAGGTTATAAACTTGATACATTCCAAGTTTCATCATAACCCGTTGAGCTGTTTTTGCGTGATTGAGTAACAAACATCTAAACCATCCAAATATCCAAACATCTTAACTATCGCATATAACTGACCGAGTGAATCGAAGGTCCCTGTTTCACCTTCGACAAAAATGCTTCGTATGTACGGATTTCTCAACAGGTTGTTGTGAAATTTTGTGAGCAGATTCGATAATTATATGGAATATATTTGTCGAGTCAGTTTTTGGAAATTTTAAAAACAATTTTTTTGCATTGATTTCCTTTTTTTTCAGCGGGTGGACTTCGGTTCTTTCTCTGCAGTTCGCATTCCTTAACCGATTCTCGTGAAATTTAGAGACCAGGTCAGAAAATTATATAGTTTTTTTGTCAAGGCGGTTTTTGAATATTTTTAAAAACATTTTTTTTTCAAACAAAGTAAAAAACAAAACCACTCGCGAAGTCTACAGCTCACCTAGTCACTAGTATTAGTACGATTATTACCTAAATTTCCTAATCTGTAATAGATATGTCTTACACTAAAATAATCTGACTTATATTTCTAGCTTTTCGAATTAAAAAAAAAATAAGATAGACGTCTTGGAAATTAATTATTTTGCTAATGAAGTATAATGCTTCAACTTTTTTTATGTTAAGTTATTATGTTAGCTGAGTATTGCAGATCTGTGACTTCCATTTCAAACCGTATAATATTATATGTACCTACTATCTGAATTACCATCTTTCGCGAAGCACCTAGCTTTGTTCTGTATACCAAGGCCTACCAGTATAAAGAGCGTTTATGGCCTATGACATTGATGCCTTTGGCGAACTATCTATTAAATGTAATGTACCCAACATTGCGGTTTGGACATTATAATAGCACCGGGATACAACAAATGGCCGCAATGTCACGACAGCACATTAAACCGTCGTGAATATAGCCCATTAGTGTTTAGTTGAAAGACCAGTGGCGTTGCGTCATGTTTGCAAGCGCAGCGCACAGGATTAGCGTCAAGTTTCGCGGTGCGGGCGCGCGCGATTTCCCGCCGCAGACCCTCGACTATTGACATCGGGGGTATATTTCACGATACGCATTGAATTGGATTCGGTTTTATATATTTCTTTTTTACATAAAAATGGGGACAAACAAATGTACGCCTAATAATAAGACACCGTATCCTCTGGACGCTTGTGACCCCGGAGGAGACAGATTCCCGCCCCGGGACGAACTGCAGTCTGTCCCCTTCTGGGCGTCTTCAAAATTTTAGGCTATCAAATCAGTAAAAGCTGCCTTTATTGATTTGAGGATTAGTTGGGTTGACAGAGAAGAATGTATGGAATGTCAGAATATATGGTAGCAATACAGAGCAAGTAGTGATGTTATTATGGCTTGTCTATTCTGTATGGTGGAGGTACATCCCCTATTGCGCTGCTCGAAACATGAATGCTTTGACATTCCGCTGTGCTGTAAGGTTAGGCTTAGCGCGTGTGGGAAGGAGAATGCAAGAATACCAAACTGATGCCAATTTCGTACAAAAATTCGTGTCGTTTTATAGGAAAGCTTAGAGAAGTATCAGAGATTTTTTGAGTACGTGTGCCATAGTTATTTTATAATTTAACCCTTGTATCGATAACGCACTCGCAACTAGACTTTTTGAATGTCTTTTTTTAATGTTTTCTTGTCTAGAATCGCTTTATTTATTTAGCATCACCGGGGCTTGATACAATACAATACAAATACTCTTTATTACACAATCTCAACAAAAAACACAGTACAGTACATAATTATAATGAGTAGAGGTAAACAACAGGCGGTCTTATCACTAAAGAGCTTGATCTTCACTTTCGCCATTTTGTGACGTACTAACTCAATCATTACTTTAAAGTTCTTCATCCTGTCATTTCATGCGTTTTAAGGCCGCATTTATGTAAGTACCACAAGCCAGGCAACTCTGATGTTTGCCGCCCCCGCCCCGCCGGTCATAGCCTCACGAACGGTCGCGTGGCGTGTAACTTGCGTCAATCGGGGATGGTCGCGGCCCAATAATAATGTGATATGATTGCCAAAAGGATCTTAGGGAGCATACTTACAAAAGGGTGTGCAAGGCCTTCCAACTTAGGTTGCCTTGCACACCCAAAGTAGAACCTCCACCAGACTGTGACCTGATCACGTTACGGGGCGCCCGGTAGCCCCGTCAACGTTTTTTGTCTCCTTCTGACAGATCGAATTAAAATAAACGCTCCATCAAAACGTCCTTCCTGTATTCGGTTACGTGATTCTGTATAGTGGGAACACTGGGTGAAACATTTTTTATTTAGATTAGACGTAATCATTTTGATAACCAGGAGTTACATCAAAAGAGCTATTGTGATTTGATTGGCATTCCTAGTAAAGGATGCGTGTGTCATGATTATTTGATTTAAATGAGAATACTTTTTTAAAGTTTAGGACTTTTAATGTATAATTTTACATTTTGCCGTTGGCTTGTGTTTGTACAAAATAAAAAAAAATCTTTAAAAAAACATTTTTATTTGATAAAGTGATTCTTTTTTATAATTTGGATTATTTTGGGATTAATTGGGATAATATGATATAATTCTTTTTAAATGTAGTGGTCAAACACGTGTACGCGATTACCTATGTGATTCAACTGTACTGAGGTTTCAAACAAACAAGGGAAGGCGTGACAGGGTATAAAAGTTCATTAAGTCCATACAGTCAGTGACAAAATAGTGCGTTGGCAAATTTTATTACCCAGCGCACTATTCAATCCCCCACCTCGCCTCGCCTCGTTGGTCAGAAAGCAGCTTAACACTGCATTTTATAAATAGGTTTTTTCAAACCCTTTTTCGCTAAACACAGTGGTTAAGACAACCGAATTAACCAAGCGTAGAAGCTACTGAATTCAACGAAACGGCCTTTTTTCTCACAAACCGTTACAAATTGCCAGATGGTCTATTTTTTGTTTCAACACATCCATAATAATTACACTTGACACGTTCGATTCATGGATCAGTGGAAAGTTGGAATTTTGATGGAATTTTGAGTGCGAAAAACGTTTTGTATTTCAACCCGTGATATAGGAGCGATACGTTGTTATTTTTATCAAATAATTTGAATTTTGTTTTAAACAGTTTAATGACGTTCATCAAACGAGGACCCATCGCGACGAGGAGCCTATGTTTTTCTGCCAAATTTTTGAACAAGCAGTCACGGAAATGTTTGTGAAGGAAAACATTGTGAGAAAACCGCTCTAATTCCATTAAGTGTTTCCCAGAGGGGTTGGAATGTCAGTCGTGGTTTTGTGGTTTTATGTGTGTGGACAATTTGCATACTATAGACTCGGTACGGAGAGCGTGGAATACGGAGCTGGCCAGCTTACAGAAGAAGTAAGGATATCTAAAGTTAGTGGTCTGCATCGTATTGGTGGAATGCAATGGCTGTACCTAAAGCTTAGCAGGTATTAGAATCCCGGGACCAGCAAAGCTATCGAAGGTTCTTTACACGGACAAGTGCCTACATCAAATCAGACTCCGGAATTCTATAGCATACATATACACTTGGGAAAACGGTAAGGAGTATGTTTTTGGACAAGCAGTGGACCGTTCTATGAAGCTACTTACATTTTATTAGACTAAAATGACAACATTGATCAAATGGCCAGTCGTTACTAGTCTTTTTTTTCTTGACCATGGATACAAAGTCCTTCATTCGGAATTATAATGAATACATAAAATCCACTAATAAAAATTACGTTACGTTTTTGAGCGTGCTTAAGGTAGATCCAAATGTCATTTTCCATACAAATAGCAGTTAGATCTTACTAACATTCGACACATTATCAGCAGTAGCCTAATTAGTTACGTAACTTTATGTACTAACGGTAGGAATATTTTGATGTGCATAAAATTAGGTGATTAGGCTGCTGGACTGCTTAAATAGGATAGGAAAAATAGGATCCGTTAAGTATCCGTAATTTTCACGGAGAAGGTGGTAATATTTTGGTTTGTAGTCCCCTTCTGATCCACTCATAATATGTATACGAGTACCCTTGATGTGCGCCACGCTGACATGCATAATGTAGAAAGTAAAGCCCAGTAGCAGTAGATTAAATAATAACTAAGGCCAGTAACGCAAGCTTGTGGCTTTTCTCGCGGTCGCCGTCCCGTCACGCAGGTATCTATATCTCATTGCTCTCTATATCTCACCTATATCTATAATATTGTCGTGTCAGCGTCACTGGGAGACTGAGTTAGTACAATATATATTAATTGACAATGATTTTCTATATTAACTAGTGGATTGCCCCGGATTGTGAACTCGAGATGTATTTGTGGATAGAGGCATCTAGAGAAACCGTGATTTCAATTAAAAGTATACTCGTTTTCTCAATTATATACAAATACTAATGCCGGAATGTTCCAGTAGACAACCAGAAATCCTTGATTTAAAAAGCTATTGGCACTAATAAATGTGTTGATTGAATCATACGTAATGTGTCTGTACGCTATATGATGAGAAGAAAGATGTACCCTTTAATGTTGGTTGATGATGCTATTACGCGTTGCAAGTATTACGTAACAATACCACATACCGAGGCGCCACGCTCCCTAACACAAGCGCATGAACCCGCAGTTCGGAGTAATATACACGGTCAGGGCTAAAAATACTAAAACAAAAGCAATTTCATCTTAATCGTACCGAATACTTCACCGGAGGCAGAGCGATAGCCACATTATCGAGTTACCTAGGCTACTGGGCATCTCACCTAGATTTACTGAAACGCTCTAACTGATTCAGAAGCCAAGCAAGTTTATAGCCTATCATATGCACGAAAGGTTTAATTTGAACTCGAATCAGTAATGGAGTTAAAACAAAGCTTGAACATATAATAATAGTCGCTTCGGTGATTTTATGGAAACATGATACCATGTTGGCCTCTCACAAAAAGAATAAAGCTAAACCCGACCGAAATTGTTTTAATCGTTGGTAGGCGCACGACATAGGTATAGCTATGTATGTAGATATAGATATAGTTTCTGTGTATAGGTAGATGAGTGCAAGTTAATTACCCGCTAGGAGTGTACTTATTGGTCGCCCTTAATAGATTACATGCAGGGAAAGATTTGCAATGGCTTCCCATACCGCAAATAGCCTTTGGGCTCGTACGTACATAGGTAATGGGCTGTTTTCAGTGATTTACAGCAAATTGAATAATTCATTCAATTCAGCAAATTGATTGCTGCCTGTTGTTGCATTTTCATTTAATTTAATATAAGTAATTATGAATATTATGATGAATGATAAAATTATGCAATTTAGGTAGAGAGGTTCTAGAGGTACCTCGTTCACAATTTCGACTTGGAGATGACTACCTAAACGTACTTGAATGTATAAACCAAAACTTATAATATCATTATCTGTTTAATTTAAATGTAGCGAAAGCATATATGCAATATGGATATGGTATGAAAATTTATATTTCAATGTGAACGTTTCACAGGGCGTCAATCGACATTAGAAGCTATTCGAGTCTATTATCTCTGAGGTTTGAATCGGGCCACGGGCACTGGAGCGAAAGCGTTGACATGATCGGAAAGGACACCGTACGATTTCTTTGAACTAACTTGCGCATGAAATATCGGCTGGAGTCAGCTACCGATGGTTCGCTGGGTTACCTACCGCGGCACAGTAGAAAAAAACTTATAGCTCTGGCTCGAAGCATTCGAATTCCACGGAGTCAAATACGTGGATGTAATCGCACGTTACAATTTATTTAACGCGGCGAAGGTTTTAAGATCACAGAGCAAAAATTCTTACAACAAGTAGTTCGGTTTGTTTGTGTTCTAAACACTTGAACTGATAATATGTGCAGGTCAAAATTACTTTAAAGACTCAAGGAGGTTTTGAAACGAAGTTCGTGACTGTGTTGCTATATTTGCGTCGTATTAAGGAACAATTTGCCAAACCCCAATGTAACTTGTTTGAGCCGTTCTTCAGCTATTTAAACAATTTGGATTCCACAGAGATAAACTATGGTTTAGTAGCGTATTGCCCTGGGCGACGGCGCTTGATACCTAGGTTATATCTACAATTAAACATTGAATTGAAATTCGTTTCGTATTTCTTATGCTCGATTTCACGCGCGCCTAGTCTGTCGTGTCAGAAAGAGGTCGTGTGAGAACAACAACAACGAATTCAACTCAATAAGTAAGTCGAATAGTCTCCTAGGTTTCCGTGAAAAGATTGCGTGTATCGTGGATCGCGGCGCACAGGGGCTAGCGTTCACGAACATCAAAATCACGACATTACTGAACAAATTTGGATATTTACTAAATTAGCGAAACAGGAAAAAACTCTAAAAGCAACGTATTTTTCAAAATTTTTTTTAATTATTCAGAGCTAAAAAATAACTTTCATTTCCATTCAAAGCATGTGACAATCTCCCCAGGACGTGGCAGATGACGCCCGAACAATGTCTTAACAGATATCTTAAAGTTGACATTAAAAGCACGAAATTTTTGAGTTTTAACGAGTTAACCGCCATGTAAACCGCACTATAGAAATAGCGTGGAAGCCATCTGTGATGCAAAATGTCTTGAAAGACGCAAGTACTTTCGAACTTTTACCAAATTGCGTCGCGAAACCCTTATTATATTATGTGGTTTTTAATGTGGTCAGTTCGCTTAAATGAAAAACCATTATTGAGGTGTAGGTAAGTAAATTTAAAAATTTCCTAATTAAGACGTTGATGCGATAAGTTTATTTGATTAAAAAAAATATGATGTTTAGGAGCTATAAACTGTGTGGTTTGATACCAATAGACTGCAGGATTCCACCTAATAGTATGGTGAAGGGAGCGACAAAATGGCAGTAAATCAGGCATCCAATTTATATCGGCCATAAATTCGTCACCTCCTCACCCCATAATGAGGGCTCATTATCAACCTTTGTAAATTTTTACAACATAATAGTCTAACAAATTATGTGTTTTGGTCACATTTCTATTGTGGATTGAAAAATATATTTACATATAAAAGTGTTAGGGCTTGGTAGTTTTTTTACACTTTATGTATACGTATCATATATAATGAAAAATTATTACTTGAAAGGCAGGAATTTGAATTGTTAATATTAAATATTGAATATGACCGCTCTGACTGCTCTGATATTCCTTTTAAATTAGTCACTAGTTGTGAAACACAAATAGGAACACATCTCCTTTTTGTTCAAGTACATAATTGGTTGCGTTGCATAGCAAGATTTTTTGTTGGATAACTGACTGTGATTAATTTGTCATTGGCAAATGGATGTGAAACAGGAATAGATTTTTTTTGGCAACTAGTTGCGTAACAGGATGGTTACTTCTTTTTTATCAACTGGTTGCGAAACTTGGTTGCCAAAACGGCCGGAGTGGAGGGG
The DNA here is from genome assembly GCA_963556455.1 of Epiblema foenella. NCBI lineage: Eukaryota > Metazoa > Arthropoda > Insecta > Lepidoptera > Tortricidae > Epiblema > Epiblema foenella. The sequence continues at coordinate 10,754,529 of OY747099.1, read as the reverse complement.
ACTCGTGCTGGTAAGAAGTGTATATATATTCATCAGTTTCATTGATTTGAATTAAACAGCATAGAAGGTTAATAAATCATGAATTAGTTTAATTACACTTTTGATTTCAACAATTAATTAAGGCTCAGTTAATCGTAGTTCAAGCTAAATATGTAGATTATAAAAATACAATATGCTATAACGTGTTAACAATTTTTAACGTTTAATTCCTCATTTATCGTTCCACATTAACCGAGCGTTTAATTCGTACGTAATAAAAAGAGTCGATAATTTTAGTGTTTGTTTACATTAAAATTGGAAGGGGTTGCGCGTGCACCTGCGCGATGTTATCCTGCGCGAGAGCTGCTGTAAAGCGCTGTTTATATTTTGATCGATCGTTTAGCAGAACGGCCAAATTTATAGTTTTGATTACATATTAGAGTGTTGTTTGTAGGGGTGATCGGGAGCGTGGTAAAGCTGATCGATGGCAGGTATGAAGTAGATAGGTTTAATTTTATTACTCTGATTTATTCCTTTATTGAGCCCATCCTTTCAATGAAACTTTTAATCTATCTATGCATATAATAAAGCTGTAGAGGTTCTTCTACAATCTGTACATTGAAGATAGTAGCACAAAAATTGGTTGGGGTATCTTAGAATCGATAACAGAACACATTTCAACAGTTTTTAGAATTTGTGTCTGTTTGTCTAGGCATCACGTGAAAACTAGCAAATAGATTGTAGTACAACCTTCAGTAATAAGTTTATTGGATCTTCGGCCAGGTTATAGGGTATAAAAATCATACAGATTGGAGATGAAAGGGGGTGAAAAGAGGGGTTGAACTTTGTATGAGAAGTTCTTCAATTAAGCATAGATTTGAAGGTAAAGTAAAAAGAACCCTGTTCAAAAATTGTGCAATGATTTAGATAATATGTGAAAAAGTGATTAAGGGGGCTAGCGACAAATAACGACAAATCCCTCAACCCATAGTAACAGTTTGAAATGTGAGATTTAATTATGTTAGCCAGTCGCTGCCAACATTATTTACTAAACCAGTGTCTTGAACTCCCGTCTACCTAAAACTGATATGTCATCAGGGTTGATATAGAATGTTGTTAGAGTGGTCGACTTCGTTAACTGTGTTATCCGAGGGTCTAGGACATTAAACGTAGGTGTTGAAGACACGTTGACATTTTAGAATCAGAATCAGAATCAGAATATATTTTATTGCCTCAAATTAATATAAATAGATAGATAGATACGAACTCTTTATAGACTTAAACATAAACAGTAGTACTTAATATCTACAGTTAAAATTGAAAACAAAACATTGGTTGGGCAAAGGGTTCCAGTCTCAGCTTGTGCCAAGCACAGGGCCTGACGCTGGTTTTCAGAAAGGACCCTAGATAGATCGGTCGGTCGATCACTGGTTAACAAATTACCGTGCTTATAAATTACAGTGCTTATAATAATAATATATTAATAAAATAAAATGTGAAAGACAATACACATTACAGTGCTTATATTATATCTACAGTGCTTAACTAGGTACAATATAAAATGAAAAAGGCAATAAAAGAAGATGTGTGTGTGTGTGTGTATATATGTATAGGTGTGCGTTTGTGGGTGTGTGTGTGTGTTTGTATGGGTTCCATATTTGTCATACGTGTTACTGTGTGAGTGCGTGCTGAACTTCGTGTCTTACGAGGGAGACTAAAATCTGCTCTGCAGCTCCAGTAAGAATGATCTGACTAACCGTTTGTATTTGAATAACCCTAACGGTTCTCGGAGGGATGGTGGCAGGTCATTCCAAATCTTTGCAGAAGCAAATTTGAAACTCCCTCTAAAGAACGCTGTCTTGCGTTTTGGTATTACGAGTTTCGTACATTTCCTCAGTGATTTGCTGCGAGTGTCATTGTTCCATTTTAATTTTTCAAATAAGTAGTGAGGCCTTTGAAACTCTAATACTTTCCGAACCGCACAGGCTAGGTGCAATTTTCTCCTGTTATCCATATTTAGCTGCTTTCTTTCGTTTAAGAAAGGTGTGATATGCGCTCTTTTTGGAACATCGTAACAGAAGCGAACGCACGCATTTTGTACCCGCTGTATGGACATTTTCGTTTGCACTACGAGTAGGAGTCTCGGACCATACACTATGTCTGCGTAGTTAAACTGGGAAAGTATCAGAGATTTCACTGATTTTTACCGCGAGATATTTCCTAATCTTGTACAGTACTCTGAGGCGATAGAAAGCATTTCTTATCTTTAAATTGACATGCTCTATGTACCGTGTACATTTCCGTATACCAAAGCCAACCACGACATGGAAATTAGCACCATGTTTGGTTTCTTTAAGCAGACTGTCGGATATTATTTTGATAACGCTCCCCATCATAGGAATCCGGCGTTAAATAGAAAGGCTGTCGATTACGTTCCTCGGTTGTAACCCGGCGATCATTGATTAGGGGACGTACGGTCTAGCGTCTTAGGCACGTATTCACGGATCCGAGGGGCTACTCCGAAATTCGAAATCCGAACGTCATATCATGCCGTCTCTTTCACGCATATATTGCATAAACACGAGAGTAGTGTACAGGCCCCGTATGAAGTAATCACAGCGTCCAACTCGGACACGAACACGAACACTTAGGTCTACCCGCCTTCTAACGTTCCTCGCGCGATCCTGACAACACAGACACATATATACCCTATTCATCCCGGTACCGCCGCATATCGTGTAGAGTCAGTCTGTCCCAGGTCTCTTCTCAGCTAGGCTTCGTTTAGTGAACCAGCGACAAAACTCGCAGTTTCTTTAAATCGTATGGCAATTATTTCGAACAGTGAGATCTTCGAGAAGATCAGTACGTTTGCCAGTTTTGTTGCACTTTTAGCACCACCCAGGGGTCACGTGTAGGGCAGTGGTAGGTACTCCTACTCCCTACGGACGTGGTGCAACTTCGACCCCCTTGCTTGTCAAGGGGGCAACTTGACTGTAAGACTTTCTCAAGCCGGCCGAAGGCCTCCTACTTGGTTTAACGACTGCTGCCATAGACAGCAGCCGGGATGAACGGCTTAATGTGCCTTCCAAAGCACGGGAGCGCTCAGTTAGCAACCACTCAAAGCGGTTACCCATCCAAGAACTGACCCGGCCCATGTTGCTTAATCTCGCGTACCGCACGGGGCACGCGGGCGCCGCTGGGCCCTCGCCAGCAAGGTACAAGGGAGGTTCCACTAACACCTTATATAGATTCAGTTGAAGCCGCACAATCAAATTTACTGGAGCGCAAACTCTTAGAGTATTCCAGTGTTTCAACCGCCAGCGTGGTCGTGTCAAAGGTTCTGGATTTTCCCCAGGCTTACTCTCCGACCGCGCACTCCTCACTTTATTGGGCCCGGCCAGTAAAACCATTCAGGTTTAATAAAAGTCCAAATTTTGGAATTTTGAACTCTAAATCCGTAACCCGTAATAATTGTTTAGACAGGTGTAATAAAATAGAAATAAAAAGAAGACTAGAAATAGATACAAATTATTGATAATACATTTACATTACATATTATAGTGTGTGTCAGTCAGGCCACGACTATTACAAACACGTAGGTATTGTATTAACTTGGCACGCGTGGAAACACAAATATGAAACCAATTCCAATGTAACGTTTATTGAATAGACCTTTATAATTTCGTATGCCTCTTTCACCATATCTTTTTATTTGAATATAATCCGGAGGTGCGGGCGATGCATCAATTGCTCACCGCGAGGGGCCGACCGCTCGGACAGCGGGACAGAAGCCTGAAGAGCTGCTGTAAGTACGCTTGTTATCGATGTTTTCTATTATTGATACAGATAAATGGGCAATTTTACACAAATCTAAATCCTCATAGTAAGCTCTATATGACTCGCACGGGTCTCTACTAGACAACGAAGAAAAAGATATTCATGCTCATCACAAAAATAAATTGGCCTTCAGCGGGATTTGAATCCAGGTCCGTCAACTTCGTAGGAAAGGTAGGCTAACTAATATATAATACGAGTATACCTATTTATTAATTTTACATAAATTCAATAGCAGTCGAAACGAATTTACGAAGACACGCGCACTCCTTCTCATTGCTTACCAGCTAGTCAGTGTTTTGTCCATAACATGGGGCCATATATAGTGAGGTCACTACGAGGGTTATCGATGAAGGGTTAGCCATAGTCGATGCTCTTTTACGGCCATCACTTGGCGCGCTGACTGACACTGGAAGGATTCTTTTACACACTTCGGCCTTCGGGGAACTCCATCCGACGTCACATTCCGGAGCTGGCCCGCGCATGCGCGAAACACCGCCGACGTCGATCGTAGATAATGACCACTTATGACATGAACCATGCTCTTATTCCAACAAATTGATTTCGAACAAAAGATCGGACCTCTGATAGCTCTGTTTGAGGTAATGCCATCGTTTAGAAATTGACATGTATGTTGCGTCAACTTTCAAAGTGGTGATCGATTAGAATATGATACTAACGATAAACATCGTTTAGTCTGTATTACATTCGCTTTGATATACGTGCGGCTTTGGCCTTTGGCGTTGATAATTTCAAAATATAATTGTTATAATTACTTGTAGAAGCATAGAGCGATTACTGCGTTCACCTGATCAAGATAACCGATTATTAATCGCCGCTAATTACTGCTGGTGTTAGGTGTTAGTTCGACCTTTATCTGGACACCATTTACGTTCGCCTTACAAAAAATGGTTACCTACAAAAAGCGTGAAGAAAGGTAGATCGGTCCTGTTCCGCCGCTCACATTCACCTGTTCAGTTTGGCTGGCGGCTGCCAACAAAAGGGTTCAAATATCACAGTTTTTGGAGATAATACCCGTCAATGCAATAAATTTAACAGATAATAACTGCACTTGCGGAGCGTAAGATTATCGCTTTAATACGTGGCTTCTGTGATTTATTTACATTTCCTTTGACTCTGCCTGCTAATAAGCTCAATATAAATATGGGTAGTCGTTTAAACTGATACAAGATATTAAATTATATTAATACATTCCATTTTAACGTTCCGTACCCAAAGGGTAAAACGGGTCCTTATTACTAATTAATACATTCCATTTTAACGTTCCGTACCCAAAGGGTAAAACGGGTCCTTATTACTAAGACTTCGCTGTCCGTCCGTCCGTCTGTCACCAGGCTGTATCTCATGAACCGAACCAAATTAGACAGTTGAAATTTTCATAGATGATGTACTAACTACTGTTGTTGCTGTAACAACAAATACTAAGAAAACAGAATAAAATAAATATTTAAGGGGGCTCCCATACAGACGTGATTTTTTTGCCGTTTTTATAGATAATGGTGCGGAACGTTTCATGCGCGAGTCCGACTCACATTTGGCCGGTTTTTTGTATTTAGATCATATACAGATTTAGGTTCGGGTCTTTCCTGTGGACATTACCAAATTTAAAGGATATCGCCTATAATTTTTGTTGGCCGCATTATCATTCAATTGGCATATTTTTTTCAATAATTGTAATAATTGTAATGAAAGGCAACTTCAGGTTTTTGATCTATGTAAGTATACCCAATAATACGACTCAGAATCGCAATACTTACTGATATTATGGCGCATCCGCTGCGGTACCAACGACCAGGTTTCCCTGTCCATAACTAGTTCCAACCAGTCCACGACGGCCTGGAGCTCAGTCAGGGCCCTCTGGATTTTTTACCTCGTCGATACCAACGACAAGTCTTCGACCAGTTGGACGATCATCAGCCATTCAGACTATTTTATGCCCGTGCCAACGGAGTTTTGCGGATTCGAAATGAAAATTGACAAAATAGCTGTAGATAAAAATTATTGTGACTATAATCACGAGTGAAATCAACGAAGAAGATTCAAACCTCGAGTACACGGGCAAGTGTGTTAACCCCCGCAAGCGGATGCGAACCGCGCGATAAATCCGCGGTGCGCCGGCGGCGCGGGCGCGGGTTTCGGGACCCATCAGTCATGCAGCGACGTCGCTGGAGGTTCCGCGCAGACTACCGCCCGACACAGAGGGTTCGGTTTCTTTACTTTATATTTAGTTAACTGGGTCATGTATAGATAGACTAAAAAACGAAAAGTCCCTTAGGCTTAGGGAACTGCAGGTCCTAGTCTCTCTTTTTCACCAATAAAAAATGCTTTTTTTTTGATTTTACCGCACATGATAAAAAAGACGTCTAATAGTAATAATTAATGCTAATCATCATAATTATTACCGTGTACTGTGATATACTGCTAAAGAGGTACGGGTTTAGAGGAACTAGGAGGAGATCTTAGCTGAAAGATAAAACTGGTAGCACATGTGAATCTATTATATTTCTCACAATTACTGAAATAAACTCGCAATTGTATCTTAAATAAATTACAGCACATGCGACTCCTAAGTGTCAAGTCCCTGGCAAACCAGTTGTTTCCAGAAGAATGCCGCTTTGACGCATTCTCGAATCGTATTTGAAAATACAATTTGTACTTATACGTTATGATTCTGGACCTACGCGGCCTGTCTCATACCGCAACAACCACTACAGTACCTGCTTTACAAAATAATTAACACAGAAAGGGGAAGGGAAACCATCTACTAAAACTACTACTTTGTCCTGCGATAGGGAATGAGTACCCTTTTAATTTAAGCCTTTTGTAATGTAATTTATTATGTTGTATTTACAGAACAATAATGTATTCTATTCTATTCTATTCTACCCAACGTGAAACATACCTACTTAGGATAAAATAAATAAATAAAATGTATGCCCTCTACTTGTATGAATGAATGAATGAATGAATGAATATAACATTCGTTTTACTCTTCTTTATCGTTAAAATCCATCACATACACCATCAAGCAGCTTAAGCAGCAGAGCGTGATATAAAATAGAGACATACACTCGAAAACATTAGACGGAAACTTTGCCCTCCTTCTGCCATAGTCGGGTAATAAAAACAGAAAATGCAGTAGATATACTCTGTGGCTAATATTCTAACGACCTCTTATTAAAAGAAGAACCGCCACGGAGACGTCAGACATAAGCCGTGATACATGATAACTAGCGGCAAGTCACATTAAATCAGGGTGCCCGGGCGCACGCGTATTTCACTTACGCGGTTAAATTGGTGTAATGCCGCCATTAGGGTGTATAAATATAAATATAATTCAATTGTCGCGGTTACTCGGTGATTTACGGTCGGAGCAGGCTCAAAGCACACATCAGGTACTGGATCAGGTTCCCTGAGATGGTTTGGTGGCTAAGGGCGCTTTGTAGCGTTTATTTTAATATTCGAACTCTAATTATCAACGGTTCAGCTCTCGAATCTGAAACAATAATGTCACAGAACTGTACTGGCAGTTCACAAAAAATGCGGTATTTGACAGTAATAAAAAATAGCATATTCTTTACTACCATTAAAAAAAATACTAAAATCATCCGGCGGTCTTTTGAAAAACATCAATATTCAACTTACTATTTTAAATGATAAATATTTTTTTTGTGTCAAATAAGCGCTCTTTGACCATAGTAGTATTTTGATTCAGATTCAGATTCAGATTCATTTATTTCATAGATGTAAATTACAATATAAATTTGCATTCATGTCAAAAGTATACGAATTCACATCATGATCGTCAATTAAGATATAAATAATAATAATGGAAAAGGATTTAAACATATTATTATTGTTGTAATTCTTCCAAATTCTAAATATCTGTTTTTTTTACTCTTTAATTATTAAAGAGGGTCTTACAATGCCACCCTCATAGTGGCTCTCTTATATATACTAATCACTTCTTAATTCTAATACAGTTTTAACTAATTTGTACAATAGTTCCGCCTCTTCTGAGGACGGACAAGCTTATATACTATTTATCTTACCGAGATCGTAGTTATTTATGTTAAGTAGACGCCGTTGTGCGTCGCCACAGCCACACTCCATTGTAACATGGTACACGTCTTCCACAACCCCACATATGGTGCAATTGGGAGAGTCAACTTTCCGCATCAGGTATGTGCATGGCTATTCAATGAAATGTGGTCGGAGCGTAAATATCTGTTATCACCAGTCAAATACTGTATTGAAATATTAATAACATAAATTTTAGCGTAAATAACCAAAATTAAATTAATAATAATAACTTTGAGGAAAATACAACTTGCATTCGTTGTGGGTACGTTAACTGTTACTAACAAAACTTTAGGTATCGTAAAAGAAAATCTTATAGCACAAAAGGCTAAAAGGTATATATTTCATTATCTAGCTGTTTGAAAATGTGTTTTGTTTGCTGTATAAGGGACGATATATCGGTCTATCTAGGTCTCATTTTAGGGAAATTTAAATTTTCTCCGATTTGTTTTCATGACACCGAGCATAACTTGGCCTTCTATGTATTATAGGTATACATACATTCATTGTAAACATACCCTTCCTCTCTAGAGATTATATGATTATTAATCATCGTAGTCGGAACAAAGGCGAGTCATTACGGTCGCCGTAGCACTGAAGAATGCGATTTGTAAGCGCGCCTCGGAACAACTATTTTGGCGTGTGCTAGTGATTGATCTTGGGATAATACTCACCCTGAGGTTACGACGACACATCTTACCGCCCTTGAAAAACTATCCTTATCTAACATACAGTAAGTCCCATTTTGCATTGACTGTTAAAGTAGTAATTAATCAATAACAAAGGTACGTGAACAGAATCTTAGTGTGTATGGGGATACGGTTGATATTGGGTTGGACGTGTGAGATATTTAGGTGAGTGTGAAATCAGCACACGGCTGAAACGCTCGCCGCGAGCGGGTGATTAGGGTGTGGAAGCTATGCTGTTGTTAGTAGCTAGGCCTTATAACGTCTAGAATAGATAATTATTAGAGAGGCGCCGAATATGGTTTTGACCGAATACGAACATTCGGCCGAATGTTAGGTCTAGCTATTGCCGGACCGAATATTCGGCCGAATTATTCGGTTCAGCAACGTAATTCCTTCATCTATTGATATAAAACAGACTAATTGAATGGTCCAATTTTTGTTCATTATTAAAGCGAAATTATGAGATAATATTTTTGTAAATATTGACAAAAAATAAGTTAAATCACTGTTAACAAATGGTCAAGTATTAATTTCACGAAGCAGTAACTATAATACACTCTTGTAACTTGTTATAAAACCCTCTCAAAATTGTTCGGCAAATATTCGGCAGCTGAACCGAATAAATCATCCGAACATTCAAAAACATGACGAATATGCCGAATACCGAATAATAACCGAATATTCGGCGCAACCCTCATAATTATGCTGGGTTTGGATTGAATTAGGAGAAACAAATCCGAATGTGGAGGATTTGTTTTTCATTTTCGGTCACACGGTTTTAGTTTTACCTTTACGAACATGTAAGCTAAATAGGTAGGTACCTAACTCAAGATAAGTACAGTTAGGTCATAATATTTAGTAATCTTACCTTAGTAGGTTAAGCTGCAGCTTAAGATTGAGTCGAAAAAATAATGCAATAACAACAACTCATAGAACTACCGAAAATAAACGAAAGATGAAACTGTAATCCATCTGCAAACTTGTACGAAGGAGGATTTTCAGGAATATCAAGTACCACGATGGGAGCAGGTTGTAATCATGTAAACGTTATGAAAAATAGCGATATCATAGCGTTAATTATTTATTTACATATATATATATATATATATATATATATATATCCCGCAATCAATCTGCCGTCCGCTGAAGGCGAAATTACATTTAAACTGGCGTCCACCGGCATAATGCGTCCGTATACCGGACGCCACTTTTTTTACCTATGCCACGTAAGTCCTTTTGGCCTTGGCTACCTGTACACCAAAAATCGATGGAAGTCAAAAAATCGGCCAGACGCTTGCAATTGTATTCTGAAAAGTTCACGGCAAAAACTCAGTCGACGTGTGGCGCTGCTGTTGCGCGGATATACGGCAGACGTATACTTCGATTATCTTCTGATGATGACACCGCGTATTTGGCGTCCCCAATGCGACGTTGCCAGCTCATTTACGCGGCATTAGATCGGGCGCAATATTGCAACCAAAATATATACAAATATATAATAGTAGGTGGCGCACGGACATTTGTTTTTAAAACGTATGTTGTTGTTTGTGATTTAAATACCTAAGTGTAAAAAAATAGGAAATAAAAAATAAATTTACAGAACAAGCTTTTATATTTAAAAAAAACTAAAATTAAAAAATATGTATAGGCTGTTCGTAGAAATATGCGTTAAATAATGCGTATAATTTCAAATTGTTATATAAACATTATAAAAGCCTGAGACGCTTACTTCAGTGCCTTAAAATTTTATAAGATTATATTACAATTAGAAATGATATATCTATATTACCTACGTTACTAGGCACTACTGTAGATTAAAACGTGGACGTCAAATAGGGGCGTAATAAATCTAAATATATAAAAGAAGAAACTGACTAACTGACTGATATATCAACGCACAGCCCAAACCCCTGGCTATAGAGATCCCAAATTTGGCACGTAGGTTCCCTATAAGGACTAGAGGTGCAATAAGAAAGGATTTTTCAAAATTCACCCTCTAAAGGCGCGAAACGGGGGACCAAAATTTGTATGAAAACACATACTTATTGAAGTGAGAGATATAAAACTTTGTATATAGACTTTGTTTAAATATATTAATGAAGTATTTCAGCGTTTTTCTAAATTGATCCACTAAAGGGGTGAAAAGGGATTTCAAAGTTTGTACGGGGAGCAAATCTTTTTTTGAGTGCGATATTAAAAACTTCGTGAATAGACTCTGTTTAAAGAAAACAAAGTCTTTCAGCGTTTTTCGAAATTGGTCCCCTAAAGGGATGAAAAGGGGGTTCCAAGTTTGTACGGGGAGCAAATCTTTTCTGAAGTGAGAGATTTAAAACTTCGTATATAGATTCTGTTAAAATACAACAAAACATTTAAGCGTTTTTCGAATTGCTCCCCTTAAGGGGTGAAAAGAGGGTTCCAAAATTTGTGTGGAAAAATCAATACGGGTGTTATTTTCGAGGTTTCTCGGGATGCCGATTACGAAAATGACAAGCATTTTCAAATCAAAGATGGCGAACATTCATTTTTCTTAAAAAATCGATAAGGGTGTCATCTTCGAGGTTCCTCGGAGTTTCGATTAGAGAAATGACATCCATTTTCAAATCCAAGGTGTCGGACATTTGTCTTACTTAAAAATCGGTATTGGTGTCATCTTCGAGGTTCCTCGCGGTGCCGATAACGAAAATAACATGCATTTGCAAATCCAAGATGGCGAACAATTATTTTTCTTAAAGATCCATATGAATACTTAAAAATCAATATGGCTGATATCTTTGTGATTCCTCGGGGTGCCGATTATGAAAATGACATACATTCCAACATTAAAAAACTGGATCCCCGATGCGAAGCCGGGCCGCGTCGCTAGTAATAGAGAAAGCTAACTGACGTCCGTATACATTTTCAAAGCTGAGCGATACATATACGGACGTCGGTTTGACGCATACTTTTCAAACTGCACTATGTTTGACGTCCGTATATATGGAATCTATGACACTTTTTTTAAAACCTGACTGTGGATTTATAGGCGGGCCCAATAAAGCGATAGGAGTGCGCGATTGGAGAGTGGCCTAGGGAAAATTCAGGGGAAAACCTTAAACACAACCGCGCGGGCGGTAGTGCCGGGACGAATAGGGACTATATGTGTCTGTGTTTTCGCGATCGCGCGGTGGACGTCCCCGCCTGCGGGAATGCCTGAGTGTATGTACGCGTCGTGTCTGAGTTGGACGCCGTAAGCGGAGCGTTCCATCTTTCGATGGATGCTGCGATTACGTCGTCCGGGCCCGTGAGTGTGTGCCTAGGATGCCGGACCGTGCGGCTCCTAATCAGTGATCGTCGAGTTACGACAGAAGGGAGGAGAGATGGGAACATAGTCGACAGCCTTCCTCAATAAAGGATTTCTATGATGGGGAGTGTTGTCAAAATAACGTCTGGCAGTCTGCTTAAAGAAACCATACATAGTGCTAATACCCATGTCGTGGTGCAGACTGTGGTTCGACTGGCACCACGGGGCACCAGTCGCCCTACGGAGAAAATGATTCTGAATGACCTGAAGCGGCCCGGGTGGGGTGTGGGTCCTAGTACGTTCCCTATAGTCTGTATCAAAAGCTTCGATTCCTGAGAAAATATCGTAGGTTGAGTACGAGTCTGTCAGGCATACCGAGCTAATATAACTTGTATATCATCACGTAATGCCAAACCTTGTCGAAGCCTTTGATACGTCGAGGAAGATCGAACCGGTCCTGAGCCCCTGGAATCGCCTGAAAGCGTACAGCACGTGCTCCGTGACACAGTGCACCTGTTGGATGCACGAGTCTGCGGATCTAAAGCCGAAGTGCTCGTCGATGATGCCGTTATTCTCAGCTGTAAATCTAGTGAGAAAGATAAGAGTAAAATCCTAGTGAGAAAGATCCGCTTATATAGCTTTCCTAGAGAGCTAAGTAAGCTGATCGGCCTATAAGAGACAGGCGAGGTCTGGGGCTTTCCGGGCTTCGCAATCCCTATGACTGTTGCACCTTTCTACGCGGCTGGAAAATGAGCATTGGTTAACGTGGCATTGAAGATACCTACCAAAATGAGGGTTTCAGGGAGAAGTCTCAGGATACGATTGGATACACCATCCGCACCCGGAGCCTGCCTAACACGAAGACGCCTGACAAGGTCACTGACTTCCTTAACCGACACCAGTAAAATGGGTTAAGTTACGGGGAGACGCGATCTCCTGTTCACTTTGGAATCGACCCATCTAATATGGGCTTCGTCGGTGTGTAGGAGACTAGGCGAACATTGGGACTCTAAGCTACTCGCAAGGCATTCGGCTTACTCACTATCCTCGAAAGTAGGGGTAGGGTGTTCCGGCCGATCCAAGGGGGGTATGGTCCAACGGGAATCTGATCTTATCCATCAGATTCCTGAACGAGATCTCCCGAAGTTCGGCAATTCTCTGTTTGGACTCGTCACTAAGGATAAGGCTACAGGAGTAAGTCCTGATTTCACGATTTTTCCTAGTCACTAACTTTCTCAATTCCCTAGTGAGACTTATGCAATGTAAGTTACGTTTATAGAAAATGGCTCATGCCATGCTGTAGAATAAAATATGGAGGTAAACAACAACACATGGAAAACATGAAACGTAATCAATAATATATACAGCTAACTGACGTCCGTATGCATTTCGAAAGCTGCGCGATACATATACGGATGTCGGATTGACGAATACTTTTCATACTGCACGATATTTGACGTCTGTATACATGAACCTATAGCACTACTTTAGAAAATTAATCGGACGTCGAATATGGTGCGGCATGAATAGTATATATCGTCAATTGACGCCCGTATACATTTCCAATGCTGCGCGATACATATGTATTATACGGATGTCGGATTGAAGCAGACTTTTCATACTGCACGATATTTAATGTCCGTATACATGAATCTATGGCACTACTGTAAAATAAAACATGAACGTCAAAAATGGTGCGTAGTGAATGAGATATATGGCTAATTGACGTCTATTCTTCTACTTACTGGTATCCGAAGTGCCTTGGCAAACAAATTACCTTATGTAGTCGTAAAATATGTTTACAAAAGCTTCTATTTAAAAAAGAAACAAATTATTACAAAAAAATATTTATAAGCTGTTAGTAGAAATATGCATTCTAGTAACGTGGGTCTGCTATGCTATATATCATTTCAATTTATCATATAAATATTATAAAAGCGTAGGCACTATCTAATATATATGTTACTTTACATCAGCTTTTATAAGATAATATTACAATTTGAAATGATATACAAGCTGTTTGGCAAATCGTCTGCCAAAAGACTAGGTTGGGTTGGTAGGGTCAGTAGCAACACATTTAGTGCCAATTTACACTCGTTCTACCCACGGTATTTTGTTTATGATTTTTTTAAATTATGTCTCGGCGTTTACCGAAAATTTACCAATCAGGTTTTTTTTTTTTTTTTAAGCTCTAATTTATGAGTATCCTACAGAAAACTTATTATTTTTTTTATTTAAAAAAGTTATGAGCCGACATAGTGTAAAGGACAGAAAATAAAAATTTTCAAGCTCAACTACATGGCACAAAAAAAAGCTGGAACTCCTCAGATCTTCCAATATCATAAAAACTTCTCCATTTCATGGCTATTCTAACGGTATACCACATGTATAAAATCAGTTAAAAAAATGGTTTGTGAGTGGGTGAAATGGTGAGTTAAATCACTTAGTACTTCTTTGAAACTACTTAAAAATAAGACGAACTTTATTAACTTGTTTTCTTTTTATTTTAGTACCTGTTTAAATTGGGTAATTTACCATGCAAAATTGTCTGAAAAAAATAAATTAGGATATTTTTGGTCGTAGCTTTCTTATTGGATATGGATAAGGAATTAGAAAAATAAATTAATTACTAACTTTAGGGTTATTTATTACTTTATGCATATACAGATGTCGGTTTGATGCATGCTTTACATACTGCCACTAAATTTGACGTCCGTATAAAAATGGTGTTAGAAACCCTTTCCTTAGTCTCGGTGATAAGTAGGTTATCATACCACCTGCTCGACAATGCCAAAGTGTATATCTAATGGGTCTTATTGTTATATCCTTAAAGTCTAATTTCGTGAAGTCCGCGCGGCGACGCGGTCCGGGGCGCTCGCCCGCCGCCAGCGCGCCCCGAAAACAAGAGACGGCACCGACCTTATCCGATTCCGATTACTTTCAAAATTGATATCTGAGCGTCCGAGAGGCCAGTTAGAAAGAATTTCACGTCAGATTTCTAAAAAGTTACGACCATCTTGATTTTGTTTATTTAAGGTCCTATCACGTTCAAAATCGATATCTGAGCATCCGAGAGGCCAGTTAGAACGAATCTGACGTCAGATTTTTAAAAAGTGGCGGCCATCATGATATTTTGTATTTAAGGTCCAATTGCTTTCAAAACCGATCCGAGAGGTCACTTGGAAAGAATCTGACGTCAGATTTTTAAAAAGAGACGACTCTGATTTTCTTTATTTACAGTCCGATTACGTTCAAAATCGATATCTAAGCTTCCGAGAGGCCCGTTAGAACGAAACTGACGTCATACCTTTGAAAAGTGGCGGCCATCTTAATATTGTTTATTTAAGGTGCTATATATTCAAAATCGATATTTGACCCTCCGAGAGGTTACTTGGAATACAGTCCGATTACGTTCAAAATCGATTTCTGAGCGTCAGAGAGGCCAGTTAGAATGAATCTGATGTCAGATTTTCTAAAAGTAGCGGTCATCTTGATTTTGTTTATTTAAGATACGATTACGTTCAAAATCGATATCTGAGCGTCCGAGAGGCCAGTTAGAATGAATCTGACATCAGATTTACAAAAAGTGGCGGCCATCTTGATTTTGTTCATTTAAAGTCCGATTACGTTTAAAATCGATATCCAAGCGTCCGAGAGCAAAAAAAGTGAAAATGTAAATCATCAATAATTTGAAATAATACAATAAATTCAGCAACAAGTAAATTAACAAATTTTAAATTTTAGGGACGAAACAGCGGTAATTACATGACTAATATTGATATTGACTCAAAATTTTACTACTCCATAAGACTATTCCAAAAGATAAGGCAAAAAAATATGCCGAATGTTGAAATTCCCATTTACATATCTCAAAAAATAACAAAGCTACAACCGTTTTAATGTCGCTGATTAGAGAGGGAAAGCGCATCAGATTAATGACGTCATTGACCACGAGCGATACAGGAAATGATGATCGTTCCAATACAAAGGTGCGTTTTTCGGAAAAGGGACAGACTATGCCCCCTCTTAAAAGTTTGAAGACATAATTATGTAATTATTTGTTCTTTTGAATTACTTTTTTCGCTATTTGATTAAGAATTGGATCCTTTTTCGAGAAAATTCCAACTAATTGATTTTCTTGTTTGGTATCAACATCCGTATAAAGTGTAGTCCAAGTAAACTTTTACGCAGTTAAAATAATCGGACGTCGAATATTGTGCGGCATGAATAATATATACCGTCAACTGACCTCCGTATATAGCTTCAAAGCTGCGCGATACAAATACGGATGTCGGTTTGACACATACTTTTCATACTGCACGATATTTGCCGTCCGTATATATGCATCTATGGCACTACCGTAAAATAAAACATGGACGTCAAATATGGGACGTAATGAATAATATACACCGCTATCTGACGTCCATATACATTTCCAATGCTGTGCGTACTTTAGAAAATTAATCGTACGTAGAATATGGTGCAGCATGTATAGTATATACCGTCAACTGACGTCCGTATACATTTCCAATGCTGCGCGATACATATTATACGGATGTCGGATTGAAGCAGACATTTCATACTGCACGATATTTGACGTCCGTATACATGAATCTATGGCACTACTTTAGAATAATAATCGGACGTCGAATATGGTGCGGCATGAATATTATATACTGTCAACTGACGTCCGTATACATTTCCAAAGCTGCGCGATACATATACGGATGTCGGATTGACGCATACTTTTCATACTGCACGATATTTGACGTCTGTATACATGAACTTATTAGACCTAGTTTAGAAAAATATTGGGACGTCGAATATGGTGTGGTATGAATAGTACATACTGTCAACTGACGTCCGTATAAAAATGGTGTTAGAAACCCTTTCCTTAGTCCCGGTGATAAGTAGGTTATCATACCACCTGCTCGACAATGCCAAAGTGTATATCTTCTGGGTTTTATTGTTATATCCTTAAAGTCTAATTTCGTGAATTCCGCACGGCGACGTGGTCCTGGGCGCTCGGCCGCCACCAGCGCGCCCCGAAAACAAAAGACGGCACCGACCTTATCCGATTCCGATTACTTTCAAAATTGATATCTGAGCGTCCGAGAGGCCAGTTAGAAAGAATTTTACGTCAGATTTCTAAAAAGTGCCGGCCATCTTGATTTTGTTTATTTAAGGTCGTATCACGTTCAAAATCGATATCTGAGCGTCCGAGAGGCCAGTTAGAACGAATCTGACGTCAGATTTTTTTAAAAGTAGCGGCCATCATGATATTATTTATTTAAGGTCCGATTACTTTCAAAACCGATCCGAGAGGTCACTGAAAAAGAATCTAACGTCAGATTTTTAAAAAGAGACGACTATCTGATTTTCTGTATTTACAATCCGATTACGTTCAAAATCGATATCTGAGCTTCCGCGAGGCCCATTACAACGAAACTGACGTCATATTTTTGAAAAGTGGCGGCCATATTAATATTGTTTATTTAAGGTGCTATTATATTCAAAATCGATATTTGACCGTCCGAGAGGTTACTTCGAAAGAATCTGACGTAGGATTTTTAAAAAGAGGCGACTATCTCATTTTGTTAACTTACAATCCGATTACGTTTAAAATCGATACCTGAGCGTCAGAGAGACAGACCACTTAGAACGAATCTGACATCAAATTTTTAAAAAGTGGCGGCCATCTTGATTTTGTTTATTTAAGATACGATCACGTTCAAAATCGATATCTGAGCATCAGAGAGGCCAACTGGTCTAACTAGAATGAATCTGATGTCAGATTTTCTAAAAGTAGCGGTCATCTTGATTATGTTTATTTAAGATACGATTACATTCAAAATCGATATCTGAGCATCCGAGAAGCCAGTTAGAATGAATCTGACATCAGATTTACAAAAAGTGACGGCCATATTGATCTTGTTCATTTAAAGTCCGATTACGTTTAAAATCGATATTCGAGCGTCCGAGAGTAAAAAAAAGTGAAAATGTAAATCATGAATAATTTGAAATAATACAATAAATTCAGCAACAGATTAATTAACAAATTTTAAATTTTAGGGACGAAACATCGGTAATTTCATGACTAATATTGATATTGACTCAAAATGTTACTACTCCATAAGACTATTCCAAAAGATAAGGCAAAAAAATATGCCAAATGGTGAAATTCCTATTCAAATATCTCAAAAAATAACGAAGCTACAACCGTTTTAATGTCGTTGATTATAGAGAGAAAGCGCATCAGATTAATGACATCATAGACCACGAGCGATATAGGAAATGACGATCGTTCCAATACAAAGGTGCGTTTTTCGGAAACGGGGCAGACTATGCCCCCTCTTAAAAGTTTGAAGACATAATTATGTAATTATTTGTTCTTTTGAATTACTTTTTACGCTATTTGATTAAGAATTTGATCCTTTTTCGAGAAAATTCTAACTTATTGATTTTCTTGTTTGGTGTCAACATCCGTAGTAAGTGTAGTCCAAGTAAACTTTTACGCTGTAAAAATAATCGGACGTCGAATATGGTGCGGCATGAATAATATATACCGTCAACTGACGTCCGTATATAGCTTCAAAGCTGCGTGATACAAATACGGATGTCGGTTTGACACATACTTTTCATACTGCACGATATTTGCCGTCCGTATATAAGAATCTATGGCACTACAGTAAAATAAAACATGGACGTTAAATATGGGGCGTAATGAATAATATACACAGCTACCTGACATCCACATACATTTCCAAAGCTATGGGTACTTTAGAAAATTAATCGTACGTCGAATATGGTGCAGCATGAATAGTATATACCGTCAACTGACGTCCGTATACATTTCCAATACTGCGCGATACATATTATACGGATGTCGGATTGAAGCAGACATTTCATACTGCACGATATTTGACGTCCGTATACATGAATCTATGGCACTACTGTAGAATAAAACATGAACGTCAAAAATGGTGCGTAGTGAATGACATATATAGCTAATTGACGTCTTCTACTTACTGGTATCCGAAGTGCCTTGACAAATAAATTACCTTATAAAGTCCCAAGGATCAAGAGTAAAAAGTATAAAATAAAATAGTATATAACAAAATATTTTTACAAAAACTTCTATTTAAAAAAAAACTAAATATTACAAAAAAATATTAATAAGCTGTTAGTAGAAATATGCTTTCTAGTAACGGGGGTATGCTATGTATCATTTCAATTTGTCATATAAATATTATAAAAGCTTAGGCACTATCTAATATATATGTTACTTTACATCAGCTGTTATAAGATAATATTACAATTTGAAATGATATACAAGCTGTTTGGCAGATCGTCTGCCAAAAGACTAGGGTGGGTCTGTAGGGTCAGTAGCAACACACATTTAAATAAAAGAGAAAAATACTGAGATAAATTTAAAAAAGAAAATAAAAGAAAATACCGTGAGCAGGAACAGTGTTAATTGGCCCAAAATGTGTTGCAAGTGATCCTACCTACCCACCTTAGTCTTTTAGCAGACGATCTGCCATACACTCCGAATAAAATACCCACGTTAATAGGACGGATCTTTCTACTAACAGCCTATAAATGATTACAGGCTTAAATATTTTTTTCAATATTTATTTAATCAAATACATGAAAATAAAATACTGTACAAGTACATATTTTTATAAGGCTACAAAATAAAAACATAATTAAAAACTAAACTAAATTTAAAAATGGCCCATCTGGCATTGTGCCGAAGACGCTGGCAGCATTTCCTCGCTGACTAGTAAGCCAAATTTTTTGTGCGAGGTAGCTGCCAGCTCTTTTATTGTTTTTACTTTTTAGTTATTTTTTCTTTTAAATAAAACTTTTTAAATGTATTGTTTTAAATATTATTTAATTACCTTTTAGGTACGTAACCCTACAAATGACCTCGAGGTAGCGCGGACTTTTTCCAAGAGACCTATCGAACTGCAATAAGTCGGTCTGAAAATTCATTGCTTAGGTATTACTGTAGAATGTGAATAAATTCAACCCGTACATTTCACATCTTTAGAAAAATACATGGACTTCGTCTATAGAACTGATGTCCCTATGTAGTTTCAATGCCGCGCGATACAAATACGGATGTCGGTTTGACTTATACTTTTCATAATGAGCGATATTTGACGACCGTATACACTAGTGGCTCTGTTAGCTGTAGGCTGTAGACCTCGTGAGCCTTGCAAGGCAAAATAATATATATATAATTGGATTTTCTAAAAAGTGGCACGAAGAAAAAATTCTATGTAATAATCGAAACTCCTCCAAAATTTCACGTAAATCGGTTGAGAAATGCGACCTGTACAGGAGAGCAAGCGGACACACAACCGGACATACGAAAGCATTTTCGTCCAATCTAAAACATATAACGAACGTTACACTCGGTCGATGAATGTATAGCACTGCTTTAGAAAAATACTCGGACGTCTAATATGGGGCGGCATGAATAGTATATACTGTCAAATGACGTCCGTATATAGCTTCGAAGGTAGGCGACACATATACGGATGTCGGTTTGACGCATACTTTTCATACTGTAAGATATTTGACGTCCGTATACATGAATCTATGGCATTACTTTAGAAAAATACTCGGACGTCGAAAATGGGTCGGCATGAATAATATATACCGTCAACTGACGTCCGTATATAGTTTCAAAGCTGCGCGAAACATATACGGATGTCGGTTAGACTCATACTTTTCATACTGTACGATATTTGGCGTCCGTATACGAGAATGTATAGCACTACTTTTCGAGAAGTAGGGCACATCGGAAAGTCATGTCCCGCCCCACTGGGGAAGTACTTTCATCTCACAGTCCTTATAAAAGACTACAACTATAATAACACCACTACTTGCTTTGTAGGTATGTGGTGTTGTGTCCCTGGTGGTGAGTAAGGTGACCAGATCACCAGAGGATGCGTTGTGTTGAGAGTAAGGGACCGGCATTAGTCTTTAGCTGTCAACACAACGAGTACTCAAATTAATAAAGGGTCGGCAACGCGCTTGTTCTTCTGGAATCACAGGTGTCCATAGGCTACGGTGTCTGCTTACCATCAGGCAGACGGTATGTTTGTTTGCCACCGTCGTAGTATTTAAAAAAACACTGGAAAAATAATGGGACGTCGAATGTGATACGGCATGAATAGTATATATCGTCAACTGACGTCCGTATATAGCTTCAAAGCTGCACGAAACATATACGGATGTCGGTTTGACCCATACTTTTCATACTGTACGATATCTGACGTCCGTATACATTAATCTAATAGCTCTACTCATTCCTTCTCCTATAAATGCATAAACTCTCCTGGAAGGGTTTCGCATCAATCAGATAACTAAACTTATAACTAGGTACACTAGTGGAACTGTGAGCTGTAAACCTCGCGAGTCTGTCTTTTTTGCATAACTCCGCCATTTTGAAAAATTTTCAAAAACTCTTGACACAAAAAAATCTATATAATTGTCGAAGATGCTCACAAAATTGCTCGAGAACCGGTTGAGAAATGGGACTTGTAGAGGAGAACAACCGGACAGCCTCTGGACAGCTGGACAACCGCCGTACAGCTGGACAGCCGGACATACTGATCTAAAGCATTTTCGTCTAATCTAAAACATAAATCTTCGTTAAACTCGGTTATACACTAGTGGCTATGTGAGCTGTAGACCTCGAGAGCCTTGAACGAAAATTTTTTTTTTTGGATTTTCCAAGAAGTGTCTCGAAAAGAAATTAATTATCGTATTATCGAACCTGCTCACAAAGTTTCACGAAAATCGGTTGAGAAATGCGACCTGTAGAGGAGAACAAACGGACAAATCGCGGCCAGCCGGACATACGAAAGAATTTTCGTCCAATCTTAAAACATAGACCTTCGTTAACACTCGGTTAATAAACGTAGGTATTTACGGGCAAAAATTGCAATTTTTGATATAGCGAAGAAAAATTTCAGGTTCTGATAATATTAACAAATATGTCGATATTTGGATTTCTTGGGTGTACCATTTAAATAGAGTTTTGTGGTAAGACAATCACAGCTCGATCGGGTCATTCCTGGATGAGGCTAGCTAGTGGCGTACCTTAAGTAGGTACTCGAAGATACGCTCAGCAATTGGCGATTACATGCTGAGAATAATCTATCAGAAAAATCTAGTCAAATTAATCTTGTAATAACATCTTGTATATATACAAAAATGAGAATAACCAAATAAAATGGCGGTCTACCGTGAACCTATAAAAAAATAATTATTTAAGTACAATAGACAATACTTTTTGCGAGACTCCGTGAAAGAAAGAGACAAGTATAAATAAACAAATCACAATGCTGGCAACGTCGCACTTTCAAATCCCAACCGTCTGATTTGGACGTAAAAATATCCGCGGCATGGATAAATAATATTGATATACGTAGGAGGCCGATAAAGCTCCACCAGTGTGTGGGGTCCAAAAATGTTTGGGCCTAACTGCAAAATGAATATCGCGGAAAATAAATGAACAAGAAAATGAAGTATCCTATGGAGTAGGAAATCAAAAAATTAAGCAATATTCATCGAGAGATGATAAAAAATATAAGGAGAACTGGTGGACGTCGTAATGATGCACCACGTGCATGACGCCAAATGTGTTCCTGGATGTATATATATATATATATATATATATATAAATATATAATGACATAATTCCGTTAGTGATTAAAATATCGATATAAATAAATATCAATGTTCCGCATAACAATATAAAAATAACGTTTAAATATCGTTTTGATGTCATGAAAATGAAGCTTGATAAAGTTGTCAATGATTAAGTATTATTGTCAGAATAACATAATTAATATAACTTTTATAACAAGCGTATGATTTTAAGAAGAAAGAAACATTTATTCGCGGCAAACACAAGACATTTACAAAGATGACAGTACAGAACAACATATTGCCACGAAATAGTCATAACTCAGCGTTATGCTGGCAGGGCCAGCGCTGGTCTTCCGTTGTGACCATTTGGTAATTTCACGGCACAGTGACGAAAACGCAAACACACAGAATTAACAAGAACTAGCTAAAAAATAATAATAATAATAAACAAGCAATAATAACAAAACACTAATACATTTAACAGCAGAACGCCAAAAGCTTGGCTTAAAAAACCTGATTCCAGGCCACACAAGATATACCTTTTTAGTCTGTTGTATCAAAATTTAAAACTATTAAACTAAAGCTAACATGACAAGAAAATGACGTATCACGTGAACCGAAAATTACGTTAGGGACAAAAAATACAGTAAACTAAACATTTAACACTAAAAAATTATGCATATTGCAACTTATGAGTGCCAATATATGGAGTTACAAGTATGGTGTACAATAGCAGCGTAACTAGAAGTAAAACAACACAACACGCAATGGAATGCGTATGGGGGATACACTACAGCTACTTAACTAAATACTACGTCATCTCCCCTTGACGGATATCTACGGCTGCATAACAAAAGAATGCTATTGTTTATTTTTCTCGCCGGACGGGGGGGCGGACTCAAACAAGTGATTGTGTGTTCTTAACTATTAAACCTTAAAACTATACCTACTTTCAGGTTCCTGTGTTTCCATTGCATATCACGAGCCATGAGATCCAATACATGAATTTGAATTTTTTTGTCAATTCAAATTCAGGTGTCCACAATTGGAACGACACAAAACAACACGCAGCGGGTTGCCTCAGGGACATAAACAGCAGGTAGACCGGCATATCAAACATATACAAACTAGAAACAGCTAGTATCGTGTGTCAGATTTCTTTGTATTTTTTTGATCTTCAAACAAGGAGATCATGGTACTGATCCCCGTGTGGTGCCGGGTTACAGTAGCACTTTCCCCTTTCTTCCCGTGGGTATCGTAAGGGTCGACTATAGGAAAAGGGTTCGTAATGTGTTGTGGACGATGGACTAGCAAGCTATAACTGCAATATCACTTTTTTCCATCTTTAAACCTACAATTGCTAAATGTGGCACTGGAATTGAATTTCATATGCTGTGCCTACCCCTTTTGGGAACACAGGCGTGAGTTTATGTATGTGTATGTATGCATAGCACTAATTATGGCTTAATGAGATCGTGTAGGGACTTATATGTATTTGTGTGTGTATCGTGTTAAATGTGTAATAAAATTGATATTCGAACTTCGCGGCTGGGTGTTTGCCTTAGTCAAATAACTCTCAACAGATAATCTGATTTTTAAAATGTCAATTCTAAAAATTCAAAAGCACATAGTTATGAAGGAACCACAGCGTTATGAGCCTAAATTTGTTTGTTATTTTATCCTACAGGCAACTATTAGGCTCTTTGGCGGTAAGAAACTCGGCCGCCCGTTTACCTACTGCTCTTTATCATCGTGATTTGTGAGGCGTTTTTGCACAGGATTGCCCTTAATTGATGTAGGCTGATGTATACGGACAATTTTTAGCATTCAATGATACTGATCCTTACTAGAATAAAAACACCATAAAACTGATACCCTAATCAAATATTATTAGATCAAAAATCAGGTCAAAAGTATTACAATAAAAGTGTTGTAGAAGTATTAAATTAAAATAAATGGTGAATTTTCATCACCGAAGCAACTCCTCATTCTTACGTTACGGACTTTTTTTTGAACCTGACTGTGGCTTTATAGGCCGGGTCCAATAAAGCGATAGGAGTGCGCGGTTGGAGAGTAGCCTGGGGAAAATCCAGGGGAAAACCTCCGGCACGACCACGCGTGTGGTTTGGAACACTGGAATACTCTAAGAGTTTGCGCTCCGTGAGATTGGTTGAGCGGTTTCAACCGAGTACGTTACGGACATAACACACACTAAGTTAAGTACTTAATGGGTAACCTGTGACGTGGAGAGCAGTAGTTATCTAAATATTTCAGATATAAACTACTAGCTTTTGCCCGCGTCTTCGCCCGCATAAACTTCCACTCCCTATTTCATTCCTTCGAGGGACGACATTCGGGCTCCGTATCCTATATGGTGATCCAGGAGATAAACCCATTGTATACCAAGTTACATCGTAATCCGTTCAGCCGTTTTAGCGTGATTGATTAACAAACATCCAAACATCTAAACATTCCAACATCAAAACTTTCGCATTTATAACATATAAAAAAATACCTTACAATTTATAAAACAGATCTACTACTGAAACTTATTAAAATTTATATCAGCATCCTTTAACATTTCCTCAACACAAACCGTCGTAACCGTCGTCGTTCTGTCGTAAACCTATTGTATACCCTTACAAAGTTTCTAACATTTATTAAGTGCAGATAGCTTATGTAAAGGCTGACATTAGGTTGCACGGAGCTAACAGATCGGTGCAATTGCCTTTTGAACCCCATGAGTGAGCCTTCCGCGAGACGATCTAACTTGCCGATACAACCGCCCTACAATTGAGGACACTCGTGAGGGAATAAGATTGTGGATCGTAACTAAACGATACAGGGAGAGGACTACATCCATGAGAGACTCCATCTATGAGATGAGGCCTGTGTCCAGCAGTGGGACGTGTATATGCTAATGATAATGATGAACTAACCAAAAATGTCGCTGTATTAAGTACCCTTAGAAAAGATTTTGTGACTTAACTTAAACTTAGTAGCGCGGGCAGTCTTTTTCGTATATTTTGACCAGTCCAATTATAGAAGTCCTTTGGTCACATGCATCTCCAGAAATGAAAACTCAATTGGACTAGTGGTTCAGGGACAAGTGGAAGGCAAGCTAGCACGCGGCCGATCACCAATTCACAGGACTGGCCTGATAAAAATGCTATCGAACTAAATAAATCAACTTATGTTCTTTTACTATTCAACGTTTCGAAATTCAGAGACGTATGTGATGTTTGAAGTTTGATGTCCCCAATTAACCCACACTGGAACAACATAGTGACTATTGCATTTTCCTCTTATCCACGAGAAGCTGCTGTGCATAGCAGTTTATTCACTGATGATGATGATGATGAATGTGAATTAAATACGCAATCTAGAAATAATAGTATATATTAACATTTTGTAAAGCAAACGTCACAGGCGAGGTGAGGGCACATATAAATCCCGCCCGATTAAGGCTTGCCCATTATCCTGTCGATACTCCGAATCGTGCGCACGAACATCGCTGAATTACGCCTCTATTTACTGTCAAACTTAATTCGTACCCTCTGTTACGAAACTTCATCTCCAGGAAGTACTTTTGACGAATTTTGCAACTAGCAAAGCTTTAGCTTTCAACGAAAAGCCTCCATAGGCTATACAGTATTCGTTTGCCACGAGGCAGGCCGCATGCTTATTTATGCTATATGAACTTTAATCTAATCCCATCTCTAAGAAGCTATTTTGAAACTACTATAAATTTGTAAATGGATTTTGGTTAGCAGCGCTAATGATTTCCATGATTTAGGTAAACACAGCCTTGCACATCTCTGGTGCACAGCCACTTACCCTTATTCGACGGAAATTGTGAGAGAACTGTTTATATCCCAGAAAACTAAGAGGAAATTCATCAAAACTTTTCTATGGATCGAGCACAGCGTTGCATGGGTGTGAAGTGTGGATCATGACTCAAAGAGATAGAGAATATTTAGAAACTAACGAAATGTGGTGTTGGCGAAGAAGGGAGAAAATTAGCTGGAAGGAAATTATAAACGAAGAAGTGCTGAGAAGAGTGGGGGATAAAAGGAAACTGTTGGAACTTGTGATTTTATAAAGAGGCCAAAATTAAAGGAAAGCGAGGAAGGAAAAGATCGAGGATAAGTTACAAAAAGAAATAAAAGGAAAATTTGCAGTCGTGTCGTGGCGGCCCTAGACAGAGTCAGACGGAGAAAGCTAAACCTATAAGAGCAACTCTTAAATTTATGCTAATGGTGAGGTATAGGTATATTAACTTCTTGATTGCGTCCTGATTGCGCTCCTAACTTGGTAAACTAGTTAGCATAGTGTGTTCATGATTACGCAAACCAGATCTCGTTGAATACGTATGAATAGAAAGCCGAAGTTGCTTTTAACACCTAGAGGCATAGATGCGCTTTCAATAGTTGGAGAATAGTTACGGCATTGTATGACGAACGAGTGATTAGTGGAGGCTGTTATAATTTAGGCTTAGCGTAATCTCGGGGTGTTGTTCGCTTGTTAGGCTCACTTGTTGCGCGCGCGCTCAAACCTAACAGATTATGCTGCATCGGCGTGCGCAGTATGGAGCACGCTTTAATATGGTGACGGAATTTAAACTATTGTGAGTCATGTGTATGTATAAATTTTTTCATCATTATCTAAATATAACAATATGAGTGATATAAAATATAGCTAATTCTTACACAATTATGATAATTTTGTAGTTTTGCTACTTGGAGTCCCATCATCCTCCTAGTGTTACTCGTATCCTAGTACTGTTGCAACTAAAATGATGCCCGGGGTCCTCTACCTAATCCCAACATTTGGTGTGGGCACTACTTAGTACGGAAGCGACTGCCATTTGACCTTATTGGGATTAGGCTTGTCAAGTGAGTGGGCAACTTGACTGTTAATAAAAGTACCCAGTTCTCAAACCTCCCGAAACTTAACGTTAACTTTGCTTAACGAATGCTGTCACTGCAGCCGGGATGCCCGGCATCAAAGGCTTAACGTCCCTTCCAAAGCACGTGAGCACTCAGTTAATAACCACTCAAAACACTAAACACTTATTCTGTGAGGTATATGTAAAATATAGGCCTTGTTGCCCGACACAAATAAATAAATAAACTACAGCCTGGGAATATTCTGCCTTAAGCGGTCTCCACATAAACTTACCCATAAACGGACGTGAATATATCGCTAACCATTTATTTACATTAGCACCATTTCATTATCAGTTTATCACTGATTGCCTCGAACGCTATTGATGTACCATCGACAACAAGATTAAGTGACCATTAGTAAACCTTAATGCAAAGGATTAAGGTCCACTTGTGGACACACCTGCATCGTTTGTGAGTTCGTTGTATTGATAAATAGGCGATGACTAAATGTAAATACGATTGAGCTTTTGTTGCGGTAAGGCTTGCGCGTGAGTCTGTTTGGACGCAAAGATCAATTGAATGAGTTATTCATTGTTGGGATACAATATCAGCATTGACAGCGAGTACATAAAGCATATAAAGAATCAAAAATAACCCAAGAGCAAGCTACATCAAGAAAGATAAAAGAAAATTTTGTCTATTGTTGAAATGAATCCTATTAAACGTGTAACAATCTTCGCGAATATAAAATGAAAAAAAAATTGTGAATGATTTTTTATCCGCGCTCTCGTCGTTTTTTATCGCGCCCCTTTAATATTTCGACGATGACAAGATTATGAAATGCGACAAGGAATCTTGTAGAAAACCCTTTGATCGCGACACACCACATAAATTATGAATTAGTCAGTTGACTTCATTGAAGCTATACCACCGCTGGGCCCCTTTGTACGAAGTCCGTATTAACTGCTTAAGAAGTTCATAGCATTTTGTTACATCACTAAGAACTGGGTCCTTATTATAAACGTTTTCACTGGCCTTTCAAAGGTGTTCGTATTATTGTGAGAATATTTTGACATATTGCCGTGTATTGTGCAGGGTTTTTTGGACCAATAAATTATTTTTTCACTGTGTATCATTGTGGTCGAAGGTGAGTGACAGTGATATATAGGAGTTTGGGATTAAACGCAACTTGATGTTATTATTTATTATCTAGGTTTTTTTTTGTATTGACGATCTCGTGAGTAAATATAATATCACGGCCCAATTAACGAAACTGGTCTGAGGACTTAATCTGAGAAGTATAATTTGCTATATTTTTTCCTTGACACGGCGCAAGGCTCTACAAGGTGATAAACGCAATTAAAATTAGGTACCTAACTAAATCAGGCTAAAGGTAATTATATTTTTCTCAGAAAACGCCACAATTAGCTATACAATTTTGAATCAATAGTTAAGGCATTTATTTAATTCGTTTACAATTTAATTGATTTCGTTGTGATACGAACATTTGACATGTTACGGTTTGTATGGTAACTTTCATATCACAAGGGAATCAATTAAATTGTAGTGGAATTAAAAGCACTAAACATATATAGACATTTCTTATATTCCTGTAAATGAATGACCAGCGGGGTAATCACGTAACTTTTTTACTACCGTTAGATAGATTTTAATGTCAAATTTTTATTGTCATCTCATACATTTATACTTCAAAATTGACAGTAAAATCTATCTACCGTTAGTACATAAAGTTACGTGATTCGCCTGCGGGCTACATTCCTGCATTCCTGGCAGACGGACTGACAGAACGAAACACGTGTGCATGATCCTCTAAGTATTCCGTTTTCTCCGGTTGAGGTAAGTATACGGAACTCTAAAAAGAAGCAATACAGTGTGCAATCAAGTTTAATTATATTGTGAGAAGAGACGGAAGAGACTAAATGTCCTATGCCTTTGTGCCTTTACAGAATTTCTTATTACTCTTCCGTGCCAAATTTCTATGCCCTATCGTTTGTTACTATATTATTTGTTTCGAGTCCCCGGTTATGTGTCGGCGCGCTTGTGTATGTGTGGACAGGTGACAATGGCCGCTTTCGGCGCGGCCGCGACGAACAAGTGTGATAACCGATTGAGGAGTCTGTCGCCGCCACAATACGCTCGCACAGTAGCGGGCTTCCGTGTCGTTCCCCTACTAGAATTACGAACGGTTACAGAATTGGACCCTATCGGGTTACCTACATTTGTGATGTAATACACACATTCTTACCTATGCTGGGAATTCGAAAGTAGCTCCATTTATTGACTTTTCAAGGCTTATCACTAGGTGTGTTAAACATCCCAGTGCTCGACACCTTAGTGCGCAATATATGACACCTATTAATCATATCTGTCATCATGACATAATACTGTTCCTTAAACATACTGTAAAATATTATACGAACAGTCATGTCAGTGCAGCTATGCAGACGACATAGTGCTGTTGAGTACCTTGGTTTATTTCATTATTTAAATTTTATTGCACAAAAAAAATATATAAGTACAAAGCGCGGACTTAATGCCATGAGGCATTCTCTACCAGTCGACCATAGGGCCAAAGAGAAACTTGCAAATGAGAAAGTAAAACATACACATATTCGTAACTAACATACATTCATTGGTTTGTAGTGGTCCAAGGACTCTTTTGCGAACATGTGAACAGTCCCTACGTCTCTCAGCATGGACTTATTTACAACGCCGCGAAAAGCGAAATAATGGTTTTTAAAGTCCACAACATGCCCTTCCTCCTTCCGTTGCCCTTAAAGGGGTCCCTGATAGTAGGGTTACTCAGTATAAATATCTTGTGCATATTTTAACTGAGGATTTAAAAGATAATGCTGAAATGGAGAGGGATCGGCCGGCGTTGGCGGTGATTGACATGACATGATCGCTTACAGATTTGCTAGATGTTCGAGTTCTATTAAAATAATACTTTTTAAGGCGTATTGAACTTCATTTTACATTAGCACTCTGTGGGTCCATTTCACTCGAAGGTCATGACACTGCGAGTACAGTAGGGCCTCGATAATCCGAACTTCAAAGAAACAACTACTGTTCGGACTCACGGAGCGTTCGAATTATAGTATGTTGGAATGAAATTACCTAATGTTCTGTTCCTTTTTCATCAGATCAGAAATTGTAGCTTTTCCAATATCATACTTTTGAGAAAGCGAAGTAGCAGACACGCCATCTTTCAAGCTGTCTAATATGGCACACTTCTCAGCAATGGTCAAAATTTTGTGTTTACGTTTTGGTGTAGGAACCATATCATATTTCAAATGTAGGAACCTTATCATAAAACACGTGGTGCAGTACAGCATAGAGTAATTTCGTATCCTTGAAAGAACTACAAACCGGATGGTTTAAACAAAGTCAGGTGTTACGGCGGAGGAGAAACGGGTCACTCGGCAGTTCGGATTACTGCGACGTTCGGATTAGCCTGTGTACGGATTATCAAGGCCCTACTGTATTATAACGCATTGGTGTTATTCATTATTTCGTCTTCTGTACACGGTTGTAGGAATAAGGTATCCCAAAGACGCGTAGTGTTTGATAATGAGTTTCTGGTTGCTATAGCATTAATGTTGACATTCGTTGAGTCTATTAGAAAATCATTGAATCTTTGTGCAATTTGGGCGGGATAATTTATGATATTCTCATCCATCACAATACAATCAATTTCTTGTCTAGTTTTAATAGCGTCATGTTTATCCTTGATGATGTTCCTTACTGCCTTACATTTGTTTTTTGACTTATATATAAATTTATTATTAAGACTTTTCTTTGAATCAATGCAATGACATATGCTCTTAGCAGTCTGGAATATGATATTAATTTTAATTTGTTCTCCACTGTTTTCTCTTTGTAGTACAAAGTTCTTAATTTCCTTTTAGTCTTACTAGATTTAATAAACCCCTTTGTTACCCATCTAGGCGCTGTAGTATTAGCGTTGATCTTTATCTTGTTTTCAGGAAAGCAAAGTTTATAGAACAGTGTAATAGTATCATGAAAATTATTGAAAGCTACATTTATATCATTCTCTGAGAGCTCTTTAGCCCAAAAGAGACAAGACATGTGCTGCTTGAATTTTGTTATATTGTCCTTACACAGATCTCGTTTTGTTTTATACCAGTAGTCCTGGGACTTTCTTAATGATACTTTTTATGGGAAACTCTAGGATTTGACATGTGTTATGATCAGATAGTTGAAAAGGATATATATATAGCGTCATTGATATTGGCTGGCTATGTGATCTATGCAAGACTTTAGGCGTGTTGGCTGAGTAATGTGTAAGACAAGATTAAAGTTTTTAATTCACGCTTTCAGTGCGTTCGAACCATTGCTTTCCTTTATCGTATCAATATTTAAATCTCCAGTGATTAGTACTTTCCTTTTCGATTTGTAAGTGAGTTTATGTAGCAGTATTTCTAGATTATTGAGAAACGTGTGAATTAAATTACACTGTGGTATTCTATATAAGCAGATACCAATACAGTTGGACAAGGGTATGTCTACACCATAGCATTCAAATGATAGTTCAATAGAAGATTCGTTACAAAGAGATAGTACTTTATAATCAATGTCTTTTTTCAATAAAATACAAGTACCACCCCTTTTCTTCTTTTCCCTGTAGAAACCAGTCGCCAAGTAAATTTTTTTAAATATTTTTTTTTTCACTACCACGCTTGATGAATGTTTCAGTTAAACATATTATGTCAATCGAGATACCATTTCCCGAAAATTCTGCTAAGCACAATTCTAGACAGAGTAAGTTAATTAGGATTTGCATAAAACATGAGGGGTTCACGTTTCTTCTTATTCTACGGTTTAACGGTGGTGTGCTGAGTTTAAAAAAGGAAGATCGAGCACCAATGACGACCCACGCTCAGGGCGGCCGAACACACCAGTAACCGAACAAATGATCAAAAAAACTGAGAAAATAATTTTAACGGACCGTCATGTTACTGTTCGTTATATAGCCGAAGAAGTGAAGATTTCATCAGGGAGTGTCGATAATATAATACATGACCATTTGGGCATGAATAAGGTATCAGCACGCTAGGTACCTTATTCATGCCCATAATGAAAAAAAAATGAAAAAAAAAATGAAAAAAACATTCTGACCGATTTTTGGGTCGTTTTGTAACTATGGACGAAACGTGGCTTCACCATTATGACCCAGAAATTAAGCAACATTCCATGACTTGGAAGAGGCTATCATCTCCGACTCCGAAGAAATTTAAGGCAATTCCATCCGCCGGTAAAATCATGTGCTCTCTTTTCTGTGGTAGCCAAGGGGTAGTTATGACTCGATCACGGAGCTAAAATTATGGGGAATTCATATACAGCAGTAAAAAAATGCATGATGTTATACGCGAGGAACGTCGAGGCAAACTTCCAAAGGTGTTTGGTTTCACCAAGACAATGCCCCTGCACATGAGTCAACAGTTGCGATGGCTGCCATCAAAGATGCTGGCTTCGAATTGATGGAGCATCCGCCAGATTTTTATTTATTTACGCAATTAAAAGAGAACCTCAGAGGCCAGAAATTTGAAGACGATGACGCCGTGATCGCCGCTATACAGGACTTTTTAAGGGGCCAAGAAGATTTTTTTTTAAAAGGGATATTTTAGTTTAGAAAGAAGATTAGTGTATACTCTTAAAAAGGTATTTGCGTTCTTATAATGAGCACCCCTCGTAATTTTCGCTCGATTTGTTACCAAAATACTAAACAGGAGTTCCCTCAATTCTTCATGGTTCCAATCATCAGATGACCAATCAGGAAGCACATGCTATCAACAAAGAAATAATTTTCCAAATCTGTTCATGGATGACGGAGTAATTGCGTAACGAACATACAAAACAAAAAACAAAAAACAAAAAAAGAACCTCCTCCTTTTTTGAAGTCGGTTAAAAACAAAACCGTCAAAGTCAGCCTACCTAGTATTTTTTCAAGTCTATGGGCGTTCGACTCCGCTTCAATAGAATAAGTTGCAGCGTGCACAACTCCACGGTAAACAATTAACATAATACTTTACACTGGCTTTCTTTTGAGATACGCCGCCGCCGCTCTCGCCACTTTGACTCGTTTATTTGTCAATCTACTTGAATATGTTCGTAAATGTTGATTATGTTTCTATATATTCCGGTACGCGTAAAGTTCAAATTAGATTAGAGTCGTATTGGTTTGAGCGCTCTCAAGCGTTACCGCAAACGAATTAAGACAGAACGAGAAATCATTAGTCTGTATTAACACTTTTGAGTTTGTTTATATAAAGTTAAACAATTACATGTGATTACAGGTAAACATCTCGCAATATTATCGTTTAATCCCGTTTCGTTCTCTAAATTCCACTTAAATGGATACAAATTTTCGTTCTGATTATTTAGAGTTAGATTATAGACATTTGTGAATATGAGTCCGATATCCAGAATGCCGGCGCTAAGTTAAGTGTCTTCCTCCTTTCCCCTATAATGTTTAAATAGGGTCCTATAAAAAATACATACTTTTAACCCTTAATTTTATTAGCAACAAATTGCAGTTTAATTAAACGAGCGTGGAAATTGCAAATAACTAGACTGTTTAAACAATGGTATAAAAAAACTCCTTTAATCAAGCATAAGTGTCCCCTTCCCAATTATTAGGACCTATAAGTTTCGAACCACGTGCATCGATAATAACAAATAATTGAGGACAGGGACACTAAACCAGCCATGAAATTAACCGTTAATTTCGAGTTTCTCATAGATTGTTACTCAAAAGTAACGTATTGCAACCTGTAGGTAAGTATATAAATTAATTAGCCCTTTTTGTTTTTCTTGGGTGGCTTAACTTTTGTTTATTCTGTCCCGTAAGCCAGGAGACTTCTGTGTCCAGAGTGTAATTGAACGGGCGATTGAAATGAATGAAGTTTCCAAGCCTTCCTACTTGAACAATCCGGCCTGGAATGTATGTATGTATGTATATAGTTATTTGAACGATAAATCGAGCATTGTTGATCGGTACATCGGTATGCGAAGTAATGAGGCGAAAATATTTTTTAAGCTTAAATATAAATAAACCAAATCTATAAAATATTTTTCGAGGTATAAAGTGTTGTAATACATTGGAAACATGCATTCTCCAAACACTATGGCGCTGGACAGATCCACGAATACAGTATCGCAAGTTTAACATTTCGTGGCCAACCACTAGTTACGTACGTAATAGGTAACAAGTGTGGAAGACAACTGTGTGAGAATTTAAGAAGCAATAACTTATTACCTAAGTACTACCTATAATAAAAAGAATTACTAAAATCTATCTATACATATAATAAAGCTGTAGAGGTTCGAAAATCTGTACATTGAAGATATTAGCAAAAAAATCAGTGGAGGGGTCTTAGAATCGATAACAGAACACATTTCAACAGTTTTTAGAATTTGTGTCTGTTTGTCTGTCTGTTTATTTGTCTCACCATCACGCGAAAACTAGCCAATAGATTTTAGTACAACCCTCACTTATAAGTTTAATGGACCTTCGGCCAGGTTATAGGCTATAAAAATCATACAGATTGGGGATGGAAGGGGGTGAAAACAGAGCTTGAACTTTCTATGAGATGTTCTTCAATTCGTGGCTTAAAGGCTTGAAAATTGGTAAGCATATTATTGGGAAGCAAACTAAAAAGAATCCCATTCAAAAATTGTACAATAAATAGATAATATGTGAAAAAATGGAGGGTAAAAAAGTGCTTAGGGGACTAGCGACAAATAACCAAAACTCCCTCAACCCATAGTAACTGTTTGAAATGAGAGATTTAATTATGTTAGTCAGTCGATGTCAACATTGCCTAACTGCCTCCGTATACCTATAATTGATATTTCTTCAGGGGTCTTCTAGAACGTTGTTAGAGTGTTCGAATGTGATAACGGTGTTATCTGAGGGCCTACAAAATCTCACTAATTCCCTCTACTCCCACTTCCCGCTAATATTATAAATGTGTAAGTTCGGATGTTAAGATGTTTGTTACTCAATCACGCAAAACCGGCTAAACGGATTATGATGAAATTTGGTATGCAACGAGTCTATAGCCTGGATTAACATAAAGGATACTTTTTATCCCTTCATAGTCCCTCAAGTTGATAAATTGGGAGGTGGAAGTGGAAGTTGAATATATGAACAAGAGTCATGTAGATATTTACAGTGCCCGCTGACGTACGCAAA
This sequence comes from Epiblema foenella, assembly GCA_963556455.1. Lineage (NCBI taxonomy): Eukaryota > Metazoa > Arthropoda > Insecta > Lepidoptera > Tortricidae > Epiblema > Epiblema foenella. The sequence goes on along the minus strand of OY747099.1, from coordinate 10,718,847 downwards.
TTCATCTCAGATGATCCAGTGTAAGTCTGAGCTACAAATAACCACATCGTTTTCACGACTCGCAGAGTCAAGATACAATAAGAACCTATCGTGAGGCGAGTCTAGACGGTTGTAAATATCACGATATTTGACGTTTTGCGTCAGACGTGTCAGAGACGTGCCATTATACACGGATGACATTCGGTAAAGTCGAATCGAAGCTAATGTAGAATATTTACTACTTGCAAAATTCAATATCATTAATCTTTAAGGTTGACCGAAAAACAATAGAATGTTCTAACGTTAATGGCACACTGGTCAAAGTACTTGATTGGTTTACCGTTAACAACCTCCTACTTAATGCTAAGAAAACTAAATGTGTCAGATTTTCTTTGCCTAATGTTAGACCGGTTGAAACTAATATTCTTTTAAATAACGAGTGTTTAGAAATTGTAGATAAAGCAATATTCTTAGGTATAACATTAGACAAAAATCTACAATGGAGTCCCCATATAGCCATTATGGCACGTAAATTAAGTTCAGCCGCTTATGCTATTAGAAAAATCAGACAACTGACCAATGTAGAAACAGCTCGCTTAGTTTATCACAGCTATTTTCATAATGTTATGTCGTATGGTATTCTGGTTTGGGGTAAAGCAGCTGACATACCGACAATTTTTGTGTTACAAAAAAGAGCCATTCGCTCCATATATAACCTGGGCTCACGTGAAACTCTAAGAGATCTCTTTAAAGAAATTAACATTTTAACGGTAGCATCCCAATACATCTATGAGAATATTATTTATGTCATAAAGAATCGAGAATCATTCTGTAAAAATTCTGATATCCATAATTTTAATACCCGGAATAAAAATAAAATTGCCACTCACAAGTTTCGTGTCCGTAAAGTTTACAAGTCTTTTGTAGGTCAATGTGTTCGTTTTTATAATAAGTTACCCGATGAAATTTTGAATTTACCCTTTCCAGCTCTTAAAAATTACCTAAAAAAAACTTTGATGTCAACGGCTTATTATAGGGTTGAGGACTATCTAACAGACAGAAATGCATGGCCCAAACCAAATACCTAAATAGCGTAGAGTCTAATATTTTCATTGTATCTCATTTCTTGCAGGAAAGCATATCAAACGATTCGACATGTTTTTTTTTTGTAAATACCTATTGTTATTTTTTCCTCGTTTTTCTTTCAATTCTCTTTTGTTGTGTACCATTTACATTTACTTAAGTAGGTTAAGTAGTATCATTGTAATAAGCATATTTTGGAGAAAATGACTGACTGTCGAGTTTCTTTCGGCGTTTCTTCTCGGCAGTGGTCTCTTGAGAAACGCTAGTAGTTTTTGACTTGTAAAAGTGCCTTTGCGGCCTACTTGCAGAATAAAGTTCATTTATTTCATTTATTTCATTTAATAATTTGAGCCTTATAGTGGCTAAGATAAAGTAGGTATTTGCATACAAAGTTTTAATTTTTACCATCGTAGTTATAAACTGAGTAATGTCACTACCAATTGATTATGATGAGCTATTATTATGAAAGATTTAGTTCGGGTATTTGTGACTCTTAGAGCTTAATTATCTCAAAACCAAAGCGACTCATGTGAATGTGAATGTTTACCGCATTTCAGTACCTTAAGTTTTATTCATTACATGCATAATCCTAAGCAAAACAGAATAGATTTGCGTTATTTAGGCACTGACTTACAGTAAGTACTTTACCAAAGCTTATTTATTGCTTTATTAAGCCTATTGAGCCTTAATAACTTTACTGTTTATAAAATTGAAGATTAAATATATACGTAGACGGTTGTTGTCTGCATTGACTAACCAGCGCTTTGATATATGCCTACATGAAATTTATCGAATTGCCACTCCACTCCATGAATTAACAAATTATTTCCTGTTATATTTGTCTACAAAATAAAAAAAATCAACATGTTTGAAATTCTCTCCGAAATTTTTGCTGTAAATACGGACGGTTGAGAAATATAAAATAGGTTTTTTTTCTTGAACCTGACTGGCTTTATAGGCCGGGCCCAATAAAACGATAGGAGTGCGCGTTTGGAGAGTGGCCTGGGGAAAATCCAGGAGAAACCTCCGTCATGACCACGTGGGCGGTTTAAATACTGGAATACTTTACGAGTGTGCGCTCCAGTGAAATTGGTTGAACGGCTTCAACCAAATCTGAGGTGTGGGTGGAATCGAGCTACTGGGAGTTTTGTCGCTGGTTCACTAAACCTTACCTAAATAAGAAGAGTCCGGCAAGGAACTCAGCTAGGCCCAACCTGGGTCGGATTGAGTCTTTCCAGTATGCAGCGGTATCGGGACGAATAGGGACTATATGTGTCTGTTTTGTCGCGATCGTGCGCTGGACGTCCCCGCCGGCGGGGTAATTTTGTGTCTGTCCTAAGGACCCATAGAAACTGTTACAAATATTTTTGGATACTAAAGGTCAGTTTATACAAAATACTAATTCAATGTAGGTAACATGAAAACAGTGATTACCTAGCTGATTAGTTATATTCAATCAAATCACCGGGAGGTACAAACATCGATGTTTTTGTTCGATTCAAGCATAATATGTCCCCTGTAGTCGCTACATCGAGCATGTCAGTACTAAGGCTCGGAAAGTAGGGAATTAGGTAACGTCATCAAACAAGAACGTATGTTTAGACGTACGCAACATCGAACCATAACACCACTATGCTATATGGATGTGATTTGGTAGTGTCTTAACAGACATTAGTGTTTGTTACATAGTATAAGAAATTATCAAAAATAATTAGTACGTATAAATGCTATATAAGATCGATTCGACGGCGTTCTCCGGGCTGGAATGAAATGTGTATTTAACGTCTGACTTACTTAGTCAGTACCTATTACTAAAATACATATAAATTTATATAAATAAGAAATTTTGTAAGGTTGTATCTTTGATACGTAAAAACGCTTGAGCAAATTTTGAGTGAGTAAGTCAGTTTACAACCTAACTGGCATTTATCTACCAAGGGGAAGGAATAGTTAGTAGAGGTTCACGCGAACGAAGTCGCGGGCAAAAGCTAGTTCTTTAATAAATTAGGATTGCAATTTGCTTGGATGTAATAAGCCTAAAACATCTCAACAAAAAAAATTGTAAATATTTTTGCTCCCTCTTATATACAGCGTAAAGTCTCAAGTAGTCGGTACACACTGCTATGTACCGTTATGTGATCGGCCCCTAATGCTTACTCATTGGTGAGCATGCCCCGTCGCGATGCAATTAGCTGTTTATAGCCGCCCCCATTGGCTGCGTCGCACAATAGCGAGCGTAGGAATAGGACAACTCAGGTAGCGTATTGAGCATTACAATACAATTGCTCATGTATATATGTATGTATATAGTAAGCACGCAGAAACGTTCTTAGACGATCCTATAGGGCTCGGTTTCCGAATGCATTTTTGTATTGAAATATGTAAGACTTAAATGATATTCAAAAATGATTTAAATCGATGTTAATACTGATTTGACACGTAAACTAACCAGCTAATGTGACATTAATTTTATGACAAGGACAACTGGTGTTATGTCCCAAAATGTACCAAGCATAAAATGTGTCAACTTATACGCGAAGCGACTTTGCCCCTCGCGATCGAGAATTACCAAAAAAGTGTGGCGACTCTGATATTAGTAGTTATTTAGAAGGAATTGGATATTAATGGCTTTAATAAATAAAGGCAAATTACTATCATATTCTCACGTTCAATAAAGACTCGCGTCGTATTCACATGGTTTCAATTTCGTGATCCAACGGCGTCGAGCCAGCTGTGAAATGAAAGAGTTATTACAAATTCATTCAACGTACCGTAAGCCACTAATTAAAATCAAATTACACATACCGTCAAACGAACATGTCCGAGGGACCGAATTTTCACATCATATGTTAAAACAATGGCTACTGGCCGTTGCACGCTTATCTACTATCTTACATCAATAAATGCCTTTCTTTAGAACGTTATATACAATTTTAATTACGTTCGTCCGTCTAGAATTATTAGGTCTTTTGAATCGAGGTTTTATTTGAGGTGTAGAGGCCAAGGTGAAGTGGTGTAAAAGTTTGAAGTAACGCATGTAGAATGTTTGTGGGTTAAGTATTAGATGAAGGAGATTGTCACGGGGCGGCGCATGCGCGGACGGGCCAGTAATGGTCGTTTAATTGCGTCGGAGCAAACACTCCACCCTTCTGCGTATATATTTCGTTTTAATTTGTTACAAGCTGAAATGGTACTTTTGATAATAGTTAAAGTAACGAAGATTGAAATTTATTGATGAATATTAATAGATCATGAACGCTGAGGTAGCCGAGATGTTTAAACATGAGATTTTCAAACGTTGGGCTTGGGTTCGAATCGAATGATGGCTTGTACCTATCAGTGAGCTTCTTGGTGTAGGATTTTTTTTCTGACAATTTACCTGATCCTAAATGACTTCCTCATTCAAAACTGAATGCGAACCACTGTCACTTTTATGAAAAAAAACAGCAAAAACTAAACATTCATTGTAAAAAATAACAACATAAATACAACAAACAATTTAAAAAATAAACTAATTGAGTAAATAAATTACAGTTAAAATTATAAATACATTATAATCAGGATACAGCGACAGTAAAGGGACCGGTGATATTACGCCGCACTAAAAGAATGTCGCACAAAACAGACAGATTTGCTTAGAAAGTGTTTTGTATTAAAAGATAACACGAGGGGATTTCGTACAACGTTATATGCAGAGTCGTAAAAAGCGGATTCTACTGCAAATTCTAAGTAAAACTAAGCATCACCCCACTGACGCCCAATTTTTTAGATATTTTTTAGGCTTATTTAGTTTTAGATTTTAGTTTAATTTAGTTTTATTTAGGATTTATTTTTAAATAGGTGCTTACATTCATTTATTCCTTTTCTACTACTAATTGAGTAATAACTAAACAATGATCCAATTTGTAATTGAAGTAACTAAGATAATTAGCTTACATATACGTGAGAAAGCATAGGTGAACGTAGGAATACCTAAACTTGATATTATTATCCTTTTAACTTCGGTAATCAATAACCCGTGCACCGCACCGACACCTGTCTGTATTGTTTTAGTCAGATTGTTTTTAATACGAGACCCTTCAAATTATCATGTGCCTTGGGAGTAGATGATTTAAAAGTCTAACTACCCGACGCAAGGTGCGCCCGAATATGATTAGCAGCTTGTCAGAACCGACTTAGAGTCCCAATGTATTCAAATTGAATCGGCAAAGGGTTGAACTTATAAATTTATCATAATTAATGGGGCCTTTTTACGCTTTTGTTTTGTTTTTGGTTAGGGAATCTCGAATAGGGAAAAATGTAAGAATAAAAAAAATGTGGACAACTAGGTATCTATTGAACTGAATTTATTCCTATGAGATTAACTGTCCTTCTGATTAGTCCGTCCTAGAACCGTCGTGTATTGAAATCGATAAAAGAGTCACAATCTTTTTTTTTAAGTACAAAATGAAACAAAACCTTTAGCTAAGTATTTCATTTATTTTAATAAGTATCAGTTGTTTAAGTTGCATTTTAATTCATTGTGTTACTTGCTTGATGTAAATGGACGTTAAACTGAGATCTACTTGTATTGTTCAGTTTATGCGTTGAAACCATTACAATTGTAAATTTTACGATAAAGCTTGTTAAGTATCACTAAGTACATTAAATTAGTGGCTAATTTATGGATCAGTTTTGCACGAGGGGACTTTTTGTTGGCAGTATCATCGATCGAACAAATTCCGATAGTCACCGTCGATCTGATAAAAAAGGTTTAGTAACCCTTCGCTAACTAGGGGAAGAGTCCCTTTTAATCGCTTTGGTGATTAATTTACATAATATCTTTCAGTTACATTGTACGGTTGGTGATGAGAGTTGATACAAATCAGCACCTATAATATATAAAATGAATAATACTAACGGTTTTATGCGGTAGGTAAGCATTGGTCGTGTAAACATTAACCCCCTTATTCATAAAAAATAACAAACCTCTGCTAGCTAAAATGTGTTTTGTCCCTCTCTCACGATCACAAATGTTAGTGACAGATAAAAATAAACGAATATTAACAGCATTTTAGCTAAAATAGGTTTGATGTCCGATGGCCGTTGGGGCCGGAAGGTTCTCGAGTGGCGATTGGCGACGACGGACCGGAAGGCGCAGAGTGGGTAGGCCCGCCACAAGCTGGACTGATGACCTGGTAATGGTCGCGGGAGTCCGCTGGATGCGGGTGGTGCAGGACCGGTCATTATGGCACTCTTTGGGGGAGGCCTATGTCAAGCAGTGGACGTCTTTCAGCTGATGCGACGATGATGATGATGATGAGGTTTGATGAATGTTTATAAATAGGGGGGTAAAACGTTCGAGTGCCTAATGAACATTTTATCAAGGATGTATTCACTTTACAATTTTTATTAATAATCGTCATCCTGTTAGCGTTCTACCGGTTGTGTCCTAAAAAAGTCTTAGGGACCGCCTGCTGGTAGGTACTTAATCCTGGGTATTGGTGTAGGCTAAGGCCTACACTTGTTGTGTTTTTACGGAAGCCACTGCCTTCTTACTCAGAAGGGTTACTCAAGTGAGTGGTCAACTTGGCTATTAGAAGATTTCGAGACACCCGAATGCCTATAACTTTTAGCTCAACGACTTACATAGGAACAATGACGTAACGTGCCATCCAAAGTACAGGAGTCGATCATCCTCCTAGCGGGTTCGTGTAGGAAAAAACCGGCCAAGTGCATGTTGGATCACGCACAATGAAGGGTTCCGTACCAACACCTACTAGTCCACATTCAAAACTACTATTGAATCTAAAAAGGTCGTATCTTCATAGGTAACTCACGGCACTAATGATCTTTGGTTTGGGCAAGACAGTAAAACCTATCTGATTTAAACCAAAAATCGTTGGAAGTAAATATTTATTATTGCACACCACCTCAATTTTTTGTCAGAATTTTAATGTTTGGAAATTAGAGGGGTGGGATGGACACTTTTTATCTTTGATAGCTCACAAACGGTTGACTTAAATGGAAAAAGTTTTTTTAGAAACCTCCACATCATCTTTAAATGCCTATATACATGGATGCTCCACACGACTATGTGCGATGAAATTTTTTTTTTGCACCGTTTACATGTATGGAGTCCCCCCCTTAGTCATATCAATTTTTTTTAGTTTCACATCACTTTTATGTAGCGGTTCATAAAAAATACCTTCCTACGAAATTTCATAATTGCAGTGCTTTAGTCTCCGAGTAAATCGGCTGTGTGAAACTATAAGGGTTCCGTTTTCGCCATTTTGGTTACGGAACCCCAAAAAGCCGGCGTCCGCTTTGGCACCTAAACCCAAGATTTGATGTGAGCACTAGTTTTACGAAAGCGACTTCCAATCGTGACGGAGCGTTCGTGGCCTAGCGGCGCCCGCGTGCAAAGGGAATATAATCACTACGTCCCGCGTGCAGTGTGCATTATGGGAGGTAAACCTGGGTCGTGGTTTATGTATGGCAAACAATAATAATAATAGAGAGGTTGACCTTGGTTATGTAACAGGAAGGAAAGGCGTGACTCATTCTACGGATTATGGCATCAAGAATCATCGAGAGTTTACTTTAGTCATAATCTATTCTCTGCTATTATTAAAACTACCAAATACCACAAAAAAAGTCATGTCATTCGAACCACTTTTAGAGACGATCAAATGTTTGTTTGGGACCAACTACAATTAGAGTAACACAAAAGAGTAAAATGAGAGGCAAAGTACAGCATTGCTAACGAGCATTGAATATGCTATGCTAATATGTAACTTTCATTTTACATTTGGTCAATAAACAAAAAACATTTATTTTGCGAATCTTTATGGTCCCATGTCTAATTTATATTTTTTGTTATAATTTGATGGTTTTCTATCCATATAGCCAAACTATGTTATAAATTGTAAAATTAGTCATCTACCCTATTACCTGCGTATGATTTAAATAATAGACGGCAAAATGAATGAGTATGATGGTGCCAATGTTTCGTGACGGCATCTGATAGCGATGCCAATTGTTCGGAGTGCACTTCGTTGTCACTCGGCTATCTCCGCAATTTACTATGACAGGAACACGACATGCGGGAAAAATGACACTTGTTATAATGCCTGAATTCGTGAGCGTTGGCTGAATAATGTAGATATTCATTTAGTTTTGCTGCACGATGGGTAAAAACTCGCTATATATCATGCTCGTCTATTAAACCGTCATTACCTATATATCGTCAAAATTCGATAATAGTCCTTTATTGATCATGTCCCAACGAATCCTCAGGTCAATAGAAAGTCAGCAACGTGCTTGGAATTGTTCTGGAGTCGCAAGAGTGGACAGACTCCGGTGTCTGATTACCATAAGAGAGACCATAAGGTTGATGATGTATAAAAAAAATCAGCAACAGCAATCCCCAGATAAAAGTATGTCTCAGATAAATGTTAGCTCTATCCTTTTCTCTCATATGCCATTAGAAAGCGACAGCGATAATTTTAACTGATGGATAATTTAGTAACAAAAAAAGCAAAATATCAGCAACAGCAATCCCAAGATGTCAGATAAATGTTAGCACTGTTCTTTTCTATCATATGCCATTAGAAACTGATCAATAATTTTAAATGACGGATAATTTTATCTGTCGATTGAAAAAACGACCCTGGATACTACATACTTTTCGTATTGTACTAAATTGAAAACAGACTATGTAGTAAGTTGTACTTTTTAATTTTAAATAGTAATTCTTGTCGCTGAATTCTATGGTAAGAATTTAAGAGTGACGATATTGATAAATCTCATAAAGTGAAACATTTCGATACCTTTATAACCGACTTCAAAAAAAGGAGGTTCTGAATTCGGTTGTATGTTTTTTTTTTGAAGTCTGATACCTCAGAACTCCGTCGTTTATGAACCGATTTGGAAAATTCTTTCTTTGGTTGAAAGTATATGCTTCAAGGTTGGTCCTGTTCTTACTAGAATCCAGTTCTGATGATGGGGTCCATGAGGAACTGAGGGAACTCCTCAAAAATTCAAGGAAAACATGTACAAAAAAATATAGGGGAATATAATACAAAAATTCGATATTACATGTAATATTTAACAATATTATCAATAAAGGGTATGAGTATACCGATTTTAGTACTTTCGGTAACAAATCGAGCACTTGCATTCAGAATGTGTCTTTTAGTGGACGGGAACTGATGAAGAAGAACACGGGTGGTCATGCAAAATTCCTAGTGTTTCATGGTTAGCGCTACGATATTTCGATCAAGATATTGAAGCGACTATGACGAAGCCAATTTAAATGATCGTGATGTTATCATCAAGCTGATCTGGTAATTGAAGCCGGAAGGTAGGCAATGGAACTCCGTAATAAAACATTGTAGCTTAGCCGTGTTTGAGCTTATTGGAATCGTGGTGCACTCTGGTAATGATTCACTTAAAAGTGTGAAATAAATAAAAATAATTAATAAAAAATAATACCTAACCGACTCAAAAAAAGAACACTGGAAATAAAAATAATAATTGGCTAACTTGTAATAGCTCACTATGAGACTACTACGCTTCTTACTGAATAATATAGTCATATTGTAATATTGGAGTCGGTTTTTAATTTTTATTAAAAAAATATTTTGAAGGTAACCAATAATTAGATCTGGGATTATTCGATCGATCAGTTATTAAACATCGTTGCTTTATGAGATGATTTCCAAAAATATTGCAATGCACTTAGATGACACTAAATCAGATTTTTTTACAAATGCGCCGACGGTTGAGAGCGGTTTGATAATAAATGGATATTTCTTATAAGTTATCAACGTTCACATAATAAACATTTACGTTTACTTAATATCAGCCGTCTTGTCTTTGTCATAAAACCGCTTTAGACACCATTAATTATAACCAAGATAGAGATATCATGATCGGGACGTTATCTTGTATCAACTATCAGTAATCGCCCATTGTATACGAAACTGAATTAATAGCTGAATAGTTTCATCATATGCAAATCCATTTCCCCTCAGTTTACGAATAATATAAAGGTATATACATATAAACGTCTGTTTGAAGACTGTTAAGACAAAGGGGTCGAAAATGTTTAATTCACGTGCTTATTAGGTATCCACAGAATAGATTAAAGTGCCAAAGTACAGACGGTTCGCTCCCATAATTGTGACGTTAGCAGTTTACGCCTTATTACGAGAGCAAGATGACGTGCCCAAGTAACACAGCATGCTGAATAAAGTTTGAGTAAAAGCAATTCGCAAATGTTTACACCTCTTATCAGCAATAATCTCCATAATGTATTGTGTGAGTATAACCAAATTCTGAATAATATTCTCTTTAAATCTTTAATACCTATTTGACGCTATTAATTGATCAAGCGTATTATAGCATTTACGACTTAATCGGAAGCGGCTGCTGAAATCTAGAATTAATAATTCTATTATTAATATGAAAATGACGTAATATGTATAGTAATGTACCTATACCTATAATAGGTATTATAGGTATGTTGACTTGTGAAATACAATATTTTATGAATAAATAAATGAATGAATGAATTAAGCTTAGTAAAAGTTGTATTAAGTGGGTATCATACCGCAGTATTACTAAGCTATTACTGTGGTTATTAAGCTATTACTCAAACTTTACATCGCTGTCATACAGGCTAAAGAATTTAAAAATATGCCCAAATTGCTTGAATAACACCTGAATAGACATTTACTCAAACTTTATTCAACATGACCGTGTTACTTAGGTGAGAGAGGGTTGTCGACAGGTCAAATAAATATCCAATTAAATTACTTTAGTTCATAGGTAGGTAAAGTCGAAATACCCGTTATACTTACCCATGCTCAATCTCTAAAGTAAAAAACAAAAACGCCTTCTTCTGGAGCCTTTTTAACAAAACCCTCAAATCGATTCTCAAAATAATTCTGTGTCTGCTTACCATCAGGCAGAATGTATGATTATCTGTGCCATTGTCGTAGTATCGATAAAAAACTTGTGGTTCGGTTCCCCAGAATGCGCTGTCACAGTCTTTAGCGCACTGCCATCGTTCGTCTTGTTTAAAATTCGTCCCACTGCAACTCCAATATGCAAATGCCCAGCGACATTCGAATACAAAAAGCTCGAACGCGGTGGCAACGAGTAAATCAATCGATCAACGCCGGATATACTCGTAGGATGTCTTCTATATGTCTTCATTGTGTTCATTAGCGTCGGGAGCGGGCCGCGGTACGACCACACCTGCCTTCGGAATATGTCCGGCATTCCGCAAAAACCTTCTAAATGAATGCCCCTGGTTTTCGGTGCGCTCGGGTGGTAGGTACCTACCTACTTGTGCTTCGGTGTACCGCTCTTTGATGTCATATAAATATAAGTCGATTTACGAGATGGAAAGCATTTGATAATGTGTACTTTTTCGAATCAAATGATTTGATTATTTATTTTCCGATTTGTGTTAAATTTAACGGGGAAGTTGCTACGATCAAATTTTGGCAGTGGCGCAAGTTTGAATCTTACCTAGGGCAACATTCATGGCCGTGTAGTGCCGGGTTAGAATAGCACCACTCCCTTTCATTCCATAGGTGGTGTCCTACGAGTCGACTATGAGTACTGTGTTGACGTATGTTGTGGGCGACGAGCTGGCAAACTATCACTACACATTCGTATCACATTTTCGCCATCAAACCTACAAATGCTGAAAGGGGCACGGAAATTAAATTTCATGCGTTCTGCCTACACCTTTTGGGTATACAGGTATATGTAGGTATGTGGTTACATTCCATGCTACTGCATTATTTATTTGCATTTGAACTTTGTAAAATAATAATATATAAAATGCCAAGATTTGAAAACTAATGAGTCATTCAACATACTTCATTTCCTGACACTGTTTCATTCATTAGCTCAGTTCGGATAATCGGATTCATATCGGTACTTCAATACTTCAGTCAGACCAGTTCATGAATCACATCGCTTACCTATTTATTCGCTCCCAGAGTGACATAGACGCCATGATTGAATGAATGACTACTGATATCATTACCCAATCTATAATACCGTATATGGTTCTGTTGAGCTACTGAACTAAACTGAACTAGTGAACTAAATGAGTACTTCATCGTGAAGGAAGGAATCTTTTCTTATTAGTGACAAATTTTGCGCAGAAATCGTTACGATTACGATAGGATTAGTAAAACTGCAATTTATCATTGTTTCCACGAGAAGTTGACAGCTCGGCACACACGTTATGAGTATCGGTGCATTTTGAACGGTACAGTCCGGTTATAAGGATTTTTAGTAGCGTGTGTGGCAGGCAGCCTTAAATGCCATTTCAAAGTTGCAAAAAACTTGTGATAATTTTCAAATGTAGTTTTTTGCTACTTTTAAATTGCACTTATCTCTTTTGCATAGAAAGACAGGTTCTCATTTAATTATATCCTAGTAGACTTCTTATTAATCTCCAGCGTACAATTAATAGGTACGAAACCGTATTGTCCAATAAAATGACGCGCTCATTAGTGATTCCTCTTCAGTACCAAACCGAGGCGTATAAGCGTAAGAAGTATAAAAACACAATAGCACAGAATTGGTGCCGTCACAACGCGGCTATTATGCTGTTAAATACTCTAATTATAGATCAAACTCCGTAACCACAAAGGCTTCATCTCGCACACCGATTTTTGACTTTTGTGTCGTAAAAAGTAGTATGGGAGCGGTTGAGTAGCGGTTTTTAAATTATATGAAGGTTCCGCATAACACCGCTCGGCACACAATGGAGGAAACCTCTATTGTCTTCTGAAATGGATACATGTTTCAGTTCAGATTAGGATTAATTTCGATTTAATTAGTAGCTTAGGCCTAGCTCTACACACAATACAAGTTAGTGGTATAAGCTATTGTAGCCTAGAGGTTGGGAAATGCGTGTATCAAATTTAACTATTTGCGGTATCGGCAATATTTAGTAGCCAACTCCATTTTCCTCTCATTCACTGCCGAAGTGGCCAGTGTCGAGCCGTAGGACATATGTACAGTCGAATTCATTAACCTGAACCTTTGAGAACGCACTTATAGCGTTCTCAAAGGTTCAAAAATATATGAACAACCTTATGCCAATAAAAATAATGTCGTGTTCACATATTTCTGAGATTTACGAGGTACGACAAACGTTTTCAATAAGCCGGATACCTCATACAAGCAAGTGCAGGAGAATGATATATTCTGGCCGTATATGGAGCTAAGTAAACCGAAAAAAATGGTAACGAATTACGATACGTACATTTCAACAAATACGTTGGTCTGAAGAACAAGCACGGTAATATTATCAAAGGTACCACCTACTTCAGCTGCAGTTCGTCAACATTCAATGCGTACTTTACATCAAGTTTAACTATGTATTTATTTATTTATTTAATCTTTATTGCACAAAAGAAACCTTATAGTACAAAAGGCGAACTTAATGCCGTATGGCATTCTCTACCAGTCAACCTTAAGGCGAAATGATTAATTAAATTATTTTAATATTTTTTTAATTATGGTGAGGAAACGCTTTAAATCCAGAAAATTGAAAGAAATATTATTATATTTTTTATTTAATCTTTATTTTACAAAAGCAACCTTATCGTGCAAAAGGCGGGCTTAAAGCCGTATGGCATTCTCTACCTTGATCACGCATATATATCTCGAAGTTACGAGCTATGCAGTGGGCACTGAAAAAAAATACCCTGTAGCTCCAAACAAAGCTGTGGAAAAAGATGTGGATGTGGGCTGGATTGCGTTGGTCCACCATGTGCAAATATTGTCAGGGCGTTAGTTACTTCAACAAGACTTTACAAAATATTGATACGTTACTGACCTGCTTAAATTAAATTCATAAAAATATTGTTTTCGGTGTATTAAATGTTTCATTTTTGTTAATAGCTGATTTTTTGTAATATTTGTCGCACCACCTTCCAAAACTCTAACTCGTATCGAAATGAATGTAGGAACATATTTGTAAGTAAATAATTTAATAATAAATAATTAGATCTTTAACCATTTTCTCTTAGTTTTTATAGTTTTCCTGAAAATTGAGAAAAACTATAAAACGGGACTCTTTTCAAGGGAGGGGTGAAGCGGAAGGTTGAGGGGGCGGGAGAGTTGTGTATTTTACTGTAGCTGTACTCTCATAGCAGTTGTTTTAATAGTAGATTGTATGACAAGGGTCTAAAATGAGCCATATTACCACGAGATAGTTATTTTCCCGAACAAAGTGAGGGAAAATAGTTCGAGGGGTAATATGGCTTTTAGACCAGAGTTATAAACTCTACTTTTCACTTCGATTGCGAGAAAATAAATAAACAAAGGTTAGCCATCCTAAATTAACAATTAATTCCACGGCGAACTTATATGTAATTTGGCAGCATATTTTTTTTCTAAACTGCTTTCATGCTTTGACACACAAAATAGACACCGCGGTTCGCGCGCAAAAAAGCTAACTCACCTTCCATTGAGCGCTTCAAAGCGTTGCTCGAACGAACTACTTAATCACTTTTTTAATTATTGTGAAATAGGGACTACTACAAACTTAATCTTTACTCTTTAGAGAAATGAATTCTGTTTTCTGATTGGTCGATTTTAGTAAAGCTGTATTCTGGTTTGTTAACACCCAATACCAAATATTTTTTAAAGAGTTAAATTAGTGATTTGTGATTGGTGGATTTAATAGGTGAAGTATTATTGGTCTAAATTGAATGTTTTATAAATCATAAATATGTATTCATATTTTCCCTAGGGGTTAAATGTACTACTTTAGCCCCGCTTGACAAGTCTAATATGACACACTTTTCGAGCATAAGAAGTGAAAAAATAATAATAATTTTGCCGCTTAAAACCTAGAATGAATCCACTACTGTACTTTAGAATTACGATTTGAAACGGGATATTTACCATGTATATTTGTATTTTTGAGTTCCCGATATTTCTGCACTGTTGCAAGCGCCATTAATAAATATACATGGTAAATATCCCGTTTCAAATCGTAATTCTAATGTAAATGACCATGTAAGCTTGAAATCACTACTGTACTGTTTGAAAATTACATTGATTTGTTTCTTTCAATATAACCTCTTTTTTCTAGAGTAATGGCGTAACATTGTAATGAAAGAATGCACAAAGATGAAAACATTGAAATCACAACATGCCTACGGAAGTCACGAGTGCATGCGGTTTGCGGTTTTTTGCTTTAAAGTGAGTAAATTAGATGGAAAGAGAACATCCATTCGGCAAGTGCTTTGTATTATGAAGCAAGAACGATATTCTTTATATTAATACAATAACAGTAACACAAGGATAATAATGAATACTTACAGGATGTCCTTCGCATTTCATCTGCTTTTGAAGCATTCACTAGTTCAGGAATAAACTGCTGCTGTCGATTATATATTAAAAGTAAAATAAAATCATCAAGGATAGCGCATGAATACGAAGGGAATAGTTCTGAATGTAGCAGGCGAACGATTGAGGCAGAAACCTTACGAGTAAGAAATAATTGAGGGGAGCGAAATTGGTATGTACAGTTAGCATTAAAAGTAACTACATAAATGAAGAGCTCAAAATCTCTTATTCCATTACAATAAAGACTTTTGAACTCTTCATATGCATCTGAATCGCCAAGAACACAACACCATATTGGTGTACCCAAACTCCTTATACACAAGGCAGACATGTTTCTATTGGCATTATTGTTCTTTAGCCACTACTTGCTTTTTGGGTACACCTATGTGGTGTTGTGTTCATGTTCATGAGTAGGTAAGGTGGCCAGAGCTTCCGAGAATGCGTTGTGTTGATAATAGTGACCTGTAGTCTTGCATATGTCTCTAGCTGTGAACACAATGAATCCTGAAGTTAATAAAGAGTCGGTAACTCGCTTGTGATTCTTCTGGAGTTGCAAGCATCCATAGGCCGTGGTATCTATTTACAATCAAGTAGACCGTAAGCTTGTACAACTATCGTATAAAAAACTGGCCAAGTGCGTGTCGAACTCCACACATTTATCTACTCAACGAGCTCTAAACAACGATACCCCACTCGATGGGGAAGGTCTTTTTTTTCACGCCCCCTTTAGGTGTATGGTAGCCTTAAAACATTTAAACATATTTTTTGATAATTTGTAGGGCTTTGGGTCAACAAGATGTAGGACCGGATTTGTGGGACTTTGGGTCAACAATATATGTACTGTGAAAATTTGAAGACTGTATAGTCGTATAGCTCCAACCGTTCGGCTGTAAACCTGTGTGACGGACGACGGACGGACGCGTGAGTGACAGCAATAGGGTTCCGTTTGGACCATTCGGGTAATATGGAACCCTAAAAAAAGTAAGATTCTGATTACAATAATAGATGATGGCACTGTATATAGGTAGTGCCATCATATATCTTTTTTTTTCTTCTGAGATAAATCACGCTGGTTTAAGTCGTTAACGAATCGCTCCAGCTTGTCTGAAGGAGGTTATTCTGCACGACATTTAACCTGCGTTGTTAAGAAAATAACCCGTGTTATCAGCGTTACTATTTACGAGGGCAACTATTCACCTTAACTCTAAGCACCAGCGGGTAAGCCATAAACGTAGTCAACCGTCCATTTTCCCGATATCGCGACTACGGACAGACACGCAGGCCTTTTCAGCTAATACTTGGAAAAGATTTAAAGAACTCTATTACGATGATCTGACTTGAGTATTATGTATTGTCTGTTTAGGTTCAGTTTTGTTTGTGCTGTAGGGTTTGTTAATGAGGTTGGGTCGGACGGGTATGTATTAGCATAACGACCCACGCGCCCCTTAACGCAGCAAGCTTGGTCACGCTGACCCCCGACGCTGCTCGCAATTTCCCTCCTTCGTGAAAAGTGTTGCGACTATGTAAAAATTTACTTGATATTTAAATACGTTGAGGCAATTTGGAGAGAGTATACCTATGGTAATGTTTGTAGTTGTAAAGAAAGAGAGCACTTAGGTACATTGTAATTATCGTCTGTTAGTTTTTTTTGTAAGAACATACTAAATTTAGATACGTGAAATCCATATAGGTACGTATAAATAATTTCTCAGAAAATAACTTGAACAAAATGTTTCATGTTCATGGTCTGGCAAATATTCATTTGCAACAAAATAAAACAATAACATAAGTTACGGGTACCTATGGAATAAGTTACCTTTATAATAAGCACGTAACTATTTATTTTAGTCTAATATGTTTTAAATTATGATTACTTATAAACCGGTTCTCGATTTTAACTATACTCTGTTGTGAACGTCTACGCAACAGCAGCAAATAATCGAGCCAATGACATACATCAACGTCGTGTCCTGCCCAAAAAACTCGCATTTCACGTAAATCCAATTTGTGCGGGCCCGAAAGGGCGACCCGTGGCGGCTGTAATTATTCACGTGTTATGACATCTCATTTGCATATAATCGCGGTCCCCGATGCGTGAGGCAACAATAAGCCGGCGTAGGCCATTCACACGAACACACTCTATCAAGATCGGAGTGGGCCTATGAAAAAGCCACTTTATTAAAATATAAGCTACCTAAGATGCTTTGTGAATTTTTTCTCGTTGCGTCGTTACTTACCGGTTTGCTTTCTGTTGTAATTAACGATATTAAATACCTGAGTTTTTACTTACTGATTAAAACTGTATTTTCAGGCCTGGGATACCTATCTTCTAATCACTTCTATTTTTATTAACACCTGCCACAGGCTTCGCTTGTGTTTAATACCGAACGAGAATCCGCAAATAGACCAAATCAAAATTAATCCAAATGCATTGAAATCCCTTGCTATTTCATAGACCAAATAATGTTGTACATTCAAGCTAGTACAAAAATATGTATCGAAATTAATCTCATAAATTACCAAAACATTCACCGACATAAGAGACATGGGACATCTTTTATGCTATAATATTCCATGTTATTGCACTTGGCTATACCACGAAAGACAAAAAAGATGTCCATACAAGGTGACCGTTTTTGCCCTATAAGATCTAGATTGTGTTGCATAGAGGGTTAATTTTCATCAGTTTCACGCTATAGAAGGGTAGCGTAGTTAGTATTGGAAAGCCGCGTGGGAGAGCCATTCACGAGCAACAGCAACATTTGCATGGGCTGCACCGTTTAACGCATATCTATGCATATCGCGCGAAACCCATTGTGGCCAGTGCAGACCGCGAAGCGAGCAAAATCGCCCCCATTATTTGCGAGACGGTGGAGCGATGGTGTAAACATTAAATGGCTTGCCTAAAATATCACTAAAATATTTTTTGTGATATTTTAGGCTATTTAGGTTATTAATATTTAATTGATCTGAATTCTTTGAGAGATTAATATTTTATATTCATGTTTGTTCAAAATATGGAGAATAATATAAATATGGAATCGAAATATGGAGATGTAACTTTCAAGAGCATGCTATTTTCAAAAGTTTTGAAATAAGGATCTAATCTTATAATTTATGCAAAATATGTATTTATTCTCTACTACGTGGTTAAGTATTTCATACTTTAAATTTTTATGATTTGGTATAGAGACACCTATTTATATGAAGATATCCTAGCAAAGTCTTCAAACTTGTTAATATATGATTATTCCGTTTAAACCAAAATTAATAGGCCCACAGCTCACTTTATTTCACGTCACCCATGGATAAATTTTTCTGCCTGATATTATTGCTTAAGGATAACGAAGGAGTTTCTACCTAAAATGTCTAATTCCGAATTTCGGAAAATCTCGATAATTACTAATTTCTATCAAACAGGGCAATCTATTAACATTACTTTTTGCTGTTATTTTTTTTCTTATTGCTGAATTAAGCAAAAATGATTCAGTTTGACAGAAATTTGTTATTTTTGGAATTACCTGAATAAATCTTAAATAACATAATATTCGTATTTCTGGATCACCTTAACGCCAATGTACCTACAAACGACAAGGGTTTAAGGACTAAGTGCAAGGCTTATAATTTATTTATATCCTTCGAGCAACTTACACGGTCACTTTATTTCATTCATCATCATCATCATCATCATTTCAGCCGAAAGACGTCCACTGCTGAACATAGGCCTCCCCCAAGGCTCGCCATTTAGACCGGTCCTGTGCCGTTCGTTTCCACCGGATTCCCGCGACCTTCACCAGGTCATCACTCCACCTTGTCGGAGGCCTACCGACAGCTCGTCTTCCGGTGCGTGGACGCCACTCAAGCAGTTTCTGACCCCATCGACCGTCAGTTCTGCGAGCAATGTGCCCTGCCCACTGCCACTTAAGTCTCGCAATTTTGAAGGCTATGTCGGTGACCCCAGTTCTACTACGGATAACTTCATTCCTAATTCTATCACGCAGAGAAACCCCGAGCATAGCTCTTTCCATTGCTCTTTGGGTGACCTTGAGCTTTCTTATGAGGCCCATCGTTAGCGCCCATGTCTCGGATCCATATGTCATCACTGGCAACACACACTGGTCGAAGACTTTTGACTTGAGGCACTGCGGTAAACTGGACGAGAATACACTGCGAAGCTTCCCGAACGCTGCCCAGCCGAGTCGGATTCGACGAGTGATCTCTTTCTCGAAGTTGGACCTACCTAACTGGACTGTTTGTCCCAGGTATACGTACTCGTCAACAACTTCGAGCGCCGAGCCGCCGATTATTACGGGAGTTGGTACGACATGGGCATTAGACATGACCTTCGTCTTGTCCATGTTCATTTTCAGACCAACTCGATCGGAAACTCTGCTGAGATCAACGAGCATTGTACTGAGGTCCTCCATGGTCTCAGCCATGACTACAATGTCGTCAGCAAATCGAAGGTGAGTGATGTACTCGCCATTTACGTTGATGCCTCGTCCTTCCCAGTCCAGAAATTTGAAAGCATCCTCCAGTGCAGCGGTGAAGAGCTTCGGAGAGATCACATCTCCTTGTCTGACTCCCCGCTGCAGTGGAACAGGCTTTGTTTCCTGGTCCTGTAGTCGGACGGACATGGTGGCGTTTTCGTACAGGCACTTCAGGACTTCGATATACCGGTAGTCAACTTGGCACCTCTGGAGAGACTGCAGTACAGCCCAAGTCTCGATCGAATCGAAGGCTTTCTCGTAGTCCACAAATGCTAAACAAAGTGGCAAGTTATACTCTTCGGTCTTCTGTATAACCTGCCGCAAGGCATGTATGTGGTCTACGGTACTGTAGCCTTTTCGGAATCCGGCTTGTTCGGGAGGCTGGAAGTCGTCAAACCTGCGCGCGAGACGGTTCGTGATGACTCTCGAAAACAGCTTGTAAACATGGCTCAGAAGTGAGATGGGTCTATAATTCTTCAGCAAAGTGTTATCGCCTTTTTTGAAGAAAAGCACCACCACACTTCTGTTCCACGCTTGCGGCGTTTTCCCCTCGTGAATTACAGAATTAAACAGCGTCTGAAGGGCTCTGAGGACAGGTTTACCGCCCGCCTTCAGGATATTTCATTAGAATCAGATAAAAATGTTCTTATCTGCAGTTAAAACCTACGCCTTTATCAAACTAATTAAACCAGACAAAAGACGTTTTTGCAAACCGTATCGTGTGGTAACGCATCTACTTTCAGCCAAGACAAACGTGTGTCAGTAGAAACCGTATGTGAAATGACGATTAAGAACAGTTGTAAGTAGCCTTTGTTTGATCTGATGATAAGCCGGCTTATTGTGCTGGCAGATAGACGTAGCCAGATGCTGAACATGCACCTATCGATGCCGTTATGCGATATTTGATTTTTCCCATTTAAGGCTTTTCCATCGTAAATTACTTATTATATAAAAAAGAGTCGTTTTGTAACCATTTTATTCATGAACTATTACAATTTGATTACCTTTTAAATAATATAATAAATAATCTACAAGATCTATAGTAACGTGGTTTTACTCAAATAGCATGTTAATAAAAATAAATTAGTGAAATTAATTACTGCATATTTATTGGAAATACAAATACCTACACTTCATTTGAAAAAAAATAAAAAATAACTGTAATGACGGACTGGATGAATAACTTTCTTTAAAT
Organism: Epiblema foenella; assembly: GCA_963556455.1. NCBI lineage: Eukaryota > Metazoa > Arthropoda > Insecta > Lepidoptera > Tortricidae > Epiblema > Epiblema foenella. Next base: position 10,697,724 of record OY747099.1, on the reverse strand, counting down.
GATGGCCTGATTTGACAAAAATCTTGTTTAATGCCGATTTTTGGTTTAATATTTTTGTGTTTTAATACAATTTCCGTAAGAGCGGTCAAAATATCACTAATACATGCTTAGCTTAGACGCAGAAGCGAGTTGTAAGTATAATTGGTATATTTTTATATATAGCATTGATATTTCTTAATTTCAATTGTTTATTAGGTAAGTACGAAAGATTAGCATTTTTGAGTGGCTAATACCGCAAGGTTTTTTGTGAAATTGTTATCGTTCTATTGCCCGTTAGTTTGTATTGTGTCCTGTTTATCTTTTGACTTGATGAGTTTGTCCGAGTTTGCCTAAAGAGGTGACAAAAATCGTTAAGTAAAGGGGCATGTTTGGTTATTAGATATTCTATCTTCAAATGTCATATAACTATAAAGTTGTAAGTAAGTCACTAAAAATTACGGTACTAAACGTTTTGGCGCACTTTCATACTGCTTACTATTTTTTTCGTTCGCACTAACGTGGTATTTCAGAGGATGTCATATTGTTCGCTACAGCTATATAGACTATGCATAGGGTTTAGATAAACTGACTAGTCAAAAGTGAGCCTCCTCGTCTGTCAAATATTTAAAACATAAGAAGAGCTGAAGTTGATGAAATAAAAAGCAATGCTTCGGGGCTCACTTTTGCAACAAAGTTTCTATCTAGGTACTTAAGGCCGTGTAATGAATAATATAGCGTTCTTTGAAACGCCGTCCTGACCAGATTAGAAAACAATAGGACTGAAATTCAGATATATGATTCTTGACTAAGTATATGGTTGTTTTTCTGAATGGAGCCGAAACATGATTGCTTATTATTTTCTCGATAGAAAAAGTTCCAAAGTTGAGTTGTTATTTTTTATTTTTTCCTCATCCTACTCAACAATAGGTACATTTTAAAACAACACCGCCAAATTAAAATTATGACATAAGTATATCTCTTACACGGGGGGCGTGGCTTAAAAAAATCGAGAAAACCCCTTAAGTTTATCTTTGAATCGAGGTCTTAAATCTAATTAAATTCTGCAGTCGCTGATATCATCACAGCTCGTTACCTAATTCGAATAGCTCTCAGACCTGTTTATTTCTCCGAGGCATTGTTAGTTTTCGGTTCGCACCGTTACCTAATTATAAACCGTTTGATAATTGCTGCTTCTTAATTGTGTGGGAAAGGATAATGAGTGCCGGATTTTATAGTTACAGGGTTACAGTGAACTATGTATCAATAATAAATGGAATTGCGCACCGTCTCGCGTATGTATTTACAAAAGGAACAAAATTACATAGAAACGTAATTTCTATAATAGCCATTTACGTACGAATATGAAACGTTCCCATTTGAAGAATGGAAACATTTCATATTTGTGCCAATGGACATAACGTAACGACTTGGCAATTAAAACCGAAAACAAATGAATTGTGTCAGTAAAATTTGTAATTTCTAAATTGGCGTGTCCGATGAGCGGGTGCCGCCTTAATGGGGGACTGCGCCACATAAGCTCGTATTTACATACCGAGCCGAGCGTCAGTTGCTGGGCTCTTTTTCTGTTAATGTATGTAAATGGGAAACAATTAGGCGAGTTAAAACACGGGGTAGGCAGTCTAGGCAAGAGCGAGCCCCTTCCGACGCCATATGTTGGTGGGCGGGCGGGGGCTCGCTGGTATGTTATCATACAGTTTTTATGAAGGGTAGTTTGGCTGGATAAAAATATTCACGTGAATTTAAGACACGAACGTAGTAGGTACATCCTGTTTTTTAACACGCTTCGAAGGTGGTTCGCAATTAGTTGTTTTTGATGATTTGGTGTTATAGGTAGGTAGGTACCTAAACTTCTCCAAATTATATTTTACTAAACAGTTAAAATTCCATTAATTAGTATTCTACTACGTGAGTGATGTGGCAGGCTCGTCGTGGACTCATCCTGTGGCAGGATTCCCGAAGAGTTGGAAACGTCACCCAGTGTGACAATTAATACACAAGTTTTAACCGTTTAGTAAAATATATCAGTAGTTTTAATCATGACTCCAGGAAGTGTACATTCAAATACTTCTGCAAATAACTAACCTAACCAATTTTGCTTGATTTATATTAGGAAAGTGCTAAGTTTAATTTTTGTTCCCTTTTTAATCTATGAGCTGTTGGGCGATCGTGTAACTTTTTCTAATGCGCATGGAGAGACACATAAATTCTGTCATTTGTTGAAGGTGCTTAAAGATTTTTCGAAAAATCATGAAAAATATATGAAACTGTTGCTATAGACATTCTAGAAATCTGCCTGACTTTTAAATAACAAAGAACAAATTCATAAACATTTTTTTACTAAGTACCTATCTGAGAAAAAATTAGATTTGCCTGCCAAAATTTATAAGAATGAAAGCTTTTAAATTTATAAGGAAATTCAATATAAAGTGTACCTAATGTTACACTTTTGATACGGGGTGGGACATGGGATGGTAAATTTTAAACAGCTAGTTAAGATTTTTTTTTTTTTTAAAAACAGCTTCTATCCACACCTTATCCTACCGTAACCCGCTACCCTACGTTTACAAAATTTAGGCCTCGGCTAGGCGGCAGAGCATTAAGGGCTAGTGGGGTGCTGGTGAATCGGCCAATTACTGTCGCTTTCTGTTATAGGGAAAGTTAACACTTGGGCGCCGTACGTTTAGGAACAAGGAATCGCTACCGACCTCGACATCGGTGAGCTACCCGTCAATAATGGAGGTATCCCGGACGCTGTCTCCTGTGCCTCGCGAGAATCAGCTCCACCGTCTCGCACTGGCAAACCAGCAGGGCCGCGAACCACCCGCAGTTGCACAATAGGTCACGTCACTTGTAGTGGGGTAACCAAAGACCCTCGATCCGACATCTTGAAAGAAGGGTAAAACCCCTAAATAAAAAAAGAGCCTGCTTTGCGGTCATAATGAGAAATCTCGCGTCATCACTGCGTCAGGAACAGGCGAGTACATACCCCAGGAGACGATAATCCTTGCACGGATGAGTGCGTGGAAGAGCTTTCGATCCCGGGGCTCTTGGGAAAGCAATGTCAGCCGGTGCTGGCCAGGCACGGCGATATTCTCCTGCAAAATACCACAAGCTCCAGTTAAAGGGAACAAAACTGAGATATTCAAACTACAACTTTGAACAAAATACTTACGGATTCCTGTAATGGAACCGAGTTAAAATATTTGGGACCTCTGTCCGATAAAAAGAGATTCTGAGCAATGACAGTTCAATTGTCAGCTCTTGACAGGAGCGAAACCTTGACAGATGAAAATCTACGAAACGCACAAATTAACCAACACGAACCCACTATAAATTTAGAAAACTGTTACAGAATATAAATAAAGATTGTAAACGCCTTCCTGAAACGAGAGATAATGAAATTGAAATTTTAAATAACGACCAAACGCCTAATAAGACTGAACTAGGGTACCTAAAGACCCTTTTAAATAATAGCAACTCTGTAACTTACTTTTTTCTTAAACCTCGGACAGATTGTATACGGCCAAGGGAGTTTGCCTATCAGCCCGGTAGTCGATGAATAAAAAAATTAGTTAATCGATTTATCGATTATAATAAATTTATTAAAAAGTTATTTAATTTAAAAAAGGGGGGGTAGGGGGTTTGAAAAATATGTGTTGCACTAATCAATTAGGTACCTATTCTCAACAATATTTCTTCGCTATATAGAATGAATAGGTGGGTCATTCTACTTTTTCATGACCAGTTTTCTATTACAAAAAAAACTATGATATGTATTGAATTAGTGTACAAAAATAGAATTTTGAAATAGTATGTACCTGAACCCAATAAAAGGATTTTGTAGATAAAAATACTTAAATATTAACATATTGCTGTAAAAGATGGGTAACACAGTGGTAAAAACCATTTTTTCGTACAAATGGTGATACATCCAAGGACCACTGAGTTACTCGATTTATAGATATTAGCTGTGGTTCGTTAATTACCAAAACTATCGGAAGTGATGCTGCAATTACACCTCTTTTTTTAAATAACAATACAAAACTATGAAGTGAGGGTCAAGTATTTCAAAATCTGCATTAAAAAAAAGAAAATTATGTACATGAAAAAGTAGAATGGCCTAGGTATTATTATGCTTGATATATTACTACAAACTAGTTATTGTACACATATACAACAACATCTAGCTTGTTGATAGCTTATGTACTAGGAATTCGTGATACATTATTCTTACTTCCGAATGTTGAAGTAGTCCCTTTTGTTCTACGATTTTGTTCACATCGTAGGACAAACCGGACAAAAAAATTTAGTTGATAGCTTGTGTACACTAGGAATTCGTGATACATTTCTTACATTCTCCCCCAAGGCTACGAATAAAAGCTACAAATACAATACGTATACACATGATAGTACCACCAGAGTGGAGGTCACGCACACAACAATATGTCATGTAATGACAGCCACATTTTGAAATTACTATTATTATTTTTTGGTGAAGTTCAACAGTGACTTGCAAGGTAGCTATACCAAAAAGTTTCATTAAACTATTTTGTTATATATAACGAATACAAAAATACATCAAATTCAAACAAAACAGAAAATAATTTTTTTTGATCTATTATTCTATTTAAATATTCGTAGATACCGTGTCCAATAGTTTGATGTGACACCAGAAATTATTGAGATAGTAGGAAAGATTTTACAATAATATTACCTACCCGTTGCCTTTCCGTTAGTGTTGTGTCATACACAGATTTAGGTTCGCGTATTTCCTGTGGACACAATTAAAGTTAAGGGCCATAAGAGCAGGTATGCCTACTTTTTAATTACCAATACACATAAACAGCCTCTTCGTTTCTATAAATCTATAAAAAAAAACATAACTTACATACACAATTGGCGTTTTCTGTTGACCGCAGAAAAAGCCATAATTGTTTTTTTTACCTGTTTGGAGTTTATCGATTTTGTGTAAGTACCTAAGGTAGGTATATTCTTATTTTTATTGGTCTTTTCACAAATGAACATATAGATCCTTTTGTCAATTAAGAGTTTGATCAAATTTCACTGAGGTATTTCAGCACCCGACCAAATCGAAATTGTTTGAATTCCGAGATTATTATACAATTTTGACGTTTAATGCTTATTCTTGTTGGGCGAATCCCACCTGAACAAGATTAGAGTTATTCGAAGATTAGCGTAGGTAATTTATACTAAGTATAATATTGATGTAAGTACCTTAACTTTAAAATAAATTCTTAATCTTGTATTGCGCGAATCGGCCTTATGTACCTAGTGATTTAAAAATTGTTGTATAGTGTTTTATTAATGTAGAGAAATGGTTTGTCGGAGTTTCCTATTTAAATTCCTTTAGATTTTTAAACCCTTGCATTTTTATTTTTTTCGTTTAACCTACATATTATGTGTAGTTTTAGGCTTTAGAATAGTCACTTACAAATGACAAATCATGGCCTATTTGATTTTATTAAAATGGTCTGTTAATAAACATGATTTAAAAACTTAACTGATTTAAGTCTCATTTAAGTAATTTATCCTACGGGTGTGCTAAAAGGTTCTTTTATGAATAATTAGAATTTGCGTTAGCGGGTGTCGGCGGGAGTGGCCTGCGCGGCGACGCCCCGAAGCGCGCCCATTGGGCGGCGCGTCGGTCATTGCTTGGGGACACAGTACCGGTAATCGATAAAGTTCTCAAACTTTTGGAATGTTACTAGTGACCATGACTAATTTGGGCTGACGGGGTTTTGATGTGTTAGGTCTATTCGATCTAACAGAAGCATGGATTAAACATGAAATGAAATAATATGTTGTTGTTTGGTGAAATCCTGCCTCAGTAGTTTAATGCATTAAACTTCGTCGTAGAGTGAATAGGGTCGGTAGGTGGGTTTACGGCCTGTTAATTTTATGCACCAGTTTGCGGCCACTTGGATGAGTTGATGAACTGAAAGGATATTTTCTTGCTTTTTTAATATATTCCCATTCAATAAGCTACTAATTAAAACGCCTACGACTCACTATTTCTTTAGGGCATGTAAAAATGTAAATATCTTTGATGGAAAAAACTTCGTTCTCCAGAAGGCCGCAAACTGACGCAGGCCGCATAACTGGCCTAGCGGCCCTATTAGGGACTGAAATACATTTACCTAAGTACATGCGGTTCGCTTTAACTTATGCATCATTCACTGTGGTTCCTTTATTTATAAGCGATATTCTATTTATGATTTGCAAACCTCTTGATGACACCGGTAATCGATAAATGTTACAAATACCGTTACTAATTTTGGCCGACGGAGTTTTTACGTATTAGGCCGACTCGACCTAACAGATAAAAGGACCTAACCCGAGGTTAAACGTGAAAATAGTACCTAATATTCAAATAATTATTATTCTTGTTGTATTTTTTATCGATAATTGTAGTGAATGTATGAGAACGTATAATTATTTATATAGGTAACTTCCCTTCGCTTTAAGGTGCGTCATTCACTTGGAATGGTCACAACAATTCTTATTGATTTCATTCACTCTAACAAAACAATATAGGTACCTATTACAAACGTATGTATAGTCTATCTTGAAACATTAAAAAAAATCATAATAAACCAAAAGGATGTATCTCACAAACTGATATTAAAGACAACCCGATTAAGTCAATCGTGTAGAACGAGGGGCTGAGTGAGAATAGTTCTTTCTCTTTGTTCTACAGGTAGGTGTCAGATCATATGTCGCCGCCTGGGTGGTCCGAGATATATAGCACAAATATTTTGAGCATTATAATTTAAATGGGCACTGCGCGGGCCGGCAAGGCATTGTCGGCCCGAAGCACGTCGAATGTCGCGTGTCACTTGTTTTACTCACACCATTTTTTCCGGAACCCGCCGCGGAGAAACATCGTCTTTTCGGGTGTGCGTTCTCACTCTGAAGCTTGTTTAAGCGGCGAAAGCGGTAGGTCAAGATAGTGTGGTTTTCTGGCATATGGCGCGCGACGTGTAGAATCTCGATTGCAGTGGCAATGGGTGAGGTGCCATTGTGCTCATAAGGTGACACATTCCCATTGTTATTGTCGCGCTGTGAATCGGGTGTTAATGAGAATAGCCTATACTAATGCGTTTTTGTTCACAATTTATTTCGACTTCTGTCTTTTTTTGTATTTTTTCACTTATGTTATTTCGAAAGTTACAATAAAAGTAGAATAAATTATTTGTAGCCAGTGAATACCTACCTACAACCTGAACATTTTTTTTGAGAATTGGTTAGTGATAGAGACTATTGGTAGGTTAGGATGGTAATTATAGTTATTCCTAATTAAAATTATATTTCTTGTCTCTGCTTCAGCTTCGACAAAAAATGCTTTCGTATTTGCGAATTCCGGATTTCCGGTTGTTCTCGGTCACAATTTTCAACCGATTTTCGTGAAATGTTGTGAACAGGTTCGGTAATTATAAAGATTTTTTTGTCGAGTCAGTTTTTAGAAATTTTTATAAACAACTTTTTATTCCGTAATTTGTAAGTATCTGCGGGGGAATTTCAGTTTGTTCTCCTCTACAGGTCGCATTTTTCCACTGATTCCCTTGAAATATTGTGTGCAAGTTTGATAACTATATAGTATATTTATGTCAAGTCAGATTTTGGAAAAATAAACTAGCGTTGTCTACATCAGCCTCACAGAGCCACAGTTAATACCTTGTTCATAAAACCATATAGTACATAGATGGGCCAATGGCTCACGATTACAGACGAAATATAGTTTTCTATTACTCACATAAATTTTAGATGCAGTATAGAATTAAAGGAACCAAAAATTGCTTGTGTTAGTGAACCAAATGGGCATCGCGTATTACAATAAGTAGGGTGGCTAGGCCAGTTACGCGGCCTGCGTCAGTTTGCGGCCTTCTTAAGAACGAAGTTTTTTTTAATTAAATATATTTACATTTTTACATGCCCTAAAGAAATAGTGAGTCGTATTTGTTTTAATCAGAAGCTATTGAATGGGAATATATTACAAAAGCAAGAAAATATCCTTTCAGTTCATCAACTCATCTAAGTGGCCGCAAACTGGCGCATCAAATTAACAGGCCGTAAACCCACCTACCGACTCTAGTTATTCTTAGCCCGAATGTGTCTCAACAGAACGTCTGGAATAAAGATAATTAAATACCCAAATTAACGCAATAGAGCCCTAAGTACATCAATCATCTAGTAATTGGTAGGGAACGTAATGAAATAAACACATGAGATATGCGAACAGCAATCATCGTATCGTTGTATAACTGCTAGGCATAACTGCTCGCAATTAAGGTCTGCCATTTAATGTATCAATAGCGATACATAATTACATTCCACTAGAAACACATGTTAGGTTAGGACAGGCTCCGCGAAACACAGTGTATTATTACGTGCAGACGACAAAACCATTTCTAATTATGCTAAATTGTTGCTGTTGGTATAGTCAACAGCAAAATTAAGTTAACAGTTTTGTACCTTGTCACAGTGGGATAAGGTGGCAGAAGTTTGGTGTTAACTTACTTACATTTGACGTGTACTGTATGTGTACCTTGGTTATAAATAATAAAATACATATTTCAAGATTTCTAGTAAATCACCGCCCTTTAAATTAGGGTTTTCCCAGTTCCCATTTTCAGGGGTAAGATTATACAAATGCACAGACTTCTTCTTACAATTTAAAAAATACGTGTTTCAGGTTTAGAAAAACAAAATATTGGACGTGTAGAGTTAGCAGTTGGCTCTAACATGAGATCTGATAACTTTTTGACAGCGCGAGCCATATGGTCTCGTCTTGGCAACATTTTATATCAAAATGTGACGATCGCTGAACAGTCACTGAATTCCATGTTATGCGGCTTTTAATAGTGAAAAGTACATACAATGTGCAAACGTATCCTTCATTATGTTGCCACTGTTACCTGTAAGCCATTGCTCTATTTTATACTTAGTTACGTTGCAAGATAGGTGCAATGTACATGTCCTCCGCTAAGGCGGCGTCAGATAAAAGTCGGCGAGTGTCCAATGTATAAATAAATATATTCATTAGGCGACACCCACGCTGTATCTCGGTATTAAATCGTACGTGTATCGCCCCTGTCCTGGCAGTACAACGCGCCGCGGCCACTTCCAAGCGATCGAGAAAAAAAACATTGGAGGTGCCTTCTTATCCTTTACCAATATAAATGGGAAGGGTCTTAGTACGAGTATGCAAGCTGGAAAGTGATTTTGTGAAACCAATATGGGGCGTAAGGAACCTTCGCGACGGTCCCAAGAAACCAAATCGTATCTACTTGTTGACATTTCGGATAATTATTTGACTACGATAAACAACCAATGTTTTATTTTTAAAGTCGAGAAATACACTCGAGTAATTATAATTTCAGGTTAGAAAAAATTATACCTTACAATTAGATGAATATAAAAATTGTTGATTGTGTTAGGAATAGGTTAGATACGTATACCTAAATTACCTAACAGTTCATATAAGAATAATACGTAGGTATAATTAGTTTAAATTACGTTATCGTCTTTTATTCTGAGAATAAGTACAGTATAACCAAATTTAAATGAACGCAAGCAGTTTCTGCGTACTGTAGAACAAACTGGAGGAGCGTACACATTAAGATTCGATTTTAGCCGACCACATTATTTCTGGACTTGAAGAATACGTATTTGACTAATTATCTGAAATTATCTAAAACTTTATCTTTTAAGTGAATGCTTGTACCTACAGCTGCATAAGTTTTATTATCTGATAGACGTATTTGCTCCTCTCTAATAATTTTGCTCCCACATGCATGATTTATTGACTACATAAAACTGCATTTTAATATTTATTTTGAACTAGACGCTCCGGTTCACACGGGTAGGTTAGGTACCTACCTATTTTTATGAAAAAATACCAAACTACTACCCCTAATGTCTACCCTACTCTTTTCTGTCTCACTCACACACTTTTTAATATGAAGATTATTTAAAGCAAATTTTTCCCTTGGTGTCATCTAAGTCAGAATCCAATTGCTGATGCCGTCGGTTGAAGAGCAGATGCCTAAATCGGGCAGAGAAATAAGTTTGCTATAGTACATGCTATATCTATTTATGTCACGAGCACGGGTTAGCCATACTTGTAGTTGTGACACGTACGAATACATATATAGTATGAACTCATAGCTCCTACGCTGACGCACACATAGACAATGTGCATGTATAGCTCAACGCCCAACACAGATCTATGGCTCACCCGCGCTTGAATCCACCTCTACCTGTTTATTACGTATATGTGTAGATAGATATTTATGTAATGGCGTATGTAGAGGTAACAAGAACAAGGTAGAAATATCATATTTGAAGTGGTTTAATAAAACAAAAAATCCTATAAATAAAATTACATATTTTTGGAGTTTATTGGAGTTTACTCCTTTAGAATCGATTTCATATATAAGCCCGGGGTATGAAAATTTATAGGGTATAAAATCAAACTTAATCTGCCGTGCTAATTTAAAAAGTCGTATTTCAGTATACGATCAGGGTAAAGATACGACTTCTTAACTTAGCACGTTATGTATTATGTGTCTCGTGGGAGAGCCCAAGAGGGGATTTCGGGTTTTACTCAACCGCATGAGATTAAAATATGGAGCATAGCTTGCACTCTGTTGAGTACCTCCTCCATTTATAGACCCTCTATCTAGTGGAGCCTGTCACATTAATAAAAAAAACTCGATCTTCGGATTTACTCCAGCGCGTCGGATTAAGGCAAGGTGGGTTAATTACACTACAAAAAGGGTATACATTTACTCAATCTGACGATTTGAGCGTGACGCAAGATAGTGGGAGGGACACAAAGTTGCTAAAAAAACGTGACTTTGACATTACGATTGATTTTATTTGTATTATGAAGTAAGTAAATCATTCACGAAAAACGGGAAATCTTAATCTGACCATTTACACAAGTCGAAGTAACAAGTTAGTCACAGCCAATGTAGGTACTCGGAGAAATTATGTAATTTGGTAGCAATGTGTATTTTATGAACGGCTATATAAAAAGGATGTGTATTTATGAAAACATATTAAATTAAGGGGGCACTCCATACATGTAACCAGGGAATGAAAAAAATTTTCAATGCACTTCTTATCATCCAATCTTCAAAATCCAATAGGACCCAACGACGCTCGAGTAAATCCATGTTTAGCATCGTGGATACCTACCGTAAAGCGGGGCCCCTTGGGTCTCAAATAGCCTCACTTAGCGTTAATATAAAAACGAGTTCATTTATCCTCATTCACTAATATATATAATTCATTTACTTTACTACATATATTTTATAATCGGTCGTAAAGAGTAAACTCCAGTTGTGCGTCGGAGCTGACACACACTTTTTATTGTTTGTCATACATTAGGAATAATTACTATCTTCACTTGTAATTACGTTTAGAATTTCCTGAAAAAAATGGATTAAATAAATGCAAAATCTTACGGCTTATGGCAAGCGAAATGGTAAGTAGGTAATTACTTACTTGCCTTAAATTAAATTATTAAGTATATCCAAAAGGTAATATTTTATGAAAGAAAAATAGATAGGTAGGTAATTACTGAAAAATTGCTGTTACTCAGTTCATCAAAAGAATGGCAAAACCGCAGCAATTAATGCAGCTTAATTATTTAGGTATACGTTTAGCAGTGATTATCACGCGGTGTAGGTACTCGTTACGCGTGTTAAACTCTATTCCAATTCCTTAAATGTCAAAATTGAGTATATTTATAAAACTATATGCAGTAAATGCATCAAAAGGTCTCAATACTGTAATTACCTACACGCTACTTTCCTGTAATTATTTCGAAGTAAATCCTACCAGACAATAGGGAAGATATTCAAAACACATATTGACCTCAATGGACCAGCATAAGTCTGACCTCCCATTGTGCATACTTATAAGAAACTAGGGATCAAGTTACACTAGAAGTAATTGTGAGCTGAGAGGTGAGCCGAGACATGGGGAATCGAACAACATATTGCTTTCAACGTACCACATGGCGCTTTGCTTATAGAAAGTGATTTTATTCCACAAAATGGTATAATAATAGGAATTATTTGTGGTTTCCTTGCTGTTCTTTTCAGAGTTCCATATCCGAAGGGTCCATACGTGACAACAATATGGTCCATAACCATATTATTGTCACTCACGCATCCGTTCGTCCGCCCGTCCGTCCGTCTGTCCGTCGTCTGTCACACAGGTTTTACAGCCAAACGGTTGGAACTACAGTCTTTAATAAGTCAGTCTTTCATAGTATAAGCCATTCAAATTATTTTAAAAAATTTAAATGTTTTAAGTGGGCTCCCATAAAAGGGGGCGTGATTTTTTTTTGCCTGCCCCATCGAGTATTGTTATTGAGCGCTCGTCAAGTCGATAATTAATATATTTTATTTTAAAAAAAGTATTGAAAAACAAAGGCATGAAAAGCCACATAATTTAGCTTTTTTGCAAAACTTGATCCCGAAGATGTTTTAACTTCCCATTGACCACCGAGCATGAAATTTGGTGATACTGTTTATTATTAAGTTTATTTTATCACCAAATTCTAAAATATAGATTGATCATACTTTTTCTTACAAATTTTCTTATTTTTCCTCTTAAAATCAATGTCTTTAATGTCCGACAGGAACTTGGCCGGTTTTTTAACTTGTAGGTATAATATTTTCCGTTGCAGCGTACTATTTCTTTGTATACCCAATGTTCTTAAATTTAATTAATTGTCATAGTAATATAGCTATTAATTATTAAAGAAAATCACACAGGCCAGATAAAATTCAGTTATATCAATATCGTTGATTTTGAACGAGAAAATGCTTTCTCAATTTATCTGTCCTCCAGCTTCGATATTTAGGTAGGTATAGTATGACATTAGCTATCTCTATAATTGAGCGTTTTCCAAAAAAGTGTACTTACCCACAAGTCTTTTACTTTTCAGAATTCCATGTATTTGGGTTTAACTTATTTATAATCGTTGATAGTTGACCCTCGTACAAGAAAAAAGTGTCCTAAATATTTTATTTTAGATCGTCACATTTTGTCTATTGCGTATTTTTTATAAGTATGGACGTATTGGACGTGACGCACTTGAAGAAAAAACAACAGTAAAATCCAATTTTTTTCTTGTAAGGATCGATAGTATCAACAACTCTGTATAAGAAAAAAACCAAAAATATGGAAATCGCTGAAAACATGAAAATGTTGTGCTAATCAGCAGCATATAAATTTATTATTTCAGTTTATTTCTTTTTACTTCACAATATTACGAAATATAGAGCCGATTTTTTAAAACCTTGCCTACGCGGATATGGAAATTCTCATTAGCGGCGATGAATTAAAAATGATTATGGTGATTGATTAGATTTTTTTCTTCTTTTTGGAATTGCGTTGGAGCAGCCGGTCCTCGCAGGGACCCTTTGCTGCTGGCTGACTGGGTGTGATGTACCAGAGGGGAACAACCGCAAACATTGATTAGGTATGGATAGAGAATTGTTTTATATATACTTAACAGACAATTCTTGGTTTTTTAAAGCTATAACTAATCGATAGCTTGCCACCAGTCAATTCTCACTAAAATCGTAATTCATTATCAACTAGATTAATTATAGTCCTAATGAAGTTTGATTCAGATTTAGGAACTTACTCTTCAAACTAATTAATATGAAAGCAACCTTACTACGTCCCGCGTTTATTAGAACGGATGTTAAGCATGGTTAACTTCTGATTAAGAAGTAAAACATTACACTATACTCGTCGCAAATTAAAGCAATGCCCTGTTACCTGCTAGAGCGAGATAGATATACATTAACACCTCCGCCAAAGAGAACTGGCAAAAGATCACCTGTGCTCACTACCGTAATTCTACCGCCGGCGGTAGAGCACCTGTCCCTTTCATGCGATTCAAGCTTAAGCTGAACCGAACGAGTGCGAGTAGGAGTAGTTCCGTTCGCACTCGATTCCAAAATATCTTAAGTATAGTATAGTTGGTTTTAGGAAATGAACTTTAATGCAAGCGGAATTATGGCTCCGATTTGTGGTTGGGAACGCAACGAGTTTGATTTTAAAATGTTAAGAACGGGACGGCAGGTTACAATCGAATCGAGCGTTGCAGTAATTTTTGACGCGTTCGGAAATCGAATTAAGAACGTTAGAGCGAGAGGTGCACGGAGGCTCGAGTCCGTGGAGGCAGATTTTGTTATTGTTTGGCGGAGGTGATTTTTTCCAAGGCGTGCGAATGGGAGTGGGCGAGTGGGCGCGCCGGGCAGCAAGCGCGCTCTTCAGTGTTCTGGTTGAGCTTCGAGCGTGCGCGTGCTTGGCGAGTGCGTCCGTGGCTAAGTCTTGGGTCCCTGTGTCGGACTGATAAGAGCGGGTCTGTGTCGTGGTCTGGTCGCATGTTAGCGCGGAGACATGTTGATATCTGCGGGCAGCGGCCCCACGCCTGAGTTCTCGCCCGCCTCGTGCTGCGCGCCCTGGAAGATGGAGCCGGCGCCGCCCGCGCCCGCTGTCATGACACAACCCCTCAATATATCGCCTAATGGTGAGTGTTTTTTTGACTAGATAGGAGCCTATTGTAGCTACCTAAATAAGTGTGTAGAGTTGAGTTTAAATTGTTCTCATTTTCTTTACTAAAAAAAAATATGAATCCATACTACTCCATACTCGTTTACTTAGGATAACGGCTGTCCCGTAGTTGAAATATCTCTCTTTTTTTATTAACTAGCCGCCCGCCCTGGCTTCACACGGGTTCATTTGTTCAATAACAAGCGGCCTAGAAAAAAATATAAATTAAATGTTTGAAGCAGGTAAAATATAAACAAAAAAAAACAATTCACTACAAAACAATACATAGTAAAGTAAAGTAAAATTTATTTGCGAAGCACAGGTTATACACGGTGGAAAAATAACATAACATAATAGAGTACTCTATGTTCTACCAATGTTGGTGTACAAATATTTAGTTTAAAAATTAATTAATTAAGAAATAAGTAGGTAGCAATAAATATATCTCATAATTGGCATAATTAAGTTCTTAAAATTATACAATAAAATAGAGCTTAAACTATGAAGAAAAATAAAATGTCATTGTCGTTAAAATACGCACCTAAACTATAAAAGCATTTTCTAATTAACAATGTCTGTAGTAAATATTTAAACCTATGAGTGGGTTCTAATTTAAGCGTCTCTGGAAGTTTACTAAATATTTTAGCGCCATACCTATGAAGCTCTTTTTCGTTAGTGATGTTTTGTTAACACCCCGCTTAACTTGTAAGCTTGCGAGAGCGAAGATTAACTGTTTGAGTTACCTTTTTGAATGGGAATAATTCAGGTTTACACTTTACGAACATACAACAGTCAAAAATATACAGACAATGAAACGTTAATATCTTTAAATTTTCAAAAAATGGTTGGCAACTTTCAGTTTGTTTCAAATTGCAAATGGCTCTTATACATCGTTTTTGTGCCCTAAACAAGATGTCCCTATATATGACGAATTACCCCAGAATATAATGCCATAGCGCATGGTAGAGCTTACAAATCCATGGTACGCAGCTAGCACAGTTTTTTGGTCGTTTCTTTTTGCTAACTTCCACAATTCAAATGAAAACATACCTACTTAATTAGACTTGCTCATAAAAGGCTCCATTTAACTTCCAGTCCTACATAGGTACCTGCTGGACTGTAATACAGTGGAATTCGGATAAAGCGACAGTCAAGGGACCGGTGATATTACGTCGCACAAAACGGACCAATTTATTTTGAAAATATTTGGCATGAAATCTAATGTGTGGTGATTTTAAAGTCGTTAAAAGCGGTCAAGTGTTATAAGCGAAGTTGCTATAAGCGGATTCTACTGTAGTCTAAATTAGGTACATATGCCCGTGCATATCATGGCTGGCTCTTTCAATGTATCTTTAATTTTAAAGCAAGGAATATTAGATCTAACAAACATGCATGTTTTGAATATATATACAAATAATAAATATATATACATTTTGAAAAATTAATTCATAATCTAATCAATTACAACATAGTAAGCCCGTAGTTTTGTGTGTGTTTAAAATTGTTAATAATTTTAACTGATGGCTGCTGTATAGGGTCTTTACGTCAAAAATTGTCTAAATGGCTTATTAATTGACATTCTTTCTCGCAAATATTATTTTCTAAATTACTAATAAACTTCTAATAAGCTTCTAAGTAGACTATCGTTTTTAATAATAAATATTAATAGAATAAAACACATTTTAAAATGAACTCCCGCTAAGTAGGTAGATATTGTATCATTATGTAATTTTCTGTGTATTGGATCTCAGGTATAATATTATATAGTTTAAGATTATAGAATTTAAAATTGGTTTTACTCTACCACAGAATGATCTGCCCGTACTTACCTACTTAAGCACAGGTTTTCTATTAAACAAAACCGACGTTTGACAACTTATCATGGCATCCCGTTCACACACGTTCACCGCATAACACCGTGCTCTTTCATTCCTAGCACCATAGGGTACCTATCTGGACACTGCGGAGGAAGAGAGCCGAATTCAGCCGAAGCGGGGCAAAAAGAATAGGATTGACCCTACCTCGGCGTTTTGATAAATAAGACATTATGTCAATGTTTTTTTTTTAGGCCGGGCCCAATAAAGCGATAGGAGTGCGCGGTTGGAGAGTGGCCTGGGGAAAATCCAGGGGGAACCTCCGACACGCGGGCGGTTATGTCACTGGGTTCACATCAAAATTTTGAACCATATATGGTTCAAAATTTGTGTTTTTGTGGTTCGACTATATGGTGTATACACCATATAGTCGTACTACTTAGCGTCGTAGCGGCATTGTCAATATTGTATTGAATTATAGACTGGCAATAAATCTGTATAGGTAACTTGTTTGATCTATAAATTTTAAATATTATTTGCGAAGTATCGGACATTTTAAGAGAGTACACACCGAAACATAGTAATTAATTGTATTTATATTCACATTATTTGAATAAACATGAGACATTTTTAACCAATAAGCGCGTGAAGGATTTGAAACATGGCCCCCGGCCCCCGTATACCTACTGACAACTAATAAGTGAGTTTAACAATGTGCAATTATGTATAAATAGGATGATTGTGCCTTAATTATATATATAAATACAAAAACATATTACCTACGAAAAATAAAACTAATTACAACTAAATTAAATCTAAAAATTAAGATGCTGGCAGGATTTGGTCTCTGAATAGCCAAACTAATTGGTTGGCCGAGGTAACTGCCAGCTCTTCGGTCACCTGTGGCATCAATAAGCCACTTCGAAAATCCTTTGAAGAGGCTTTGAGTGCCAGGAATCCACGGACCGAGTGTCTCCACGCCGAAAGGGGTGAACAAGTATTCGGCGCCGAGACCGCTGTATTTGCAAGTTTTAGCGCGAAGCCCTCGTAGAGGTTCGGTGGAGATGCGACGGGGCTAGTGTATCTACATATGTGATAATCCATATCGAAAGGGACCTTATGGCGGCCGGCACTTACGCCTTTATTGCCGCTGTTCCAATATCACATTGTAGTGGTAGTGGATTATCACATATGTAGCATCCCACACCAGCACCCGCACCATACTCCACGGTATCAAGGACATCCCGTCCAGTCTCTTGCCATCGTTCAATCAATCAATTTCATTTATTTGCCAGAATACAGTATAATAATCGAGGTGATAATAGCAGTACATACATGCATAAAAATATTTAAGATTCCATTAAATTCAATAATTCATTCATTTTTATTCAGCAATTACTTTGAAAAATTTATAATAATTTAGAATGAAGGAAAAATTAAAAAATTTTTAGGCACCGAGCAGGATTCGAACCTGCGACCTCCCGGCACTCGCGGCCAGTCGCTCTAGCCAACTGAGCTGTGCAATAGCTACCCAGTTCCAAATTCATCAACCGTTCCTTCGTATTAAGCAGTACCGCTGCTAACGTAGACTATTTTTTTATACAAACGCCTTAAGCCTTTATAATAATTCTTATAAATAGTCAAATTTGAAATAAAATACATAAAAACAACGACAAGTCAAAATTATTCATAATATTCTATTGTTGTCAAAAAAATCCTTAATACTATACTAAGTTTCTTGATATGCCCGCAGCTTCTAAAATGGCAAATACGTTGGCCGATGCAAGAGACCAGCGCATGATATCGTTGAGGGCAGCATGTCTGGCGAAGTGGCCGGCGCTTCTCTGGCAGTCGCTTCGCTTCCGCAGGGGCATGCCTTAGATTAAAAGTTTTTTTTTTATTTGTGTAGATAGTACTTACTAGGTATCTCGATACCGTTTTATACAATTTTATCTGGACTCAAATAACAGTTACCCAAAATAAATAGATTGTAACGAAGCATCTAGTTAAGACTGATTTATATTGCTTTTTAATTAAAGGCATCAAAATCGGTTCATTTGTGGCTGAATTTAACACGAATGTTCATAGAGTAATTGTATGTATTTGAACATACTTAAATGTTTTAATTTTTAATCCGCGGCAGGGTTTTTAACACTAAAAAGATGTTTCTAATGTAGGTGCGGCGAATGCGTATCGATTGATATAGGTAAATTGTTATTTTTGGCAGAATGAAATAATTACTAATTAATCTATTTATTTCACTTTTCTGACATATATTTGTACAAAACGATAGTATAATATTGTGTATTAAGTGAGGCTTAATGTACAGTTAGGCACAGGCAAAATATTTCGGTAAGAACACGGATTTTCCACACCAGAAAATCACGTAAAACACTTACTATCTGTACAAATGTAAACAAAACAAATAAACAGCACAAATAGGTGACATCAAAATAATTTGCTAATTAGGTATGTGAATACGGTAAAAAAATATTACTTCAAAAGAAAAAATCCGACGGTGAATACAAAATATGAAGCTTCAACCGCTTCAGAGTTGATAATAATGAGAGAGAAAGAAGGCGCTATGCCATAATTCCAGTAACTTGATGTCGCTCGAAAAGAATCGTTCCGTATCTCAAAAAGAAAAAAAAATTAAACCCTTATAGGATCACTTTGTTGGTCAAGACCCTTTATTTCGGGTACGCGTGGTGCTATATCGATTTAAATTAAAAACATATGCTCAAGTTTACAGTTCCTTGAAGCTGTGAAAAAATAAAACTTCTAATTTAACGTAAAAAAAAGATACGGCTATTTATGCCGCTAAAAACGTATATTTCGACACTCAAGGCAATCAAAATGTATAGGGTGATTTCCGTTGACCTCGAACTATGAAATTTGGAAGGAGATATACCTTCTTATACACTACAAGTATAAGGAGAAATCTTGAAATTATGTACTTTTAATTAAATGATTAAAACATACAGTCTTTATATAAAATACTTAATTAATACCTACGTGCGAGTCCGACTCGCACTTACCCGTTTTTTTTTTGGAAAAGGGACAGAATTAGCGCACCTATTTCTTTGCATGTATATATTTTTGACATGTATATTATAATTTTGACATGTATATGATAATTAAGTTTATGCCATTTTAAACAATGTAGTGAATTAACGAATGAGTGAAGGTGATTTAAGTACTCGATTGCATAAATTGTAATAATGATGTATTTTGGTTTTTGTCGATTAACATAATACGCATCTACGCATTTCTCATCTTATTTTCATTGATATCTCTATTCACTTTAATATGACTATATAAATTTACTATCGATACCAAAAAAATAATACTAATTTCAAAATCAAGTTGTCATTACATATTGTTGTGTGTGTGTGTGTGTGATAAATGCCATTACCTACTCGCTATGAATATATGTAGTACATAATACGAAGTTGCCGTAACAAGACAAGAATTTTAAAAAAAGCAGTTTAATTGGGTTAGCCGTATGCTTGTTTACCACCAGCGTTATATATACAATCCTGCTTGGAGTTAATTTTAGATTTTATGTAATTACGTAAATTACATACTTACTGTAAAGCAGATACTATAAGCTAATAAAATTAGTAAACAGCATACCCTACATATTATAAATATGAATACTATATGACAATGTATAAATAATATGCATTGTAGGTAGAGGAATACAATTTTAAAAGGGATAATTTTAACAGCACATCAAAAAACTTATTAGCCCGGAATTTACTTACATCAATTAAGCGGTTTTTAAATCAAATAAATAATATAACTTAAAAAAAAATAATAATATGCTTATACTATTAAGTCCCACTCTGACCTATTTATTTATATAAGTTTTGATGGGGCCCCGGGATCTTATACGTAAAAAAATATAATATTAGGTTTTTGCCGCTAATAGGTTATTTATTATGAGATATGCATTCATAAAAAAACCTTAATCCTAAATAAATAGCGTCGCTTCGCGACCTTAAATTGTTGCGAAAATAATATTATTATGAGGTTATTTTGCTGTGCAATCAGTATTATTTATTACGTCTTTAAATACTAGACCTAAGCAACTATAATATTTTAGCTGAGCAAAGTAGTATTTTTTGATCCGCAGTCAGTAGTTTTTGATATGCGATTAAGTATACTTACAGCTAGATAATAATAGAAACTAGTTATAATCTAAAAGTAGACTGTAACTCCGTAAAAAAAGGAAAAAAATAGTAATTTTCCACCTGCAACTACACCTAGAAATCCTGTCTGTGTATAACTTACAGACACATAGAAGGTCTAACGGATCGTTATAAAATCAAGCCATAAATAAAAATGGAATATTCTTAATCGCATATCAAAAGATACTGACTGCACATCAAAAAAATACTGATTTGCAAACCAAAAACATTAATTGCACATCACAGTGCCCATTTCGATGTGCAATTAGTGTTTTAGCTTGCAAGTTTTAGATTGTTAGGTTATTTTGATGTGCCCTTATATACTAGCCAATGAAAATGCCACGACATCTACGTTGACTTTCCAAAATGGCTGGAGACGAGGTAGGTTATCACACACATATTTCGGTCAAGTCAAACGTAAGGGGTTGACCGTCATTTGTCTTCGGCGCACTCTCGCACCCAGCTGCCGCGATGAGTGAGCGAAAACCACTGCCACAATACATTGTCCGCATTGTACCTCTGATCGAACTAATTAATCGGTAGATCGGCCGCTAGATTGTCCGGTAGCGTTTCCGGTGCTTGCTCAATATTCACTCGATATTACCTATACACCACGTTTGAAACGTTTTGATTAACGATACCAAACAAATAGACATCAGACGGAATTTATAGCCGAGTTCGAGGGACGTCGCTGAGAATTTTATCCGATCTAAGATAGTGTTTGTAATAGCCGCGGACGCAGTAGAATCTGGTAGTAGTTCAGATAAATATCTAAATGTGAATATTTAACTTCTCTAATGTTGAGAATTATTTAATTGCTAATTCGTATACATAATAATTAGCGTCGATGTTATTAAATTTGCTTAAATATGTTTGTGGATGTGGAGTCACAAACGGCTTGCTAGGCGAATGCTGGCAACAGTGTAATGTTTTTCACGATAAAGTTTACATTAAGGCAGGTTTGATCAGGTGCGCTAATAAATCTAATTAACATTTAAATGGTGATCACGCTTAATATCAGCTGGCTTGGTAAACTGAAGCTTAATTAGTTGACAATGGAAACTATGTGTTCATGAGGCGATACATCGGTTCTGCAATCATGTGCAATCCACTAACTGTTTCGACTTACTTCACGACTCTTCCCTAGTATATCTTGACCTCAGGATAATTTAACACTATGCGTGGTTGGAGGTGAGACTTACATTGGTATTTCTGAGGTGCGTTGTTAGTCAAGCGTTGTGAATACCTACCGTTGTTCTTTGTGAACACTTGTTCATACTAAGTGACAGTGTTTGACGTAAGAATGTCGGCACTCAGTGAATCTCCAATACGTTTCTGGTGGCATTTTCTGTTTTCTATATCTTTAGGTACCCACGATTAAATTATTCTGCTATAATACTCATACAGAAAAGGTAGCAATCAAGACGTATCTATAAGAAAATCAAAGAGAGGTAGTTATAGTCTAAATATGCCTTGAAGAGAGTTTCACTATTCATCAGCTATGCGAGAAAAATGATGATGATGAATGGGTCATAAGATCATCTTTTCTATGATAGACAATAGTTAACGGTTTCTGTGCATATAATGTGTTTATTGCAAATTTTAATTAGGTACATAGATTTATAGAAACGGAGTCGCAGTTTGTTAGACAAGCGGTTATACAATTTTTTCCTTTTAGGGTTCCCTGCCAAAATGGTAAAAAGGAATCCTTTCACTTTGTCTATCTGTCTGTCTGTCCATCCGTCCGTCAGTCCGTCCATCTTTCTGTCTGGCTGTCACATCGCTAATTATCTCCAGAACAACTTATGCTATCGATTTGAAATTTGGAATAGTTATAAAGATGGTAACCTAGATGCATATATATAACATGTTTTTTTATTTACTGTGAAAAATGACAGATAATAAGGTGCTTCAAAATTTGAAAGTCTAGTGAATATGTCAAGTGGGGTGTAATATGAAAGGGGTTGAGTTACAAATTCTGAAACAATTTTCTTTTTTTTTCGTCGAGTCTTTTTTGATTAATGACGGTAAATAAAAAAAATACCGTCCCCCCCCCTCTTATTTCCGAAGTTTACCAAGGAAAAAATATGGAATTATTACATAGCATTAATATCAATGTATCTAGTTTTCCTTTTTCTTATCATCAAGAAACATTTCTATACTAAGTTTGTAATTAAATCACCTTCTTTTATAAATTCATATGAATCGCAATATGAATTCGCTGAAACTACCTTCTTTCAAATAAAGAAAAAAAAATGAAATCTGTTTACGTGATAATGACTTATCCTTGTAAAATCACCATACATACGAAGTTATTCAGTGGCTTAAATTTGTAACAAAATTCGCCGATAGATGGCGCTGTACCCATGGCGTTCAATTCCTACACCATATTGTTGAGATTTTCCAGACTTAACTGGGTCTGGACCGGTACACACCTGTGTTCCATACCCTCGGTGCGCGAGTCGGACACGCAATTTACCGGTTTTTTTTATTATTTCGTTGGGGGCACAGTAAGTAATTATTATCTAAAAAGATAGAAAATTTTTGCTTCGGCTTTCGACCTTATTGTTCTTTTTTACATTTTTACTTACAAATTACAAATAAGAGTGTCATATAACTTATTCCATTTGCTGAAATCTGGAACACCATTCCACCAGTATCCTGGTAAACGGAAAAATGCGTATTATTTCGTATATAATCAAATTAGAGTAGCTGATATTGCAAAATTACGATGTGAACGACCAACTGAATATACAGGAAAAAGTAAGAAATGTAGACCATTGGCGTATGTACTTGGATATTAATTTCTGGTGAACAACAAACGAATATTAATTTTGTAGCAGAAATCCTACGACTACATTTTTGGTTTTATCTATTAACATAAGAATTTAGAGATATTGATATGGATTTTTAATACTTTAATTCAATATTGGTAAAATTATAATCTAACTGGCTTTTGCTCGCGACTTCGTCTGCCTAGAACTCGTTCATCGCGATAGGATTTAATTCATATTTTTTATATCAGGCGTTTACCTAGTCATCGCTTTTCCATACAAACTTCCACCCACTTAAGGGATGATTTCCGGGATAAAAAGTATTCTATGTCCTTCCTCGAGACTTAAACTACATATCAAATTTCATCCAAACCGGTTCAGTGGTTTAAGCGTGAAGAGGTAACAGACACAGACAGACAGACACATTTTTGCATGTATAATATTAGTATGGAAGTATGGATTCTCGTTTAACTCAGTAGCAGGTTAAAAAAGATCTAAACACTTAATAGCCTACAGCGACAAACGTCATAAACGATGAAGTAAAGTTTTGCACTTAAATTCTATATTCATAAAATATCAGCAATAGAAATATATAAGTACCTATCTAATTTATACTTAACGCTCAATCTAACTTTTCGTTTTATTTTATGTATAGGTATGCTTGAAAAGATGTCTCTTGCAATACAAATAATAATTTTACAGCATTAGAATCAAAACCTTTAGGATAAAAATTCAGTACCATTGCAGTATATGCGTATGGTGCAACAAAATCAAGAAGCAATTCTGCAAATAAACCTCAAGGGCACTTTTATAAGTCAAAATCTATAATCAAAATAATACAATAATCAAAATGTAATTAATTAAATGTAGTGTTACATGTCAAAAATAAGACTAAGAAACTAATAACAATCCAGATTTGAAAGAGATGTATAGAGTCTCTGAGCGTCAAGATAAAAAGTAGTAAGGTACACTGATCATAATAAAATATTGTGAGATATGTCTCTAAGTGTCAACAGAAAAATAATAAATTTTAATCTATATATTTAAATGCCTTTGTCCTGACTGACTGACTCACTCACTCGCTCACTCACTCATCAACGCACAGCCCAAAGTACTGGAACTAGAAACTTCAAATTTGGTCCAGACCTAACTTTTATGACGTATGCAAGGGATAAGACGGGATTTTTGGATATTCCACCCCTAAGGGGATCAAATAGGGGTGCAAAGTTTGTATGGGAGAAAATTTTATTTTTGAGCTGAAGACTTAAAAATTCGTAAAAAGGTTACGAGCTTAAATCCAAAGAAAGTTTTTTCAGCGTTTTGCAAAATTCTAACCCTAAGAGGGTAAAATAGGGGTGCAAAGTTTGTATGGGGAGCAACTCTTTTTTGATGTGAGAGATTTAAAACTTCGTATATAGACTCTATGTTTAAATAAAACAAAACATATTTCAGCGTTTTTTGAAATTGCTCCTCTAAAAGGGTGAAAAGGGGGTTCCAAGTTTGTAAGGGGAGCAATTCTTTATTGAAGTTAGAGATTTGACACTTCGTAAATAGACTCTATGTGTAAATACAACAAAACGTATTTCAGCGTTTTTCAAAATTGCTCCCATAAAGGGGTGAAATGAGGGTTCCAAGTTTGTAAAGGAGCAAATCTTATTTGAAGTGAGAGATTTAAAACTTCGTATATAGACTTTCTGTTTAAATACAACAAAACATATTTCAGCGTTTTTCAAAATTGCTCCCATAAAGGGGTGAAATGAGGGTTCCAACTTTGTAAAGGAGCAAATCTTTTTTGAAGCGAGAGATTTGAAACTTCGTATATAGACTTTCTGTTTAAATACAACAAAACATATTACAGCGTTTTTTGAAATTGCTCCTCTAAAGGGGTGAAAAGGGGGTTACAAGTTGGTACGGGGAGCAACTCTTTTTTGAAGTGAGAGATTTAAAACTTCGTAAATAGACTCTATGTTTAAATACAACAAAACGGATTTCAGTGTTTTCCAAGATTGCTCCCACAAAGGGGTGAAAAGAGGGTTCTAAGTTTGTAAAGGAGCAAATCTTTTTTGAAGTGAGTGATTTAAAACTTCGTATATAGACTCTCTGTTTAAATAAAACAAAACATATTTCAGCGTTTTTTGAAATTGCTCCTCTAAAGGGGTGAAAAGGGGGTTCCACGTTCCTAAGGGGAGCAATTCTTTTTTGAAGTGCGGGATTTAAAACTTCGTATATAGACTCTCTGTTTAAATACAACAAAACGTGTCCCAGCGTTTTTCTAAATTGTTCCCCTAATGGGGTAAAAAGGGGTTCCAGGTTTGTGCGGGGAGCAAATCTTTACTTTTCGTAAAAATCGATATAGGTGTAATCTTCGAGGTTCCTCGGGGTGCCGATTACGAAAATGACATGCATTTGCAAATCCAAGATGGCGGACAATTATTTTTCTTAAAAATCGACATGGGTGTCATCTTCGAGGGTCCTCGGGGTGATGATTACGATAATAACATCCATTTTCAAATCCCAGAAGATTTTTCTTAAAAATCGATATGGGTGTCAACGTCGAGGTTCCTCGGGGTGCCGATTACGAAAATGATATGCATTTTCAAATCCAAGATGGCGGATATTTATTTTTCTTAAAAATCGATATGGGTGTCATCGTCGAGGTTCCTCGGGGTGCCAATGACGAAAATGATATGTGCATTTTCAAATCCAAGATGGCGGACATTTATTTTTCTTTAAAATCGATATGGGGTCATCTTTGTGGTTCCTCGGGGTGCCAATTCCGAAGATTACATCCATTTTCAAATCCAAGATGGCGAACATTAAGTTTTTCATTCGAGTAATTTTCACAAAAGATTAATAGCATCAGACAACTGACAGAAACAAATAAACCTCATTTATATCTTTGTTACCATCTAAAATCTACGCGAACGAAGTCGCGGGCGGCCGCTAGTAAATAAATATCCTCAGAGATGTATAAGGTCTCTGAGCGTCAGTCTAAAAATAAAATCGAATGAGAACAGAGCGAAATCTCTCATTATATCAATTCCACGGAACACTAGTACGAAGTTACTAATTCTGGCAAACATGAACAGACCGGACCCCACAACCAAAAACTACAACATATAGTTATTATATTTTGATATACATAGGTTAAATATAAGTTATATAAACAAACTTGTAGCACTAAAGGTAATAATAAAAATTCAATAAAGGTTAAGCAATTAGGTAGCGCAGTAGCTTCACTCTATTTTTATTTTACAAAAGTTCACTTCCGTTCTCAGTGCTGTTCCCCGCTACCACTCAATCTTGCGATCATCCTCACTGAATATGCAATGAGACGGGCGCGATTTAACTTTGTCTTATGATAGATCGTGATATCGCCAATTTCGAAACATGGTCACATAATTACGATGAACTACGAGCGTAGGTATGTCCATTTCAATAACTTAATGAATGAATGAATCGTCATCCTCCTAGAAGCGTTTTCCCAGTACAGTTGCTTCCTGATTCCTGAAGGATGCCCGGGGTCCGCTACCTAATCAAACGATTTCGTATACGCATTACGCACTAGTTTTTGACGGAAGCAACTGCTTGACCTTCCAACCTGAGGGGAAATCAGACCTTATTGGAATTCGGGTTGTCAAGTGAGTGGGCAACTTGACTGTTAGAAGTTCTCAAGCCGCCCGAAGGCCTTTAACTTGGTTTAATGACTGATATCATAGACGTGCCTTCCGAAGGACGGGAGCACTCAGTTAATAACTACTTAAAGTGGTCACCCATCCAAAAACTGACCTCGGCCGACGTTGCTTAACCTCGCATACCGCACGCGGTACGAGGGCGCCGCTGGGCCACGAGTGACGGGAGAGAATGAATGACTCATCATCGTCATCCTAGCGTTATCCCGGTACAGCTGTATCCTGAAGGATGCCCGGGGTCCGTTACCTAATCCTAAGAGTTGACGTAGGCACTAGTTTTTACGGAAGCGATTGCCATCTGACCGTCCAACCCGAGGGAGAACCAGACCTTATTGGAATTAGGCTTATCAAGTGAGTGGGCAACTTGACTGTTAGAAGTTCTCGCGCTGCCCGAAGGCCTCTAACTTGGCTTAACGACTGCTATCATAGACAGCAGCCGGGATCAACGGCTTAAAGTGCCTTCCAAAGCACGGGAGCGCTCAGTTAATAACCACTTAACGCGGTCACCCATCCAATAACTGACCTGGGCCGACGTTGCTTAACCTCGCATACCGCACGCGGTACGCGGGCGCCGCAGGGCCACGAGCGCTCCTGAGAGAGAATGAATGACTGAATCAAAATATTTATTTTTTCAGACCTCAGGATCCAAAATTAAAAAAAAAAAATCTTTATTTGGTAAGATATAATTTGTTATAAGGCAGAAGTGAGTAAGATGCGGGTTAAAGTAGGAAGAGAGTTGACAGACGAATTTAATGTCGTCACTGGTCTTAAGCATGGAGATGCGCTGTCACCCATTCTGTTTAACCTAGTGCTCGAATACGTTATTAGGAAGGTAGAACTACTAGACGGCGGTGTAGTGTTAAATGGCAAGCATAAGATTCTTGGGTACGCAGATGACTTTGCATTACTGGGGGAAAACAGCGCGACTGTCGTAGAGAAGGCAAAGGCTCTGGCGGACGAAGCTTTAACTGTCGGTCTCAAGATCAGTAAGGAGAAGACGGAATATTTACATATGCGGAGATACAGGAACACTCTGGAACCAAGAGAAAATCTTGATGTAAACGGTGTCGTATATAAAGGGGTTGCGAAATACAAGTACCTAGGCTGCGTGATAACTGACACCAACAGCAGGGAGGACGAAATTGAATTTCGCATTAAGAGTACTCCTAGGTGCGCGGCAGGTCTTTAGAGTGTTAGTGTGCAAGATCATGCGTCGACAGACTAAGATTCAGATCTATAAGGCTGTGATTAGACCGGTTTTAATTCATGGCTGCGAATCATGTACGCTGACACTAAAGGAAGAAAATAAACTACTTATTGCCGAAAGGAAATATTCCGCAAGATATTAATTAGGTCTAGTGCAGAGAGAAGATGGAAGCTCAAAAGAGGAAGAGGATCCGCAAAAACCAGGACTGGAAGATATGGTGTCTGAGCCCAATATCATGGGAAAAATTAAATCAGCGAGACTCCGTTGGCTTGGACACTTAGAAAGAATGCCAGCAGACAGGACGGTGAAAAAGCCTACGCGGGACGGCCTAGCGGTCGGCGACCGGTGCGGTCTAAGTACCGCTGGAAGGACGAAGTGCAGAAAGACCGTCGCGCCCTACAAGCAGAAAACTGGGAGGAGATCGCACGGAACAGGACACGATGGCGCCAACTCGTATCAGAGGCTAAGATCCACTTCGGGTCGCTGAGCCAGCGGAGTAGTAGTAGTATAATATAAGGCGATGGAGCCATCCGGTAAACAAAAAAGCTTAGGTGTAGTTACCTATACGTAAAAGGCTATTATAGTGGTTGGAGGGTAACGTTTCTCTGCAGCTTACTTTTCGCTCAACCCTTCTGGGCCACTTTGTACCTTGTCACAGTGAAAATCAATATGAAAGCCGCCGGAAAACCCATCGTTAGACTTAAGCCTATCGATTCGGTAACCCATGAATTTGTATACCCTATATTATATTTGATTATTTGCTTGCTGCTTGCTTAATTTGGTTATCCTATCATAAGGTTACCATATAAAAAGGCTAAGCTTATCGGAAGCGATAACCATAACTATTAATAGACTTAAGCTCAAAACCTTAACGGGATAGGGTTTTTGTGTAGGGTTTTCATTGGGTTAGTATGTCAACATTATCGTCAGTTGCTGACAGTTTCGGTTCAAGCTGAATTTTCGGCTGGTCAGCACCTAAATAAGTCATTAATTAAATTATTAAAAAATAAGTTTTCAAAAATTTTAATATACATATGTAACTTATGTAAATATACATATACAATAACTTCACATAATACCTTGAAAAAAGGTATTTTGTGTATCTACCGTAAAATTTCGTTCAAAATCGATATCTGAGCGTCCGAGGGGTCACTTAGAACGAATCCGTTGTCAGATTTGAGAAAAAGTGGCGGCCATGTTGATTTTGTTTATTTACCGTGCGATTTCGTTTAAAATTGATAGGTATCTGAGCATCCAAAGGGTCTCTTAAGACGTTTCGGGAATTTTGGTTAGTGGCACAGAATAAGTAATAGTACAATTACAGAAGGCCCACCGAAAAAAAATCCCCGTTTAGGTATGCCAAACGTACCTAAACTTCTATCGCACGCAACGCGCTATTTCGAGGCCCCGCCCTTAGCGCTAGGGTTACCACCAGCAAGAATCTATTATATTATACTTTATTATTAGTAGTCTTGTTTACGTATTTTAATGTAATTACGTATAGTACTTTTAAGGTTCCGTAGCGAAAATGGTGAAAACGGAACCCTTATAGTCCGTCCGTCAATTCGTCCGTATGTGACAGCCGATGTACTCGGAGGCTATAAGCACTACAACTACAATTTAGCAGAAAGGTGGTTGTGAAAGCACAGAATAAGTACAGAAGCTTCACTTCCTAACAAAAACGGTGATTAGGCATAAAAACGCGCCTACTCTTTGCATCTCTGTCTATCGTATAACAAATAAAATTGATCTCTTGAACGGAAATTCTCTTTAACTCTTGAAATTATAATTCATAAGTAAGAAAAGGCAAGTTCATATAAATCATGCGTTTTTATTAGGATATTCTTTTTAGGGTTCCGTAGCTACTTTTATAGAAAATTGTTTTAAACAGCATATATACCTTTAAGCCTTTGGCATTAAGTCCGACATTTGTACACTGTAGTTTAGTGCAATAAATTTTAAATTAATAAAATAAATAGCTTCCGTTATCACCGGAAAACTTCCCCTTACAAAAAAACGTAACCCGTGATTTTCCTCCGAGGACAATTTCAAACGCGTGTTTCACTTTTAAGAAAATTACTTTAGGTGTCCCGCTAAAAGTAATAAGTTTACGTACTTGCATAACCATCGAAAACGTGAGTTTAAGCTGCAATTATCTACCTAACCAGGTGGTTCGTATCGTATGCATTTGTATTGTTGTTGTACATTGTACCTTACAACTTCGTAACGTTAAGCACCTAGGTTATGTTAAGTCAGTAAGTACCTATACCCAATTAAAAAAAAATACCGTTCACTATTTGTAGGCAGCTTAAGAAAGATAAACATTCGTCCCTTTTGGTATTTAAACAGCCATACAGAGAACGGCTGTGTCCTGCAGGCGAATCACGTAACCTTATGTACTAACGGTAGATAGATTTTACTGTCAATTTTGAAGTATAAATGTATGAGCTGCAGGCGAATCACGTAACTTTATGTACTAACGGTAGATAGATTTTACTGACAATTTTGAAGTATAAATGTATGAGGTGACAATTAATATTTGAGATTAAAATCTACCTAACGGTAGTAAAAAAGTTACGTGATTACCCCGCAGACAATTAAAATTTGACATTAAAATCTATCTAACGGTAGTACAAAAGTTACGTGATTACCCCGCTGATCTAGTTGCCATTGTGGGATTTAAATCACTCGGTAAATTCGTGCCGCTCGAGACGACATGCACGTGCTCGCTCGCGCGGCGACGGCCCTCGACTGACAGGCGACCCCGGGGCGCGCCAGCGTTAAGACCTATTTACACCGTGCAAGAAATTGCATGCGATTTTCATTACATTGCGGGATTTGATCGGCCTTGTCTTGCCTCGGTAGCCCGCAGCCCGCAATGTAATCAAAATTGCATGCAAGCTCTTGCACGGTGTAAATGGGCCTTTAGGCATCTAAAGCTTCGCGCGCCGCCCATTGCAAGCCCCTTGGTGAAAGATGCTCAAACCAACTACATAGATAAATCTATGCGCTGCTCATGTATACTATGTCGCTTGACCTTGAGGACCGGCGGACCGGCGAGAAGAATATTTCATTTGTACCTACCTAACCTACCTTAATATTTAATTATTTGTCAAATTGACTTACTTTGCAAATTATTATCAAATTGAGCATGAATAACGCGTTATGTTTTGATACGAAACGGTCATTCGAAAATATACTCCTACCTAACTCGTACTCCAAAGCACATTGACGATTAATTCGTGGAGTGTAACCGAGTAGATGTAACAATAATAATTTAAATAGCCGGTAGTAAGTTACGCCAAATTGCTGTAAACCTTTGTGTACCTATCATTTATTTTATTCTTAAAAATATACAAACACTTCCTTACCTTTCCTTCTCGTTCTCCGACTGTCCTGACGGGAGCATAAAAAAGGAATGGTCCGAGTTTTTGTTATAATTTCTGCAAGCCACTGCAATACAATAATGCGTAGCTTTTTGCATTATTATGTATTAAATGACACGACACTAATTGTACAACGGCACAGCAGCGCGTGCGCGTGCGATCCGTAACTTTGCGCCTCAACCATTGAATAGACCTAAGACTGGTGCCACTGCCGGCCGCATGTACTTTGAGCGGCGCGTCGTCACCCTGTGAATCGACCCTGTTAGTGGTAAGTTGAGTTAACTATAATGTTACCTTATCATAAGGTTACTAATACGGAAAGGGTTTTTAGAACCACTTCTAAAATAACCCTATGCAAAACACCGATTAGGGTACTCGATTCCGGTCCCTTGTTTTATGTCTGTAGCTCTTATGTAAAATGTACACAAAATGAGTATTACATTGTGTGACGTCATTTCCCTGGAGTGCTATCTCTCTAAACATAAGTACCTAATGATGAAAAATATATAGGGATGCGCCGAATATTCGGTATTCGGTATATTCGGCATGTTTTTGAATGTTCGGTATTCGGTGGAATCATTCGGTTCAGCTGCCGAATATTTACCGAACAATGTTGAGCGGGTTTTGTTACAAGTTACAAGAGTGTAATTATAATTACTGCTTCATAAAATTAATATTTGACCCATTATTAACAGTAATTAACTTATTTTTTGTCAATATTTCGCTTTGATAATGAACAAAAATTTTACCATTCTATTAGACTGTTTTACAACAATAGATGAAATAAAGGAATTACGTTGAACCGAGTAATTCGGCCGAATATTCGGTTCGGCAACAGCTGGACATAATATTCTAAATTCCGCATATAACTAAGTTTTTTGTTCCTGAAGAATTTTATGTTTCGAATTAACTTGGCCTGTGTCTCGAACCGAGAATGTAAATGCTAAATTAAATCAACAAAATATTTAATTAAATGCTTAGTCTAAGCATTGCTAATCGCCAAAGTTATTGACTTCCTTTTTCCACTAAAAACGTAAATAAACTCCACATAAAACGAAATGTCTGTTATCAACAGCTACATAAATCCAAACATCATTCGATTATTCTTCAAAGCAAGACTTAAAAGGAAAAACTCATGGGCAATTTAACACGAATTATTCGAAAAATATTTTATTACCGGACCGTGTATACGGTTTTTAACTCTGCTCATCAACATAAGTAATGCATGCGAATTGTTACAAAAATAATTCCAATGAATTTTAGTTGGTCGTGGGTTCCTTGCAATCATGAAAGGAACTCTCGCGCACTTTCGATCTCGTATTGAAATTTACACGAAAGGTGGTAATTTTACGGCTCCGCGATGACATTAATAGCACCAAGTCTTGTCGGTAAACAGTATTTTTTGCGTGAAACGGTTTCACATTCGGACGAACTTGCAGCTTTGCTATTCACAATCAACGATTAGCTCAGTACTCGCGTCTTGTATAACTTGATCTAGAGACCAATTATAAATATGTGACCTTTCTGTAAGGTTTTACTGGTTTTACTGAAGCGAGTTTTTCGTAGTTGTTAATACCAGGGCTATGTTTCCGAGCTCCCCTCGCGTCGTTTTGCATATTTAACGTGATGTGCAGGTGCCCATATCGCAAGCATCTATGTTTATACGTCTATTATTGTACGTATAGTTCGTCCATAGCAAAAACTAATCGTGTTTACTTCCAACAAATGTCTTAAAAGCGTCATTAAATGCAAATCAATTTCAAAGCTGCGATGCGGCCTTATCTTTTGTTAAGATAGGTCAACATGTACTCCTAAATAAAGTAAGGTAGTAATTAGATAAGTAAGGGAGGTAAACTAGTAACAAGCACTCAAATAGACATTGCCATATCATCATTAGAGACTGAAAGGAAAAGTTGAAATAATAAAGCATAAATTATTGCGTTTTTTATATGTCATTTGTCGCTTTCAGTCTGTCTTATTTTTAACCGACTTCAAAAAAGGAGGAGGTTCTCAATTCGCCCGCCCCAATCGCAAATTGTCAAGCAAAAGACGACCTTTTGGGCTTTTCAGTAAGGTACTATTTCTTTATTAACGCAATTAGGAATTGAGTTATTGATATCGATAAATAATGGACCTTTTACTCGAAACACACAGACACGAGAATTGAGTTACAAGTAGACAAATTTCAGTCTTTTGGTATCTTGGTGTCTTTGTTTTTTGTACCCGGTCTGATATCTTTACATGGCTAATTGAACACATTCCTTGAATGACACATCACGAATCGATTCTCTCAATTGTATTGTAATTTCATAGATGAGCAGAATGATTGTCTTATCTAATTTCATTAGCAATACACACTGTAAGAAGCATTTGTATGAACTTGTAAAACAAACTAACTCAAGAGATAAGCGAACTAAACAGGTGAAATAAAGTCATAAAAAGTACGGTCAATAAATAGAAGCGACTGCAGTCAATGTCGAGTCAATACATTCTAATCAGTGATTTATTGCCACTAATCCAGAGCTCAGCACAAATAAGCTATCTTGTCGGCTTAATGTTGTATCAGCTCAGGCGTGAAACTCCCGCGCACCACTAAGTGGTCCTTCCAGTTTCCACTCGAAATATTTTAATAAGACCTCACTGCTCACGCACCCAAATAAAGACACACACACGCACGCGCTATACTTTACTACGTTAAAACATCGACCCGTTCGAGTTCACTTTATTTATAGGTAATAGTAGCGACACCAAGATTCTACATTTCGCTCTAAACGGTGTTAATTTATTGACCGTGGGCAGATAATATCACTTTTTTCATCCATTATTAAAGCGATTACACGAGAAATTATATGTCGATTTCCAGTCCTCCCTACCTGATTAAAGAGTGAACCAACTTAAACTAGACCTTATATCATTAACTTTGGAACGGCATTCGCTTAATCTAAGCGTAAAGCGTAATATTACATTCTTCGACAGAATCGTCTTGTAGAGTCGCTAATAAAAAGTGTAAAGTTATGGACAAGTTATGCCACTTGCATTAATTTCGATGCTTAACCTGATAAACAAATTATAGTGTACTAAGTTAATAGCTTAATTTATAATTGAATATTTTACGACGCATACGTAATAATATATGTATATGTTGGCGCATTGTTATCACCTGGTTTAACATAATTATCTGACGCTTAGGAGACAAATTAGGAAAGATAGTCCTTTGCTCAGTCACATATGGTCCACCAAATATCATATTTGGATCCATTACACTAATATGGTTAACTCTCTTAATTTTGCACATAAATAAACGTAATAATTATAAAATTACAGTTAGTGTTACTTAAAATATATTTTCAGCGGTTTTAATTACTTATAACAAATATAGTCCTAACTGTAACTGTCTAAATGAAGTGTGAGAAGAGTCAAAATTTAACTCAACTTTTCATACGAGCCTTAGAATATACAGGTTTGAGTTCCGCTATTACCATTCAGAACATCAAAATGCCGCTAAAGATTTGTATCCATAATTTTCTGAAAGCTACCTTTGTAATCATACTTATTTTATGAGGTGTTTCCAATAAGATTAAAGAGCTAACGTTTCGAAACATGTCATCACGCAATAACAGGGAGCTTTATAATGAAACGAATGCACACCGTTGTTTCAAGCGCAAAATGTCTCAACCGACACATAAGTACTGTGCAATATTGTTTTAATCAAACGATGTAGTAACTATGTATATTATACACACAACTAATCCCGAAGTAACTTTTACCTCGTCTCATTAAATTTGTGGAACAAACACCCCCTTATTTTTACATTTATAATAATAGTAGGGTAGAGTAGAGCATGTACATAAAATCAATCTTAAATGGAACGCGATTTCATTTGATGTTTTTATGATCACCCACAGGTAATAAATATTTATTATTAATATAATATTATGCTTTACTTAATTGATCTTTAGTAATCATAACACCACACATTTTGATTAAAATTGCGTAAATTTTCTTACTCTAGAATGGTAGGATGATGTCACTTAAGTCGTTTTTGCCTTCAAAATGCAATTGCCAGGGGGCTTTACCTGCCCCCTGCATTAGCCTTTCATTGTCGCACAAAGACTTGGATAATGACTGAGCAATGTAATCTGTCATCATAGAATTGTTTCGCCCGAGGCGCCTTCATTACGGAAACAGAAAAAAATTATGCTTTTACAACGAGACTCGTGGCTACGACAGTCAGTATAATTTTCGGTATGACTTATTTTACAAGATTATCTTTGTTCAATTATATTCCAAAGTCTCAATCATGATCTACAACATACTTTACGTTTTATGTATTTAGCTTTTTTAACTATTTATTTATGTTCCAATTCTTCAATTCTTGTGTTTAAATGCTATTTTTAGAGGATGCAATTTTCCGAGTTTCATACTAACTGGTTCAGGACACTGGTAATTTGTCGCTTCATGACGTAGAAGCGATAGGATAAAAAGGTGCTTGGATCCTAGTGAGGCCGCCCGCACTGGGAGGGCAAGCCTTAGTTCTCATGTTTAGTGGTGCGAGATGTGACTGTTACAGTGCCAGGGAAATGGCTATACCAAATTGTGCTATATTGACGGTCACTTTAGCCTAATTAGTAGTGAACCAGCCTATGAAGTAACGAACACGAATATTTGTTCCCGAGTCTTGGAAGTTTTCTATGTATCTAAGTATCTGTTTATCAATGTAAGTATGTATATCGTCGCTTAGTACCCATAGTACAAGCTTTGCTTAGTTTGGGACTAGGTCGATTTGTGTAAGCTTTATAAGGTTTTCCAGAAATATTTATTTTTATTATTATTATATCTTCATACACATACTATACACATGACACATGGTCTGAAATCGTCAATGACAAAATATGTCGCAACTTCCCTACACTATGAACAAAAATAAAAATGAGAACAGGAGAAGGAAATATCACTTAGGTAGTTTTCATAAGGTTTAGCAACATGGGCTTGGCATAGGTACCAGCTATAGAGGTTGCTTCATTACGCTTTCAATGACACCACTGATTATAAATATACGTTTTCACACTAGCTATTCAGAAAAGAGTCATTATTATCTTCGAATTCGGAATCAAAGTCGTACTTTTCTTCCCTCATTTGAGGAATGCGAACACTCTTTTCCTCGTAGAGGGCATGAAAAGCAGTATGTGTCACTCGGTAGCAAAATTATTTCCGTGTTGGGCGTTAACATGTGAACCCCTCACTACGCTCAAGATTCTACTTTAACAACTATTACTATTTTTACTTGGCTATTGTAGAATCTTTCGCTTCGCTCAGGATTCAATATGCTGCATGCTGTAAATTTATCCTTTTGTTCCCTTGACACACAATCTACTATTTCTTTCCAGTACCAGTGTCGCCGACATCATCAGGCGGTACTGGTGGGTCCGGCACCCCCCTCTACCCGCCGTCGCACCCCCTCTCTTCGCTGCTGTCGCAGCAGCGGCTGCTGGAGCTGTCGCGCTTCGGCTTGCGACACTACGACATCGCGCACCACGTGCTCTCACAGCAAGGTGCTGTTACCAAGTTGCTTGGTAAGCGAGTTCTCTAGCTCAGCGGAATGATAGTTGCCATTTTATCATTTATCGTTGTGGATATGTTCGGATGGCTTATATCCGTCACTCTTGCACTCGCATGCTTGCCAGAACGTGATGACTATTGAAACAATAACCTATAATCCGCATCCCTATTGCATTTTGAGAGCAGGAGTGCTATACCAATTGAGCTACAGGTCCAGATGCCAAGCCGACGAGTATTGCCATGTGTTTGTCCCTGATCTTTGTATGATGATCTTAAACGGATTAGCTCCATATTTGTAAGTAAAATTTAGAATTTGACGAGATTTATCCACAATGATAAACGATAAATACGTAACCATCATGATCGCGCTGGCAAATCTCAAATTGCAGCGCACATATAAACGAACATCATAAATAATTTCTAAAACATGATTTAAATTTGGTACCTAAATCGGGTCATGCTGCTTGGAGCTCAAGCTTGAAAATGTCTTAGACGAGTTAAGCTAAAAGGGCTCCAGAGCTTTGAGTATAACATGACCCCGCGATGAATAACATACGTAATCATTATGAATCTGCCTAGGACTGTAAATTACTTAGTGTGCGTTAGCAGCGTGAGGTTTGCCTTAGATGGCTTGCTTTATTGTAATATCATATGGGGCGGGTATTTTAATTCATTAATTAAGCCATCGGTTTTTAATTCGTTGCCTTGTCACTATTATTTAATATTTGACACTTATTTATTTATCGTATGGCAATTATTTCGAACTGTGAGATCTTCTAGAAGACGGTACGGTTGACACTAAAAAGCGGGTAAAAGGTATCTGACACATCCTAACTTTAGAATAAATGGACTGGATAATGGAATGGATATTTAACTGAAAGGGCGAACGACCTGCAACGCTTCAGTGACTTGCGCGGAACAAGTGCGTGGTGTCGTGACAATAACTACTCGTATTTTATTGCACTCACTGTACACATTTATAAATATACGTTTCGGAACTTATGAATGGGGAATAGAACTCAAATTTGAATTTATATTCCTAGAAATTACTATACGTAATATGGCACTGATGATTATACATTCAAATAGAGTAAACCCATTAGTGGCATTCAGGAGGTAGTATATACAAGTAGATATAATAAATAAAAACCTAAAGAGCATTAAAAACACACAATATAACGTATTAATAGGCAACTCAATCATTTAGTACTTGTGAATATTCAAGGGATTAATAGTAGATACATATATAAGCGGTAGAAAAACATACAGTGATAGGGAAGTATTTAACAAGAGTAGATAGCGAATTATATCGCCACAATAACATTTAATCAAAGGATCAATGACGGGATTATTGGATTAGCATCTATGTACATATATATTGTCTTGGTTTAGATTCAAGTTTTTTATTTATATATTTATACTAGCAGCCGCCCGCGACTTCGTCCGCGTAGATTTTAGATGGTAACAAAGATATAAATGAGGTTTATTTGTTTCTGTCAGTTGTCTGATGCTATTAATCTTTTGTGAAAATTACTCGAATGAAAAACTTAATGTCCGCCATCTTGGATTTTAAAATTCATATCATTTTCGTAATCGGCACCCCGAGGAACCTCGACAATGACACCCATATCGATTTTTAAGAAAAATATTTGTTCGCCATCTTGTATTTGCAAATGCATGTCATTTTCCTAATCGGCGCCCCGAGGAACCTCGAAGATTACACCTATATCGATTTTTACGAAAAATAAATGTCCTCTGGGATTTGAAAATGGATGTCATTATCGTAATCATATCACCCCGAGGACCCTCGAAGATGACACCCATGTCGATTTTTAAGAAAAATAATTGTCCGCCATCTTGGATTTGCAAATGCATGTCATTTTCGTAATCGGCACCCCGAGGAACATCGAAGATTACACCTATATCGATTTTTAAGAAAAGTAAAGATTTGCTCCCCGCACAAACTTGGAACCCCTTTTTACCCCATTAGGGGAACAATTTAGAAAAACGCTGGAACACGTTTTGTTGTATTTAAACAGAGAGTCTATATACGAAGTTTTTAATCCCGCACTTCAAAATATATTTGCTCCCCGTACGAACTTTTAAACCCCTTTTCACCCCTTTAGCGAAGCAATTTCAGAAAACGCTGATGTACGTTTTTTTGTCAGACAGAATAGACAGAGAGTCTATTTACGAAGTTTCAAATCTCTCACTTCAAAAAATATTTGCTCCTTTACAAACTTGGAACCCTCTTTTCACCCCTTTATGGGAGCAATTTTGGAAAACGCTGAAATACGTTTTGGTGTATTTAAACATAGAGTCTATTTACGAAATTTCAAATCTCTAACTTCAAAAAAGAATTGCTCCCCGTATAAACTTGGAACCCCCTTTTCACCCCTTTAGAGGAGCGATTTCAAAAAAACGCTGAAATATGTTTTGTTTTATTTAAACAGAGTCTATATACGAAGTTTTAAATCTGTCACTTCAAAAAAGAGTTGTTCCCCGTACAAATTTGGAACCCCCTTCTCACCCCGTTAGAGGAGCAATTTCAAAAAACGCTGAAACACGGTTTGTTGTATTTATACAGAGAGTCTATATACGAAGTTTTAAATCTCTCACTTCAAAAAAGATTTGCTCCTTTACAAACTTGGAACCCTCTTTTACCCCTTTATGGGAGCAATTTCAAAAAACGCTGAAATACATTTTGTTTTATTTAAACAGAGAGTCTATATACGAAGTTTTAAATTTGTCACTTCAAAAAAGAGTTGCTCCCCGTACAAATTTGGAACCCCCTTTTCACCCCTTTAGAGGAGCAATTTTAAAAAACGCTGAAACACGGTTTGTTGTATTTATACAGAGAGTCTATATACGAAGTTTTAGATCTCTCACTTCAAAAAAGATTTGCTCCTTTACAAACTTGGAACCCTCTTTCCACCCGTTTAAGGGAGTAATTTTGGAAAACGCTGAAATAAGTTTTGTTGTATATAAACATAGAGTCTATTTACGAAGTTTCAAATCTATAACTTCAAAAAAGAATTGCTCCCGGTACAAACTTGGAACCCCCTTTTGACCCCTTTCGAGGAGCAATTTCAAAAATCGCTGAAATACGTTTTGTTGTATTTAAACAGAGAGTCTATATACGAACTTTTACATTTCTCACTTCAAATAAGATTTGCTTCTTTACAAACTTGGAACCCTCTTTTCACCCCTTTAGGGGAGCAATTTTGAAAAACGCTGAAATAAGTTTTATTTTATTTAAACATGTATTCTATATTCGAAGTTTTAAATATCTCACTTCAAAAAAGGCTTGCTCACCGTACAAACTTGGAACCCTCTTTTCACCCCTTCAGGCGAGCAATTTTGAAAAACGCTGAAATAAGTTCAAAACACTGCAAAACAGATTTGCTCCCCATATAAACTTTGCACCCCTATTTTACCCTCTTAGGGTTAGAATTTTGCAAAACGCTGAAAACACTTTCTTTGGATTTAAGTTCGTAACCTTTTTACGAATTTTTAAGTCTTCAGCTCAAAAAAAAATGTTTCTCCCATACAAACTTTGCACCCCTATTTGATCCCCTTAGGGGTGGAATTTCCAAAAATCCCGTCTTATCCCTTGCATACGTCATAAAAGTAAGCTCTTGACCAAATTTGAAGTTTCTAGTTTCAGTAGTTTCGGCTGTGCGTTGATGGTAGATCACCCCTTCTTCTTTTATATATATAGACTAGCTTTTGCCCACGACTTCGTTCGCGTGAACTTCTACTGATTATTCCTTGCCCTTGGTAGATAAATGCCGGTTACGTTATAAACTACTTCACTTTGAGTGAGTCACTCAAAATTTACTCCAACGTTTTTACGTCTTAAAATTACAACTTTACAAAATTTCTAATTTATGTAAATACATTAGCAAATGAAATGGGCCCTCTTGTCCATGAAAGGAAGCGTGTGTCCTGAAGTAGGATGTAATAGGCAGATAATTAAACAAAATGGGTATGATTTATCAATACCCATATAGGTACGTATGTAGATATGTATGTTGATAATAGATACTGACTAAGTAAGTCAGACGTTAAATACATATATCAT
Organism: Epiblema foenella; assembly: GCA_963556455.1. Classification (NCBI taxonomy): domain Eukaryota; kingdom Metazoa; phylum Arthropoda; class Insecta; order Lepidoptera; family Tortricidae; genus Epiblema; species Epiblema foenella. The sequence continues at coordinate 10,656,408 of OY747099.1, read as the reverse complement.
TCCAGGCCGGAGAACGCCGTCGACTCGATCCCATATAGCATTTATGCGTATGATTTATTTTTGATTATTTCTTATACTATGTAACAAAACACTAATGACTGCTAAGAAACTACCTCATCACATCCATGTAGCATAGCGGTGTCACGGTTTGATGTTGCGTTCGTCTACACATACGTTCTTGTTCGATGACGTTACCCAATTCCCTACTTTCCGAGCCTTAGTACTGACATGCTCGATGTAGCGACTACAGGAGAAGACATATTATGCTTGAATCGAACAAATATTTTGATGTTTCTCGAAATGAAAAGTGGTAGGAGTCCTTCATTAAAACCCAAGATTTTTAATGTCCTGCAACAATATGATACGCTCTACTTGCAGTGAAAACCTCTACGCATTATCCCTCGGTAGGAAAATTAATTGAACACTTCTAGTTTATTATGAAAATGTTTTTATAGGTACTTGTACTTTACTCAGACAAACATATTTACAAAAATTTTAAGCACCCTATCAAAATATCTGTAAGAATTCTCCCTTTAATCATAGGTATTTTTCTAGTGAAAGTTCTACCTCCAAAACGTACAATCGAACCTGTGACATCCTGACATACGCAGCCAATCGCTTTAACTGAGCTGTCTAACAACAAATAATCACACTCGGTTACCAAGTCTTTCAACCAGTCCTCTCTTACAAAGCCTGGGGAGGCGTACGCATTCCTTAACTTCAATTTATAATTTTCGTTAGCAGATGTTAATGCTTAAAACAATAGTAATATTCTTAAGTGCAGATACTTAACAGCGCACAGAAAAATTACTCAAAAGAAAAAATAAATGCCATCTTGGATTCGGAAATGGATGTCATTTTCGTAATCAGCACACCGAGGAACCTCGACGATGACACCCATATCGATTTTTAAGAAAAATGAATGTCCGCCATCTTGGATTTGAAAATGCATGTCATTTTCGTAATCGGCACCTCGAGGAACCTCGAAGTTGACACCTATAACGAATTTTAGCCAAAAGTAAAGATTTGCTCGCCGCATAAATTTGGAACCCCCTTTTTACCCCATTAGGGGAACAATTTAGAAAAATGCTGAAATATGTTTTGTTGCATTTAAAAAAAAGATTTGCTCCCGTACAAACTTTGAACCCCCTTTTCACCCCTTTAGGGGATGAATTTAGAAAATCGCTGAATTCAGTTTTGTTATATTTAAACAGAGAGTCTATATACGAAGTTTTAAGTCTCTAACTCTAAAACAGAAGTTTCTCCCATACAAACTTTGTACCCCTATTTTACCCTCTTAATGTTATAATTTTGCAAAACACTGAAAACACTTTCTTTGGATTTAAGTTCGTAACCTTTTCACAATTTTTTAAGTCATCAGCTCAAAAAAAATTTTTTCTCCCATACAAACTTTGCACCCTTATTTGATCCCCTTAGGGTTGGAATTTCCAAAAATCCAGTCTTATCCCTTGCCTACGTAATTAAAGTAAGCTCTGGACCAAAGTTGAAGTTTCTAGTTCCAGTAGTTTCGGCTGTGCGTTGATGGTAGATCAGGACTTCTTCTTTTATATATTTAGATTAGGAGAACCAACAGCAGTACAATCAATGTAACAACATGGATATTAACAGCAGAGCCAATTACAGGATCTCACAGATAGCGCTAGAGTGTATATTTTAAATAGGTATTGTGTTTATATTTGTGTTTTTACCTATAGTTATTAAATAATTGTCTTATTTATTTCAATATAGTTGAAAGTATCTGTAAAATTATTACACGAAATATTTTTTCCGTTTAGCATAATCCAAAAAATACCACCTATTACATAGAAGTTAATTGTTAAATGAACTTCTGCCTTCTGGCTTTGAGTTCCACTACAATTAGTAGATATATTATTTATAGGGAGGTGGGCATTCTTCGGCTATCCCCATTGATTTATACATCGTGCCTTAGAGCCTTAGGGCCATTATAGCCCGCAACTAAGTTATTTGCAATAATTACCCCGCCCGCCATGACCAATACGTAATCGCCAACTTGCGACTGATGCAGAAGAATCAAATACCTATTCATTACAAAGTAATTGTATGTACTAGTACTTACTTAAGTTACCTATTAAAAGAAGGTTCCGAATAAGCAGGAAAATACAGTATTGCAACTTCTCTGGAGTCCTAAGATCGTAGTAAGGAAATGTCATGTGTCCCTTCTGTTGTTAACGTTATTCTATTAGTATGGCAACTGTTAGCTTACTATAATTATATTATTTTGCTATTCTGTTAAAAATATTTGCACGCTCTTTAGCAAATGAATGTTATTGTAGTAACTTATCATGGAATCCGGAAAGTAATGCCCGATTCAATCAATTATCTGACAACTTATTGCTGAAAACGTTTGTCTCATCTTGTAGCTCAATAAAAAGTGACAATACATAGCAAGACGAAGTTATGTCTTCATGTATAATGGAGACGTTATCTTGTACCTCATGAACACTTTAACACATACTGTTACGCATTCAAATATTATGTTCGTCGCACTCGACGTGCATGGTGGTTAGTTAACGCTTTTGAAATTCAATTTTTACCGAGACACATTTGATTTTACGATACGTATGTTATAAACGATGCATATTTACCAACACCTAAACATTCAGATATTGCAAAAATAACAAAACCGAAGGTTGTTCGCACGATAACAGCAACCGATTATTAATAAATATAAATGATATGAAAACATTCATGACAAGTCCGCAATTTGTCGACTGAGAGCGGCCCGGGACTGTGGTTTGCCGTGCTCTAATAACACGGTTGCGGTAAAAATCTCAATCGCTATTAATCAACGATAAGGCATCGCCGGAGCCTGCCGCGACGAAAGCTGCCATTGACGAAAGCTTAGATCCTAATCGATTCATAAAACTTGCTGCGTGTTAATTATAAGCCACTGGACTGCGCTCGCGCCGCCACCGCTCGTCTGCCCGCGGGCTGCCACCCAATCCATCGCGATCCCGATTCTGATGTGAGAATGAGAACCATGTTATCAGTGATCCTCTGTAGCAATTACCATTTATTTGATCGTTGCGGTTATCACTGCTATCAATGAATCATCATTTAGTATGATCCTATCCAATAAGAAAAGCACAAATCGCGTGTTATCGCGCTTAGGTATCTCATTTTCGAATTGATTTGACTATAACAAGAATACTTATCGCAATGAAATCAAGCTGTGGGAACATATATTTCGTGTATTAATCTAATACTTTTAAGGGGTTCGACGTAGCAAAACAACGAAACAATTCGTCGTACAAACCGTCTTTTGCCATCCCTTTCAATTAGTTATAATTTGAAGACTAATTACTGATATCAAAGAATGCAATGGTCGCATATAATTAAACTCCAGACTTTGTGCATTGCCAGTAATTTCGATGCTCGTGGACAAAGCAGAAAAGTCAATTTGTGCAGGATAATGCTACGTTTGACTGCAAACGAAGCGTGGATCTACCACAACGTTGAGTAGACACTTGTCCGCTGTCGTTTAATTTGATGCATTTGATCTGCGCGCTGTGTCATTAGAACACATGCCCACTTTGTGTTTGTTTAATGCTCGTGAACGGGCTATTTGAGACGAACTTGCGCAATTAGTCACCTTGATATAGTCTTTACTGACCAAAGTTAGTTTGTAGAAATATACAAAAACCGGCCAAGTGCGTGTCGGACCACACAATGAAGGGTTCCGTACCAACACCTACTAGTCCACATTTAAAATCACCATCCAATACATTGAATCTAAAAAAGTCGTATCGTCATAGGGAACTCACGGCACTTACGACAGTATTTAAGCGAAAACTCAAAAACTGTAAAACCTATATTGTTCAAACCAAAAATCGTTGAAAGCATTTACTAATGCACACCACGTCAATTTTTTCAGAATTTTAAACTTTATAGTTTAAAATTCAAAAGGAGATGGCAGAGGACAGAAACGGCTGGCGATTGCTCCACCGACAAGCGTAGTAAACTCTTAAATAGAAGAGAGAGTTTGGAAATTAGAGGGAGGGGGGACTCTTTCTATAACAGCTAATATCTCACCAACGGTTGACTTAAATGGACAAGTTTTTTAGAAACCTGCATATCATTTTTAAAAGTCTATCCACCGATACCCCACAAGACTATGTGCGTTGAATTTTTTTTTCATCCACCGGTTACATGTATGGACTGTGCCCCCCCTAATTTAATATTTTTTTGTAATTTCACATCACTTTTATGTGGCGGTTCATAGAAGACACCTTCCTACCAAATTTCATAATTGTAGTGCTTGTAGTCTCCGAATAAATCGGCTGTGACATACGGACGGACGGACGGACAGACATGACGAATCTATAAGGGTTCCGTTTTTGCCATTTTGGCTACGGAACCCTAAAAATTCACTTATATTACCGCCACTTTCTGTCAACCGGTGAAATAAATGCTGCAATTCTCAAGCTTACACAGTATCTATAGGTAACAATCTCACGTCCTTATTTAACTACAAAACTGAACATATCCGTCTTTAACTACCAGAACCAACAAGAAAAACTAACATCAAAAAGTACAGCTAAACAATATTAGTGTACTTAACTTAAGTATGGTTACATTACCTACATTCGAAGTGTCGTGTCAATCAATTTTCGCCCGTGGTGGTTTTCCTAACGTCACGTGTCTCGTTCCCACGGAAGCCTGGCCTACGTTCCGCCCAGGGCTATCATGTCCATCCACTTAAGTATTTAACATACGTGAAGCCTTAGCTCAAAACTATCTAGCCCAAACATTTTCTAAGCTGACGGCATGAAAATGGGCACGCATAAATTACGTGCTCGATTCGGAATATTAAATTGCCTTTTGTATACAATGTTTACACTTAGACGATAGACGGACGGAACGATTATAATATCTACCTAATATAAGTACTAATCGATGATGTAATTGAAAAGCAAAAGCTTAATATGTAGTCTGTTTGTAACTACGTGTAAGTAATAAGGATCACACACAGTGAATGAATACCGAATGTATTATTATTCTACTCCAGTAAATGCCTTAATGGTTCGGATTCCACTTTGTTGAATAGATGCCCAAATATTAGAAGAAGAACGCCGAAATCACGATTCGAGTAATTTCGTATTAAACCGGTCATTTTATTTGAAGTAAATTTGGTAGGTAGCTAATGATACCTACTTGGAAAGATTGTCCGCGGATCGTCGCGGCCAGTAATGAAGCCATATTTAGGTTTTGGTCCTATAATCAAAATTGAATTAGGTACCGGGGTTGACATTCTTACTTCGTGGACAAAGCCTTTTCTTTTTCTGCTCCAGTTCTCGACGTCAATTTGAATTTTTAATGGCCTCCACTGTCCATGGAATATTATTTTTAGATAAAAACGTTTCTACGCGTACCTCCAGATCTATCAATTACAGTAATAACACGGCGGTGCCATTACTAAGAGTTTAGCGTTAGCACATACGAAAGTCGCAGTCGTTATTTGCAGAATTGTATCTATTTTAAATTGACTAGGTATGAGTGTGACCATTTTATATGCACTGAAGTTGTAAAAGACATTGTGATTAATTTCTGTGTGCTGTAATTACTAATGTGTTTACTAACCTGTGCATTGGATGTGCAATTTATAATAAAATAGCCATTTAGACATTGATTTGGAGACAGTTTAACATCGGACATTAAAAGGTGTTAAATATAATAAAATGTATTAACCTCTAGGTACTATTAGCCTGTAAAACTGTCTCATAAAGAATGTCCACATGTATGCAATTTTATGTTTAAAATTGCTGATGAAAATGAAATGCTACCGTGCTAAAACTTTGAAGTTCTGAAAGGTAGAAGAAAAATCGTATAATAGATAGGTAGGTATAAGTATAACGACGACTGAAAATAGTGTAATACATACATACATAAACTCACGCATGTATTCCCAAAAGGGGTAGGCAGAGCACATTAAATTTAATTCCAGTGCCACATTTAGCAAATTAGTGTGTGGATAATTGCTTTCATCAAAATAACTGGAAAGGAAATCGAAAATATAAAAATGTGATGTAATAAACATGCCACTTTTCAAACAATCTATTGGTGAATTTTGATCATTCAAGGGAAACTGGAACAAAGTGCAGTGCACTGAGTTTATAAAAACTGTATAACAAAGTTGCCGTAGTTTAAATATTTAGAAATCAAGAATTAGAAGAACCTCATTATAATGACTGGATTAGCATTACATTCAGTTGTTGCAAAAACAGCCCGTGTAGGTACCTACCCAGTGCTTCACTATGACCCTGGTGTGCTTGTCGTTGTATTATTTCTAACTTGCTACGATTGTTTATAATAACACCTCGACACGAAACCACGATGTCGTCATTGCAACAGAATGCTCGATTTCCGTAAACGTGGCGGGTAAATGTTTAACTGCTATTGCATGGTTCCTTGATGGTAGGCAATTTTGTAACATGATTTTGTGATATGAAAATACACGATTTAACGCTTCGTTCGGGAAGTTGAAGTTTTACTTCGAGTTATTTTCATCGATTTAATATTATTCCGTCCAAAATGGTCATATATCAGCAGTCACATGAGCTTCATCTGTCTACATTGTGGTACCTATGGGTAGTTTTTGAACATTTTTATTCAATTTTGCTTAAGATGCGCACGTTTAAATTATGTACATATGAATAGTGTAATAACACCGACTAATTGTTGTTTCATGTTCAGCCTTTGAAAAGCGACTGACAGTTAGATACTTGCAATATAATATTAAAACATGTAAATATGTCTACATACTTTAAACGTGACCAATCGGAAATAGGAGAATAAGAGGTCTACGTGAAAGAGTAATGGAATAAAAAGAGGAAAACCGCGCTATTTTTATAGTTAACCTTCCATACTTGTACCGGAAGGTTAACCATAAAAAAAAAACGGTCAAGTGCGTGTCGGACCTCGCACATTTAGGGTTCCGAACCAACCAAATAAAATATCTGATTTATCAATATATATTTCAAGGAGATCTCACAGAACCTCATACATACCTCGGGTCACCATTACTAAGTCTGGTCATCCAAAGGGGTAACGCTGCCAGTCGTCTAGGCACCATAAGTCACGAAGGCGACTTGGGGAGCATTTACTATTAATAAGAATATTTTTAAGTTTAGTTTAAGTTTTATTTGATTTTGTATTTGTATTTATTAAAGAAATTGAGTACTAGTCAATATATTAGTATTTGTTGGCAAAATATACGTAAAAATAAACATTTTTTTTTTACTGGCCGCGAGTGCCGGGAGGTCGCAGGTTCGAATCCTGCTCGGTGCCTAAATTTTTCAATTTTTCCTTCATTCTAAAAAAAATAAACATTATGACCATCAAATTTCAAGTTCATAGGTCAATGGTTAAAATTCTTCTAAACAAAATTTTGTGACAGACGACTGACGGACGGGCGCGTGAGTGACATCAATAGGGTTCCGTTTGGACCCTTCGGGTACGGAACCCTAGAAATCAATCAATCAACGAATCAGGCATCGTTAACGCTCGATGCATTAAGTTGGGTAAACCAGGGCTCATCCACTTGCTTGAAATATTTTGGTCTATTAGCGATGTGACGCAGCAGAAACCTCTAGCGCCGGCCGAGGAGCTACTTTTTAATACAAATTTAATTACCACAATTCGAGGCCATTCTGTCACACAATGATCTTGTCCTTTATGGCGGAGCCGTGTAATGACTTGGGGCGCCCATAAACGACTCTTGTGTGGAAATTTATTAAGCGTCTTGGAGTGTATTGTGCCCTTTAAGACTCTCACTTCCTTACCGGTATGGTGATGATTAATTGTTCGTCATTGTTTGGCAGCAAAAAGGCTTTTAAGTCCGATAATAACCACAGAGTTTTGTTTTGACACTTCGTTAATGTGTTGTTTTATGGTTGTAAGTACGCAATGATCCATTAAGCGGTAGTTGGTATGGTTTCAATTAAGCAGCAATATGCTGTATATTAATTATTGAGTAATAAAAACAATGTGTTTGTATTCGGGGTATCAGTATTATAAATGTGAGAATTCAGTCGAGCCTTGTTATTACGCTCACCACGGGGCTGAAAATATTGATGCTAAGTATAAAAATGTCAGTCTAGAATTCAAGGCGAATTTAATGTACATGTTTGTAGTCTGTACTTTCTTTTACTTAGCCATAAAGTTTAAACAACGAATTGAGTAAAGGTATACGACAGTTCAGTGTTCGACACATTAGTGCCTAATAGATGATACCTATTTTAATATTCACCTCAGTCATCATGAAATAAGATTGATTGAAAGTGCCAGGTATTGGGTCAGTATCGACCACATGGACGTTTACCTTAGCACATCATTTTATAAGAAAATGCATAAAAAATAGGCAAATCAAATTCGATTTCTTTAGCAAATGTAGGTACAACTAAAGGGTACCTAGTAAAGATGTTGCCACAATTCTCACTAATAATAGATAATTGCATTAGTAAGGTCCCAAAGTTTGACACCTTAGGGTCCAATAGTTGACACGTATTGATGTTCATCTAAATTAATCCTAATAATGCGGATGTCTGAATGTACGTTCCTCTTAATCTTAAAATCTACTAACTGATTTCTATGAAGCTTTCCAGTATTGAAGCACAGACATCAAAATAACACAAAGGCTATAATTTATTTCAAAATTCATCCCCTTAGGGAGTAAAAGAAGGGTGGTAATTTTGTATGGACCAAATTATCTTTAAGAAAGAAACTTGGAACTTGAATAGCCTATTAAGAAACTTTCAACCCCCTTTTCACCCCTTCGGAGGGCGACTTTTGAAAAACGCAGTAAACTGTTTTCTTCCATTTTAATGCTTAATAATGAAAAAAACAGTTGCTCCACAAACAAACTTTCAACCCCCTTTTCACCCCTTCGGAGGGCGACTTTTGAAAAACGCAGTAAACTGTTTTCTTCCATTTTAATGGTTTGTGGAGCAAATGTTTTTTTTTAAACGAGTAAGTTGAAATTTCGTGTATAGACCGAGCATTTCCGACCGAGTATAGAAAAATTAATTTCAGTGTTTTAATTCACCTTCTAAAGGGGTGAATAGGGGTTGAAAGTCTCTACGGGCACCCTGATATTTTTAAGTGAGTTATCATACTGGGTGGTTAGATTCTCAGTTAAAATATAAGCAAAAAATTTGAAATTTTGGAAATATCTCCCTTAAGGGTGTAAAAAAGGGGGTTGAATATTTGTATGGAAAACGAGTAATATTCAAAGTGAGAGCCTAGAGAAATTTCGTTTATAGTGATGTAGACGTAGGTAAAAGTAGATCGAAACATTAAAAAAACTGGACTACCTGTGCGAAGCCGGGGTGCGTCGTTAGTATGACAAGATTGAAAATGTCAAGTACGGGTGCGTCTCACGAGATATAACAACAATAAATATAATTTCATATTAATAACGTTTATAAGATGTAACGAACGTTAGCTATAACAACAAAATCAATACTTTTATAAGGAATAACGGTCAATTAATTTAATATAATGTCTTTTTCTATGTCAGTAACATTGACTAATTTCAATCTACTAATTTCATAATACATAATATCTTTTAGTATAACTCGTCAAGGCGCACGTCACGTAATAAAGTTGTTGCCTGGTTATGCTCATTATTATATTGTCATCCTGCGCATAATACCCTCGTTGTCATAATTGTAATCTGTAATATTTTTTTATAAAAAAAACTTAGCTACAGAGCGAGCGACCGATGCGAGCGAGCAAAACCTTCCGGAGCAAAACCGACTCTCATGTTGTTAGGATGCGTACTTGTTTGCTTGCTTGCTTGCATGCATGCGTGCTAGCCTTAATACTTTTCGATGTTCGATTAATTGAATAATATATGCTTTAAATTTTAGGTGTTACATATTATACGCTGTATTCGTTATATAAATTGGTATTTTATCTAAATAACGTTATACTTTACGAAAGTAGAAATTTTGAAATTATAAATATCTTTCGTTCATTACATGCAGTGAATATTAACTCAACAAGTTTATACAAAGTGAGCGTATAAATTATGACTGTTATGTAATAAGTTCTCATATCTGGTATTACTTACCCGTCAAATATTGGGTGAGTGTCGAGCACTGAGTTCGTTGCTATACCTGCTTGAATATCGTATAACTCTAAACATAACACTTACCTTTTCTCGATAATCTTTCTAGCTAGATTACTGTTCATGATAACTTAATACTGGCTTATTTACTGGTACGAGTTGTACTGTCTATTATAGTGGGAGTAGGTAATTAACTATGATAAGCGTAAGACTCTATGCACACGCACGCATTTCACGCAAATAATATACATTTAACACGTTTCAGATCAGTATTCGAAACGTGTTTAAGTGATATAGCTTTTATATCTATACTATTTAATTTTTATAGATAACTTGACCTTCAGGCTACCTGCTGGATATCTCTCATACATTTGACACCTCGCTTGCTAGCTGGGTGTCAATTGTTTGGGCACACGGGACATCTCAACTCAGCTAGCACGGGTTCTATGCTCATAGTCATATTTTACAGCGCTAACAGGCGTTAAAATTTTAACAGGCATATAAACTGTCGTGTGCTAGCAGACATCTTCATTTACGTAAATTTATGTAGGTCACCCGAGACCCCTTTGAAATTTGGCCAATGGACAATATTGATAGATGGCTAGAAACCTCTAAATAAAGAACACAGTGGACATAACTGACATAACTATGGGCATATATCACAAATTAAATAATGTAATTATCTGGGCGCATGGCAGTGCCCCCTATAAGTCGAGCAAAACAAAGAGGCACGGCCGTAACATCCTTTTCTGGAAGCGATTCAGGCCATTTCCAACATCCTAGATATATTTTTGTGCTGACTAAAGCTATTATAATTCTACATTTTCAGTAACATATAGACCATAATGTGACTAAGATATATTCTCAATAATATTAAATCCCAAAAAAAAATTCCATGTAAATATAGGCCAAGTCTCGAAACTGTATCACCGTAAAAAGTTGTGAGATATTACGTAGAGCCAAAAATAAAAATTAGTGATTGCCAAATAATCACACAAAAGTGCATAGTTTTAGGTATGCAAATAATAATGCACAAGGTAAAGTCGTTGATTCTCAAGTCTCAAAATTTTCTTTAGTGAGCAAATAAGAATTAATAACAATGTTTGATTTGGCTCTACGTAATATCTCATAACTTTTTACGGTGAAAGAGTATCGAGCCTTGGCCTATATTTACATGGAATGCTTTTTTATGGGATTTAATATTTACTAACAACTAATTGTCATCAGTTGGCCACATTTTAATTGTACGTATTAAAATTTACGTCGCAATGTTATCATTTCAGCTGATGTTTTATTTCGGAGGATATTGCGTCGGGACTACCTTACTAGTTGATAATGTATTTTATTTTTAACTAACTTGATCCTGAATTAGGCTTTAGCAGTTAGTTCAGTTCCTACATCAGATTCAGATTCAGATTCATTTATACACAATATAAATTGCATTAAATAAAACAAAATAAATTAAAAATCAATGAATAAATGAATAAATCGCCGCTGCCAATGAAATATGCTGTAATAAAAACGAATAAGTGACGATATTTTTTATCAAGCCAGACTTGGGTTGGTATTTACCGTTCTTACGAATAACCAACTGCGATTACGTTTTAATGTTACAATATTTACTTAAACGGTGATGATAAAAAAAAGTGTCATGTAAAATGCCATAAATCTACCCGACTGCTTACAGTAACTGGTAATCGAAAGATCCTGGAGACTATTGTTTGAAATGTGAGAACGTTTCAGAATTGGGCTTAAAATTTACTTAATTGCAGGTATATTATTCATCACAGATGAATCTGGACTACATGTTTTGTAGCACCTTTGATAAGGGGATACTCCTAATTATTATTAACTGGTTTTTATTAAGTATACCATATTTGTTTAGTTATATAAAAGGGGGTCTTAGGCATACTACTTTTTATAATATATGGTGTGTTCCGAACGAGAGCGAGGTCGCTAGAACTCCCGAGAGTGAGAATCCTATCTGTCTCTGCTATCAAGACAGCACTAGACAACCTTTTTATGATTTTGGTATGGCAAGCTACTTCTTTCCAGACAAGCTGCTTGTTTTCTACTGCCATTATATAAAAAGTAACTACTAGGCATATAATCACAGCGATATCGCAATCATCCGACTGCGCATGATTGGAATAGAGCCTCACACGATCCGCCTCTGTCTAGGCAGCGCGTAATTGCCTTCGGTCATGCGATTACGTTCCTGGTCGATTTAATTATCGCGAAATGATCAGTGTGCCAGCCTACTGCAATTTACCTATCAATCAACGCAGGTTGTTGGCTGCGGGTGGCGACGGCTTTCAGAACTGCCCTGGTATTCTACTACCAGTGGAAGTCAGACTGTTCGTTGTTATTACAAATCCAGGCTTCAAGATATATTAGAGGTTAGCGGTGGGATGAAACGTGGGTGAGACAAGTTATTAATAGCACAACTGGAGTTTTACAAAGTTCCAAGTTAAAATTTTACAATTCTAAACTCACGATACTGAGGCGCTTGACATATGCGCTCGTCCATTTGACTGGCTATTTGAGCATTGCCGGTTTAAACTAAGTCTTATGCAAATTTAAATTGTAGCTTCGTAAAATGGGCCACTATGGACCATTTTACGAAGGCTGGTATTTTATCACATAGAGCCCAAAGTCACCAATTTCACAATATTTTGGTGCTCGAACTAAGTGAGAGCTCCAATAAATAGTTCGAGGCTAAAATAGGTGGTTTTACCCAAGTTAAACATTTCCATTGCTTTCCATTTCGAATACGAGGAAACAAAAAAATGGAAAAATTTGCTCAAACATTTTCTGAATCAGCAACAGAACCATTTTGACGAGAACTGTTGAGTGCCGTTAACAGTGTTTGTCTAAAGTTGAGTCTCTATTTCCTTTTTTTATTCAGCCTATTAAAACATAGCATTATTAAACGACACAATTAAATTGAAATGATGGTATTTTACCTCATTTCAACTCTGTCAAGAGGAAATTTGATAAAACTGACATTTGTCTAAAAAAGTAATTCCTGAAGAGCGTTGCATCCCGTTTTTTCGTGCGCAAAAGACATAAGCGTGTCTTTTTCACGGGGGGTGTGGCTGACCGAATCGAGGCATCCCCTCAAGCCACCCGAATTCCTCTAACTGTTATCAAAGATAGCAGCTGGGATCAACGGCTTAACGTGCGTTCCAAAGCATGGGAGCGATCAGTAATCATTGAAAGCGGCCACCCATCCAAGAGTGGCTCTGGGTCGCCGCGTTGCTTAACCTCGCATACCGCACGCGGTACGCTGGCGCCCGTGGGCCCACAAATGCTCCGGTACCCGACTGAACCGGTATGAGTATGTACTGCAATTTAGGTGCGCTTCTACAGGTGAGCTAAAGAGGATTGAAATAAAACCTTCATACCCTCAACAGTAAAAGAAATGATGGACAAGCAGATGGTATTTCTTAATCCATTATTCATAAATCTAAATAAGCCACAGAGACTTATTAAAAGTATTTTGTATTTCATACAAACATGTCAAAGTGACGGATATAGACAATAATTTTAAGGCTATTTTAAAATTATTTCATTGATAAATCATTCACCCCTCCCAAACCTTCCCTCCCTAAGTGAGACAATAATAAGTGACTTTGGTGTAGACAAAACAGCCGGCCGACTTATCAAGCTTTGGTTGGAAACTGGATCTCTAGATATATTATGTTTCGTAACTTATTTTCAAATAATAATGATTTCTTGTGATTTCCACAGACACAAATATTTTAAGGTCTAATTATACTTTTAGCACACAAATGACAATAATTTGATTATTTATATAGGTCAAAATATACCTTTATTTTCCATACAAATTAATGCCGCACGAAATGTACGTATGCAAGTTGAAAACTTGGGTATCACTGACATTTAATTGTCTTTCAGACTGTGTCAAGTAAATGGTATGTGTGTTGCTACACGCTCCAAAACTATAAACACAAAAAGACACGAATTACAGACTTCATTCAGATGCCAAATACATGTGTGTGACTAGTTTTATTTAGTTTTGTTCCATTTCGTTTAAAACTATGTACTTAGTTTATTATTATAATAAAATGTATGTTAAAACCCAAAAAAACGAGATAACTTGAAAAACTAATTATGCACTCTTATCAAGGGTAATTGTTGACCGAGTGAAACGAAGGTCTCTGCTTCAGCTTCGACAAAAATACTTACGTATGTACGGATTTTCGTTTGTGCAGGTCGCATTTCTTAACCGATTTTGAAATTTTGTGAGCAGTTTCAATAATTATACAGAATTCTTTGTGGTCACTTTTTGGAAATTTTGGGAAAGAATTTTTTAAAATGATTTCGTATGTTTTTGCGAGCTGATGTCGGTTTGTTCTCCTCTACGGATCAACCGATTCTCAACCAATTCTCATGAAATTTTGTGAGCTGGTTCGATAATTATATAGATGGTTTTTATCGGGGCCGTTTTTTATAAATAATAAAAAAAAACATTCGCGAGGTCTACAGCTCACTGAGTCACTAGTCATACTTTTGATAAACCAGCTTAAAATACATACAACTCTCGTTACCTAATTAAATTATAATAAGTTAAATTTATATGTAAATACAAGCTATAGTACCGAACGTTTGTTTGCCACCAGAGAGGTTTAAAAAATATATACTAACATACAATAATTTGCTAGCGGTGTAAGAAATCGTTAATTTTATTTATTCACCTAACAGCCGATATAACATTTTGGTGAATAATTAACTAAATTGTTTCACATTTATGATTTACATGGTAATGAGGTTATGAATAAATTACCGGCTAATTCTTTACTGAAATAATTACCCAAATACGTTCTATTTACCCCGTTACACGCGATTTTAATCATTTATTTAGTGCATTAATAGCACCTTAACATGACCCCGTCGTAAGCCACTTAGAGCGGATCTAAATTGGTACTGTATTTATTATACGTATCGACCACGCAGTTAAAAAGGTTCACGTACTATAAACAATATGGTTATATGTTTAAATAAATGTAATTGCGTCAGCTCAAGCACTTATGGTGTTAACTTGGCGCGTTGCTTTTTGCAGCACAATCCCATTTTTGGTCGTAAGCTTTAGTTTTATCAAGACATAAAGACCCGTATGAATTTATCCTGAATGGCGTTGACAAAAATGTGAATATAAATAATTCGATGAATTATTCAGCGTGTATCGGTATGGACGGCGGCGACGGCGGCGCAGGCTCGGAGTAAAAACGCTGCGCTAACGCCCGCCCGGCCAGAATGCCTCGCCAGCGTTTTTACCTAATTGTTCTGGAGCACACACTCATCCATTATCTAACTGATTTAGGCCTTGTTATTTTTTACCTAACCCTCCATATCATATCACAATCCTTGCGTCCTGCATTTTGAAAGGGCGAGACAATTGAATTTTACAAATTTAATATTACAGATTTCGTTTTTTCCGTTCCTAAAGGGGACCAAATATTTTTCATGCACAACGCTAAATATTATCGGGTGTTAATATCACACCGACACATTTCTTATTACTCCCGCGACTGAGGTATTTAAAAGGCCTTAATTAATTCATTAATCGCATTGTATTCAATTTGCTAAGGTGCTTTTGGAGTCCGATTTTTGTTACCAGTGTTCGTTTAGCATTAATGATTGAAATCTGTACGGTTTATGTAATTAACGAACCTTGATCAATAGGAATGAGTATATTTTTTTTCTCTCGCGTCGAGAAACGTTCTCCTGAGCGATTATATTTATAATTGATCGACAAATGATTGGCGACAAACCATAAAATGAGAAGTCACGTGCACTCGCCTGATGTTAATGATTCTGTATAATTAAAATTAATTTGTGGGTTAGTTGTTATTCCACGACATGCAGCAATGCTCGATTATCCCTGTTTTTAACTACCCGCGACCACCTTCCTTTCGAACAGAATAGTGCAAATATTGTTGTCTCCAGTGAGCTGTATTTCAGCCTGTATGTCTTCGCAATATGGGCGCGTTGTGGAGCATGGTTCGTGTTGTAATTGAGTAGGAATGGCTGCCCTGCCGTGAGCGGCATGGACTCACGTATGGTGCTCAATGCAATTGCTTCTATCGGCATCGTGTTGTAATTTTTGGTATTTTCATTTCTGCAACACTGGTTTTTCGCCCATCGGGTACAGGTGACGGTGTTCAATGAATCGATTAAATGGCGGCAGTCAATTGTAATCTCTGTCTGAAATCAGAATTGTTTCAAACCGTACACGCGAGCCGTTGGCATTGTAACGAGAATGATTCGTAATTAGTGACTTAGTCGAATAAAAGCGAAGATTACACTTAACAATTAAGATATACCTAAGTAGGTATATACTAAAATTCTCCTTCCAGTTTTTTTTCGGAACAATGGTGGTGGAAGCTCTTCTTTTCTGTTATATGAATTATGAAGCTACATGAAATTTAGCCCATATAAGGATAAGCGTTTGTCAAAGGTCGTTGAGGTGGCGTAAGATCAACAGGGTTTTAATGGGGATAAGAGAAAAAAAATCTCTTAAGTCTAATATGCCTGCAGTCTTTGTCTTTCCCCAGCAGTGATAATTTTACAACATCTCACCTAAAGGAGTTTTAGTATAAGTATTTGTAATTTGTTTGTTCGTTTAGGAACCCTTCGACCGCCGGGCCTCATCGGGGGAAGCAAGCCGAAGGTCGCCACGCCGGCAGTCGTTTCTAAGATCGAACAGTACAAACGGGAAAATCCTACCATCTTCGCGTGGGAGATCCGGGAGCGGCTCATCTCTGAAGGTAATATTCATATCATAGTACTTTTAATTCACGAGCTCGGGTTAGCCATGGTTGTTGTGACATATACGAACACAAACACATAGACAACGTGAACTAATAGCTTGCAACGCTCGAACTCATAGATAATGTCATATATAGCTCAACACACACCATGGCTCACCCGCGCTCGTGACATAAAAGTAATGTAAGTGCTTACAGTTGATTCATTTCGTGCTTGCCTATATATGAAAAAATAACTTTTATTAGATTTTGAATCTTCTAACATGTAAAATTAAGACTCCTTTTGTAAGGATTACTTTTACACAACTCGGCCAACTCAAATAATCTTAGGTATACTTACTTACTTGCAACGCTGGCTCAGCGGTTAAGAAATGGATCTCGGCCTCCAACACTGACATATAATTGTGCTTCGCCCAGTGGACCAGCTTGTAATAATCAGCTATTTGAGGCTGACAAAAATATTTTTCTTCTATACATATGTTTGTCCAGTGGCTAATCGAAACGGATTTTTGTTTAAACCCACTATAATAAAATTAAATATTGTCTATCGTTCATTAAACTAACTAACAACTAAACTAATAAAAAATAACTTATTTGTCAACGATAGAACGTTGCTTACTTCAATCCACTCCATTAGAAAGCACCAAAATTAGGGATATTAATATATTTCAGGTCTTTAATATTTTATGGGTCCAATTTACGGGGATAGTTTTGGAAAAAAAGAGTCATGCATTTCTTTCTTTTAAATGTGAATAAACCTTATTAGGTTGGTAGCCTTAGGTAAAAATTCCCAAGAAGGTAGCCTTAGGTACAGTGCATATTTCGTATCGCCGATATCAGCAAAGAAAAGATATCAACGCGCAGAGCTTGCCAATTAATGTTTTCTAATCAAGGCCAAACTTTAACTAAAAGCGTGACATCCGTATACTTTTTTGCTGTATGATTGAAAATATGATTGAAAATAGGATTAGTGAAATAAAAGCAAAATCTATTTATTTATATCAAGGAAATCACTGACTTCCGATCAGAGTAGATCAACTAAAGTACATTATTAAAATGCAATACAGCGCAGATGAGATTACTTATACTTAAATTTGTGGTAGAAAACAGCTCTATAGCAAGAGCTTAATATAATGTAATATTTATGATGTTATTCCATAAAATAGTAAATATATGGTATTCTTTTAGAAGCTATGCTAAAGGACTCATGCAATTTTGAAATGCGTCGATACAATTACAATCGATTAAGAATGAAAAATTGTTAAAATGTCAAATTGTGTGATGCACGCAGCACGTTCCCGAGGATGCGCTGGTAAAGAGAGTAGTAATTCTTCTGGACAAGGAGTAAGCTACGGTGAACACGTGCTGTCATGCCGATTGCTCGTTTGCCGCCGTCGCTGTATAAAAATAAAGGTTACTTTGAAATGGCTCATATTTAATCTTCATACAAGTTGAACATACGATGTCTATGTCGATATAAGTCTGTGGTAAACTCAAACGCAATGCTAAGTTCTAGTACGGTCAATTTCAGCAGTGCACGGTTTTTGTATCATTCCGGTGTAATTATTTGTTTGGGGGTTTTTCTTGGTTTTTTCAATGACAAAAGACACTTCTGACTGTATTATTAAAATATTCTAAAAGAGATTTTGATATCATAAAATATTTTCTGAGATAACGGGGAGTGAAAATGAAACTCACAACGGAATGATAAATATACACTGGGATGATAATAAAAGTGTAAAGAAGTAAAATAAATATTATAGCAAACTCCGGAGTGATATATTTTTTTGTCCCCGCATCACGACAATGACCTTTTATTTATATGGTGATAAAGAATGAAGTTAAAATATTTATGTAATCAAGCATAGTTTTCGACTTAGGCGGTATTTTGCAAATAAATCCAGCTTGAGGACAACCGACCTTGGTGAGAAATATATTTTTATAATAATATGTTATTTTTTAAATTATGTAATGAATTAATATTTACTTTTAGCTAATGGCCGAGGTAGTAAATTGGGATGTGTTTCATAAAAAAATGGCACATTACTATTTAAACCTTCTGCACTTGAGTTTTCAGCCTTGCCAACAATATTTATCGTTTGGGAAATTGACCCAGTAACAAATGACGATGATTAGGTCCAGGCATGAAATTCCCGCGCACATTACGAACGCCGAGAGCGGTCACGCGCACCGCGCTGCGCGTTCGTTCACTGTACTTTTGTAATGCGAATTTCAATACACGCACATTTTAGTATATAAGTAACAATGTATTAAAATGCATAAAAAAAACTGTTAAAATAAGAGCGTACAATAATTCTTATTTTTCCCAATATTGAAATTATAATAAAAAAGTAGGAAAGGCAGTACAAATACCGATTGTATTTTTAAAGAAACTTCATTCAAAAATTTCCAACAATGTGCGTAATTTTGGCAGTACTAATGTGCAGCGCGAGTCGTTGTTCGTGCGGTCGTTGCGTAATACCGGTTGGGCGGAAAGCTACTTGCGTGCGCTCTGCGCGAGTATTTGCCGCGGTACTTTGCTTTGTTTTAGAGATCTGTTTTGGATATCTAATACCTATATATCGTAATTATTGAGTATTTTGTATATTCAAGTCTGAGTTAACATCGTTTTCTACTCATGTACTTTACATAGTCGCGAATTTTATCTGTCATTTACATAGTCACAAACACTAATATAAAGGCAAGTCATACGAAATAAGTCTGCAGAAAAATCTATAATCTCTATTCCCTGCAACGATACGCATAAGCGTATCGTTTTTATGCCAAAACGCCTAGGTGCCACAGACTACTACAGATACTATGTTTAGTAGTCATTTTTGGTGCTTTCAAGTCAAAGCTTTAATATTAATGTCATTGTTGCCAACTTAACGCAACTTCGCCATATTCTTTCTGATATTATGTTATTTACTCGTATAAATAAATATATTTATCATCTTTTTGTGTTATAAATTAAGAATTTTTATCTATTTCCAGACATATTTATAAAAATAAACAGGTCGAATTTAGACCGGATTCGAAATAAGTCCAGCTAATTAAAAATGAACAAACCATAAAGAAAGTGCAAAATTTTTGATATAACACTAAATTTCCAATTAAAAACCAAAACTTTCTGATAAACGATTACGACTACCTGATAAACGATTAGATTAATACATAGGCTACCTTTTATTCGCGGGTAACACCACACGGCGCTTCTAGTATATAATAAGCATAGTTTCGCATGTTTCGTGAGCTACCTTGTACCCTTGTACCAACCTACTCGTAATTAGATTAAGCGGTATATTACTTACACTATTAGTAGCAGTAAAAAGTAAGCCGGTATAAAGTTCGACACTACCATTAGGTATCATCGAAAACACAATGATTAGTCTTGAACTTTATTGTAACCACATAAGGTGTACTAATAGTCAATATAATGTGTATGTTTTAAATAGGTAAGACACGGGAGTTTTGCTTTCGTGGTAACTTTATATCCGATTAACGGATCTGCTTATTTGAGTAATGAACTTTAGTCAGTTCGTGACAACGTTTTCGGGGGTCAACAAGTAAAGCCATTGAAGTGCAACCCCCAAACAGTGGGGTAGTTTCGTGAATGGCTTAGAGGTAACGGATATTATGTCGGTAACGTGATACATTTGGATTTAAGGCGTCTATGTGCATATAGACGCATTCCTTTTGTCCGGGTTTGCCATGCGGGTTTCCAAACAATGTTTTTTTCCATTAACGAACATCATCTTTGGCTACGAGGGAGTTCGTTGTCAGTACTTATTCGACTATTGCACCTCTTGACTTGAAAAAAATTTAAAATACCAAAAAAATAATAATCAAACGGTAGTTGAATAACTACCGTTTAAAAAATGATTATTATTTTTTTACACATGGAATTACGTAGCCGATTGTAAAAAAAATGGTATTAAGCTAAGAAGCTGATTGTACCGCATACAAGGCCATTTATGAAGTATTTTAATTTTTTTTTAAATACACGAAATATTTAAGTAGTAATATGATATGAGTGTGCAAATAAAACGTATGCACTCATGAACGGTTCCGTTTGCGCAATAAAGTTAATTGCATAAAGGAAAACGCAACCTTATTTAATGATGTTTAATATCTCGACATTACAATTACCATAAATAGATGTGCAGATAGCTATTGGAGCGCACGATGGGCGTCTCTTGGAGGCCAACGACGAGCCAATTGCGATAATTACTCTCGCGACACCTCCGTGCCATGCGTGACGTGCAACTCGATTACTTAGAACGCCGTATATGCTCACACCCCTGACAAGCAATTTTCATTCATACACCACGCTACTTAAGGTTAAATATAGCTCGTTAACTGAAGCGCTGAAGCGTACCCCTTGCAACCAGAGCGTTCGTGTTTTCTCTATTGTAGCGCAAGCAAAACATTTAGTTTGAAACGACTCAAGTAAATTCTAATTGATACATACTTGTGCTCTTTTAAATCAGCAAGGTAGGAGGAGTGAGTGCGAGTGCGTGCGATCGCCTGTGAAACAGGTTTCACTTACAAGACCACTTCTGGTTTACGATATCACTGGGGACCGGATTAGGCGACGATAACGCTCTTGATGGGAAACACTGTGCTCAACCGACTTGTTAAATTGGTTCACAGTCATTAAATCTACAGGGGGCGCCGTAACTTTAGACCATGATCGAGTAAACATCGATATAAAACCAACTTTATTTACAAGAGTTTTACAATATTGCTCTCGAAAAGGACTGCTTGCGAATTCGATTTTATGACTTTATTCACTAAAATGCAGGGAAGCTGACTGTATAATAATAATGATACAATTGAATGTTTATTGGAATGTTAAAACGCGGAATGACTGAAAACTGTTAGTAATATAATTTAATTAGTATTTACTACTTTTTATTAAAATGTAACTAGTGTGGCCAACTAGCACACATCACGTCAATAAATCCTTATTTACGGAATCCTTATAGCTGACAGTAAATACGTAATTTATAATTCAGTGGTCGCTTAAAAAGAGAACAATTAAGTTGTAATGAACTGATGGCGAACAATTGTTCAGCCAGTGCTTTTATTTTCCATGTTTTTGTTCTTATCTTTGTGGTCGGCAGAGACATTATCGTCATTTGTTGAAATGTGTTTAAAATAATTGGTCAGCGCGGTGAGCAGTGCCCTTGCAGTGCGCAAGCTCACGCGATCTCGCGGCGGCATTTTGCGTGAATGCTCACATATTTGCTGTAAAACGTCAGAATATACAGTCAAATACGACCATTTATTGACAGTTTACCATTAAATTTTGCGTAATTGCAAACAACTAACAGATGCGAAACTGTGCATTATTTTAAGGATGGTTTTATTATTGCGCACCGCCATTTGTGTTATACCAATGGCCAACGAAAAGTTTTCATGAAATGGCACTTGTCTTTCATATCCTTTCAGTTTAAGTTAAAATTAGACTCCGAAACAAATATTCCTGTTCACCACACAAATAAACGCCCTGACCGCGGGATTCGAACCCAGGACCTCCAGCTTTGTCGGAAGGGACACTACCAACCAGGCTAAAGGGGTCGTCATGACCTTTAGCTAACTATTAATTTATTCTATGGTTATACGTAGGCCATTTTTGTCCATGACGGAACGGAGAAGGTATTTCACAGAGTAATTGGAACTTAGCTGTTTAGACTTATAAAAGTACGTTTTCATGTGATATTGCTGACAAGAAAGACAACACCGCCAGCAACTTTGAGGCTGACCGTCGCCTGGTGCCGCATACCATTTCAAACTGTTCATATTTTAGTCAACGAGATTGGGATAAAGTTCGCAACAGTTGTCTGTGTGTACTGCGCCTAATTGATGCTTGTGTTGTGTGTTGTGAGCGGAAACATGCTGGAGCCCCTCAGTTGACGATAGGTTTTTTTACACTATATTGTTGTACCTTTATCTTGTATCTATAGCTTTTAGTTTTGTTACTCTGTCTCTTGCAACCTTTGCCACTTGCATACTGCTTGGCCCAATGGCTGATGACTGCTAGAGAATGTCTCGAGGCATTATATCCAATTTTGTAAAAATTATATGTTTTTAGCGATAAAGTTTACATAAATAAACATCAAGCAATGAATTGCTATCTCCACGTCACCGTACCGCCGCTTTTCGAGAAAGCTTCAAATACACAGCAACTAAGTGAAATGAAATGAAATGAAATCATTTATTATTCAATTTAGGCATATTACATGCACTTATGAATGTCAATTACATGCACTTGTGCTGGAATAACATACCTCCACCAATACACAAACCTTCTGCAGATACAATAGACACTTCCCCCGGCAGTCGAGCTGTGCCGTCATATATGTGACGAATGCGTCAATATTATTAGTGGCACTAGCTTTAATTAGGCTGAATATATATTTTAATACATACACATTTAATACATACATTTGCAGGTCAAATAAAACAATAATCTGTATTCTAAGTTAAACACACACACAGAGAAAGACACACGCGGATACACCCACACACACATACATACAAATACACACACACACACGCTCCCGCGCGCACATATTTACACTAAATATGAGATGAGACACTTCGTTTCCTAACAACAGCGAGTAATGGATAATTTTTATTGTAGTTATCAGGGTCTGCCTGAAAACCAGCGTTGTAGTGACCTTGCTGCAACACTATGAGGCAAGCCCCTTTTTAACATCACATAATTATGTCTGTGTGATTATTTTAAGTTAACATGTTAAGTTTATTTTTAAGATACTTGTACATGTAACTGCCACTGTTAAGTTATGCCTTGTGATGTTAAATGAAATGTTTCTATGTCTAAGTACAATATGTTGTAAATTGATTAAAAATCGAGAACATATTTTTTTTTATACTGGGAATATTACCAACGTGCAAAATTAGTAGGAATGGGAATATTGACAATAATGTTAGGTACATTAATCAGTGAATAAGGTCAGCTACCTACAAAATAATGCAAAAAATATGCCCACCCTCAAAGTTCTGTGTAAATTGTTAATAATATTAGTCATGTACTTTCACAAGGTGCCTTGTTGTAAAGCTTAAAAACTAGTAATATAACGAAAGTAACTTGCTAAAGGACATATAAACAGATATTAGATTTTCTTTTTCATCCACATTAGAATTACCTTTTAGGTATTTATTGGTACAGTCCAGTTATATTCACAACAACCATCAGCCGATTTTCTAAAACGAACCAGTATAACACTGAACTTAAATTATAAATAGTAGTTACTAATCTCAGAATCAAGATAAACTAGGGAGTGTAGTGAGGTGAGTAGATGACACGCCGCGCTTGCGCGTGCCCGTGTCCGTGATGTAGTTATGATTGATTCCATTATATCGGAGACGGTTTCGGTGAATCAAAGCGTGTTGACCGGGCGGCCCACCTGCTGCTGCCGACCCGTCAACTGTTATTGAGCGAGGAATCAGCAAGAGATATAGAAGTGATTTTAATAGTCACTTCTTGAAAGGTATAGAGAGTTTAATTCATCTTGGCACGCGGCTGTATGTTTACGTCACTACGTACCCTTAATATTATCAAAGTAATACATGTAATTTAGTGAAAAAAAAATGTGCAGGGTGTTGCGGACCATTCAAATGAATATGTGTTTTTTTTTATATTACAATTCAAACCACTAAGAACGGTTTTTGTTTGATTTCAGTATAAATATTAAAAAATGGGCGGTTTTAACCACAGTATATTAAAGTTTGTGAAAAGGTTTAGAAATGGGCTATTAACATGGAAAATATAGATAAATAACACCTGTCAACTAGTATATATTTCAAATCAGAAAATGATGTTTTAAGCTTCTTGTAACGGTCCATTGCAATAGCATTTGTATGGAAAAACATTTAAAGTTAGGTAGGCGTTAATTGCCTCCACTATACCTTAAATATACGGTTAAAAAAGTATTGTGAATTTGAAAAATAATTTACACCCACGCCTGTCTAACATTGTCATAATACTATGGTAGCCAATACTTTTAAAATAAATTCAAGATAGAATTTCAATCAAATTTATATCATAATGGGCTGACACACAATGCAGGCTTTTGATAAGAGCTCGTGCCAAGCTGATGTGCTGGAACGATCAAATTGATTAATTTCATTTTACAGTAAAAGCGGGTGCAGCGGCGGAAAATACCGAAATATTAAAGCGTAATAAATATAAGGGCCCCGGCAGAGAGTACAATTTTGTACCTTTTGGTGTCGAAACTCTTGGTCCATGGGGTCCTAGCGCGCACAAGTTATTCACTGAAGCGTCTGGTTAACGTAATTGGTGACTTCCTCGCACAATGTATTACCATTGCGATACGGTGAGGAAATGCCGCCTGCATCCTCGGTATCACGCCTTAGGGGTTTGTTTTAGATTTAAATTGGTTTCAATATTATTTCAGTTATTGTTATTTAACTATTATTACCGCTTGTAAATCAATAAATAAATCTAGATTTCATAACTGTAGAGCTACGGTAGCTACTCAATTCTTCAAGACCCTATTTTTACAGACAAGTGCTTTTACTGAGAATCAAAGATTACAAAAATAATAATAAGAAATAGCAAAATGTCGCAAAAAATACTTCATTGTTGCGCAGGATTCTAATTTACTACCAAACTAATATTTATAAATGCCAATATACAATAGTATTTTGTTAAAAACGAGGCATCCACTTAAGACAGCTCAGCGTTCGACGAGCGGTTATCAAAACAGATCGGCTCATCGCAACCGTCCAAATTTTAATAAGTTGGCCACTACCGCCTTTGTTAACCGTGACGGGGCAGTTTTGGACAAAGGCTTGCGCAACTTATCGACTAAATAAATCGATATCGGTTTACGAGGCGTTACGAGGCTCTAGCTACTGGCCGCGGTTTGATTAATTGCATTCTTGTGAGCGGCCAAGGGGTTCGATTCCGGGCGAGGTTGGCGCCGATTAATTAGCAAACCGATGACGGGACTTTTACGACTCGGATGCTGAGTATTTTTGTTCGGCAGTAAAAAAGCTTTTGTTTTTTTTACTATTAGTTTTATTTCCATATCGAGTTTGATAAGTTTTTCAAACAAAAAAGTACTTTGAGGATAAATGAAATTGAACGCAGGCACTCAGGCCTCCTCGTAGTGTGTCTAATTGGATGGAGTGCTTTTTCACGCACTTTGTGACATTTACTAACAAGGTCTCGCCTCGTTCGGTTCTATTGTAGGGTTTTAAAATCAAATCGATCGCCTCACAGCTTCCTATAAATCGATACATTTATTGATTTGTTACAGCTTTAAATTGGTTCCCAGCAGTGCACCGCAGCGACGCTCATCTCACGCTCTTGCTTTTTGGGATTTTTAACAAGTTCTTTATTTGATTCGCTCTTAAAAGGGTATAACTAGCTAAATTTACCAAATCATATTAATAATCTGGACAACATAAAGTTCAACGACTGCTATAAAGTTGATATAACCGACTTCCATACGACAAACGATTAAATTAAAATTGACAATTTCCACGGTAGGTCGTGCGTTGACAACGCAAATAATTTCATTCGCCCACGAAGCACGGCACAGTTTCACCAAAACTGCTATTTATTATCATCGTAACGATATCTAGTCATTGCTAATTGAAATTTGTAGGAAAGCGGGCGTAGGCGTTTAGCGCGGTTGCTGCAAGCGGCCCCCTGCTGGCGTGGACACCTTTTTACTTGGGCCACGCCGCGGGTGCCGGTTGATTGCCTCCGATCTCATCGTTTTATGCTCCCCATAAAGCCAACAATAATTCATTTAGACGACGTGACGCCACTCACTCGTTAACCGGCGTTGTTCGGCGCGGACGTGATCCCGGCACCGAGACAGTTCCGCCATGGAAAATATCGCCCACTGAAATATCTCACAGTTAATTATTCTTTACATTTCTAATCGAGTCGCGTCAAACCGTAAAGAAAGCACATTAATCGACCGCTACCATCTGCACATAAAATCAAATTTTAATGATCTCGAATAGCCAGTTTAGTGTGTTGTGTGTTACAATATAATCAACTCGATGACCGTGGATAGGTATTCGATTTCACGACTCATCACGAGGAAACTAATAAAACGTCAAATTCATAGCGCCTTGCGATTTGTGGCTAATAAGCTCGATCGGGTTAATCCATCTACATATTTTCGGTCCTACGGTTCATTTGGACGAGGAGTCTATTTGAAAACCGGTATACTTAAGTAAAACAAACAAACAAATTCATTCCGAACCATTAGGCACGAGATCTGAGTGTTAATGTCTCAATTTAGAAACGGGCGTAAATCTTTAAAGGCGTGACAATTACTGTTACTTCCCGGCAATACAAATAAAAAGGCTTTCCGTCAATTATCGATAAATTAACCCGATTAAACACTCCAATGTCGACGGCGCCGGACCGTCTTATCGCGGGACACGTCACGCTTTTAGGCAGGTAACACTGCGCCGCAGAAACATTAACACTTTTAAAACAATTTGCTTTTTATTAGGATTTCGAAGGATATCATTTTAGTTAACAGTGTACCTACTGAAATATATTACTAAACCGCGCTTGAATATACCTATACCAGCGCGTCATCTAATCACTGCCGTAGACATTGATATTTATACCCCCTCTCTTCAATAAATATACAGCAGTCGATAATGCGTATGAACATTATCGTGTTATTAGATCTGATACTCACAAAAAGTTAATGTTGTAAGAATTTAAACGCTGAACATAAACTAGCTCCTTCTATTGAAAATAACTAAACCTTTAATAGAAGCGGGGCTCATTGTGACTAATCATGATTAAACGACTTTAGACAAATTGCATGACCGTGACTAGGCATGTAGGCAACAGGGCTCGAGCTCAAATCATTAAAAGAACAATTATAGATATCGCATTCATTCCCACCTGCAACCTGTTGACTCCGATTACGATCTCGATCTAAACAAATACTAGCTCTGGCCACTCCACGATTGTTCTATCGGCGATTGCCATTTACAGTTCAATAAACATTGCTAATTATTATATCCGAATTTGTAAAAAGTGTTTTCTGTCTTAATTTTGAGACTGACAGGACTCGGAACAAATTTATTCACAAACCTTTTGTTCAAATTGATTATTCTCGAGGTTTAGCAAATCATCATAATAGTTAGATCTGTAATTTTATTTATCGGCGAGACGCATCAACTGGTTACAGCAACAATCAATTCACTTGTTGTGTTCTTGTTCATAAACACTTTTTGTAAGTTAAAAGAAATCTAAATTGAACTAGATTAAAAGAGGGGACGCGTCACTGAGCTCTCACAAAACGTTAACAGATTTTCAACGGTTCGTTTTCTTTTTACAAAACGTTGCTCCCAACATAATTAAAGATCTTGGTTGGTAAGTGATGACTGGTCACCATTAGATGTATTCTCAGCCACATCAAGCTTTTGACGGCTGAGGGCGGCGATTACGGGCCAAACAAATTGTGTAGAGGGCACCTCATTGTGCTTTAGACGTGTTAACAATGAAAGAAGCCCCGCAACTGATCATTACCATTATACCTACTATATAAGGCTTTGTGTTTTGAGTAAATTATAACAGACCACTTGTATCATCCGCGCCCGCCAGCTCTCAGCGCATCATTACCGACAGTGATAGCCTTAAATCAGTCTTTTTCATCGCATTGTTATCAACCACCAATAATTGTATTATTATTGTTCAGGTACAGGAGTTACCAAACTTTTTCTATATTCTCCACTATCTATGAGAAACAATAGACAGGTCGGATTATATTAATTGGCCGATATGTGCATAATTTTAGTTTAACGAATGTTGTCTAGAAAACGGCTTCACCTGTGACATGTAAAGAGCGTCCATTAAGCAATTATTTACAATTATTCTTCGTGGACGTAATTGTTCGAAGCATGGACAATTTGTGACTGGCAGTAATAATAAGTACGCGGAATAGTTTAGCTTTAAGGAAACAATTACAGCGAGTGAACATTAGCAGTGCACATTTAGGCGTCAATAAGCTGAAATTCGTACTTTAATGTAAACCAGTAGTAAGGAAAAGCTTGGCAGCTTGGTATACATTTCTTTTTAACATTTATTTTTGCCCACAAGCAAAAACAAGTATTTTCGTATTAAACGAATAGCATGAGTAATAAGGTACACAGATTCATCGTTTTTTTGATGAAATTCTACTCATCAGCTGAGATATATGGATTAAAAAAAGGGATTTGTTCAATTCTGTCCTACCTGCGGGGCACTTTCATACAACGCAAAAGGCACTTTGATACATGTATCAACGAGCCCCTTGAATGTCTTAAATTGCCCCACAGCTTACGACCGTATAATGATACACCAAAAAGTTAAAAAAGCCCTTAATTAGCCTATTTGTTGTAATTTAGATAATGTATATTATATTTTAATAATCGAATCTAATCGATGCTCTCAGAGATAATATTTTTCAAAAGTTTCGGATATAGTTCTTTTGACTTATTATTTATTATAACAGCTTTTCTGTCATCGGAGTATTATACAAAATAAATTATAAATATTTTTGGTCCAAAAAACTAGCAGGGGCAGTTTGGTATACTTTGATACGTACAAAACTGCCCCAATCACTTTTGTATCAAAGCACCCCAATTGGAAGTAAAATAAAAATAAATAATTTAAAATGAAGCATCAAGTATTATGCCCAAAAGACGATATATCAACAATGAAAAAACTAACCGCCGATCGCATCGCAGATCTAGTTACCCGTAACATTTATGATTACAAGTCCGACAAAAAGTATTGTTTATTTGTAAAGGAGCCGTGAAAACACGTTGTGACCCTCCGATCAGCAACGGCTGACCGGCGAGCTTAGCCCTCGCAGGGGTGTAACTCACACGTTTAAAGCCATGTTTTAATGTCGCTGCGGCTGAATTTCA
Organism: Epiblema foenella; assembly: GCA_963556455.1. Taxonomy (NCBI): domain Eukaryota; kingdom Metazoa; phylum Arthropoda; class Insecta; order Lepidoptera; family Tortricidae; genus Epiblema; species Epiblema foenella. The sequence goes on along the minus strand of OY747099.1, from coordinate 10,626,552 downwards.
GTTTCTGGATAAGAAAATAATGTAGGTGTACTAATGTGCCCCTTGTACTAAACTGCCCCGCTTTCCCCTAGTCAGTTGCAATAAAAATAGCTATAGTTCCTTTCGATTTTATTCGCAATTTTTTTATATACTGGCTATTTATTTAGTTTCTAATCCTAGAAATGAAATGACAGTGAGAGTGTTTACGGTCTCAATAAAAAAATTAAGTGCTACTCGTATTTGTGCCGTGCAACAACAACAAATATGAACGATATAGTCTATGTTTCCAATAATTGTCATGAATGACGGTAGTAAGACCACACTACGCAATTGCTCAGTAGCCGAACAACAAATGCTACGACAATTATTCTCGGTCAGGCTATGATTAAATTATGGCACTTATTCGAAGTGTTTCCTGAAAATTACATGGGATGGTTCTCGCAAGGCTGCGCGCGCACGCGATCCGAGCACGCATTACACTGTTGACCACTCGGTCGGTCGTAAAAGTACTTGACATGTAAAATACTTACGTCATTTTCAAATGGCACGGTCGGCCATTTTAAACGCGACCAATGACGCATCGGTTTGAGCGCTCCCGGTCACTCTTTGAGCACAAATTGTAATTAACGGAGCGTTCTAAACTGACGTTCGAACGTGGCACGAAGACCCGATGGCGATATTAAATTAGCGCAATATTTCCTTTTTTTGTGCACAAACTATTTAAAACTATTATATTTGTTATGTTACTAACAAGTTGTTTTTATAAGAGCACATTCGTCATCAAATATATCTCAGAGCGGCTATCGTGATTCGAAAACGAAGTTCGTTCGTATATCTCCCTCCCTTACTGCCTCTCGAATGTGCAATTGCGACAAAGAGGGAGATACACAAATGACGTTCGTTTTGCGTTTGCATAGCCATCTTGTACTTTTCAACATGCCCAAAAATATACATGCACTATATAATACTATAAAAGTAAGTACGGTTTCAGATTCTTGTTAGTTTATGTTCTAATTTATTTTGAACCTGTCTCAAACAGTTTACGCATGATTTGACAGAAACAAGTGAAAAATGAACTTATAAAATGTACCAATCTTTCATTTAACAAAATAGTATGAAAGAAAACAGTCAAACAACAAGCCCTAGTTTTACTTCCGGGTTGGAAGGTCAGATGGCAGTAGCGAAGTGCAATAATTCATAAAACGTCTTATATTAGGAATGTCTTAATTAAAGCCACTTGAGATCTCATATTAATGTCATTGCGACAAGTTCGATGTGGCTTAGAAATCTAATTTCTTGACCCTACTTCGTCGAACTTGTCGTAATGATATTAATTATGAGATCTCAAGTGGCTTTCATATTGATTTTCAAAGTGACAAGGTAAGAAGTGACCCAAAAATCAACTTGGTTGACTGTACATAACTAAATGGGTCAAAAGTCTCACTAGTTCTGTGTACCGAACTACAGCACATACCTAATGGGAATAATGGGTTAAACAAAATACGAAAAAGTTGACAGTCTAAAAGTCGCCTAGTGACGTGGCCCAGAAATCAAATTCCTTCAATGCACCTAATAGCAAACATCAGTTATACTTAATCACTAATTTCAATTTTTTTCCACAGGCGTCTGCACCAACGCGACTGCCCCGAGCGTATCCTCCATCAACAGGATACTGAGGAACCGCGCCGCGGAGCGGGCGGCGGCGGAATTCGCGCGAGCGGCTGGCTACGGACTGTACGCAGCGCCGCCGCCGTACGGGGCCTTCCCCTGGGCTGGCGGCGGCGGCGTCTGGCCCCCGGGCTCGCTACCGCTGCCGCCCGGAGTGCCCCCTTCAGGAGTCCCTGACATGCAGCAGGGTTTCTTGTCTTCATCAGGACGAGGGCTTATAGGTAATAACAATAACTTAAAACTTACTTTTGATATGAGGAAGCTTCACGATTAATGTGGCGATGAATGAACTTTCTATTTTGTATCATAGATGTGGATGGCGATGATTCCGGATCGCTTGACGGAGAACAACCAAAGTTTAGAAGAAATCGCACAACCTTCAGCCCCGACCAGCTCGAAGAACTAGAAAAGGAATTTGAAAAATCTCATTATCCTTGCGTGTCGACGAGGGAACGTCTCGCTTCCAAAACGTCACTCTCGGAAGCACGAGTCCAGGTAACGGCTATAACAACAAATTAATAAATTCCACAATCGTAAACCAAGCAGCTAATTAATAATTTATAGTAATAATGTCGAGCGAGAAATATCTTAATCAAATCAGAGCTATCATTTTACATCAATTTACATTCATGAATATTTGTTAAACCAGTGAGAACAGAATACTAATCATATTTATTTACCGTTACTGACAGGTTTGGTTTTCCAACAGACGAGCCAAGTGGAGACGCCACCAGCGCATGAACCTACTCAAGCGCGGTGGCGGCTCGCCCGCTCACCGCTTGCCCCACTCCCCGTCCCCCTCCCGCTCCCGTTCGCGTTCTTTGTCCCCCGCCCGCGCCTATCACACGCCCCAGATGGGTGGCGAAAATAGCGCTTTTAAATCGCTCTCTCATCAAGATTCGGCTCTGAAAGCGTTGTCCCACCAGGCTCAGTTCGATAGCAATGCACTGAAAGCGCTGTCGCAACATTCGTACGAGAGCAGTGGGTTCAAACCGCACCCTGGATTGGAGAGTAGCGCGTTTAAGGCGTTGGTTCCGCACTCGGCGGCGGCGGCGCTGCTGGCGGCGCAGTCGATACACCTGGCTCGCGGGTACGAGTCACATTCGGATTCCGATGAGGAGATCAATGTGCACGACGAGAGTGATGACGAGGAGAGACAGAAAAGAGCGCGGTCGCGGTCGAGGAGTCCCGCGCGGCCGAGGGCTATGCCCCCCTGCTCTGCCCCCAGCGACCTGCCCCTGCAACTCACTAAACATGACCGTTGATGGCTCATATTCGACACAGGGTTCAGTTATAATTATATAAGCTCAATCTGTCACTTGCATCTGACATCTTTTGTCATGTGTGTTCTTCTCGATGGGAGATGGCTCATTCCCACCCTATATTATAATAGTGATACCGAGAAGTATTCAGAATGAATTCTCGAAACACATTGATACCAAAATTGGAATGCGAAGTGTAAAAAAATATCTGATGTATCACATGATCTAGAGAAGATTGTAAAATAAAAAAAATGACTGACAGAGCTGTTAACGGAAATATATGTTTGACTGTTTCAACAAACATTGTGTAACAGTAGTTAAGTAATTTTATGAGGTTGGCCTGTAAAAAATATTCCGATCTTTATACATTCCATGTAATTGTACATTCTATGTTAATTAAGGTGTAAATATCTGTTTTAGGAAGTTAATAAGCTTGAAAAATACTATTATCGTGAAGGACTGTGCACAAAAACACATATTTTGGCAATATAGTTTGGAATTTAGATCTTAAAATGCATTGGCGGTGACATACTACCATTTTGATGGTATGCTATTTTCATTAATACCAAAGTATCTAGTTGAAATGTAAAAGCACGGTTTTAGGTAAACCAAAGTTCCTAATAAGTACATTACTCCTGAATGATCGATGTATCAGTCTGTATTGCTGTTGAAGTGTGTCTTAACAAAGTACGATATCTGTTGAAACTTGTAGTTTTTTACTAAACTTGATACTGAATGAAGATGTAACCTAATATGTGTTGTTTTGTAAATACTGTAAACATATCGAGCACTGTATGTATATTATTTATTACTTAGATACTTAATACAATTTGTATAGTAAATTAGTTGTTGCAAATGACATACTTACGTACCTATTACTGTAAATTGAAATAAAAAATGAAACATATTGTTTTTTTCATTACCAATGAAGTTGAAATGTTGGTCGTATTATGGGGGTATATTATAAGTTTATGACCTTTATTAAAATCGTTTCTGTCTGCAAGTATAGTATAAACCTGTTTCTGTCTGCAAGTATGTCATATTATTCATATTTGTGAGAAAAAGACGAAACACGTTTTGGCTAAAAATAGTTTGGTAACGTTTCTGAATAAATCCTAACCTATTGATGGTTTATCGCACTGTCAACAGTTTTTACAATGCGTGGTATTTGCGTATCGCTTTGAACGAGCACTGTCATTTTTTCCTACAAAAAATGACAGCTGATGTGTCCTAAAGCGCATTCAAATGTTTCACAATAGGTTTCTGTAGACCAGCGGGGTAATCACGTAACTTACATAGTCTGACCAGAAATATAATTATGGTCATTGTCAAGAGAGCGCTATATTATTCTCATTTATTTGGCAACACGTTACTCGTCAGAATAATTGGAATAATTATATTTTATTTTGTTTAGCTGTCAGTTCTGATGTTATTTTGAAATATTTTATAGCGAAATTGTTCCATTTCCCAACCGAATATTTCCAGAATTTTATTATATACATTGTTAATAATTTTCCGCTCTTGATAATGAATTGTTTTAAGCATTATTAACACTTAACCTAAACCAGCACAGTGACAACCTGTGATTTCAATTAATGCCAGTGTAAGAAATTAGTTCCAATTAAATTCCACAACATGGCCAATGGTCATATATTTCTGGTTGGGCTTTAAAACAAATCCGTTCTTGCCTCAGGGTATTTTTGCTGGAACCCCTTCCGTTAAAATGCACTTGAGGTGGTTTGCACCAAACCGTCCGTAAGCGGTTTGAGAAATAAGAAAAACATGACTATAACTAAATAAAACAACAATGTTATTAAAATGTTGTCAAAAAATATTGTATAATAAATAGTGACGTAGACCTACCTACTTCTTAATATGAACCATTGGTTTTCTTATGGTAATTATTAACCGATTGTTACCTTATTATCGGATCAATCTACTATTGGTTGTATTTGGGTCACATCTCATCATTACTTCGCCTTCTCGACCACTAAAGATTTGCATCCGAGACGCCCAATGCTACGCCTTTTTGGTATAATATTATTTATTTATTTGGTTTGCAAGCCAGAGTAAGTGTTTGCGAGCATTGTAGGTATCTATGAGTGGGCGTACTCGACTACTGGGCGATGATAAAACTGAGTCAGACATTAGATAGTTAAATGAGTACCATAAAGTAGAGCAATAAGTTTCTTCCAACTTGCTAATAGAGATATAATTACGAGCTGGTCATATCTCTTTGCACCATAGTGTAGACAGTAAGCGTCAGATTAATTGTTGCAACAATGTGTCCAACAGATAATCGTAACACATCTTTAATCCTGTAGCAGGCCTATCCCACTGTAATTTTGAAATGGCGAGAAATGACGCTTGTCTTCCATAAAACCTACACAGGGAGGGCTTAAGTTATCAGGGTCTGCCTGATCGAATATCGCTTACCGGCGTAAGTATTTACATTTTACTAAAATTGTCAAAAAGTGAAAAATAGGGAAAGGATTTTTATTCGAATTACTAATTTTCGACATTTGTCAAACAAAGAGTTTTATTTGTCCAACATAAGTAAAAAAAAAACCGGCCAAGTGCGTGTCGGGCCACGCACAGTGTAGGTTTCCGTAGTTGACCGTCCATCACGTCGCCGGTCATATGCGGAATTACGGACACTTGACCATAGCAAAAATTATCACTTCAAAGCTTAATATTACGCCAACCGATACTTGAATCAAAAATGCTTTTAGAAACCTTATAATATTTTTGAATGAGATATCCAACGATATCCCACAATGGGGTTTGGAAGAAAAAAAAATTGCACCATCAATTTACATGTAGGAGAGGTACCCTAAAAAAAAATTTTTTTATGATTTTATTTTACCGATTTGTCGCTCATGCCAAATTACAGCTTTATAGTACTAACGGTTACTGATAAAAGCGGAGGACGGACGGACGGGCATGGCGAAACTATAAGGGTTCCTTGTTTACTACGGAACCCTAATGAGTATAAGGTGTTAATAACAGTTTCGTATCACTATGTGGTGCCTGGCGTCATACAAATATAATAGTCAAACATATGCTTTACTTTATTGAAAATCAATACAATCTGCAATAAAGTTTGGGTTAATTTAAAACATGTCGTGGTGGGTAAACAGTTAAATTATAGTAGTTTATGCAATCGTTATATAATGTATGTTTTTTTAGTCGAGAACTGCGTTTAGGCCACGAGGCTTGCCGAGTGGTCTAATTAAGGTTCGAGACTTAAAAAGCTAATTATATAACTATTGCATACACTACTTTTTCTACGAGTCAACGGAAATTAATTAAACAAACCGAAACTATCAAACAAACTAGTCCTGCGGCAATGAACATTAGGCATATGGGTCGGGCGCTCGTTGGTCTTTTGTTCTAAGTCCGCGGCGTCACGTGATTTGTCAATTTCATAAGACTACTGTAATGGTGACACGTGATTGGCCAATTTCATAAGAGTACAGTAAAAGGCGACACGTGATTGGTCTATTTCATAAGAGTTCACTTGAAGGGAACCAATAGAGAAATGTATGTGATTTTAGTTCTGTCTACTATATCGTAATTCAAACATTGAAGTCGACGAGTAGAAAAAAATTATTATAATCGTCTCTTATAAAGATTTGAAGGTACCTATGTCAATATCAAGTCAATATAGATTAATTAATACTTTACATCAGTCAAAAATTCTGCTACAGAGTAATATGGTTTCTGTATAAAAAATGCTTTTCATTTTTCTTAAAATCGACTTCGTTTTCATTGTTTTCGAGATGTGCTGTGGAAGTTTGTTATAAATTTTCCGTGACATGCCAAGAATGCTTTTTTGTAACAGTGCTGTGTCACTTGGCTGTGATTTTCTTCTTAACTTATTAAATCAATGGAGGTTAGGGTTTACAAAAATAAATGGATTTGATGTGTAATGTAACGTAGGTAAGCGAGGCTTATCGAACTCGTTTACGTTATCGTACTCTAGTATTGTAAAACCGTTGTCCGTTCCAATCCACATCAATAAATAATTCTGATCTGTGACTTTCATAAATTTATTCCATATCCATCAATTTATCTATCTTCTATATATATAAAAGAAGAAGTCCTGATCTACCATCAACGCACAGCCGAAACTACTAGAACTAGAAACTTCAAATTTGGTCCAGAGCTTACTTTTATGACGCATGCAAGGGAAAAGATGGGATTTTTGGATATTCCACTCCTAAGGGGATCAAATAGGGGTGCAAAGTTTGTATGGGAGAAAAATTTTTTTTTGAGCTGAAGACTGAAAACTTCGTAAAAAGGTTACGAACTTAAATCCAAAGAAAGTGTTTTCAGCGTTTTGCAAAATTCTAACACTAAGAGGGAAAAATAGGGGTGCAAAGTTTGTATGGGGAGCAACTCTTTTTTAAAGTGAGAAATTTAAAACTTCGTAAATAGACTCTCTGTTTAAATACAACAAAACATATTTCAGCGTTTTTTGAAATTGCTCCTCTAAAGGGGTGAAAAGGGGGTTCCAAGTTTGTACGGTGAGCAAATCTTTTTAGAAGTGAGAGATTAAAAACTTCGTAAATAGACTCTCAGTTTAAATACAACAAAACATATTTCAGCGTTTTTCAAAATTGCTCCCTTAAAGGGGTGAAAAGAGGGTTCCAAGTTTTTAAAGAGCAAATCTTTTTTGAAGTGAGATATTTAAAACTTCGTATATAGAATACATGTTTAATTAAAATAAAACACATTTCAGCGTTTTTCAAAATTGCTCCCCTAAAGGGGTGAAGAGAGGGTTCCAAGTTCATAAAGGAGCAAATCTTTTTTGAAGTGAGATATTTAAAACTTCGTATATAGAATACATGTTTAAATAAAATAAAACTTATTTCAGCGTTTTTCAAAATTGCTCCCCTAAAGGGGTGAAAAGAGGGTTCCAAGTTTGTAAAGGAGCAAATCTTATTTGAAGTGAGAAATGTAAAAGTTCGTATATAGACTCTCTGTTTAAATACAACAAAATAAATTTCAGCGTTTTTTGAAATTGCTCCTCTAAAGGGGTCAAAAGGGGGTTCCAAGTTTGTACCGGGAGCAATTCTTTTTTGAAGTTATAGATTTGAAACTTCGCGAATAGACTCTATGTTTAAATACAACAAAACATATTTCAGCGGTTTCCAAAATTACTCCCGTAAAGGGGTGAAAAGAGGGTTCCAAGTTTGTAAAGGAGCAAATCTTTTTTGAAGTGAGAGATTTAAAACTTCGTATAAAGACTCTCCGTTTAAATAAATCAAAACATATTTCAGCGTTTTTTGAAATTGCTCCTCTAAAGGGGTCAAAAGGGGGTTCCAAGTTTGTACCGGGAGCAATTCTTTTTTGAAGTTATAGATTTGAAACTTCGCAAATAGACTCTATGTTTAAATACAACAAAACGTATTTCAGCGGTTTCCAAAATTAATCCCGTAAAGGGGTGAAAAGAGGGTTCCAAGTTTGTAAAGGAGCAAATCTTTTTTGAAGTGAGAGATTTAAAACTTCGTATAAAGACTCTCCGTTTAAATAAATCAAAACATATTTCAGCGTTTTTTGAAATTGCTCCCATAAAGGGGTGAAAAGAGGGTTCGAAGTTGGTAAAGGAGCAAATCTTTTTTGAAGTGAGAGATTTAAAACTTCGTAAATAGACTGTCTGTTTAAATATAAAAAACATGTTTCAGCGTTTTTTGAAATTGCTCCTCGAAAGGGGTGAAAAGGGGGTTCCAAATTTGTACGGGGAGCAACTCTTTTTTGAAGTGAGAGATTTAAAACTTCGTATATAGACTCTCTGTTTAAATAAAACAAAAATTTCAGCGTTTTTTGAAATTGCTCCCATAAGGGGGTGAAAAGAGGGTTCGAAGTTGGTAAAGGAGCAAATCTTTTTTGAAGTGAGAGATTTAAAACTTCGTAAATAGACTGTCTGTTTAAATATAAAAAACATGTTTCAGCGTTTTTTGAAATTGATCCTCTAAAGGGGTGAAAAGGGGGTTCCAAATTTGTACGGGGAGCAACTCTTTTTTGAAGTGAGAGATTTAAAACTTCGTATATAGAATACATGTTTAAATAAAATAAAACTTATTTCAGCGTTTTTCAAAATTGCTCCCCTAAAGGGGTGAAAAGAGGGTTCCAAGTTTGTAAAGGAGCAAATCTTATTTGAAGTGAGAAATGTAAAAGTTCGTATATAGACTCTCTGTTTAAATACAACAAAATAAATTTCAGCGTTTTTTGAAATTGCTCCTCTAAAGGGGTCAAAAGGGGGTTCCAAGTTTGTACCGGGAGCAATTCTTTTTTGAAGTTATAGATTTGAAACTTCGCAAATAGACTCTATGTTTAAATACAACAAAACGTATTTCAGCGGTTTCCAAAATTACTCCCGTAAAGGGGTGAAAAGAGGGTTCCAAGTTTGTAAAGGAGCAAATCTTTTTTGAAGTGAGAGATTTAAAACTTCGTATAAAGACTCTCCGTTTAAATAAATCAAAACATATTTCAGCGTTTTTTGAAATTGCTCCCATAAAGGGGTGAAAAGAGGGTTCCAAGTTGGTAAAGGAGCAAATCTTTTTTGAAGTGAGAGATTTAAAACTTCCTAAATAGACTGTCTGTTTAAATATAAAAAACATGTTTCAGCGTTTTTTGAAATTGCTCCTCTAAAGGGGTGAAAAGGGGGTTCCAAATTTGTACGGGGAGCAACTCTTTTTTGAAGTGAGAGATTTAAAACTTCGTATATAGACTCTCTGTTTAAATAAAACAAAAATATCAGCGTTTTTTGAAATTGCTCCCATAAAGGGGTGAAAAGAGGGTTCCAAGTTGGTAAAGGAGCAAATCTTTTTTGAAGTGAGAGATTTAAAACTTCGTAAATAGACTGTCTGTTTAAATATAAAAAACATGTTTCAGCGTTTTTTGAAATTGCTCCTCTAAAGGGGTGAAAAGGGGGTTCCAAATTTGTACGGGGAGCAACTCTTTTTTGAAGTGAGAGATTTAAAACTTCGTATATAGACTCGCTGTTTAAATAAAACAAAACATATTTCAGCGTTTTTTTGAAATTGCTTCTCTAAAGGGGTGAAAAGGGGGTTCCAAGTTTATACGGGGAGCAATTCTTTTTGGAAGTTAGAGATTTGAAACTTCGTAAATAGACTCTATGTTTAAATACAACAAAACGTATTTCAGCGTTTTCCAAAATTGCTCCCATAAAGGGGTGAAAAGAGGGTTCCAAGTTTGTAAAGGAGCAAATCTTTTTTGAAGTGAGAGATTTCAAACTTCGTAAATAGACTCTCTGTTTAAATACAAAAAAAGTACATCAGCGTTTTCTGAAATTGCTTCGCTAAAGGGGTGAAAAGGGGTTTAAAAGTTCGTACGGGGAGCAAATATATTTTGAAGTGCGGGATTAAAAACTTCGTACATAGACTCTCTTTTTAAATACAACAAAACGTGTTGCAGCGGTTTTTCTAAATTGTTCCCCTAATGGGGTAAAAAGGGGTTCCAAGTTTGTGCGGGGAGCAAATCTTTACTTTTCGTAAAAATCGATATAGGTGTAATCTTCGAGGTTCCTCGGGGTGCCGATTACGAAAATGACATGCATTTGCAAATCCAAGATGGCGGACAATTATTTTTCTTAAAAATCGATATTGGTGTCATTGTCGAGGTTCCTCGGGGTGCCGATTACGAAAATGATATCCATTTTCAAATCCCAGAGGACATTTATTTTTCGTAAAAATCGATATAGGTGTAATCTTCGAGGTTCCTTGGGGCGCCGATTAGGAAAATGACATGCATTTGCAAATCCAAAATGGCGGACAATTATTTTTCTTAAAAATCGATATGGGTGTCATCGTCGAGGTTCCTCGGGGTGCCGATTACGAAAATGATATGCATTTTCAAATCCAAAATGGCGGATATTTATTTTTCTTAAAAATCGATATGGGTGTCATCGTCGAGGTTCCTCGGGGTGCCGATTACGAAAATTACATTCATTTTAAAATCCAAGATGGCGGACATTAAGTTTTTCATTCGAGTAATTTTCACAAAAGATTAATAGCATCAGACAACTGACAGAAACAAATAAACCTCATTTATATCTTTGTTACCATCTAAAATCTACGCGGACGAAGTCGCGGGCGGCTGCTAGTCATAAGTATAAAGTAAATCATCAACTTTCATTTGTAAGAATAATTAACAACATAACATATCAATATTTTCCAAAGAATATCATTGACAGACATAATATCTGATAGATTTTCGAATGCCCGACCGGTTACATGCGGCCAGCAATACAACACTGAGCTAAATAATGCGGAGTAGACACGGCTGAGTAAACGTTCAGTACAAATTAAGCACGGTTCACATGACGAGAACCAACGTTTTGTTACAATTGTTTATGGCCATATTTTACTAAACGGTTAAAACTCACATGTTACTGATCACTGGGTGACATGTTTCGAACTCTTCGGGAGTTCTTCCTCAGCAGAGCAGCTTCCACATCAGCATTTGTCATGCGCGCGGATCGTATACTTATCCTTGCAAACCTGAACCACCCTGAACCGACTGCGTTGAAACATGGTAAGTATTTATGGAGAGACCCTGGGAAGGACGTAGGGTAGTTATTATCCCGGGAGGTATAATTTTGAATGGAGATATGACGGAGCTATTGCCCGTGACTTCGTCCGCGTGGAACTCAACGCTGACGAAGTCACGGGCAAAAGCTAGTAATTTAATAAAATGCTATAGTAAGAGAGCACCTATATACCTATATATATAAAAACTCAAATACTCTAATCACCGCTAAATGTGTGGTATCTTGATGACGGAACTATTGGTGGGCCTCCGGAAACAATAATTGAGGACTTAAATGAACTAATACCTGCTTTAAGGAAACTTGGCCTGGAAGTCAACCCTACGAAATGCGAGCTCTTCTCATGCGGGGCAGTGACTGACTCTTCGTTGTTGGCCCTAGAAATGACTTCGCCGGGTATAAAGAGGGTAGATAAGACCGAATTCTGTTTACTAGGAGCGCCCATCTTTCCCGACGGAGTCAGTGCTGCTCTACGAGCTAAAAAAGATGCTCTCATATCAGTTCGGGATCATCTAAAGAATCTATCATCCCATGTTTCTTTGACTTTGCTTCGTAATTGCTTTGCTACACCTCGAATGACTTACATTCTCAGAACTTCGCCGTCGTGGCTTTTTGTCAACGAAGTAAGGGATATAGATCGAGAGCTAAAGTTTACCTTGCAAACTGTTTTAAATGTTGACTTAAGCGAATCACAATGGTTGCAGGCCAGTCTTCCCATTCGTTACGGCGGCTTAGGCATTCGTCGTGTTGAGGACTTGGGACCGATCGCCTTTCTAGCTTCTTCTTATGGAGCCTTGGATCTTGTCACTCGCATTCTTTCTATAAATGGTGGCAATTTCCAGGTTCCATTAGTTTCTGAGGCTTTAGCGAGATGGTCGGTCACTCTCCCCGACGATTTGCGACCTGAAAATCCTGGGGTCCAAAAACAGTGGGATGACCTTTGGTGCAAGCGGGTGTATGATTCGCTGTTGTTTGATGCCTCGGGAGTTGATGTGGCACGCCTTAAGGCCCTTGCACAGCCAGAATCAGGGGCTTGGCTTCATGCACTACCATCACCTCAACTGGGTACCTTACTAGACGACGACTCGGTTAGAGTAGCAGTGGCTCTTCGGTTAGGTGCCAAGGTGTGTGAGCCCCACCGCTGCAGTTGCGGGGCCATGGTAGCGGAAAATGGGCACCATGGTCTAAGCTGCCAGAGGTGCGCTGGGCGGTTCCCGAGACACCACTCCATTAACGAAATCATACGGCGCGCCATGGTCTCAGCGAACGTTCCATGCGTGTTGGAGCCACCCGGGCTGAGTCGGTCTGACGGTAAAAGGCCGGACGGACTCACGTTGATTCGATGGCGGAGGGGGCGTTGCCTTTTGTGGGATGCCACGTGCGTTAGCACCTTTGCTGCATCCCACTTGAGGCAAACCACACAAGGTGCAGGCTTGGCGGCAGAGTCAGCCGCAAAGCAAAAACACACGAAATACTCCGCCCTGGAATCAACGTACGACTTTGTTCCGGTAGCAGTGGAGACGGCAGGACCATGGGGCTCGGAGGCCCGCCGCCTGTTTAGAGAGCTAGGTCGGCGGTTACGGGAGAGGGGCAACGATCCCCGCTGCGGGTCGTATCTGGTGCAACAGGTATCCATAGCGGTGCAGAGAGGAAATGCCGCGAGCATTATGGGTACCTTTGCGCCAGGTACGATGCGGAGTGGGTTCTAGACAATGTACATTTATATCTTGTATTTTAATTTAGATTATTAAAGATATTGTCCACAAATAATTCGGATTAAGTACACAAATACTCTTTATTGCACATCTCAATTATGAAATCACAATAAATATACTATATATATTTGGTTGGTGCTTGTAGATTATATTGGATTGATTATTGACTATGTCATTAGGTAAGTACCTACTGCGCTACAATTTAATTTACATCTAAATATATTAAAAACATAGGAAGTGAGTAACAAACTACAGATTAGGTAAATGTAAAATGTACAATATTGGAATCATGGAATGATTTCATAAACTAGATAATATTCATTGGGACGCGAGTCAGAAAAAAAACCTTTAAAAATGCCAATAACTCTTCATTTTATCAAAGTCAGGAACGGAAACAATTAATTCAAATGAAATCGAAATCTACTTTCCGTAAGATAAAGACGCTTTTACCCGAATTCTCTGCCGCGGCTAACAAAACGTGTGAGCACCTTATAATTTTAACTCTTTCACAGTCGTATCATGCACGACAATTATCCTTTTTTCCCCATTGTTATTAAACAAAAGTTCCGATTTGGTCCTTCCCGGATATCGGCAATCAACCCGAGAAAGCTGGCTAAAGAGCAAAAACATGAGCGTGGTACCAAGTCTCATTGCGGAACTCACTGCTGATGTACGCAAGCCCTTATTTTGTGCTACGAGTGATTGCCCCGCTCTATGTATTGTTAATGGTCGCAAAGCAAACCAGGCAGGACAAAAAAGTGGTTGTCTGTAAAGTCGTTGTACGGACGATAATTTTACGTGATAACGTCAAAAGAACACATTGATGAAAAATAACATTTTCCGGGCACTTACGCGTTTTACCCTTTGAGGAGAGAAACCGGTTTGACCGTCAACTGTTTAGGTATAACTTGCAATTATTCAGTTAGCTGAGTTGCATCAAAGTAATTCGTTCAAAAAACTATTTTACCATTCAAATGATGAGGTTCAAAATCCAATAATATTTTTATAGTGCTTAACGGGACTCGACATACATTACGTCACACTTTTTCGTGTTGACATCCGTTTATCAATTTATGAGATTGTAATGTAGGGCTAAATACAATAAAAATCTCCATTCGTGGTTCACAGTTCTATTCCGAATTAAACATGACAAAACGACAGACAATTAGATTTTGCCAGCCAAGTAGGTAAAAACATAAAATAGGTTCGCATACGCCACACCTCCACCTCTATTTAGTTACTATTGTAGTAACTGCAACATAATAAACTATACATAAAACAATGAAAAATGATGTAAGTAGAACAGAACTCTAACTACAGATAACTTAGTGTTTACAAGTTATGACATATAACAAGGCGGATTCTTGAGTCGACATTGACGTACAGGTCGCGAATGGGACGGTAAGGCGCTCGGCGGGTGCGACTCCCCGCGTGAAACTAACTGTTCAGTCGCTTCCGCAGCCACGGTAGGCTCGGGCCTAGACCCCTCCCTGTCGGTCGCATTTTGTGTACTGTCGAGCACCCCAGACCCTGCAATCCCAGGACCAGTGACTGTCCCAGATTGAGCCTCTTCTACTCGGGGTGAGCCACTTCCCTGCCTCACCGGACTACTAGGGCACACTAAAGAACTCCTAATCCTTCGCTTCAATTGATCCCTATGCCTATGTGCTGACTTCCCTTGTTCGTCTACAACTCGATAGTCTCTAGAACCTAACTGCTGTGTAACCTCGCCCGGAACCCACTTCGTTCCCCTTTGATATTGACGTATCCACACTGGTTCTCCTGGTGGCAAAACGGGCTCTAACGTTCCACTACTGTTCCTCTCTTGCCGTTTTTGTGCCATTCGGACCTTAGTATCACACTCGGGCCTTAACGCGTCAAGTTTCGTGCGAACCTGCCTACCTAACATCAGCGCCGCTGGACTAACTCCGGTGGTACAATGCTCCGTATTTCGATAGTATAAAAGAAACGTATTTAGGGCTAAGTTAACATTCATTTGTTGTCGCACCGCTTTACGTATAACCCTCTTCACCGTACGTACTCCATTTTCGGCAGCGCCATTCGATGCCGGGTGGTACGGCGCGGCAAAAATATGTTCTACTCCCAGTTTACACAAGAAGGTGGCAACTTCGGCACTGGTGTAAGGCGGTCCGTTATCTGAAACTATCTGTTTCGGTATTCCCCACCGCGCAAAAGTCTCACTTAACTTCGCGATAGCGTGTTGCGCCGCTGTGCTGGGTACCTCGAAGACCTCTAGCCATTTTGAACTCGCGTCCACCATCACTAAGTACATCTTTCCAAAAAGAGGGCCCAGGTAGTCAATATGCACACGCGACCAGGGTTTGTTATGCCACGGCCACAAGCTCGGTGCTTGCCTGGGCGGCGCATCGGCCTCCGCGGCGCACACTGTGCAGGCGCGGCACAAACTTTCAATCGCCTCGTCGATGCCTGGCCACCAAACGTAACTCCTTGCCAACGCTTTCGTTTTTACAATGCCCATATGGCATTCGTGTAATACTTGCAGAACGACACGCGTCCGGAATAACCACTCTATGGCCCCACATAATACAGCCTAACTCCTCATATAATTCAGTTTTGCGATTGAAATAAGGTTGCATGGTCTTGAATTCATTTACTTCTGGCCACTGATCCCTTACATACCCTAATAGACGACTTAAAGCCGGGTCGCGTAGTGTGTGCTTCTTAATAATATTATAATCCAACGCTAAGGCATCCTGAGCAAAATGTAAGTAGGTTTGCTCCGGAACTTCGCGAGAGCGTTCGCTGCTGCTCCTGACTAACGGTAAACGCGACAAGCCGTCCGCTCCGTTCTGTTTCGTATTCACGTACTCAATGTCATACGTGTAAGCTGACAACTTGATAGCCCAACGTTGCAACCGGCTAGCCGCCATAGTCGGGACGCCGTGTTTTACCGGCAGTGCCCGAACGCTCCGGGCAGACTCGTTTAAGGTGGCCTTTGTTGCCACATAGGCGACAAACAAAGTTCTTGAATCTGCAACCTGTGCTAGCGTGATCGACTGCCCCGCACGCTTCGCACGGCGACGCCTGGCCGGCCCGTCGCCCCGGGCCCGGTGCTGCGCTGCCGCGCCGGCCGCGCCCTCGCTGCGTGTGTTCCGCTCCTGCCACCAGAGCGTGCACTGCGCCCCCGCTGTCTCTTGAGCCTCCCGGGCCGCTCGATCCCACTTGCTCCACAGCTGCCGCATCGCGCTCCGCTCCTTCCAAGGCGCAAGCGAGCCTTACAGCTCGTTCGTACTTTAAACCGTCCTCCGCAAATAATCGTTGCCTAATCAGTTCACTTTTTATACCGCATACCAGCTGATCACGTAAATTATCTTCTAAACTCGAAGAAAATTCACAAAATTTTGCCATTTTTTTGAGCTCTGCGACATACTGAGTGATGTTCTCGTCCGCATTCTGACGACGTTGCCGGAAACGGTATCTTTCAGCCATTATGGAGCGTTTGGGCTCTAAGTGCTTCCGTAGTACTTCTGTGACTTTTTCGTAACTCAGATCTGCCGGCTTCTTCGGATTAACAAGGTTACTTAATAATTCGTAAGTTTCTTCGCCCACAACGGCGATTAGTGTTGGCAACCACAAATCCTCGGCGATGGCATTCACCTTCAAGTACATTTCTAAACGTTCAACGTACAACGACCAGTTGCCCGTCGCGGGGTAAAACTCACCGATTTTACCGACCGACATATTTTCGCGTTACCCCAGCCTAAATGAATCCGAAATCCTCGTCGCCAATGTAATGTAGGGCTAAATACAATAAAAATCTCCATTCGTGGTTCACAGTTCTATTCCGAATTAAACATGACAAAACGACAGACAATTAGATTTTGCCAGCCAAGTAGGTAAAAACATAAAATAGGTTCGCATACGCCACAGAGATGTTATCATGTCAAAAAAAACATCCTTCTAGAGTTTTCCCATTGTGCCCTAATGAAACCGAGGTCCGCTTTGATACTTATCCTAAGATTTGGCGTAGCGTAGGTACTAGTTTTACGAAAGAGGCTGCCATTTGAATTTATAACCCAGAGGGAAAACTAGACCTAGTTGGAAATTAGACCAAATTCCTCACGATGTTTTCGGTGAAGTTCACTAATGACATCAGAATCCCCAGAATTTTCTTTATCTGGTATATTCCAAACCCAAAGTTATGGTTCAAAATACAATGAAGTGCTTCGAGGAAAGGTAGGTAGTGCCCTTGAGCTTCACTTGGCAGATCCTGCTAACACCTTAATTATTAGGTACTACACCGCAAAACAACGGCAATAGAGCCAACAGCCACAATAGAGCGTGCTTAGTTAGGTAAATAAAGCCTAAGAAAAAATACCTAAGCCTGCATGTTTATACATTCAGGTAAGTAAGTGTACATAAGTGCCTCTTTATGAATTTATGATTTTTATCTGACTTTAAGACTTATGATACCGTCTGTAAGGTAAAGAGCCCAATAGATGACACTTAATAATTACATCTGTCACAATGACATAAGATTGAAAGTGCCATTGGGTCAATGTCGAGCACAAGGACGTTTACCTTATAAGTAGTGCGGCGAAACCAGCGTGTCATCGTTGTATCT
The DNA here is from genome assembly GCA_963556455.1 of Epiblema foenella. Lineage (NCBI taxonomy): Eukaryota > Metazoa > Arthropoda > Insecta > Lepidoptera > Tortricidae > Epiblema > Epiblema foenella. The sequence continues at coordinate 10,608,747 of OY747099.1, read as the reverse complement.
CTGCGCAATGACAGGCGCAAAGGCTTTTAGCGTACTGTAAAAAAATATGGAAATAGGTAACTTTTTATGATTTATGATCATGAACGGAACATGTAAGTACGTATTTAAATTTCCTTGATTGTGCATACACAATCACATAAATCTAATATATGTCAATGACTGGTCACGAGATGATGAGTTTACAGCTGCTTTAAGTACAAGTTAAAGTTATTAAGTTAAGTTAATGGTTCAAGTGGAAGGAAAAAGGTAGAAAAGGTGAAATTGAAGTGGACGAATTGATATTACGTTCATGGGGTCAATCAGAGACATACATATTTGCTTACAGTTTAATATCTATTTGTTTTGTGCGCTTGTTTTACGTTTACGGATACACCAACCATGATGGTTTAAAAAAACAACTGATATACAATGTAAGTTTTATTTAGTTATTAGGGCTCTACATGTGTTGACTAAGCAATGTAATTCGAGTATAGCGATTGTTAAGTTAAGACTGCCACTGATATTAACGTTAATTTAAAAACTTATAAACTTAATCCGGGCGTTATTCTGCCACTAGTCATGTAAAACGTTAAATCATCATCATCATCATCATCATTTCAGCCGAAAGACGTCCACTGCTGAACATAGGCCTCCCCCAAGGCTCGCCATTCAGACCGGTCCTGTGCCGTTCGTTTCCACCGGATTCCCGCGACCTTCACCAGGTCATCACTCCACCTTGTCGGAGGCCTACCGACAGCTCGTCTTCCGGTGCGTGGACGCCACTCAAGCAGTTTCTGGCCCCATCGACCGTCAGTCCTGCGAGCAATGTGCCCTGCCCACTGCCACTTAAGTCTCGCAAAACGTTAAATATATCATTTTTATTATGGTTAAATTAGTATGATGCACCTTCCATGCACAAAAAATCTCGGATTTTCGAAAAAAAAAGGAAATTATTTTTCAAATCACAAAGCGAAAATTGTAGTAGTGTTAGTCAGTACGCCGGTTGCTCGGCGCTTCAATAGGCGCTAAAATTTATTGTTATTGGCTCGGCGCGCGGACACGCATCCACACTTCGCAGGTATCACGACGGAACAACTTTATCGGACGCACCACTATTCTGGAACGGCAGAATACTTTGTACAATCAACTACAAAATATGATGCATCAGTTTTTTTTCACCTTATTGCGTTGCAAATAAATACGTAATAATATTTAAAATATACGTACATAAACTGTTGGAAAAGCCTAAATTTAATATCACGATAGTGGAAAAAAGGCATGTACCCTGTCTAAAGAAATAGAAAAACATTTATTCATGACATACTAAATAGGTACATTACAAATAGAAAAAAAAACCGGTCAAATGCGAGTCCGAGTCACGCACGAAGGGTTCCGTACCAATTATCAATAAAAACGGCAAAAACATTAGTGTTTGTCATGTTTTATTATGTTTTTAGGGTTCCGTACCAAAAAAGGAACCTTTATGGTTTCACTTTGTCCGTCTGCCTGTCTGTGTGCCACATCGCTAAATATCTCATGAGCTACTTATGCTAACGATTTGAAATTTGGAATAGTTATAAAGAAGGTTAACGTAGATGCATAAAACATGGATTTCTTTATTATTTCATTTTATTTATATTTTCTGTGAAATATGACAGATTAAAGGTGGTTAAAAATTTCAAAGTCTAGTGAATATGTCAAGTGTGGTGTCATATAAAAGGGCTTGAGTTGCACATTCTGGAAAAAAATTAAGTCGAGTCATTTTCGTTTTATGAGGGAAAATGTAAAAAAAAATACCATTCCCCCTGCCTTATCTCCGAAGTTTACATAGGAAAATATGAAATTTTTACATAACATTAATATCATCGTATATTTTACAGGAAAAATCCATCTAGTTTTTCTTTTTTTATCATCAAAAAACATTTCTATACTTACTAGGTTTGTAATTTAAACCTTTGCATGTTTTTTTGTTTTATAAATTCGTATGTGCTTATTCTGAGAGTACATTCTTTCAAATAAAATAAAACAGATTGAATTCGGTTCACGTGATAAAAAATAAATCTTGAAAAACCACCATACCAATTCACCGATAGATGACACTGTACCCATGGCGTTCAATTTCTACACCATGTAGTTAAGATTTTCTTTAATTAATTGGGTCGGGACGGGTACACATCTGTGTATGGAACCCTCGGTGCGCGAGTCGGACTCGCACTTGATCGGTTTTTTTTAGTTTTTGTTGTTATAGCGGCAGCAGAAATACATCATCTGTGAAAATTTCAACTGTCTAACTATCACGGTTCATAAGATACAGCTTGATGACAGGCGGACAGACAGACAGACGAACGGACGGACAGAGGAGTCTCAGTAATAGGGTCCCGTTTTACCCTTTGGGTACGGAACCCTAAAAAAGGAACAAATAAAAAACAAATTAGGTATGTCAAGAAAAGGTATGCTCAGCATGTAGCTGTCATAGTAACCAACCAATGGAACCTTCAATGAAATAGTAAGAATAATGAAGACGACGTAGCCTATGGAAGTAGTGAATGTAGTTTTTTAATGATTTAATAACATATGTCTAGTTTTCAGATTCTTCCCTATATGGTACTTGTGTTTTTCTCGTGTCCAATTCACTGTGCAGTTTGCTAACTCATTATCATCCGTCATAAAAGAACATACTTCGTAAATAAAGACTGCATATGCATTAACACTTTACCGGATTATCAACTCTAGGGTCTTTGCCAAAAGTTTAAATTGATTTAAAAGAAATGAAATGTTACATGCATAGCCCAATACACCCGGCGGCGTCTGGGCCGCCATTTTTCTATGAGTGCACTCATAATCTTATGCTTACCGAGAAAAAGTCGATAATCAATTGAACATTCAAGGCGGTTGTTACGACTTTTTGCAACGTGGTTAGGCGTAGTTGATGCGGATTAAAAGCATTGTTTTCTGTAAGTGGTTCGGCCAAAATTGAAAAACAAAGACTATACTTGTAGTATAAGTCGACATTACTTGCCACAAAACTCATAATTCTAGGTCAACGGAAGTAGCCTGTAAATTTTGATTTCCTTGAGAGTGTCGAAATATGGCATTTTTTAAAAGTTAACCTAGAACTTATTTCACATCTTCAAGGGACTGTAGACCTTAGTATATGGTTTTTCAACTCGATACCTCCTCGCGTTTCCGAGTTATATGATCTTGACAGACAGACAGACACGGATAACAAGTGATCCAATAAGGATTCCGTTTTTCCTTTTGAGTTACGGAAACCTAAAAAATGAGAAGGATCCGATATTAAGGATCAGACTACAGCAGCTATCTGTAGTCTGATCCTTAATATCGGATTAATTAAGTAGAGATTGTATACATAGAAGAATTTTAATTCAGGAGGTTGAGCTGTTTTTTAGATCAGAATACTCCCGTGCCTGCATTTTGCACATGAGAGCCCATAAACCCTCCTTACCATCGGCAATTTGTTAATGATAGGCTACATCTACATAATATAATCATTCGCTCACACTACTAGCTATAAGTACCAAGTTCTTAGCTAAAATAAATTACAACAGCCATATATTATATAGCCTACGAAAGTCTCAGCGCGATAAGGGCAAATTAAATTGTAATCATTACAACAACATAAGAAACGGTGTCAAATCAATAAGGGGCGGCAAAGCACCAACGACTCCTTTGGAGTAACTCGCGTCCAAAGGCTACTTAGTTTTTTTTTTTTAATTAAAAAATGGGATTGCTCTTAGCCAGCATCTAGCTAGGGGGCAAAGATGAGGCCGACGGTGAGTAATAGCTCACCGTCGAAGCCTTTACTCGTGCCTTAAAAAGGTCTAGGTTATATGAACTCTGAAATACAGACGCCGGCAGGGACTTCCAAACCTTAGCAGTGCGCATTATAAAAGATGATGAAAAGCGATTGGTTCGTAAAAATGGAATTTCGAGGGTAATACTAACCATCAGGCATGCATAAGGTAGGTATGCATGTTTGATACCGTTTTGGTAATGGTAATTACAGCTCATGCGGTTATAATTTCGACGCACATTTAGGTATAACTAATTAAGACTATTTAGTGATGAATATTTGAAAATCGGTTTAGGACGGTACCTACGTAGTTCAAGTTATTGTGGAGCACTGAGTAAAATTTGGCTTGACTTTAAAAGTATTTAATAAATAAAGTTTTTGCTGTTGAAAAAATCAGTGTTTTATTGGATCGGAAATATATAAAGTAATAATCCAAAACACCGTCAATAACAATTATGCCACTTTCCAGTAAAAATATAAAAGACAAAAAACTTACAGTCGAATAAGTACCTACCTACATTAAATTCATATAATAAATTGAGTAAAAACAACTATAAGCTACCACAGTAAATGTTTTCACACATTTCTTAACGAAACACTAAAGGATATGACATCATTCGCGCGTAAAATTCACAAATTATATATATGCAAATTGGCTGAGCAATCATAACATAAATTCTTTAATATAATCTCGCTAACCTTACAGAGGCCAGTAAAATTATCTGCGGGGTGTAAAAAGTGTATCGGTATTGGTTATTGGTTCCCACTGATATTCAAAGTTAGCCTTTCCGTACGCAACTGTTGAGAGCTAAGGCTAGAGCTGTATTAGGAGCGACTGCTGTTTCATGTGTTAATTAAATGCCTACCTGTTTCTTGTTGTTGCTCTTTTTGTGATACACAATAAGTGTTTGTTGATAAAATATTACTATGATGATATGGTTATGAGAGAATAACAGGCACATGTAGGATTACCAAGTTTAACGCTTAACGCTTTTGTAATTACCCAGGCTTTTGCAATTGAAATCAATGCTCAGAGACGCGATATATTCCCTATTCGTCCCGGTACCGCCGCACACCGGGTAGAGTCAGTCCGACCCAGGTCGGGCCTAACTGAGTTTCTTGCTGGACTCTTCTCAGCTAGGCTAGGTTTAGTGAACCAGCGACGAAACTCCCAGTAGCTCGATTCCACTCACACCTCAGATTCGGTTGAAACCGCTCAACCAATCTTACTGGAGCGCAAACTCTTAGAGTATTCCAGTGTTCCAAACCACACGCGTGGTCATGCCGGAGGTTCTCCCCTGGATTTTCCCCAGGCTACTCTCCAACCGCGCACTCCTATCGCTTTATTGGGCCCGGCCTATAAATATATTAGCAGATTAACCTTTCATACCGAAATCTTACATCACAAAGACGTTGACGTGTCAAAAGTTTTCACGCTTTATCCGACTACTTCGTATCCTAATTTAAAAATACCACCACAAAACACATTCGTAAAGACAGAAATTAACTCAGTTTTGTCAATCATAATGACTTAATTTGAATTTTTATCTCGAATCAATAAGCATAACTTTTCGCGCCTTCTTAAACGTGTTTAAGCTGTGGTTATGAAACAATTGAGTAAGTGTTATTTACGACATCTGTATCTGTCATTACCGTTAAAAGACAAACCAGTTCTATAAAAATCAACCCATTAACTGACCCAGACAAATCACAGGGAAAGAATCTATCTTAGTTTCCCATAAAACCATGAGCAGATTCGAAATGTAAGCACATTAAGTTATCAGTTGAATTATCTCGTACGTGTTACAATATTTATTTGTTTCTCGCTCGGACGGCGTGATTGTGGCGGAGTGTCTCCCAATTAGGTGGTTATTGACATTTTACTTTTATCAGGATAATCTCGGGACCTCTCCGATTCATAGTGCGGCGACGGCTTCGATGGTTTTATCAGCTGCAATATTTTTTATTCGTCAAAACATGGTGATTTAAGGACTGCTTGTACGTGTTTTACGCGACTGAACATATATGTATTTATGAACTAAAGCGCTATTTTGACAAAAACAACTTATTTTAAAAGATTTTTTATTTCTGAAATAAGTATACTTATTTTGACGGGAGGTAAGATAACTTAATTTCCTATCAGGCGATCCGTCTGTCCGTTTTCCCCTCTTTAACATAAAACCTCATTTAACTTTGTTACGTTCTAAATTAAAATTTGAGCATAAAAAAAAACAAAAAGTGTTAATAGCATTATCCATGGAAAACGTCACTGTCTTTCACAGTTGCGTTAATTAGCCTGCCTAACTTATACAAATGTAGCTAGGTGACACAAACGGCCGAAAGTCCGTACTATAGATAGAACAAGTTGAGACAGCACCTAACGTCGAAATTTATCCCAAAAAGGGAAGCTGTTAATAGAGTCATTCAACGTTACCGGTGGAGTTATCTACAAAGAGAGAAGTCTCGGAGTTTGTTGGGCTGTCGGTCGGAAATATAAATTTATTCAGTGGTTGTCGCGGCGACACGGGCGCCCGACTGTATCTCGCCGAGTAATCTTGAACATTGGCGTTAAAGAATTTAAATTATACGCCGATACAAATGAACGGTCGAACCCATCTCATTTATAGCTCTAATCCGAATTATATTGACTAGATTTTAGACGCATTTTCACGTTATTTTGTAGTGTAATATCGATTCTGGTAACTTATAGAGTCATTATAGGGCTAAGCGGCTTCTCAGCGGTAACAAGGGTAATATTGTAGACCACAATAGCGATTGGGATTCGAAAGTCGTGTGTCACGTCAATACCGGTAGATGTAATAGTTTTGAGCAGGATTTATTGTTTATTCACTTTCAACAATACGCGTGACAGTGCTCCAGTGCATTTTACTTGTAAGGTAACTACGCAGTATATTTACTCATTACGTTACATTTTAAAACGGACATTGTATTTGCCTCTACTTTTAGGTGTATCATAATTTGGAGTGCAGTGAGAAATACCAAGAAACCATTTTATTAACCTTGACGCTCGAAGTATTCTAGGTTCTATATATTTGAATTGTAGATCCAATGTCCTTTAAGGACAGGTCCAAATGACAATTCACTTAAGGTCACGTTTATGTAAGTAAAGGTGATAAGGGTTGGATGATTCTGGGGTCATTACTTCGTGTATTTGTCGGATCATTTGTAATTCATCGTCAAATTCATCAAGCATTAATTATTGCAGTTAAATTGTGTATTTAATTGTTAAGAACGCGCAATATTCGTAAGTAATTTTCACTGCTCATGAACGGAAATGCACGCACAGGGTTTTATTTTTAGTTTCTAATTGACATATTACTCGTAATTTAAATAACTTATATAACAAGAAACGATGGCTGTGGTGTAATAGTGCGCATGCGACGACGGCATCGCTCTCATATACCAGGGGGTCTCTCTACCTACACGTATTTTATAGAATCCTACTAGTATTATACTTTGTCTCCCTGCCCGAAGCTGGTCTGGAAGAGGTACTTTTTAGCAATTAGACCCCCTATTGTATGTCATAGTTTTTATCTAGGTTAATGTTTCATTCTTTGCTTTTTGTGGTGAGCAATAATAGTTATTCATATGCTTAGGTTAAAAGCCGAGCCAGGGAAGGTTTGTATGATTGTTGTTGTAGGTTTGTTTGACACAAATTGACACAAACTGCTTAGGATTCGAACAAATGAAGAACCCTTCACCTCAGGGGTGTTATTCTTTTTTTTTACCTGACTGTGGTTTTATAGGCTGGGCCTAATAAAGCGATAGGAGTACGTGGTTGGAAAGTGGCGTGGGCAAAATCCAGGGGTAACCTCCGACACAACCGCGCGGGCGGTTTGAACACTCTAAGAGTTTGCGCTCCAGCGAGGTTAGTTGAGCGGCTTCACCCAAATCTGAGGTGTGAGTTGAATCGAGCTACTGTGAGTTTTGTCGTTGGTTCACTAAACCTAGCCTAGTTGAAACGATTCTAGCAAGGAACTCAGGGCCGACCAGGGTCGAACTGACTCTATACGGTATGCGGCGGCACCGGGACGAATAGGGACTATATGTGTAAGGCTGTTATTCACAAACCGACTCGTTCTCACCATTCACTTTACCCCTCCCCCGTTTTTATATGGAAACTATACTATGAAAGTATATAAGTATGGATTACAATAATTAAAGCTGACTTTATTGGGTGATATATAATGAACCTGAAATATCTGAAATCAGAGGTGTGGTTAAGGTAATCTCTCATATGGGATCTTATTCACAAACCGACTCGTCCTCACCTGTCACTGCATCCCTTACCCGTTTTTATGTAAAAACTGTCAAAAAGTAACAAATGACATTTGACAGTTTCCATATAAAAACGGATGAGCTGTGAGGTAACAGATGAGCACGGTGCTTAGTTGCTATTCACTAAGCAGCAGAAGATAACAGGATTAAAAGAAGATATTTACTTAAGGTGGTTTCACTTCGGCTGCGTTGCGATGCGCGCTTTCTGACAGCTAAGGCGTCGTCGCCTCATAGTCGCCGCTCTGTCAAATACAAAGTCTGTCATTCACATGGGAATGTTAAAGGCGAAGTTTAAATCTATAGAAATGCATGTATAGGTTGATATCGCACTGCACGCCGTGACGGGTATATCCGTCGTTGACGTCGAAAAGGTTAAAGCGCGCGCCTCGTGTCACGCAACATGCTTAAACGCGGGTGGAGGCAAATTGCAACAAATGTAAATGGGATTTTAATCGAATACATTTAGTCAGATATACCCCCAGGTTACATAAATTCCGATTACTATTAGGTATTTCATTACGGCCAGCTAATTAAGCGCCGCAACCAATTCGCACGCGTTTGCGCATCCATCGGTGCTCGCCCGGAGACACCATTATTCTTGCTACTACAATTTTTACATCTGTAGAGTTATCAGTGTCACAGACACGGTCCGGGTATGGAATCAGTTCCTTCCGGAAGTTATCCTAGGGCCACAGTTTATAGGATTCTTTAGAGTTGTAGGCGTCCATAGGCTACGGTAATCGCTTAACATCAGGCAATGGTGGCAATCAATACGGCCTACCTGATGAAAAGCGTCCGCTTTTCCACCTCGCCCATGAACGCTAGCGATTTCAAAGGAGTTAAAAGCCACGACGCTGTCTTGAATTGATTATTCAGTTAGTTGAGACAATCACTCTAGAGGCAGCGCATCATCGGGAGCTCAGTACCTCTAGTAGGTTTATTTAATTTAATCTTTATTGCACAAAAGAAACCTTATCGTACAAAAGGCGGACTTAATGCCGTATGGCATTCTCTACCTAGGTTCTACCCACCTAGGTACTCAGGTACTCTAGGTTCATTTATTTGAAACATAAACGCAAACGATCGCAGTGGCCTTTAGCTCAATTTGTATGCCAAAAAATAGTTGCCACCGAACGCCACCGGAGGCGCTGTTCGCGTTGCCATTCAAATTGAGACGAAACGCAAACGCGTTCGTTTGCGTTTATGTTTAATATATATATAATAGAGGTACTGGAAACCATACTCACCCCCAGTAACACTACACGACATACCTAAGACCACTGCAGTCTTCTACAAGGTACATAAAACCACACTCGTGTTTTAAGACCTCTCATTATGTATCAGTTGCATAAACTACTATTGCACATGACTCCATGCTCACTATTCTAACAAAATACGTTAAGTAAATAGACCGTCTAGAGTTTCTATTAACCTAATATTAATACTTCGGGACGTAGTAGTATTTTGGAGCAGTCCAACTCCCCAGTTGGTCTGCTCCAAAATATCAGCATGGTATCATTCCGCTGAGCTCCACCTCTCTGGATTTAATAGCCATTGACCACCATAAACAATTAAAATGCTAAAATTTGACGTTATTGTCAAATCGGACCGTTTTTAGGTCTACAGCATAGCATTGTAAATTTATTACGAGACATCTCCATCTCAAAGCACTACCACCTATATGCTAATACGAAGAGAGTAATCAAGTTTATTAAGCCGATGCCCTTAGGTGCCCCGTTTCATTTAAATCGATATCATCTTGCTATCATGTATATATGGGGCATAGAGCTCGTGTAATTGACCATACTAGCTAGCAGCAGTCTTAAATAATTGATTAAGTTATTTCATAGCTTTATTTATTATTAGTAAGTCAGGCTGAGGAGGCTGAGAAGCCTTGTTGCACTTTTTTCGTGTTTCCCGGGAATTATAACTTTAATTTGAAATAGTTGTAACTGTTTTTGAGAACAACATTTGTATAAATATACAAATACTGCTTGTTTAGTAGTATAGGATAAATTGATGTTTTAATACCTCAATACCTAATACAAGTATTTGGTCATGAATATAAACACTTTGAACGCCATTTGTCATGCACCATATTGACATGCGAAAATGTTTGACAAAAGAGAGCTAAAGAAGGGATGATTATTTGGACACCTTTTTATTTTTACCACTCTGTAGTCGTTCTAGGCGCCGTTGACACAACACCATAAAGCTAGGGATTCAAGGGACGACAAATGTCCCCTCTGTCGATGGTGACGTCAGACTAGTTTGACATCAGATATTTATATCGAAGCGAACACGGTGGTGACTAATATCTGAACAAGACTCATTTTTTACCCGTTTACAGCAAAGCCAGAATGAAGAGAGTATTTATTATTTTGCGTGAAAAGTTAGTTTTACAAAAATACTAGGTACCTACCATGTGGCATGTCAAGCGAATAGGTGAGATATCGCGCGAAGTCGCTGGCGTCAGATGTTGTGGGACATTTTGTCACATAGTGATAACTTTACACTAATAGTGTTAGATGTACTAACATTTAAAAGTGTCCGTTCATGAATACTGAGCGGCATAGTATAATATACCTACCTAGTAATTACAAAATGCTGTGGCCGCTAATAGTTCCTGAAAAGGTGAAGGTGTTATAGGTATTATGGGTACATAGCAATTTAAACTACTCAAATGAATATATTTATTTAGAAATATATACATATGTATATCAACTTTTATTTCATGATACGAAAATCTTTTTTGTCTTGACAAATAAATAATGTATTATTTAAAAAAAAACAACAAAACTTCGATATGTAATAAATAAGAGCAATAAATATGAATTGCATTAACTAGTATCTTTAAAACAAAATAAAGACATAATTAAAACAAAAACTTAGACTCGCACACACAAATACTAACGCTACTTAGGCAATTTCATTCTCTGTTTCCGTTTCTCCAGCAAAACCTTTTTTAATTCGTCTATTTCTTTAGAAGTGACGTTTTTAACATTGGAGTTCAATTTGTTTCGTTTTCTGAACGTTGCTTTCTCGTTCATGTAAGACTCAATTGATTTTTTAGCTTCTTCCAACTCTTCTTTTTTCTCTTCTTTGACTACTTTAATCTTATTCCTTTTTCTTTCCAGCTCATCATTTAATTCTATTTTCATCGCATTTATTCTTTCTTGGAGTTCTGCTACCGACATCTCACAGAGTAAGCCGAGACCAGCAGTTTCGGTCAAGTCAATGATTCTTGGGACTTTCGCTTTTCTAGCTATATCAGCCAGAATTTTGAGTTCCTTTATCATTTGAACTCTACGGTCTAACTCCTCTTGTTTAGCTTTTAGGGCTTTTTCTAACAAAATCCGATTCTGCCTTTTAAGTTTTTCAACAGTTTCCTTATTTTTTGCAGTTACGTTTTGTTTAGCTTCTAATACATTTAGTTCAATTTCTGAAAGTTTTTCCATTTGTTTGCATTTTTTTTCCATTTCGTTTTTTCTCCATCGATTTATTTCTTCATTCCATATTTCTTTTTCTTTCAAAAATTGTTCATATTTCTTCTTATTTTCAGCGACTACTCTTTGTTTAGCCAAAAGTGCTTCTTCATATGATATTTGGCCCATCAAATGTTTTTTCTCTATGTCCAGTAATCGTGCTCTCTCATTTTCTTGACGATTAAATTCTTGTAATTCGTCTATTTTGGCAGTATTTCTACAGTTTATAACATCATTAAACCATTGCACCTCATCCTGTTCAGCCAATAGTATCCTTTTGTTCATTCTTTTAATAGTCGCTGCAGTTTCTTTAACTGGTTGACATACTTTTTTAATTGAATATCTACTTTGAATTTTTGGCAATGCTTTTGTTGAATTTTCAATCTCATCTTTAATAGAAGCTATTTTTTGGAAATATGCATCAGACTTCACCAAAGCATAATGACACTCTTTGTTTTTGACGTCATTAAGTAAGTGATTTGCCTTCTGTCTATTCTTTTCAAAGCTTTGCTTTAATTTTTCATCAATTATAGTTCTGGAAACAATCCTTTTGGTTTTAGGTTTTGTCAAATTTTGTGGCGATGGTTGTAGTGAAGTTATAGTATTGCGGGTGGCGCGGGTTGCCGAAATTACTCCTCTTCTGTTCAATAGACTGGGCGGTATTGGCACAGTTGGTGGTTTTACTCTTCGACTCTCCATTTTTTTGAGATATTCTGCATAACTATGGGCCATTTCACTGATATAAGGCTGCCACAAAAACAAGGGACCTATAATTTTCTCGGTGATGAAATTCGTATCATAATACTCTTGGCCGACATGTGATAAGTAAGTCAACACTTCGTTGTTGCTCAAGAACGACGTAAAAACGCTCAACAAATACTTGCTTAAATTAAACAGGCACTTGTACAGAAGATACATGTCTTTAGCTTCAATTTGAAAAATAACAGCGTGGAATAAAATCATAAAGTAGACTTTATCTTCTTGTGAGAGTTCTTCAGGTAGGTGATAGGCTATGTCTCTAAGGAATTGCTCGTGCTTTTGAATTCCGAGAAAGGTTTCGGCAATCCAGGCTAGCTTGGAATCTTCTGAGTCTACTGGACATTTGTCGATGTACATCTTCATGTATTCGTGCGGCGCAATCTCTGTCGCAGTGCCGTAATCAATTAATATATTTCTTACCATCTTGACGTTTGCAGAGGTGAAATAGTAAACCATTTTAAGGAAAGGTTTACTATTTTCATACAGTATCAGATACAATTTGAATTCATAATGTAAAATGCAAGTACAATCACAACAAATATTATATGACAACTTGTCCAAAAATGTGACACTTGTCAATTTGCGGCCAGTTTGATGAGTTAGGTAAGTAGGTTTCATTATGTTATAGTCTGGTACAATTCTTGTATTATAATAATCTTTCCACGCAATATAAGTATTGCGTGGAAAGATTTGCTATAATTAAAATGCAACTTTATCAAAGTTCCGTAATCAATGTAATCGTAATCATTTAAGCATCTTGCTGATTCTTTCTTGCCAATAAGCAGGCCGGTTCCTACTACGGCTAACCTAGACGCGCACATTGGAGGTGTCGATACACCCGATAGGGCTTAGAATAAAAGAGAACCTGCTATGCAAATACGTGCAAGCGGGATGCCTTGATTTGATGCTAATGCTCCAGTTGTCAAATAAGTATCATATACGTAATACAGTCAGCTATAAGAGACCTTTGAGTGACAGACACAATTCATACTATCCTGTGCCTATACCATGAGTTTGCATGACCGTACTCGCTAGCGACTTCGTAAACGATTTAGTATGCCGATTCTTAGTTCTATAGCGTAACCGTCAGAGGCGCTGTACTTTTGCCAATACATTCTTTTACGCAATCATGGTAAAGGCACTGCTTCCTACTAATATTATAAATGTGAAATGGGGTGGGGAAGTTTACGTGGACGAAGTCGTGGGAAAAAGCTATTAATTTTATAAATTCGAAAGTGTGTCTGCCTATCTGTAAACTCTTCACGCTTAAGCCGCTGAATCGATTTAGTTTATGGTATGGAGATATTTTAAGTCCCGGGGAAGGAGATAGGATATTTTTGTCCCGGAAATCATCCCTTAAGGGGGTGGGAGTTTGTATGGAAGAGCTATAACTAGGTAAGCACCTGAGATAAAAAAATAGCAATTAAATTCTAACGTGATGAACGAATTTTATACGGACGAAGTCGCGGGCAAATGCTAGTTTAAGATAATAATTATTATGCCCAGTAGGTGTGATAAAGGCTAATTGTAGAATTGTATCATCATCATCCTCAGCCTGCAGACGTCCACTGCTGGACATAGGCCTTCCCTAATTCACGCCAACCACACCCTGTCCTCAGCTCTCCGCATCTAACCGCTTCCCGCCACTTTCTTCCACGGTGGCTAGGAATAGCGGGGCCGCCGGGAACATAGGGCCGTCGTGACACTCAGTCGAGGACACTCATAGGGACTTTTGCCCGTACTCGCCGCGCTGGGCAAGGGCGTATTGGCGAGCCTAGTACCGAGCTCTCTCTTCACTAGCGACGCTACTTCCCGTCACTAGCTAGCTTTTAAATCCCGGAAGTTTGGATGGATATACCGCCATCGTTCAGTCGTCAGAGCCTCGTTCGTTGGACAGCAGGGTGCACCACGGGCAGGTGAGGTTGACAGTTTTAGAGGCTCTATGATGTTATGACCCCGTACACCCCAGAGTTAGTAGAATTGTAGGTGTGGGTGTTATTGTGGAAATCTGAATTAAACTTCGTTTATCGAAATTTGTCCAAAAATAGCCATTCCCGAGGAAAGTTGCATCTCGTTTTCTCGTGCACGGAAGACTTAAAAGGGTCTGTTTACACTTAAGCGTAAACCAATCTTTGACGTTGACTGTAGGTACCTACAGTCATCGTCTAACATATGTTTACATTTTTCGCCTTACAAAGATATGAAATGCAATGGTGTCTAAAATCTTTTAAGTCGACTGTACAGTATACATTTTTGAACTTTATTTCAATGGAATAAGGTGAATAATGTATACATATTTATATGCACTCGCTACTCTACCCATAGTATTTAATTAGGTAGCAGGCCTGTTTTCGCCGGAGCTGTCATTAATCAATCATTTAGTCAAGAAGCTATTATTCGACACCTCACGGCTACGTGGCCAAAGTGCAAGTCACACGCGGCCTCTTAAAATATAATAATCGTGTTAAACTCGACCATAAAAGCCATATTCGATTAGAGCTTTAAATGGGTTCCTGTCTTCGTTGCTCGTTATCTCCTTGGCACCTATTGTGCTTCAGTAGGCAAGGTTTGATGTAGAGTGATGAGTTTTGTTACAAATTGTTAATTAGTTTTTATAGGTTAGTGTGATTCTCCTGTGTAAAGCCACTGTACCCGAGACGTAAAACATGCGATTACTTAATGTACAAAATTATCCTCCTAACGTTATCCCAGTACAGTTGCATCCTGAAGGATACCCGGGGTCCGCTACCTAATCCCAAGATTTGGCGTAGGCACTAGTTTTACGGAAGCGACTGCCATCTGACCTTCCAACCCATGGGAGAAACTAGAACCTAAGGGATTAGGCTTGTTGAGTGCTTAACGTAAAGTAGCTTAACGACTGCTGACATAGACAGCAGCCGGGAGCAACGGCTTAACCTACCTTCCAAAGCACGGGAGCGCTCAGTTATTAACCACTCAAAGCGGTCACCGATCCAAAAGTTGACCACGGCCGACATTGCTTAACTTCGCATTCCGCACGCGGTACGCGGGCGCCGCTGGGCCATGAGCGCTGCTAAATAATATACAAAATGTAATTTGATATTCAGCAGTTGAATTTTGCTGAAGAAAAACATCGTGAACAGACCGGGTCTAATCACAACAAGATCTAGTCTCTCTTTGGTTTGGAAAGTCAGATGGCAGTCGTTATCCTAAATCTTAGTATTAAGCACCAAACTCCGGGAGTCCTCCTTTAGAGTACTAGATTATTTGATGATTATATGGTACGACTTGTACACTCCCAAAGAAAAACTACACTTTTATTGTGAGTTACAACAAAATGGCATTTCCCAAAAAACTTGCATTTGCTCGAATTTGGAGCAGCCCAACTGGCGAAGTACCTCGTCTTGCAGAAGACCACAGCCATAATAACATTATCTACTATATAAGTATGTAGTGTTGTGTTCCTGGAGGTGAGCAAGGTTGCCAGAGCTCCCGAGGATGCACTGTGTTGAGAGCGAGGGACCTAAATTTGTCCTTTCGGTTGTCAAAATAGTTCATTCTCAAATTTTATAAGGGTCGGCAATGCGTATGTGACTCCTTTGGAGTTGCGGGCGTCTATAAGCTGCGGTGGCCGCTTACCATCAGATGGACCGTAAGCTTGTTTGCCTCCGGCGTTGTATAAAAAAAACTTAAAAGTAATAACAGGCACGGTAAACTAATCTCTGCTAAACAACTACCTTTGAACTAAACTTTAATAAGGTGTACGTCCCAGTGTTCGACACCTTGTTGCCCGATAGTTGACACCTATTAATAACGTCTCATATCTGTCAATCATAACATAATATTAAATGTGGCATATATTGGGTCGGTGTCAAGCACAGGGACATTTATCTTATGTAGTATAAACGGCATTATCATGATCAATTGATGATATAATGATAGCCTCAACAAAGAGATATTCCTAATAATGTAAATTCCCATCCATTTAAGTACGTAAGTAACTGGATGAGAAAGGTGGCTTATTGACTCTGTCACAATTAATTCCACAATGATTGGAAATCAATCCCGATAATATTAGCTGTCAGAATCTGTCAAATTACCCGGCATAATTAACGAGCGAGCTCTCTTTTTTGACTAATAGGTAGTTTGGTGAGAACGCAATGTTTTGTTCATTGTAAGTACTAGCCACTTATTCCTTGTACATCGTTAAGTCTTTATCTATTTAAAGAATTAAACAGCAAATATAATTGTATGTGATTTGAACTCCATTCAGTTGTGGACAGTCGTCATTAAATATATATCGAAACGAACAAGGTGAACGTGATATGATAAATATCTGAACACGACTCTACTGGGAAGAGGCTACACTGATGTTCACATATTTTGAGCACCCTGCAGAATATCTACTAGTATTGGCAATTGTTTGAGCTTAACTCACCGACATTGGAAAGAGGGTGGCAAAATTAAAATGGCAATGGATCGGTCATATTTGCCGAAAATAACGACCGATGGAACCAACCATTGCTGCTCTGGAGACCTCGAGCGGCAAGCCGTAGTGAGGGAAGGCCGCAAGCCAGAGCAGCACAGATCATGTACTCCGAACTTCGTATCGTGCCGTCCCTTTCACTCTCGTGTTATTCACTATATGAGTGAGAGGGACGGCACGATACGAAGTTCGGATTTCGAAGTTCGGAGTAGCCCCTCTGGTTGGTTCCATTGGTCGTCATCTTCGGCAAATATAACCGGCCCATTGCCATTCTAATTTTGCCACCCTCTTTCCAATGTCGGTGACCTAAGCTCAAACAATTGCCATTACGAGTACTAGGTCGGACCACATCAAAAAGACGGCAGGGCCAACCTGGACTAGAACCGCTACGTCCAGAACGGAATATAAATCCATGAAAGAAGCATATGTCTAGCAGTGCACACAAATATGATGAAAGAGAGAGAGGTATTTCAATTAAAAATGTTAAACAAACTGTCTTAAAATATTACAAAAGGAATAGCTGTCATTTCATATTTACTTTGACGTAAGTATATGGAAAAACTGTTACCTCTAATCATATTCTAATACGGCAAGGTATTAATTACGCTGAATTAAAATTTTCTTAATTCCTACCCCCTACCGACATATTCCGTACGTAAGGTCCAAATGCTTTGACACTAAAATTCCTAATAATTCTCTATGAATTAAGATTTCAAGTGTAATTTATTGGGTTAGTGTCTAGCACTGGGTCGTATTGAATCTTATACGTTGAGTATGTTTATAATATCTTTTGTCACCAGTTGGGTGGATAATTTGGGCACTTACTATTAAAGCATAAAATCTAAATGTCATGCATAGAAAAAACATATATTCCAATTTTTGTTTAGGTGTCCGTGCGTATTAATTTTTATACTTCAAATTACGCACGAATTCGTTAAATTTCTGCCGGAAAGCAAAATTTCCGTTAAATATTTATGTACCTACTTATAATTTATGCATATTTTAAAGTAATTTACCAACAGTAAACGCGTCCGTCGGAAATAATTTGCAAGCTGGGAGACTTGGAAGAGAATGGCCGCGATTTTTCTTTAATATTGGAACCACGCCTTTTCTGCAGGTGTTTTTTTAAATTATTGTACCTACCTACATTGGTACAGTTACATTTTTTTACTAATATAGGTATTGTATCTTCTGCCTCTTGTTATATATTACGTAAGTATATTAGTAAGGACTTGGAAAAAATGTTGCAGTTTGGATTTAGCTGGTTGGGATTAATTTTACGTTTTATTATAAATTTTAATAAAAAGAACACAAAATACACGATATACAATTTATTTACATGAGAGTTATTCTCAGAACATCAAGCTACAATCACCAACTGCCTAGCCACCACGCGCCATCTTTCGACGGCGCTTAACAATTACGTTCCGTTTTAAAATAATTTATACTTTACACAGCTAATATTTAGTTAAAATAAACTATTCGAACAACTAACAATATTTAACACTTAATCTCTTTGTCCTAATTAATTAAACAAAAGAATGTACGAAAATGGTCCTGCCGGAAGTTTCAATTGCGATTAACTGTTGCTAAGATCCTGTCATTGGCCGCACTTTTAATCCCCTTTTAACAATTTCGACCATAAATTAATAAGAAAGACTCGAAACGTATGATGTAAACGGAAATTAGAATAACTATAAATTTATTTTTCTAACAATCGGCCATCCTGAATTATTTGCCTGTCCCTAGGCAATACCTACTACCGTCCCTACTAGGACGAATTTGGACAGGACTAGGCTCTGTAGTACAGATATAACAAATTAAAAAGTAACAATAAGGGGCTTCATAAGTTTTAAAATGTTTTGATTTCGAATTATGACAAAAGTATTAATAATACCAATAAAAAGATTAAAGGATACTACGACTTTAAAAATAAATAATTTAGATAGTAACATATGATAGCCATTTCTTGATTGTACTGTGCGTAGTAGAATTCAAACGAAAAAAAAACGCTTTTAGTTTGAAAATGGTCGTCCCGGAGTCTGAAACGTTATTTCTCAATGTAAAATATAGAATAGCGTTTTTTTTTTTTAAACTCATGTAAGGGCTCTTAACAATTCATTCTCTACATCACCTAACTTATCATATTTAACTAATATTACACAAGGAACAGTACAAAACAGTAAGTATAATATGTCCTTTTTCTCTGTAATTTGCCCCATCTCAAATAAAACAATTGGTAAAGTGTCTAAGTAAGTAAGTAAGTAGACTATTGGAAGAGGTCATCCACCAAGGTCTGATGGACATCTATAATTAAAGACATGATATGAACTGACTAGTAACAAATTGATACAGGTTATAAAATCCTCAAATATACCTCTAATTTTGGAGATACATATACTTAATCATACATGTTTTTTTTTTAATTACACAATGAACACAGTATTAATTATAATTTAAAGTAAATCTCACTTGGTAGTATCACGTTCGGCCATCCGCTACTCATTGGATGTCCTCATTCAATGGCGAACTGGCGTTAATATTATATCGAAAAATTATATTCACTCATCATCATCAAATATCAATTTAGATTCAAACATTAAATTTAATGGTGAAACTTTAGAATTTGTTAAGACATCTGTATTCTTAGGTATAAGTTTTACATGAACTCAAAATTGCAGTGGGGTTCCCACATGCCCGCTATAGCTATAGGAAGTTGTTTAAGCTGGTTTTACAGTCAGGAGAATAAAGCAGCTTACCAATGTGGCTACGGCACGGTTAGTTTACTTAGCTTACCTTAATAGTATAATGTAATAGCATATTTAGTTCTGGTCTTATTTTATGGAGATCAGATCAGAGATCGGATATCAAAATAATTTTTATATTGTAAAAAAAAATGTAATACGAGCAATTTATTGTGTGAGTAATTGAAAGAATTATTTAAGGCAATAGATATCCTAACCCTGCCGTTGCTGTACGTATTCGAAATACATCATTATGTATGTTAGTAAGAATTTATACAATTTCCCGACGAACACTGATACTGCTATAAACGCTGTAACACTCAAAATGACTTTTAACAGGTTAGTAAAGGCGAAGTCGTTCTTGGTAGATTGTACACAATTCTACAATAACATTCCAAGACACATTACTGGACATACGGATTCTAAATTTAAATCTGTCGTGAAACAAACACTTATTTCAAAACCATATTATAAGGTAAAATAGGGATGTTACGAGTATCGTGTCCTGCACAAGTAATCTAACAATTTATATTGTTTTGAATCAATGGTACCTCGACAAGTTTCTTACGTCGGTTCTTCCTGAAACAGAGGTTTTTACGAACCGGTGATAGATTTTGACATTCGTAGGTGCATGTAACATATGCCTAAATTGAAGAATAAATATCTTTGACATTGATTAGTAATCCAATAACAATAGCCATTACAGGTACGGGAATATTTATTATGACTCTTTTTTTTAAATGTAATTCTTATTCTTCATCCTTCTCTATAAGATCTACTAAATCAATGAAGTAATGCAAGTTCCCTAACAATGGCATTATTTTAGGAACATATTAACAATATTGAATCCTTTATATTTTTCTATAGTCTTGCATGGTAGGGTGTAGCCCCATCTAGTGGATCGACGTTTCAGTGCGGAGAAAACGCGCTGGATCTGGTGAGTTGGTGTCTTATATCAGCGTACACGCGCAGGTAGTAACTGTCTCTAATAGATTAACATCTAGTTGCAGCGTATTGCGTAGGATGCAGTAGTCTCGTCGCAGCGTACACGCGCAGGGTGCAGCAGTCTCTGGTGAGTTGACATCTCGTTGCAGCGCACACACGCAGGGTGCGGCAGTCTCGTTGCAGCGTACACACGCAGGGTTCAGCAGTGTCTGTTGAGTCAACATCAGAGGGACTACCGCGAACCACAAACGAAACCTTCCCTCTCTGTCTCATTTATATGCAAACTTGCAAGTGCGACAGAGAGGGAAAACTCCGTCCGCTGCCCGCGGCAGCGCCCCAGGTATGTTTGAATAAGCTTGTTACCGCGTACACGCACAGGGGGTTTCGGCCTCAGACAAGCTGGTTAAGTAACTATCACGTACACTAACAGAGTGTATCGGCCTTAGGTAAACTGGTTAAGTAACTACCGTGTACACTCATAGGATGTATTGGCCTCAGATATATAGTACAGTATAGTAGGTTCAGTTAACGACATGCAAAAGTTCCTTTTATGAATAAATTATTGAATTGAATTGATATGTATGGATAAGCTTGGTACCGCGTACACGCACAGAATGTATCGGTCTCAGGCAAGCTGGTTAAGTAACTACCGTGTACACTCACAGGGTGTATCGACCTCAGATATATAGTACAGTATAGTAGGTTCAGTTAACGACATGTAAAAGTTCCTTTTATGAATAAATTATTGAATTGAATTGATATGTATGGATAAGCTTGGTACCGCGTACACGCACAGGATGTATCGGTCTCAGGCAAGCTGGTTAAGTAACTACCGTGTACACTCACAGGGTGTATCGACCTCAGATATATAGTACAGTATAGTAGGTTCAGTTAACGACATGTAAAAGTTCCTTTTATGAATAAATTATTGAATTGAATTGATATGTATGGATAAGCTTGTTACTGCGTACACGCACAGGATGTATCGGTCTCAGGCAAGCTGGTTAAGTAACTACCGTGTACACTCACAGGGTGTATCGACCTTAGATATATAGTACAGTATAGTAGGTTCAGTTAACGACATGTAAAAGTTCCTTTTATGAATAAATTATTGAATTGAATTGATATGTATGGATAAGCTTGGTACCGCGTACACGCACAGGATGTATCGGTCTCAGGCAAGCTGGTTAAGTAACTACCGTGTACACTCACAGGGTGTATCGACCTCAGATATATAGTACAGTATAGTAGGTTCAGTTAACGACATGTAAAAGTTCCTTTTATGAATAAATTATTGAATTGAATTGATATGTATGGATAAGCTTGTTACCGCGTACACGCACAGGATGTATCGGTCTCAGGCAAGCTGATTAAGTAACTACCGCGTACACTCCCAGGGTGTATCGGCCTCAGAAATGTTTGGCTAAGCTTGTTACCGCGTACACGCACAGGGTGTTTCGGCCTCAGGCAAGCTTAGTCAAAGTGGGTTTGAAGTCACCTGGTATGTGGCCATCTTGTCTCCGGGTACACGCGCAGGGTGTACCGCTCTCCAGCTGAAGTAGTTGGTCGCGGCGCGTAGTCATCTTACAGCAGCTCACGGTGTATCAGCCTCAGATATGTGTGGATAAGCTTGTTACCGCGTACACACACAGGGTGTATCGGCCTCAGGCAAGCTGGTATATTAATTACCGCGTACACTCACAGGGTGTATCGGTCTCAGGTCTTTAAGCTTAATACCGCGTACACGCACAGGGTGTTTCGGCCTCAGGTAAGCTCAGTACATTAACTACCGCGTACACTCACAGGGTGTATCGGTCTCAGGTATAGGTTAAGCTTAATACCGCGTACACGCACAGGGTGTTTCGGCCTCAGGTAAGCTCAGTACATTTTGAAGAAGTCTCCGCACCGCCTACACACGCAGGGTGTAACGGTCTTCAGCTGAAGTAGTCGGGTGGTCATCTTACTGCTGCGTACACGCGCAGGGTGTATCAGCCTCAGGACGCCACGCCTCACCAGCACTCAGATGCATGTTCTCAGTTTCGGTATGTTCATTATATAAATATGAATGTTGTGACGTATAAAATACATATAATCATGCAGATGTACTTTAATATTGCTTACATTGATTATAATTTAGTACGCAAACATGTGTATTAATTCAGTCTTTATAGAGAAACTCGTGCAGCTGACTGTATATTTGTCGTCAACACGAACATTAACTAGTGACATTAAGATACGAAGTAATAAAAGTACTGTATATTTCGCAGCAGTGAATGATTTCTCCTTATTATATTTTAGTTATCACGTTTATATTCCAGATCGGACTGTTATATAGAACTACATATTTCATGTTTGGAACTAGATGATATATTTATTTATGTTGTGTGCTAAAAACCATTTTAATCTATTTTTTTTTTAATCAAGAACCCATTCACATTACATACTTCGTAAGCTCTTTTAAGTGCTGTTACGACGGATTAACCTGAGCGCGCACTGTAGTAACTTATTACTATTTGCGACGTTAAGAGTATTTTTCAAAGTCCCGATATGGTTATCAAACCTACGCCTATACAAATGTATGTATTCGCAATACTCCTTTCTGTCTAACCGAGCTTAAATGCAATCCTGATAGTACAAAGTAAACCGGACCTATATTTTACGTCTAGGTACATACGAGGTCTACTACAATTTGGGCGTTTGACAATGGTCTTCCCGGTGTCCATAACTGCACTTTTTACACTCCATGATTTCTTTGGGACATTTAATAATGGTATGTCCTACTTACCCACAGTTGTAACAGATTATAGAGGATTATTAAAGCTGTATTGCTGTTATTAATTTTGTTTGCTGTGTCATGAGTTTGCTATTTTTAGTATTACCCCTCTTGTAAGAGTTATTATTACTATGGAAAACATTCCGAAAATATTCGAGAACTTCCTTAAGTTTAGAGAAATGCGAATCTTCAACGTTCATTCTACTGTTGTGGTTATATAGTCGTACTGTATATTATGCCAAGACCGATAAAGTCGACGTTTAGGGTCGTATTCAGTGATAATATCCTAATATTCTCGATCATGCGAAGCATTTCCATGAAATCTTCCGTTTTGAAAAACATTAACTAAGTACCTAATTCATCTAATGCTGCTCCGTTCATTCCATCGTTGGAATTAGCGTTTTTATCGCGACGCGCAAGTCTCGAACTGCTTGAAAAGCCGTGATGCTCTTCAGCGCATTCAGGAAAGGAGGGTAAACGCGACTTAACTACAACGCAGGACTTGCGGTCCGTGCACCATTGACGT
The DNA here is from genome assembly GCA_963556455.1 of Epiblema foenella. Classification (NCBI taxonomy): domain Eukaryota; kingdom Metazoa; phylum Arthropoda; class Insecta; order Lepidoptera; family Tortricidae; genus Epiblema; species Epiblema foenella. The sequence goes on along the minus strand of OY747099.1, from coordinate 10,584,958 downwards.
GAATTGAGAACGACTCTTGACGACCCTAGATTATGATGAGTCAACTCTTGAATGTCGTAGGTACCCGCGCGTTCAATAATGCGATCGGCTTAACGTTGAGTATAAATTTTATTTATAAATTTACGGAATGTGGATATTGTGGATTGCTCTCTCAACTCTGAAGAGTCACAACGACGACGTTTGCGGCGATGTCTTTCTAAGCGTCATTGTGCAATGGAACAGGGTCGGGAGGCATGAGACATCGATAAGACACTTTTATTGGTACAAAGCTACTTTCGAAGTTCAAAATTGTAATACCTACCTAATATAGATGAGTATGCATGTAAATGAGTTCCGGACCGACGTATCATGAAATTAATACAGTAATGGGCTTCCCAGTAACAAAAGAACATCGATCACTGCATTCAAATTATCAGTAAATGCAATTAACTATTTCGTAATGTACTTAAATACGATAAATAATATTTATATTATTAACAACTAAGTATATAAGTACCTATGTTTAACCGAAACTGAGTCATACTCGTACATGTATTCTGAAATTAAAAGTGTTGTCTCAATTTGTTCACGTTACTTAGGTACATGAAAAGTAGGTTTAACATTCAATAGGTACTTTGCAAGGTCTTAAACAGGATGCTGAAAGACCGGATATCATCGTCATCATACAAAACACTATTCAACGCATAATCAAGTCATGAAAACAGTGAGAAAGTAATGAAAATGAACATTTTCTACTCAATTACGGGGCTTGCGCTCATCACGGAACTCCTACATATACGAACTTTATTACAATTATTACCAAACACAGTTTCACAATAATCACAGCAAATATTCACAATTAAGTTGCTATTGTACATCGATAACTTCAAGCTAGGTAGGTTCATGCTATACTTATTTATGAGAATTACGCGTATTTTATATTAAGACAGATTTTAAGTTATTATAGATAATAAATGTTTTTGAAAGATTCCATGGTTTATTTTAGTTTCAAGATTAATATTATGAGGATACCTACAGAAATGAATGAGCTGGAACTGGAAGCAATCTTTCAACATATCAACTTGCATTAGTGGACGATATACTGCACAAACTCTATAAGTTATTTAAAATTCCAATAAAGATAGGCGATTAACAGCCACGACAAACATCGGCTTTTTCTGCCGACAATTTTCTAACAGTCATTTGTACTTACAGCAAAATCTTGAAACACGTTCGCCAACGCCAAATAAAATTCAACCTTAAGTTAAGGGCATAAGGATGTCGAGATCTGAAAGCTGCTATTATCAATTTAGTAGTCCTTTATTTTACGTGAATGCTCAAATTATCTAGTTATATACACACAAATTAGCAAATGTGTTTAAATGTACGTAGATTTTATTTAGACAACAGTGAAAATAATGAATAATAACATGTTAACTTGAAAATGACCTTGGTTTTCGTAAGCGGCAAGCCGGGTCGGCCAAAGTATTTGTTTATAAAATATTTAGCACTTACCGATCGAAACATAGTTAATCTCATACTAAACCTTTATTTTGGGCGATCAAAGAAGTCCGTTGTCACTTCTGAACTAATAAAAAGAACACAAAATACACGATATACAATTTATTTACATGAGAGTTATTCTCAGAACATCAAGCTACAATCACCAACTGCCTAGCCACCACGCGCCATCTTTCGACGGCGCTTAACAATTACGTTCCGTTTTAAAATAATTTATACTTTACACAGCTAATATTTAGTTAAAATAAACTATTCGAACAACTAAAATGGTCCTGCCGGAAGTTTCAATTGCGATTAACTGTTGCTAAGATCCTGTCATTGGCCGCACTTTTAATCCCCTTTTAACAATTTCGACCATAAATTAATAAGAAAGACTCGAAACGTATGATGTAAACGGAAATTAGAATAACTATAAATTTATTTTTCTAACAATTTGTATCTGACGTTGTAATCTAAGTGTAGTATTTTGATATTAAATTGTAATAATAACATACATAAAATTATATCGATTTAAGGATCTATTACACACGTGTTGAAATTTAGATGGGCGTTCATACTAGTTGCCTAATTAGCTCGTCGAACCCGTGTTTACTGCCTAATGATAAAGTTATTGTAAAATAGTTCATAATTAGTATATTATCCCTTTGAACGCCCAGCGGTGAACCTACACGCCAACCTCATGTTGCATAAAATATTGAATATAATCTTTAGTGTAAATCGTTCTTCGTGATTTACTTTGAGAACATATGTCATAAAACCTATAAATAAAAAAAAAACAAAATAAATAAACAATGGACAATCTTACACAAATCGACTTAGTCCCAAACTATTAAGAAAATCGTGTACCTGCTATGGGAACTAGGCGACGATATACATACTTATATTTATAAAAAGATACTTAGAAAACATACAAGACTTGGGAACAAATTTTCGTTCTTATCACAAAAATAAATGCCCTGACCGGGATTCGAACCCGGGACCTCCAGCTTCGAGGCAGCGTCACTACTAACCAACTAGGCTAAAGAGGCGCTAATAAATAACGACTATAGGTAGGAACCTATAGTCGTTATTTATTTATTAGCGCCGCAGGCATGACAACACGCGATAATTTTAGGTGTTATTGGCGTTTAAAGGGTTAATTTGTCTGTGGTTGAAACAGTGACACACTTCTTCAGTTTTTCATTCTTTACAGTTGGTACAAACAGTTTAGTTTCATAGGTGGTGTATGTATATGTAACTGCACACGATGACAATATATTCGTTTGTTGTACGCACATAATGTTACCTGTAACCATCTAAGGTGACTTCCTGTGCTTCCTGAGAAGTCGGTGCGGATTCGGAACGATGTCAACTCTTTATGTCTAGTCAGCGTCCCTGGCGCGGGATACGTGTAAACGAAGCTACACGAATGCAGTTCTGCCCTGCTTCCGTGCATGTTAATATCATTACAAAATAAATAAATATTTGTGGACAATCTTACACAAATCAACTTAGTCCCCTAAGTAAAGCTTGTACTATGGGTACCTGTGACGATATACATACTTATATAGATAATAATCTCTTTCACTTGCAAGAAAAAACCGACTTCAATTGAATACTTCGTCAAGCCACTCCGAGAGCATAAAAAACCAAAAAAAAAAACATTTTTATGGAGTTGGTTTTTATTTTTTATCATTTTCAGGGCTCCGTACGAAAATGGTAAAAAAGGAACCCTTACGGGTTCACTTTGTCTGTCTGTCTGTCACATCGCTAAATATCTCAAGAACTACTTATGCTATCGATTTTAAATTTGGAACAGTATAAAGAAGGGTAACCTAGATGCATAGATCATGTTTTTTTTTTTAATATTTTTTCATTATCAAAAATGTCAGATAATAGGTGGTTCAAAATTTGAAAGTCTAGTGAATATGTCAAATGGGGTGTCATATGAAAGTGTATCAGTTGCACATTCTGAAACAATTTTTTCTAGCTCTGTACCCATGGCGTTCAATTTATACACCATGTTTCTGAATGAATAGGGTTGGAACCGTTACACATCTGTGTATGGAACCCTCGGTGCGCGAGCCCGACTCGTTTTATTTCAGCCACAATTTTTAGTTAGTCATTACCAGAGTGCATCTCATGACAATTCCAATAAACTCCAACACGGCTAAGTTACACCGTTTTATTACGGAGTTCCGTTGTCTACCTTCCGGCTTCAATTACCAGATCAGGTTGATAGTAACATTACACCAGGACCATTTAAATTGGGTTCGTCATACTCGCTTCCGTATCTTAATCGAAATATCTTAGCACTAACCATGCTGAAACACTAGGAGTTTTGGATGACCATCCGTGGTCTTCTTCATTTCCTGTACAACAAACGTTACTTTCTAAATGCAACTGCTTAATTTGTTACCGAAAATACTAAAATCGCTTTATGTTTCCCTTGAATTTTTGAGGAGGTCCCACAGTTCCTCATGGTTCCTATCATCAGAAGTGAATTTTGAGAACAACGGAACCAACCTGGAAGCATATGCTTTCAAACAAAGAAATAATGTTCCAAATCTGGTCATAAATGGTGGAGTAATCGCGGAACAAACATACAAAAAAAAACATACAGGCAAATTGAGGTACTCCTTTTTTTGTTTTTGAATTCGGTTAAATAGATTCTTAAATACATAGAAAACATTCAAGACTCAGGATCAAATATTCGTATGCATCACACTTATAAATGCCCTGACCGGGATTCGAACCCGGGACCTCCAGCTTTGAGGGCAGTGACTGCCATCTAGGCTAAAGCGGTCGTATATGTAGGTACTGTTTAATGTATAAGTGAAAATATCCCGTCAAGTGAGGAAATCAGAACGCTACTCCGAAATTCGAAATCCGAACTTCGTATCGTGCCGTCCCTTTCACTCATATAGTGTTTAACACGAGAGTGAAAGGGACGGCACGATAAGAAGTTCGGAGTAGCTCCTCTGTGCGACATGAGCAAGATCACATCAAATAACAAAATACCACAGTATCCCGATCCCATCTTTTCTAAGTTAGGAAGTAGCCAAACGAGCTTTTACCAGGATAATTATAAAAATGGAAGCCGAAACTGTCTATAGCAAGCAAGATAAACGATAAGTGGTACCTACGTTAGTCTGACCGCTCGTCACGAAAGGTTATGCCCGTTATTTATTGAGAACTTCGTCACGACTCCTGAACATACCGCCTGAGATGCCTCTGAGGATACACATAAAAGTACGTTGTTCTTCTTACATTTATTACGTAATGTATACCTAGCAATGTGTAGCCATGATCAACTAAAAATCTTCGTTAACCTCCAAGTAATCCGAGCGAAAATAAACGGGTACAATTTCTATGGAAATTCAATTCAAAGTGTACCCGTTATTTTTTCTCGTGAGTGTACTTTGCCAGGGTCATGGGCACATTTCATAATAACTAAAATAGCGGCAGAAGTAAAACCCGACCATAAATATATGACCGTGTGCCATGTTGCGGAAATTCATTGGAACTAATTCCTTACACTGGAAATAATTTTTAAGAAAGGTTGTCAGATAGACAATAGAAATGAGGAAAAGCGTTACATATCGGTCACCGTTACTGTCGTTACCGTTAAAAAAAACAGTGAAAAGTCACCGTGACTTTGTCACTCCGGTTATTTCACATCACGACATTTACGTTTCGATCGTTCCCAGCGCTGTTACTGATATTTCTGTTACTGATGTTACTCTGTGACTAGAGTCACTGCTACTTCTACTCCTAACTTCACAATATACATTCCGAGCGTTACAACAATTGCGAATTAGCGATCACATGAACGCTACCTGTAACGGCGTTAAATTAATTATAGGTTGGAAAATAACATTAATACATAAGTTGTCGGTATTGTCTGATTGAGGTGTTCGGTTTTCAGGGGTAGCCCTAATTAAAGCTATTTAAAATACATCAACCCCGCGATGAGGGCCAAATTCCATCATGGACCATTGTGTGGATCGGGCAAAGGGTTCAGTTAATCGCATCGTATTTAGTATTTCATAAATATTCAAATGCTCATACATACACAAAACAAATACAGATATATTACTTATTTTAAATATTAACTATGATTAATACCATTGATTTCCTCGCTACGCTGTGGCATCAATCATAATTAATTAAATTTGCTTAAAAATAATTCATCTAAATCATAAAATGTTTAAAACTTCATTTCTTTATTTAACATTTATACAGCTTGATCAGATGTTTACCGACGACGACACCACTCTTGCTCGCACTTAGTGTCTTTTTCATAAGAGGTGTTTTCACCGTTACAGTAATAACGCAACGCTAAAAAATATCTAGGTATGTTATTTTGTAACGTTGTTATTTTTGACTACTATTCACAGTTCACAGTCACAGTAATAGCGGTCACGGGCGATACGCGACGCTATGTGGTTGCTTAGACAACGGCCGGTTCCACTCTGTTACAGTGGTAACGGAACGCTAAGAAATATTTATGTTATTTTGTAACGTTACTTTTTAACGGCAGATCATCTTGAAGTTATTTATCTCTCATCTCTATTGTCAGATTTATCAGTGTCACAGTTGGGGTTTATTCCAATATTTATTCCAGTAGTGTTAAAAATTAAATGATAAATAACAAAATATATCCAAAACGATTCCTAGTCAATACCGGAACATTATTAACTGCTGAAAAAATCTACTTTTTGACATCAGGGAAAAAGAAACTGTCTTAGAATGTAAGCGAGCTTTAAGTAAATTTTTAGTTAAAAAAGCTTACTATTCAGTTAACGAATACTTAAATTATAGCTTTAATCGACAACAATGAGCATGTTAGTTATAAGATAACATATATGTATGCCTTAAGGCAGGACATAGCTTCACTAATGCATATGTTTATGTACCCAACATCTAACTTAATCCCCCTCCCCTTTATGAATGTGGTAGAGAATTTTCCATGTCCAATTTGACATTCCATATTTAATATTTGTATTATCGTGCGGCTTGCAAACTCAAAATTTAATTATCATGACATGATTAACCGAATAAATGAATCCTCAAGCCAATAAATGGTCGACGACGCGTTTGTGATTCTCCTGGAGTCGCTAATTTCCATGTCCATAAGCTTGTTTGCCGTCGTTGTATACAAAACACAATTATCTAGTTATGTAATGAGGGCTACCGCGTATGAATTCGCCACTAGAAGCGCTAGTGTGAAGTCAGTGCTCCGAAATGTCAAATCTCATAATTCTTAGGTACGCTACGCGGGTTCAAAATGAATTAGAATGATATGGTGACTATTTTGCAAAACCTGAGATTGATTACGGCAAATATGCGTAACGGTTCAATGAATTTCAGTGCTTTGAGACAATTTTATCGTTCGTAAACTTACGTCCTACTTTTTTCCGAACAAAACGGGACTGCGCTACAATACGAGCTGTTCGATATTTTTACGGTAGGTACGGTACGGTTTTAATTTATTGAATACGATTTCAACGTAAACTTTGTTTTCACTCCTATAATAACCAATAACAAACTTTGACAGCTGGACTTGGAGCTCAGTGGCGCCAACTGGTGAGCACAAAAACGGTAGCTCTCAAAGCTATACTAATAATAATGAGGGCTACCGTTTTTGTGTTCACCAGTTGGCGCCACTGAGCTCCAAGTCCAACTGTCAAAGTTCGTTATTGGTTATTATGGGTTACCTAGTAAAATAAAGCTACCTATACTAATAATAATATTTTAATCTGTACCCAACGGTATGCTTGAAGGGCCTTCTTTTTTGTTATATGTATATACCCCGCTGGTCGCTGATCATCACGATAATTGTCATGAACATATTGAGATATAACATGATTGGCTTCTGTAACGGATGCGCTGAGGCTTAAAGTAAATCCTTAAAAGTATACATACCCATTCAATAGGTAGGTACTGACATTTTATTAAGCCCACCAAAGAAGCTCCATTAATCTTGAACCACCAAGGACCTTAACAGAGTTATGACTCTATACATGCTCGCTACTATGTAGAGAGTTTTTGTTACTTGCATTTAATGACTCTACGTGATTAGACAGTGCTTCTATGGCTTTATTTAATACATAAATCTCAGCTGGATATGGCGAAGGCAATAACAATAAGATTGTCTAGGCGTTATCGATGCACGTTAAATCAACTTAAAAGAAATGGAATAGGGACGTATTTACGTACGTATACAGAGTGAGGCTAGTAACAGCATCAAAACCCGGACAAGTGCGAGTCCGACTCGCGCACCGAGATCCACACACAGATGTGTACCGGTTCCAACCCTATTAATTCATGAAAATCTCAAAAACATGGTGTAGAAATTGAACGCCATTCATCGGCGAATTTTGTTACAAATTTGAGCTACTGAATAACTTATTTATTATGTATGGTGGTTTTTCTACGATAATTCTTTATCACGTGGACGGATTTCAATTTTTTTCCTTTATTTGAAAGAAGTTACTTTCAGCATAATCGCGTAGGAATTTATAAAACAAAAATACTTGCAAAGGTGATTAAATTACAAACTCAGTATTGAAATGTTTTTTGATGAAAAAAAGGAAAAACTAGATAGAGCTATAAGTTATATTTTTCTTGTGAAATGTACAGTCATATCAATGGTAAACTTCGGGGATAAGGGGGAACGGTATTTTTTTACGTTTTCCTTCATAATTAAAAAATGACTCAAAGTAAAAAATAACAAAGTTAACAAAAGGTTGTTTCGTAAATAAATTTATTATTATTTTTATTTTTATTAATAAAAATTGTTTGAAAATGTGCAACTCAAGCCATTTCATATGACATCCCACTTGACATAATATTCACTAGACTCTCAAATGAACCACCTATTTATCTGTCATTTGTACCTTTACTATATACGAGTAATTTGTACCCTTACCGACTGCCAGCGGGTGACGATTTAGAATGAATAACAAAGATGAAAAAAAAGTGCTTATTTAGCATGTGACTCCATCCTAAAATGCGCTACTGAATCGTATTCGTTAGCACGTTACAAAAATCCTTTTCTGGGTTGCAGAGAGTCGAACGTCCGCTATTGTAGGATTGTAAAAATTAAGAGCTTTACACTGAATGCAGGCAGTTTATAATTAAACTGAATAAACACCCATACCAGTATTATAAAGATGATTATTGGGAAACATAGCTAAAGCATTAACTATTTTTATGACTTTGATTAGCTGATGCTCTTACCATTTGATGGCCTCAGTTTGCAGCAATTAAAATTATTTTCACCGCAGAGATTTATTCATTGCATTAAGTAATCAAAAGTGTAACAAGACAATGTAGAATCCAACGCAGGGCAATCTCTTTACGAGATAAAGTTTGATGACCACGGATGTTATTTATTTGTTTAGTAATTTATATAAGGTTAGTTACTGTTTTATTGACCGTATTAAATCAAGCCCCAATAAGGCAGCCATTCATGTTTATTTTTACGAAGTTTCTGCTTGGTATGTCCAATAAATTATTAACTTGGTCACTTTTATCACGGGGCCACGGTAACATTTATCGAACGTCTATACATAAGGTGGATCTACGTTTCCTAGATATTATATTAAGTAAGAAATAATAATGTCAATTACTTTGTATGTTTCATAAAGAATCAAATTACAAAATAATTTGTTAAATATAAAAAAACTGGTCAAGTGCGAGTCGGACTCGCGCACTGAGGGTTCCGTATACAGATGTGTACCGGTTCCAACCCTATTAAATCAGGAAAATCTCAATAACATGGTGTGCAAATTGGACGCCTTGGGTACAGCGCCATCTATCGGCGACTTTTGTTACAAATTTGAAAGACTGAATAACTTTGTATGTATGGTAGTTTTTCAAGGATAATTCTTTAGCAGGTAAACCGATTTCAATTTTTTTTCTTTATTTGAAAGAAGGTACTTTCAGCATAATCTCGTAGGAATTTATAAAACAAAAATACATGCAAAGGCGATTATGTTACAAAATTAGTATAGAAATGTTTTTTGACGATAAAAAAAAGAAAAACTAGATAGAGCTAGAGTTATATTTTCCCGTAAAATATATATTTATATCAATGTTATATAATAATTTCATATTTTTTCCTTGGTAAACTTCGGAGATAAGGGGGGGAACGGTATTTTTTTTTACATTTTCCCTTATAAAACAAAAATGACTCAACGTAAAAAAAAAATGTTTCAGAAGGTGCAACCCAAGCCCTTTCATATGACACTCCACTCGACATATTAACTCGACTTTCAAATTTTGAACCAACTATTATCTGTCATTTTTCACAGAAAATAAAAAAAATATATTTAAAAAGGTCATATTCTATGTACGTAGGTAAGCCTTCTTTATAACTATTCCAAATTTCAAATCGATAGCATAAGTATCTCTTGAGATATTTAGCGATGTGACAGACAGACAGACAAAGTGAAATCATAAGGGTTCCTTTTTTACCATTTTGGTACGGAACCCTAAAAACTAAACTACATATACAAACAGCAGCTTTTGTTCGCGATTTCATCCGGGTGGAAGTCGTTTATATCGTAATTCTATACAAACTTTCGTCCCCAATAACCACTTAGGGGATGATTTCCGAGATAAAAATGACCAATTCTACATTTACGTCCTTCCTCGGTATACAAACTATCTTCATGACAATATTCATCTAAATCGGTTCAGCGGTGTAAGCCAGAAGAGGTAACAGACGAGTTACTTTCGAATTTATAATATTAGTATGGGTAAATTCTACGCAACGTAAGCTTTCTCAAATGCGTACAGAAACTAATCAGCATTTAGATTTCGTTACATACACATCAGAGAATAAATCCACAACAGTACACACGTCGAATACTCATGCTTTTGATTTAGTCGGTTAAAAAAATCAATCTCCTTCTCCAAATGCACTCTTTATACTGTAAGAGGGTTAAAATCAGATTCTATAATCATAACACTAAGCACATTGCGGAAACTCCTGTTAGTTAACATTTAATATATATTTAATAGAAGTATTCCACTTCATAGCTTTGCAGATCGATTTTTTCCAGTTTGTTGTTTATATATACAGGCATAGGTACTGACAACGACACTTTGATACAAAGGTACCTCTTGTCTGACATTTTTAGGCATAGGTTATATAATGGGTAGTGAATATGAGATAAATTCGGGACATGATTTTCTCCAACCAAGTAATTTAATGTCGTAAGCGGTCGTATCCATGCAAGTCTCGCCGCAACACAAAGTGGTCCAACTCACTCGGCCTTTATTGATTGACAAGCGCGGACTTCGATTAAATTCTCGCGACTGGATCCAAACATTAGCTTCACAAGTTCTCAAAGATATCTCAAATTATACCTTTTGGTACATTTTCTGTCGGATCATTAATGCAGTAAATAATTTAAACGACTACGCCATAATGGCCGGCGTCACGCCAAGCTAAGCGATGTGTTCAGATTGGTAGATAGAATAAATAATTAAACAAATTTAGGGACTATTTCTGTGTAACAGAATGGAGATTTTAAAAACTGTAATATATGTAAATGCAACACTTTAATTAGATGTCTAAGATTGTCTGTAGATTGTTATTTTGAAAACGATAAGTAGGTATCAGCAGAACGCTTCTAAATTTTCTCTCTATTTTTTTACACATATGTCTTATATTTACATAATCATACTTATAATTATTTTATATTTTTTTCTATTCACTCCCTACTTTGATAAAATGTTACCAGTAAATGTTTAACGCTCATCTTTGGTGAACTATCGTAAAAACAAGTATTTTTCTTAACCATAATATGCAATAATTATTACATTTTCAGTACCAGAAAATAATATATTATAATCCGCAGGACGTGAGACCGACGCGGTTTTCCTCAAAAGCTATATTAATAAAAATATTTTAGAGAAATCAATTCACCAAGTCACCCTTATTTTTCTACTTTTAATTGTTTCACTAGGTACTTTATTTTTATAGGAAAAATATGAATTCTTAAAATAATGTATAATAACTTGTCAAAAAAACTCTTTTTAATGCCGATTTACGCAAGTTTTCGCATACGATCGACGAGAACATATCGGGCTAGCGGGAGCGAGCAAGATAACAGTTTGGCGACGTTCGATCTTTAAGGACTGACGTCTGCATTCTCAATTCGTTCGAAAGACATGCAGACATTCGATAGAAAGGCATAAATCTTCTAATAAGTTTTTATTGAACCCCAAAATCTGATCATGAGGAACCATTCACTTGTAATTGGGTTCCGATCCTCGTAAAATATGAGTTGAGCCTCGAAGGGATTTATAGAGAACATAAACACTTTATTGTGTTTTTGTACGGATTCCTTCATGTGTATGTTTAAGATGAGATCCTAATTAGTACCTAATTTATTGTAACTTATTGATGAATTTTAACGCCCTGAATAGGCATGTTGCAGTATCTATCTTTATTTTAGGTCGCTAGCCTTAATCCGAATAGCGCGCCCGTGGCGACTAGAGCGCTTGTGGCCCAGCGGCGCCCGCGAGGTTAATCAACGTGGGCCGGGGTCAGTTCTTGGATGCGCGACAGCTTTGAAACTGAACGCTCCCGTGCTTTGGGAGGCACGTTAAGCCGTTTATCCCGGCTGTTGTCTATGGCAGCAGTAGTTAAGCCAAGTTGGAAGCCTTCGGGCGGCTTCGATTTTCCACGTCCAAATTTCACCACGTCCGTATGGGGAGTACCCACCGCAACCTTACACGTAAGCCCTGGGTGCTAAAAGTGCAACAAAACTGGCAACCGTATTGACTTCTGGAAGATTAATTTATAAACTTAACTAGATTACAGGTGCTACTGCTGCTTGGTCAGGAAGGCCCGCTGGCAGTCGCTCTGTATCGTTACTGTTAATTTGTAGCGAAGCTTATGCAAGAAAAAATATGCAGGCAATGTTTCTAGTACAAAAAATGGTAGCCAGCAAAAATACGCAACTAGCGTGCGAAAGAAGCCTGATCGCTCGGTTTCATCATCATCAGCCAGTTCTAGTCCACTAGTAGACATCACACAACAACAACAATGAAATAAATGAACGTCAACAACAACTGAATGACAATAATTATATATTATATTAGTGACCGACCGAAACATGTTATTTTGCCGAAACCGAAACCGAAACCGAAGGTTCGGTTTCATTGTAGTTTCGGCCGAAACCGAAACCGAAACCGAACCTTTTATAAAAAAAAAGTCCTTAAAAAGTCGAAAAAATGTTAGTAAGTTTTTTCTAAAATTAATATCTCGCCGACCTATAATTACAGGTTTCTACTTTCAAAGATTTATCACAATGAAATTTCAGCACAGTTACGGAGGTCCTGTTTGAAAATTTAACTACCCTATAAATAAAGTGAAAAAAATACATTATTTGTTACACAAAGTTAGCGATTTTTTAATGGTGGTATAAAATAAGTCGGCCGGCGGAGTCAGGCGAGCGACGCCATATTGCCAGCCGTGCCGAGCGCGCCCGACGTTAGCCGAGCGCGACCCGAAGGTACGATGTTGTAAGTTTCGGCGCGGCCGAAGGGTTCGGCCGTTTTTGGCCGAAACCGAAACTCGGGCCGAAACTTGATTTTTTGGCCGAAACTGGCCGAAACCGAAACCGAAACCGAAATTTCGGTCGGACACTATATTATATGTATGTATATTTTTATGTATGTATATTTATTGTATATTATTTAAGTATGTGTATTTATATCACATAGTTGTTTTGGAATCTTTTTTTTTCTCATTGTAATAGTTTATGCACCACCTACTTTTCAGCTTTATATTTCATTTCTCCACTACCCAAAGGTTGTCTGAAAGAGATCGCTCTTTAGCGATAAGACCGCCTGTTGTTCTGCCTCTGTCTCCCTGTATCTTTGTTTTTTGTTTTTTATGTGCTATTTTATTATGTGAGGTGTGCAATAAAGAGTATTTGTATTGTATTTGTAACTCTACAAGTATACACCATCGAGCACGATCCGCGGCTGACCTCATCCAGCTCTTGCTAGCCACCTTGCGTATGTCGCGTCCCCACCTTAGTAATGCACCGAGGAGAAGTTTCGAAACATGCGAAATTATCTCTATAGAAAATCCTCAGAATTTTGCAAGCACTTAAAACATGACAAAAACTAACTGGATACATGCATTATCAGTGGTTTTAATTGCCTGACTAAAGAAAAAATTATAGACGAATCATATTAATGACATATCCGTGAAAAAATTCCGTTGAAATCTTTCCAATGGAAACGTAATATTATTATTATCTAATGTTATTTTCGGATAAAATTCCTATAGTTTTAGAATTTTTTAAAAATCGTTTTCCGATTCGCAATCTCCACTCAAAAACACGTTTTCCCAAATTCTCTACCAGTGGTGAAACATAAACGGATTGGTATGTTTGTAAACTACGCACTGACACTTTATAACGCTACTATTTAATGGAGACACCTCGCTGACATTTACGACGTCTACCATAACGTTATAATTATAAATTGTATACGTATTTTTGATGTTTGTTTCCACGATCTATTCCTTCGGTGCCCTTAACGAATAGTTGGAAACGGTTCGGTATGTGTTACTCGCTTCCACGCACGGGAAGTCCACCGTATCAGAATGAGGGCACACAACAAATACCACACCGTTTTCAATCAGGTCAAATCGAATAGACTAACTCATAAATTAAAATCCATTTTAATATGCGGAAATGCTAACATTTCTTGTTAATTAACAAATATTTATTAAAAAGTTTAGCTAAATTATTGAGCAACGCATAACGCTGGCTAATAATGAAAAGGCTATAAATTCATACCTATCAATTATTTTAATCTGGAAATAGATTTAATTAATACCACATCAATTAACAATACTTGGTTAGCATTACGTTAGGTATTCTCACCAATTAGGCAGCAATTCATTAGCATTAAGCATACTGAGTGCCAATCTGGCGATATCATTCCGAATAAGTTTAATCGCGAGTTGAGAGATACCGTATTTGATGAACGAAAATCTACAAAATATACAATTCGAACCGTTTTCATTATATTTAAGGTTGATGTTTGAATTGTTTATTTTGTTACATATGTTCGTTATTCCAATTTGTAACGTTCAATGTATTTAATGCTTAAACATGTTTACTCGCAATAATTATTTCTGTTATTTTGTATATTCATTGCTTATACAAGGAGCTTTTTTAAATTAGCCTTATCTAAAGCTGATATCTAGGCTGCGGTGAACGCTTACCATCAGGTGGGTCGTACTCTTGATTGCCGCCGACATGGTAGACAAGAAAGAGACGTTTCATAATCTCAATTGGCGACTGTAGCTCCCAAATATTTGTCTTTGATTTGAAGTTGACGGAGGCGCTCGCCGAGGAGACCTAGCGATCGAAACCGCGGGGATAGCTAGTATACCGATTTCAGAAACTTGGTAACGAGTAACCTAAAGGTGACTCTAACATTTGTAAAAGAGGTGTTTACGGTCGGCGATTTCAAAGAGTAGTGTCGTAAAAGAAGTTATACGGTTTTTTATCTCCAATCGCGAATCATCAAAGAAGTTTTTGCACCAAATTATCTGGGTCTAATTATCATTGGAATTAGAAGACACATAATAATTAAAAGATAATGTATTTAGACAAATTGTTAAGAACAAAACAGTCAATGAATGCATATTGTGCATGGTTTAAAAATGTTTTTCCAATGAGTTAAAATCCGTGTCTTGGATAATTTTATTTCTTTGTTTATACACACTCATATGTTCTTTTACCTGCCCCAATATGAAATAGACCAATATCAAGACTTAAAGCTACTGTAGCTCCCAAAAAATTGTCTTGATATTTAACGAGTTTTACATTTGTAAAACATGCATTTGGTTTTCCTGTTTTAATAGAACTACGAACTCTTTTAGCTTTAAAGAAAGTTCATCTGCGAACATTACCTACATGCGTAATTTTCCATTATAAATAAACAACGTTATAGGTTATTATATAGATAAAACAACATTCGAAAACTGTAAAATTCACACAGCCTTTTACTGGCTTAGCATGCAGGGACACGACCAGTCGACCAACATGGCTAACTTTAGGTATGGAGCTGAGTAACATCGCTAATAGTGCTTTTGAGTTGAGAGTGAGGGGCCCTAATAAGTCTCTTCATGTCATCATAAGGTATCATTGAATAGAAAGGATTGGTGTATAATAATACAGTATTTTTTTTGCATCAGCCATGTATGTCTGCTTACTACAGACTCTATTAGGTCGAATACTTGATAAAGTCTGGCAAATGAAAGCTGAGACAGATTTTTCAATAGAGACAGAGTTTACGGGTCAGAAACAGAATACAGCAATATATCACAAAAAATATACATTATTCTGCTTGAATTGCTACTTCCATAAAAGACTCGGAATATTTAATCATCGCAAATCATAATTTTGGTAATATTGTCGCATAATATATAATGAACTATATAGTGCGAATATTTTATTTTGTTGCCCAAATATCATTATTGTTTTGTCATATTATACCACGAGTTTTTTGTAATTTTTCGCTTTTTTATAGTTTCAGTTTTCATTAGCCATAGCCACACTCTATCATCCTCCTAGCGCTTTCCAGGTTATATCCTAGAGGATTCCGGGTCCGTGTTGACACCCAATTCCCAAGAGTCGGCATAGGCTCTACATTATGCGTCTGCCAATAACTAGACCTTGCATTATGGGGATTGTTAGCCACTGTTCTTGTATAAAAATCGAAGGAGAATGATTCTCTACAGTTTTTTGTCCATTGCTCCTAAGAGTGATGCAGCCGCGTATGGGCGCATGCTAATGAGACGATAACGTTTCGAATCACTTTATTTAATTTCCTTGCACAATTAGCAAACAGCCGCGACAAATAGCGTTAATGACTACTTTATATTCGCAAATTTTAATTTTGATAACCGAAACTGGGAAGAGTATAAAAATTAAAATTCCTCGGTTGTTTATTATTGTGCACTAATAGCATTTATATAATTACAATTAATTCATCTTTATTGCACAAGAAATAACTCACTTATTGTTCGTAAGGCGGACTGAATACGAGTACCATGAGCATTCTGTGCAAGTTAAACTTTTAGACAAATTAGACAAATTGCATTGCTTATGCTCTAGGTCAAAGTGTTACACGTATCTGTTTTAACAAACTAATTTCTTATGCATAACAAATAAATACCAACAAATATATTTATATAATATGTTCAATGTTTTTCCTTCCTTGGGGATGTAAGAGTTGAATTAGGGTTGACGTGTGTCGTAGGCGATTGCTTGGCATTCCTAAAAACCTATAACTGCAATGTCACTTAGATTTTCTCTATCCCCAAATTGTGACAATATAGACGCAAGCTTATGTACGAGTATGTATGTAAATGTAACTATATGTACGAAATGATTATATAAGTCTGTAATGTCCGGCGGATGTCATGCTGTTCTCCTCTACAGGTCGCATTTCTAAACCGATTCTAGTGAAATTTTGCGAGAAGGTTCGATAATTATATGGAATATTTTTGGCGGTCCCGTTTTCGGAGAGTTTTGAAAATGGCGGAGTCATGGGGATTGAAATGGTATCTATTTCCGTTCCGTAATATCACGGCCATTTTTATTTTTGTGCACACTGTCACTACAGTGGATTTAATAGCTACAGTATATGCTAGTTTAATTTATTCAAAAAAATACCCTGGTTGAAGTAATCACTAACTCACAATAATTACTAAATTGATGATTTGTATCCACGGTAGTGACAGTGTGCACAAAAATGAGAATGGCCCATCTATTTGTCTATTTTATAGTGAGGTCTACGGCTCCCATAGCCACTAGTTTATTAGTGTAGGAAATGCTAGTCCAAAAACTATATCCTTTGAAAGTAAAGGATTTGCATATAATTACAAAACTCACCTATTCGAAACAGTTTCTTTTTTATTCAAACGAGCATATAACAGTGGAAAGCGTTACGGTTCTGTTGTTATATAAAGCATAACTGCAATTCACTCCTTGAACAAAAGTGTGAGACAGTGCGCCACCGAAATTGCCATTGAAAATTTAGTGAACGGGTTCCACTTTAGGTGAGGTTCATTTAAGCATAAAATTACCTACATTGTCTTCTTGACTTTGTTGAGTGGCAATGAACTGCAATTTGACATAAAATCGCTTTAGGCGTTATAAATCTATTTCATTGCCTTAATAAACGATGAGCTCTTGCGATGGGCGAGTCATCATTTTCATGGTCGGGTTTAAAGGATCTATTTAGACTTAGGGTTCAGTACAAAAAAGGTACCCTTAAAGATCCGAAAGGAACCCCCTATATAGGTTTTTATTATCATCACAAAAATGTTTAAACGGTACGGAACCATCAGCGCACGAGTCAGCTCGCACTCGACCTTTTTTTATTATGGATTCGTATACCTAATGTTTTTATAGAAGAAATTATACATTTAATTAGGTAATTACATTGAGGTAGAATAACATGTCGCAGGGTGACACCAGATGCGCTGTTCGTGGCAAATTTACGAATTTGTAGTTACCTCGGCGCCATGTATTTACAATGCCTATGTAGCGACTAAATTATTGTTGTTGATTTTCGTGTCTTGCAACGCCATCTATTGGCAGTCTTGAGAAGCGTCAAGTAATTTGCTTGGGTGCAGTCGGCGCAGAACAGCAACGGTTATGCTGGCTAACCTGATTGTCAAAAGTGATAGTTGAGCAACCTGATGATAGGAATAGGGGTGGGGGAAAGGAAGGATGGCGCGGATAGCGGTCATGCCGACCATTCTTGATTGAGCGTTGAATCGTGACAGACGACAGGCGACGAACATACCAAGTTTCTAACCTTAAATACTTAAATCCAATTACATCGTTGTAATCGTCTAAGTTTTTACTGTAATTGTGATTGTTGATCAAAAATACACATAGCTGAACTACAAGTATCGCATCATATTTCGTGGCTACCACCATGCACGAACCTGGAGATGATGAACCCCCAGAAAAGGATCCTACAAACATAATAAAGCTGTAGGTTAGGAGCTTTAAAAAGCTGGCCCCAGGTTCACTTTCCACAGCTGGAAATATTACTAATTAATTCATACATCATGCTCCATGATTTAAAAACCATTTCATTTGAACGAAACCAATGACAGAGGAAGTTAATCATGAATTAGTTGAGTCGGTTTTTCTCTTCATATAAGTACCTATACGCCTCCTTCAATTTTTTTCCCGTTAAGAACGCGTAGTTAGACTAAAACCAATTTCTCCTGTGTGTTTTCGCTCACATCTATAAGCGCAATACATACAGACTTACAATCGAAACAAAGCCTAAAGGAAGAGGGGCTTTCATTTAAAAAATGGTTTTACTCTAAAACGTAGTGATTATATTCTCTTTGACTCTAGCCACATGATCTTTACGGCAAAAAAAAATCAGGAAGGTATAGGTATGAGAAAAGAAAACGTACTACTACGCCCTACTGGCGCTTGTAGGTTAATGTTTGCATGATCGTAGCGGAGGTTCCCCCTGGATTTTCCATAGAGTACCTACTCTTCAACCGCGCATTCCTATCGCTTTATTAGGCCCTGCCTATAGAGTCACAGTGAGGTTCAAAAGAAATTTTAGGTTAGTGTAGAGAATTCTACCCTCTTGGAACTGAAAAGAGCCTTGAGCCCGACTTAGTGTTTGCGCGTGAGTATTATAGTATAAGAACGACCGCAAAAATATGCTAAAGCGGCTATATAATGTAAGTAAATGTTTAGTTCCTACAAAAAGGGGAAAAGCGCAAATTCTTCATATTACCATAATCTCCGTCGAGATTCACAATAGCCGATTACGAATAAATTAGACGTTAAATTGTTAACAATCGCTAACAAGGTGAAAATAATTATGCGAACATTTTTTCCTTTCGTAATACTCGTTTTATGTACTACGTAATCCTTTATTATTATAATGCGCCCTACCTTTGTCAATCACATGCGGTTAAGTTCACATTTGGTGGTTGAAATAATAGCCCTCGTTAGGTTCAACAAAGACTTGGGAGATATGTAAATTCGAGAAAGGACCAACAAAAAATCGAGGCTCATGCGTGTAACAGGTGTGTTTCTGATTTCTAATAGCAGTATTCGGATTATAATTGTGATGAATCTTATACTCAATTTTACTTTTTAATTTACGGACCACCGCAAACTTTCGATTTTTTTCGAGTGATACAATTATATTATTTTGATTATGAAACAATTGGACCATACGTTCTGGGGTGGATGGGTTTTTGGGTGGATGATTAGGTATTGCGGGCGAGTGAAAAAAACACTGATCGATTAATTGTTCTTTTATGAAAGGCAAAAACAGACATTGGCACAAAATCAAACTTCACATGAAGTTTGGAAAAAGTAAGCACTATACAAGTATAATACTTGCAGAGCCTGGTATTACGTAAACAAACCTGTATCAGCGGCGAGGGGGAATTTTTTTACAAAATCAAATTTAAATATGATTATTTAAATTCGGTACGAACTTTTAATGTGTGAATAATACTTAAGTGTATACATTTGTAATATTTAATAACAAAGATATATAATAGGCACGTTATTATCAGCAGCTCCTGAGATGCGCGGCGTGGGCGCAGGTCCTTTCAGATTTATGACTTTTATGAGCCAGCGGACCACTTCGCGCCTGCTCTCGCACAACCCGACAAATCTAATCTTCAAACACGAAAAGACCTAACTCGCAAATATTTCCAACAATATAATCCCTATCAAATACCCATACAAGACTGAGTTATGTCTTATTACACTTTTATTACGCTAACCGGACATTTTGAATATACGTGCTTAAGGCTAGATTATGACGATACAACATGAGATAATCCTTTGTTGATTGATTATTATGACCCTGATGCGGTTACGTGCCTGTCTGCAAATAGTAAGTAACTCGAATTTGAACTTTCTTTCTTCTTAGGTAATGTACTAATGTAAATATTTCGCTAAGTATTTTCGGTAAAGTACATTACGTATGGTACTTAATCCATTTTGGCGCAATCTATATTATAAATAAGCTTTTCCATCGTGTTCATAGATGGCTTATAGCAAAGGTCCATATGCCACACTAAATTAATGAAACAGATACCTACCTCTAGTGACACTTAATCCCACTTCCTGCCACGAAGTAGACGAAATAGAACAAGAAGATAATAAGAAACGAATTCACTCGATGGATTAAACATAATATAAATAGTAACTACACCTTTACGTACTAACCTAGTCAATGGATCCTTTTTGTACGTAATCGATTTAATAAATCAACCGATCGTTTCGCTGATTGCCACATTGTTGAGCGGTGTCGCTGCGCTTTTACGCAACGCAACACGCAGCGTCCAGAGCGCATACACACGAGCCGTTTCAATTCAACGCCGCGCCGAAAACAGAGCCATGTGAAGAGGGCGCTTTTTCGTATCGTCACAACTACAGTCATATCACAATACGTATTGTGGGTATTGATGGACATTGAAGCAAAATGAATATTATATCGTTTCCACCGGATTCCCGCGACCTTCACCAGGTCATCACTCCACCTTGTCGGAGGCCTACCGACAGCTCGTCTTCCGGTGCGTGGACGCCACTCAAGCAGTCGCTCAAGCACGGCACAGGACCGGTCTAAATGGCGAGCCTTGGGGGAGGCCTATGTTCAGCAGTGGACGTCTTTCGGCTGAAATGATGATGATGATGATGATGATGAATATTATATAATAATTTTGAAATCCGCTATAATATTGACACCCCAGCAGTATTGTCATAATACTCACCATGTAACCGGCCCCATAGTAACCTTTCGAAACGCTCTCCGCTGCGTTGAGCGGACCGCGTGATCGCGGATAGAGGTGAACGCAACGCGTAACGAGGTCGCAGGCGAAATTTTACTACGACGGTGTAAAAAATTATCGTCGTAGTAAAATTTGGAAACTAAACGCAGTGAACGGTGCCGTGTGTTCTGCCTCTAAGCAAAATGCAAGAACCGTATATTATTCGCCAGATATTCGCTATGATTTATCCCCGCGCCGCAATTACACTGTTTGTGCGTGTCCGAGTATCAACTCGACCACTTACCTGTGTGTAATTTTATTATCAGGTGAATATATTACCTCCGCGTCAATAAGTACTTCGAGTAAGTAAAACCATGAGTTTAATTGTATGCATAAACTGGATGAGTGGGTTGTTGTTCAAACAATAGGCGTATTGATTAAAATATTTATTTGACTCTTGAATTTGTACTTAGATAAGGCCATTTTCACATGCCGACAGGCTACATTCAGTGCTACATGTTAGGCGACTGTTAATGTCAAAGTTCCCCGTCCCCGCTGCCGCATGACAGTCGCCTGGTTCATGGTCTAAGAAAACAAGGTCTGAAAATCCGGATCATAACACCACAATAATACGTACTTAAGTAAATCTAAGTGGTAAACAACAAAAAAAATAAAAAAAACCGGTCAAGTGCGAGTTGGACTCGCGCACCGAGTTCCGTATACAGATGTGTACCGGTTCCAAGTTCCAACCCTATTAAATCAGGAAAGTCTCAAGAACATGGTGCGAAAATTGGACCCCATGGGTACAGCGCCATCTATCGGTGACTTTTGTTACAAATTTGAGAGACTGAATAAGTTTGTATGTATGGTAGTTTTTCAAGGATAATTCTTTAACACGTAAACCGATTTCAATTCTTTTTCTTTATTTGAAAGAAGGTACTTTCAGCATAATCTCGTAGGAATGTATAAAACAAAAATACATGTAAAGATGATTAAATTACAAACTTAGTACAGAAATGTTTTTTGACGATAAAAAAAAGAAAAACTAGATAGAGCTACAGTTATATTTTTCCTGTAAAATATACATTGATATCAATGTTATGTAATAATTTTATATTTTTTCCGTGGTAAACTTCGGATATAAGGGGGGGAAAGGTATTTTTTTTACATTTTCCCTCATAAAACAAAAATGACTCAACGTAAAAAAAAATAGTTTTAGAATGTGCAATTCAAGAACTTTCATATGACACCCCACTCGACATATTAACTAGACTTTCAAATTTTGAACCACCTGTTATCTGTCATTTTTCACAGAAAATAAAAAAATAATGAAAAAAGTCATGTTGTATGTATGTAGATAAGCCTTCTTTATAACTGTTCCAAAACTCAAATCGATAGCATAAGTAGTTCTTGAGATATTTAGCAATGTGACAGACAGACAGACAGACAGACAAAGTGAAACCATAAGGGTTCCTTTTTTGCTATTTTGGTACGGAACCCTAAGAAGAAAAATATAAAATAGTATTTATAATGTTTCCACAAGAAAACATGTCTAAACTGTATATAGGTAGGTACGTATTACAAAAGACGAGATCAGGAAAATATTTCCCCTAGACATTAAATTAAAAGGTTTGATATGCTTTAATGTCAGGCATAAGATTGAAAGAGCCATGTATTGGCTCAGGCACAGGGCCGTTTACATTAATCGTGTTTAAAAGTTAGTAGGTAAGCGGTATACAAGGTGATTAATTATAATATATTGTAATACGGTAAATCGCCAGTGCCTAGCCACTTAAAAAATTGTCATTCAGTTACTTACTAGCCACCAAATTTGTGCAATGAAGACACGCCTTTAACGAAAAACGTGAAGTCAGCTCTGAACTTAGTTATTTGAATTGTATTTATTTAAATGCAGAAATACCGACAATTGGTTTGCTTTGTGCATATTTTTACGAAGTGGCCAGTCATCGGGAGCCAGTTACAGGATATCCTACTCATGTGAATTATACAAACCTTAGTTGACATTCTTTCTATTCTTGTACATTTTTCAATTGAAATTTTCAAACTTGTTTGAGTCTGATACAATTTATGTTTTTACGCATTCTTGCCAAATTTGGTCTTATGAAGATAGTTTTAGTTATAGGTTTGGTTATGGGGCAGCCGAGATGTCGAATATATTTTGCCTTGCATAATGATAAAAAGGAGCAATATGGGTTTAACCTAAGGTTAAGTGTTGAAATCGTATAACATAATTTATTTATTTACTTTTTTTCCGATTTTTCGATACGGATTGCACCGGTCATACTGGTATCTCAGCAAGTTGTCAACAGAGATATAGGTACACATTTAACTATCCCACAAAAGTTTATAATAATATGAAAGATTGACCCGAAAATTATTTTCGACCCGTCCATTATGCCACTAATCGTCTAGGGCACGACACACACCACTCACAATAAAAAAATACGAAAATTGGGCTATACAACTGTGCCTATGGCCTAATTGTGAAATAATGCCTAATCTGGTTTGATCGAATTGACACTAAATTTACACTCGTCTGTGTAATCCAACAAAGTAGAGTATTAAATTTTTAAGCGATCGATGCTGAACGTGAAGAGATCAAATAGAAATTTAAATATTTAGGCTCCGAGCAGGATTCGAACCTGCGACTTTCTGGCATACGCGGCCAATCGCTCTAGCTTCTGAGCTACCGGAAAACTACGTTCGGCCCCCAAATTTCCCAACCGTTCCCTTTTACAACGCTTTAGCGAGGCGAAGCGTATAGAGAGTACAGCGACATCTACCGAGAAGACTCATCCAATCAAGTCCAATTTACTATACAAGTATGTAGTGTTGTATTTCTGGAGGTGAGCAAGGTTGCCAGAGCTCTCGAGGATGCACTGTGTTGAGAGCGAGGGACCTAAATGTGTTCCTTCTGCTGTCAACACAGTGCATCCTCAAATCTTATAAAGGGTCGGCAACGCGCACGTGACTCCTTTGGAGTTGCGGGCGTCTATAGGCTATGGTGGCCGCTTGCCACCAGGTGGACCGTATGCTTGTTTGCCACCGGCATTGTATAAAAAAAACAAAAACAAAAATATCTTTAATTTAAATTTGTAGTTTACGTTAGCAAAATTACTGCTTAATTATAAAACCAATAGATGAGTTAAGAGCGCTTTAATAAAATGTGACAGGTCCACTATCGCCACTCGTAAATAATTGTAATTATTTAAATTTAATGATATAGGTACATATAACTAAAAAAGGGGGCCGCTACGTACTGTAGTTTGTATTTAAATATTTTTTGAATCCATTAAACTAATTTTTACATTGCTAGATTGGTCTCTCTATGAGCTCAAAAATAAAACGGCCGTTTTAACTTTGGACGAATAGATTGACGAATCCAGCAGCGTAATAACTAGTTTGATTGATTCAAAACGTACTTAAATACAAAATACAGTACGTAGCGGCCCCCTTGTTTAGATATCTATCGTTAAATTTAAACAATCACAATTATTTACGAGTGGCGCTAGTGGACCTGTTACATTTTATTAAAGCGCTTTTAAAGCTCCTTCTCGTATCATATTGAGTCGTTCGCGATTCGACAGTGACCTTTGTGTGACGGTTTCCACCGGTGCTACTGTGCGATTCACAACCCTTCGTCTCTCTACTATTACTTAACTAGAATATCTTGATCCCTCGCCGAAATAATTATATATAATAGGAGCTTAAATACTATTATCATCATCTTAACATTAATGACAAATTTTAATCTTCTCGCACTGGCCGCGCCGCTACGAGAACAGGAGTGCTTTGTTGCGGCGCCCTTTTTGGGGTTTCGTACCCAAAGGATAAAACGGGACCCTATTACTAAGACTCCGCTGTCCGTCCGTTTGTCACCAGGCTGTATGTCATGAACCGTGATAGTTAGACAGTTAGAATTTTCACAGATGATGTATTTCTGTTGACGCTATAACAACAAATACTAAAAAACAGAATAAAATAAATATTTAAGGGGATACCCAAACAAAAAAAGGTGTTTTTATACCGTTTAGTTTAGATAATGGTACGGAACCCTTCGTGTGCGAATCCGACTCGTACTTGGCCGGTTTTCTTGATTTAATTATGCGTTATGTCAACACCTAGATATAAATGAGACGCGAGTGCTAGAGCGAGATAGTTTCTAATAGCTTCTGGTTTTACATAGTAACATGTGTTAATGCTTTTTCCGTTTTACCGGGAAGCCTGAGGTCGGTATTGTGAACACGATTTCTGTGTGCGGTCCGTGCGCCCGCGCTGATTGATCGATGGTTACGGCTCCATCGCAGCGCTCTGACAATAATGGGACGGGGATGGTTTCGGGATGAAGTCGTCATGGGACCTACTGAGTACAACCATGAAAACAAGAATTCGATGTTCGGATAATCATTTCTATCTCTGTCGCACTTACCTACCTCAATATTTCTAGTAACAGAGATGACGGCAGGATTAACGAATTACAAGATTGAATTTTGGTGGTAGCACCGCAGATTTCGTTTACGTTATAAGCAGTTTTGAAGTTCATTATGGAATTTTCATTTGTGATGAAGGTACGAGCGTTAAAAGAGCTTGCGCTATTCCCCATTGATTAAATCTTATGATACCCTTTGTCAAAGTCTGCAAGGTTTGTATACGGATTTTTTTGGGAAAAGTATACAAATTATGTGTATCTTTTAGTAGTTTTTTTTATAAAATATAAAAAGTTGTATAGTAGTTAAAGGGTTGCTGGAGCTGACATCGTCATCTTGACGAAAACTTCTAAATAAATAAAGATAAAAATACCTATGGTACAGGGTGTGTCTTTCATAGGAACTAAAAATAAGTAGCTCAGTTGGCTAGAGCGACTGGCAGCGAGTGCCGGGAGGTCGCAGGTTCGAATCCTGCTCGGTGCCTAAATTTTTAAATTTTTCCTTTATTCTAAAATTTGGGTATGGGCTGGCGCATCGCAACTGACGATTCTCAATATGATTTGAGACGTTAGTGCCGTTAATGAAGCATGAGTCTTCTGGTAGATGTCGCTGTACGCCTCCCTTAAGACGTTTGTATAAAAACATATACGTGAAATATCAAGTAACTAGAGAGAGATATTACTATTTCTCTTAAGGGTCAACAAGTCCATTTCCTATCTCACAAAACAATTTAGTTTGCAAAACCTCCTAAAATGTTTTTTTTAATACTCATCTAACGACCGTAACTGTTAATAAGTACAGGTGCATAGATTGTTATGAATGATAGAAATTGATCAAAACCGTTCACATGTCCTGCTTTCCGTCTGTGTCGTCCGCCGTGTCGTTACAACCATCGCTGCACAAAAAAGTCCTTTCAAATGTAAATCAGCACAAACCGACAAAGCAAATTGTCACAAATAAACATTGATACATTTGGGTTTTTTGTGAACTTCTGCTTGGTAAAGGGTCAGACTGAACCAATCAATCTGAGATAAAAGTGTCTTTTTATTCATTTTTTCTATCCTATTTTTAACTGCCTGCGAAAGATGTAACTCTGAACTTTTGATTGTTATCTATCTTATGCGTCTCCGGGATTGATTACGGACAGGTAGGGTGCCGTTGTGCAAGTGTATCACTATTTTAAACGTCTAAAACCTTTTTTTCTTTATATGATGAAATGTACCATTTTTCTCACGGTTTTATGGTGACAGATGTAGAGCTAGTTAAAACAAATGTCTGCTAAACGTATTCCATATGGCGTATTGGGTCCAGTTAGTAGATCTTGCTGTATAAATAGAAAAATGTAGGTACAAGTTATACAGAAATATACAATAGACAGGATGCAAGGCAAGAGATGATAATAGAGAGATGTATCTAGAACAGTAAGTTCTAAGAGTTGCTTGGAAACTTATCAACCGATTTTAGAAATTTCGATAGCGCGATCTAGAAAAAGGCAGATTGACATGTGACAGAAGTAACGCCAATGATTTGAAATATTTTAATCATCAATTTTATTATTGATAGAGGAAAAATATCATAAATATCATTGACACTGTGATATTTTAAATAGACACGATTAGGTACTAAAAGCACGGCGCTCATATTTTCAGGTAAGTATTTGTCTTTTAGAAAAACGTAAAATAGCTAAAAGCATTTTAACAGTTTTCTGCACTAGGTAGGTACTTATTCTATAAGTAGGCAGCCTACCTTGTTTGTAGTTTCTACAATGTACAGGTGACAGAAAATACAAGTAAAAGATAGGGAGATCTTTGACCAGCAGCATTGGCCAGGGCACAGGCTTATAAGCTAAGCGTCGGTTTTTTTTTATAATTTTAAGGTAGGGTCAAATGGGACATTCAACCCCGTTTTCACTAGGAAGTAGTATGTGTTTGTCTGTAGGAATATTCCCGACATTCAGCTAGCGTATCTAATTATAGGTATAGGTCATACCTACTACAGACTTGACACGTACCAGTTCCTGCTGAAAATGGGGTGTGTCAAGTAAGTAACCCTTGAATGTTATATTTTAGCCCATTTGAGGTAAACTGGATAAAAACGAGGTCTAACCCCATCCACCCGATTTCTATCAAAAAAACATAAAAGTGATTCGAATTCGTTAGTCCAAATATTGATTTAACCCTCTCAGCGACGGAAGCAGGTGCCGGCGCACGCGTCGCTCACAATCAATGATCCTCTAACTATGAAATTAAATGATAATCACTTCTTTTTTTCATATTTATATATTATATCATAGAGTTTTTAGAGTACATTTGGACTGTTAAACAGGGCTGCTCAACATATGTAGTACGTAGACGTATTTTATACTGAAATAATATGGGGATGTTGACACCAAATAAGAAACTCAATACGTTCGAATTTTGTCGAAAAAAGATATTTCTTAATCAAATGTCTAAAAAGATAAAGAATAAAGAATCACTTAAGTTTTAAGAGGGGCCATATCCCTTTTCCGCAAAAAAGCAACTTTGTATTGGGACAATCGTCAATCTAGCGAGCGTCTATGACGCTAGAGTTCCGTAACGTCACGGATCTGTAATGATTTCTCTCTCTAACCAGAAACATTAAAACGGGTGTTGCTTCGTTATTTTTTGAGATATTTGAATAGGATTCCCACCATTTGACCTATTTTTTGGCCTCTTTTCTTTTGGAGCAGTCAAATTTTGATTCAACAACCCTATTTTATATCTTTAGCAGTTTTTTTAAAATGATTAGGTAATTAAGGGGTTCGTCATATTTTATTAAGGAATCCTTTACTAAGTGACTCCTTTGGAGTTGCGGGCGTCTATAGGCTCCGGTGGCCGCTTACCATCAGGTGGACCGTACGCTTGTTTGCCACTGGCGTTGTATAAAAAAAGTAGTTATAATTTTAATTTTATTTTAAGCCAGAGAATTGTAAGTAGCCTAATAATATGTAGGTAGGCATCAAGTACCTATACGACAATAACTATTATAATTTTTGTTTGTTTTTATTTCAATTTGCTATCTTAAGAGATTTTTTTATTTTTTTTTCACGTCGGTGGCAAACAAGCGTGTGGCCCGCCTGATGGTAAGCGGTCACCGCAGCCTATGGACGATTTCAACTCCAAGGGAGTCACTTTGGCGTTGCCGACCCTTTAAAAAATTAAGACTCCTTTCTTGATGAACCCCATACTGTAGATTAATACATGAGAGTAACTATTCTAATACAACCTTGCCATGACGTCTCTAATGTCATTAGTTTATTACTGAATCAGCAGCTGGCATATTTTGGTATAGTTATATTGATACTACTGATATGGAGATAAGGGGATTGTGTAAAATAATATTTATTGAATTATTGATAGTAGAGTAACAAATAAATTTACGACCTTAAAAATGTTGACGATCGCTTCTAACGCCACCATCACTCATTTTAACGGTTCGGGAGGGCGCGTCACGCTGGCGATGCTACGCTAGATACGCGTAAGCCTTTCGGGCAGATGCGTGCTGCAATTAGAGCGTATCAAAACATTAGTGTGGGACACACTGTCAGGGGTCTTCAACTGTTCGTCCTAGTTTTTTTGTATTGTAGGTGCTCAAAGGCTTCTATCTGGCGTAATCAATGTTTGTAAATCGTTAAATGTTCTCTTCTCTATAGGTTTATCGTCCGTCCGTATGTTACAGCCGATTTACTCGGAAACTATAAGCACTACAATTATGAAATTTGGTAGAATGGTATGAACATAAAAATGATGTGAAATTATGAAAAAATATTAAATTAGGTGGGGCACTCCATACAAGTAACCGGTGGATGAAAAAAAATTTAACGCACATATTCGTGTCGGGTATCCATCGATAGGCCTTTAAAAATTATATTTAGGTTTCCAAAAAACTTTTCGAGCTAAGTCAACCATTGGTGAGATATTAGCTGGCAAAGTCATAAAAAGTGTGTGCCCCCCGCTCCTCTAATTTCCAAACTATGACGTTTAAAATTCTGTAAAAAATTGAGGTGGTACATTAATAAATACTTTCAACAATTTTTGGTTTGAACAAGATGGGTTTAACGATTTTTAAGTTTTCGCTGAAAAACTATCTTGCCCAAATCAAAGGTAGGTGCCGTGAGTGCCCTTTGAAAATACCACCTTTTTAGATTCAATGTATTGGACGGTGTTTTAAATGTGGACTAGTAGGTAGGTGTTGGTACGGAACCCTACATCGTGCGTGATCCGACACGCACTTGGCCGGTTATTAGGTATGTCTCATTTAGGTACCTTTGATAGTGTATAATGTATGTAATAAGCGTGTTTAGTACATGGTGATTTTATAATGTTCGCTGATGATGGTTGTGCTGTTATCTCGGGTGATTCGTTCTCGGATCTAAAAGTAAACATGACACGTGTGTATAAAGTTGACGGATTGGTTTAAAGTAAATTGTTTTTCAATTAATCTTAACTAATTTTTGGTTAAACGGAAAGTACCCGAATCCCCTCGACATCGTGAAACTCACACAAGTAAATGACACAGGTTGCCTGGGTTTTCAATTTGATGCAGGTTTAAAATGGGACAAGCACATAGATGTACCAGGTAACCTACTTACCGGTAGTTTAGCACAAGCATGATACAATAATATGTATGTATGTATGTAAGCACTTTATTGTACACAATAACAGGTTAAGACAATATACATGTCACATAAGATTAGAGTACAAAGGTGAACTTATCCCTATGAGGGATCTCTTCCAGCTAACCTTTGAGGGATTGAGTGTAGAGTGGGAGAATGAGATAGACAAACTTACACAGTGTACTAAAACTTTTCAATAAACTTATAGCTAAAACCAGAACTAAATAAATATATAAGAACTATAACATATAATAAATACATATTATAAATATATACGTATTTAAATTAATATATATAAATAAATATAAATAAATGTATATAGTATATACTGCGCCAGGTATCCATAGGTTAGTAAGTGTGGGTGACACGACATTACATCATCAGCCAGCATCAGCCTATCAATCGTATGCGGACGTAAAGTGTGAGTGTGCCGTCAACAGTGACGTATTGTGGTGTCACGATCCGGATTGTCAGACCTTGCTTTCTTAGACCATGAGCATAAGCATATTTCGCACTATCTAGGATTCTCAACAAAAAGAAGTGAATATCAACTCCATCATTTTGTATGGTATTGACCTGTGGAGCCTCGCTGCTGAAAGGGACAGGGTGTTTGTAATGCAGAAAAGAGCTGTTAGGATTTTGGCTCGAGTGACTCCTTCTTCTCCAACTAGGGAGCACTACAGAATATTAACGGTTCCAGGTATGTATATATATATGGATTTAAGACGCGTCGTCCTGACCAACGTAAAATCGGGCGCAATATAAAGCCCGTACGAGCCCGATTGGCGCGCACATCAAAATCATTGTGGGTAGTCGTTGTGAAAATATTTAATCAACTAAGCCCGGAGATCAAAGAGGCTTCTTCTTTTCTGTACATTAAAAAGTTAAAACTCTTTTCAATTGATAGCTTTTTACAGTGTAAACAATTATTGAAATAGTGAATGAATGAAATTTAATAAATTAGGTGATATTATTGAAATTGACACTATTTTATTCTGAAATTAGTATTGTTCATATTGTTCTTATTTTTATGTCATTTTTATTGATGGTTTCAATAATTAACATGTACAATTAAATTAATGCTTTTATAAATATAGTAACCATTTATAATTTTTGACTTGTGCCTTTACATGCATTAAATGATTTGACTTTGACTTTATACAAATTTGGAAGGTGTAGGCTAAACAACGGGCTCAACCCAAATCCTCAATTGCCCTGGGGAGGAGATGTCAGAGTTCTGCGGGCTATAGGTATATATTGCTGGTATGCAAATCACGAACATGGTCGATATTGGCAATTTTTCCAATTTTTTTAAAAACATAGAACTTAGTAATTTATGTCTATTCCTCAGCAATACCGTTTAAACGGAACTAAAATAATATATTTAAGTATCTAAAGTCGGCAACGCGTACGTGACTCCTTTGGAGTTGCGGGCGTCTATAGGCTGCGGTGTCAGCTTACCATCAGATGGACCGTACGCTTTGCCACCGGCGTTGTATAAAAAGTATTTTACTTAAGGAATTCTATGTTAGGTAAGGATTCCAAGAATTGATTGAGTACATATCGAAATTTCGATATCAATTCAATAAAACTTCCTTTTGGTACAAAAAATCATAACTGCCGGGAAAGATAATATGCGACTACCGGCAGCCGGTATCTGGGCCGTAGGATATAGACAATTACGTATCGCCCGTAATTTACTTGCCTGCGACAACCGGGGCTGTACAAAATATCAATGTACCTACGTGACCGGATAAATATTTAGGTACATAACAAGTTGGTAGGTATATATATGCTGATGGAGAGCTTCGATTACTTTCGTCAGATACCTGGAAAAACTATGCAAAACGACCCAGAGGCGAGATATCTGATACGTTGGGCTGTGTGGGCGTTCCACCCTGGACACCGCAGTCTGTGATGCCATTCATGCTGCCGAAGACAGGGCAAAGTGTCACAAGATAGTCCGCGAGAAAATTGTTCGTCAAAGCGACCCTCTGCATTTAGGAAATACGTCACAAGTTAAGGATGAGGAACAAGTTATCAGACAGCCATTGAACTGGCCTGGCCCTTAGAGCAACAGTCAGGTTCAATAAGAGAAACAAGAATATCCAGCGAAACTTGTCGCCGGCCGAGAGCATGCAGTAGCGCAACTTTGCTTATCGCGTGTATTCTAGGCTTAATGGCGAACTTAATGTTTTATATGCAATAGCAATAGGCATGATAGGCAATAGAAATACAACATTAAATCCCTTTTTGCACACACCTATCCTAAAGGATTCCGCCTATTAAGATTATGCGTAGGCCCTAGTTTTACGAAAGCGACAGCCAGCCATCTAACCCGGAGGGAAAACTAGACCTTTTGTTTTCTAAAAGCCCTTCTTGCAAATGCGACATAAATGTTGGTTAGATTAGAACTCCTTTGAATATCAAACAATATTTTTGATTGGACAAAATATTTGCTATTCCCAACCTACCCTTCATTTTGGTAGAAATCGCTATCATTTGCTCGAATCTCAAGTAATAGCGTAATTTGTCAAGCAAAGCATTTTACATATGAATTCGCCTCCCGAGGGCGGTTTTTTAAGCACACGTGCTACACATCCTAATAATGAGAGTGATGGCACCCTATTTGCGTAAGGTTACTGATAAGTGTACTTTATTACCGCAACGTGACTACTTACTGATTTTATCCATGAGTTTCTGAACATCGTTATCATATCCAGACTGAATTCGATTCAAAATTGGGCTTAACCACAGAGCAATTGATGGTCTGTGGGCTTAACGTCCGACTTAGTTTAGGTCTAGTTTCAGCCTTCATTCGAATTGTCGGCATTCGACATTGAAAAAACATGAAAGCCTAGGGCCTCTCCCACAAAACTGTACAAGCATACAATTTGACACAGTCAATTTTACCTATGGAAAATGGTACAATTTAGCCGAATCGTAGACTCGTAGGTAAAATTTTGTGCTATAGCGGCCTGGTAATACGGCTACATATGAAGTAATAATGCTATTTAGTATGAGCGATAACATGAAAGGAGTAAGTAGGTATGACATATTACGAGTATGATAAAATTATAAAGATGATGTAGTTATTAGGTTAGGTTAGGTTAACTTTTACTTATAAAAGCGGTTACCTACTAGGGATTTTAATTTGTATGCAGGGTACATTATACAGGGACCTGCCTACCAGTTAGTACCTATAACTAGCGAAACGTGACATCAAAATACTGTATATAATACGAATTTGGTAGGGTTAAATAAGTACTTATTTAATTAAGTCCTAAATAAAAAATAAACTTACGTTTCAGAGTAACAAAAATATTTAACTCAAAATACAGAAACGAACATTCAGAAAATAGGTGTCAATGAAATACCAACATTTACATGGTTAGTTGCTGTATTAATTTGAATGAACACGTTTATTCGTGAATGAAATAAAGATAAGTAAAATGGAATGACCGTGGACTGTTAGCGCCATCTATCAGATTGCATTGGCAACTCCTACGAGCCTTAGCCCGCTGCTGCGCGGATTGGGGCTACGCGTTGATGACAAATTGTTTAAATTTTTTTCACTAGATGGCGTTAAACTCTAATGTGGCGTACGTTGCGGTCTATAGACAGAATTACTAAAGGTTTTCGTTAGATAGCGCTGTATGCAAGTAGTATAATATTTGCTCATGCCTTCCCAGACAAGGTGAAATTGAATTGAAATAGATGGCGTGCTAGTACATTTTATTTTAATAACTAGCTTTTGCTCGCGCCTCCGTTCGCGTAGAACTCGTTCATCGCGTTAGAATTTTATTGCTATTATTTTATATCAGGCTCTTACCTAGTTGTCGCTCTTCCATACAAACTTCCACGCCCTTAGATTTCCGTGATAAAAAATATCCTATGTCCTTCCCCGGGAATCAAACTACGTTCATGAATACCAAATTTCGTCTCAATCGGTTCAGAAGATACTCAGACAAACAGACGCACTTTCGTAGTTATACAATACAATACAATACAAATACTCTTTATTGCACACCTCAATCAAAGGATACAGTACAGTACAAAAACACAATGAGAAGAGGCAAACAACAGGCGGTCTTGTCGCTAAAGAGCGATTTCTTCCAGACAACCTTAGTTATAATATTAGTATAGTCGATACCATCGTCCCTTGCCAAACCGACTGGTTCTAGGATACTGGAACTTTGACGCTGACAAGGGCCCTTCGGATGATATGATATCGTTTATGCTGGCGTGACGGGGTATGCGCCCAGTGCTTCTACCGCAGGAGAACCCGTGGTGACCCAGGCTATCCACCATCGCCGCATTGGCCACCGGTGTGGCTAGTTACCAGTCAAAAGGTGGAACTAATTAAGATTGTGCCTATAGATGGTGAAGGCAGACCCTATAGTCACAGACACGACTCCCACCCCGCGGTGGCAAGGAGACAAGCCCGATTTGCTGGACCAGTTGACATGTTAACGAGATTGTTCCGTACTAGTCGGCAGAGCGGCTCATCCCGTTGTCTCTGGGTATGAGGATTGTCAGGCGGATGAGCATTGGGACAAGTAACTGACCAAACATTCTTAGCCTCAGTGCAATGGGCATCCTCCATGGCCCCCAGAGAAGGGGTTAAAATGTTTTCAATTAGGTTTTGGGCGCTATGCAGAGACAAGAAGGCAGGCAGTGCAGAGTAATACACTCGAAATTTTGAGGATCCCAGGCCATCGTGTGGAATAGGTGAAGTGGTTATTGGATATTCTCGTTAATGCAACATTTTTACATGAAATTGTGCTATTGCAGCGATGTGTACCTACTGTGTCAGTGTCATCTTGAGAAGATTGTGTCACATTCGTACGACATATAGAGTGTAATATTTTCATTGTATCTAGTTGACACATTTCTTGCAGGAAAGCATATCAAACGATTCGACATGTTTTGTTTTCTTGTGTAACTACACATTGTAAATACCTATTGTTATTTTTTCCTCGTTTTTCTTTCAATTCTCTTTTGTTGTTTACCACTTACATTTACTTAAGTAGGTTAAGTAGTATCATATTTTGGAGAAAATGACTGATTGTCGAGTTTCTTTCGGCGTTTCTTCTCGGCAGTGGTCTCACAAGAAACGCTAGTAGTTTTTGACTTGTAAAAGTGCCTTTGCGGCCTACTTGCAGAATAAAGTTCATTTATTTCGAATTTCAGAAATTGTCACAGGAGCTGAGTATAATTGAACAATGTGGTACCGGCCGCTCTCTTGATTTTGGTAACTCTGGTTGCCAGACGTCACTCTTATTACAAGGGAGTAAAATTCGACTCAAAATTCAAAGCAAGCGAGTGGCTATAGTTATTATCATATCATGACTAAGTATAACAACAGGGCACTGTTCCGTCCGTTATTAATTTAACTATTTTTATTATTATTGTTATTACTGACAGACCTGTAATCCGGGAATAGGATCAAGTAATCAGACCAGGGAATAATAGGTCAAACCCAATAAACTAATTATGTCGAAAATTAAACATAATTAATTATTTTAATTATTCAGATCGCCTATTAACGGAACTCACGCAGTATTTCATGTTATATTGTTAGGTACGAGTAGGCACTATTCTTCTATGGAACCATACGAAATTCATCTCACTCTATTAGTAAGTAGCTACATCTCGTGATATGGCAGTAATGTTATACACATGTGTGAATAATGGCGTTGAATGGAAAACATAGATAATTCAATACTTAGGTACCTAGATACTTTCAAGTACCAACAGATAGCCAGGTATAGTAAGACAGTGCTACTTATATTGAAAACCCAGTAATTTAATTAAAATAAGTAATTGAATTATCAGCTAACCTAGACAGAGAAAGATTGAGTGCGTTTGAAATGTGAGGATGGAGAGGGGTGGAAGTTATAAGCTGGAAGGAAAGAAGAACAAACAAGGAAGTCTTGAAATTGATAGAAGAGAAAAGACGTCTGTCTACTTGAAGTTATTGAAAATAGAAGAGGAAATATATTGGGACACCTGATATGGCATGATAATTATATAAAGACTATAATTGAGGGGAAGATAGAAGGAAAAAGAGGAAGGGGAAGAACGAGACGGACATTTATGGACTAAGCCAAGCAGAAGGTCAACGTAACGTCGTATCAGGAGCTCAAATCAGTGGCAGAGAAAAGAATGGAATAGCGATTACTCCACCGAAAAGAGACCAGCTCTTAAATTTATGATGATGATGATGTATGCCTTATTTCCAGCTCAAAATAATTGTACAAGAGAAGAACGGTTCAGAAAAGGGATTTTACGATTTCATTCATTGCTAAATTTCCTTTAAAATGTTGATCTCGAGACCTGAAGGGTGCACGATTAAACGACGTCTTGAATACCTAATAGGAGCAGAACAAGAGGAGTGCTCTCCGATTCACTCGGCAGTGCATAAATTAGCGGCGCAGGCACACACCGCCCGCAATTTCGTTCCGCAAAAACTCCAATCGTAGGGGAAAGTTTGGCGATTAAGCCGTGAGGCGTGGCACGGCCAGGTCTGCCCGTGACAGTTAGTGCCGCCACTTGTTATAATCCGTTAAACTTTCGACCCTCGTCAAGGTATACCCTGAATTAATGGAAACGTTCTCTCGTAGATTTATGATATTCTTTTCACCTACATTCGGGCGCTTTGATACCGCGCCGTATCGCGCCTGTGTTATGCAATTAGGCCGGCGCATGCAGCGCTCATCTTAACAGAATTAATTTCCATCCTCTCCTATGTAAAACCCTGTTAGCTAGTTTGCATAAGACTTGCTTGTTTTACTTTTAATTAGCAGAGTGTTATGGCCGTCACTTGGATTTTTTAAGTTTCTCTCCTAGATTTTTAATAGTGATATAAATATTTATGTCTCGCCCTCGCTAAACAGCTCCTTAGAACTCGGGAAGGAAAATAAATAACGATAGCAAGCCGGCTGCGCTAAAAGCCCGCCAACTTTGAAATATCCGTTCTTGCAACATTCTCGCTTGATGACTAAAACACCTAGACACATTTCACCGTAAAACAACATCGCACTGCTGCTAAAAGCACCTAGAGATTTTCCATAGAATAATATTTAGAGCAGTAATTCAATAAACTTGTCGAGATCAGGCAAGTCCTCCAAACAGATCACTAGAATTCTTCATTGCGTAATTGGAATACCTGAGACTTCGTACTCAGCGGAATTTTGTCCAATTATCTATTATATTTTGTAGTAGCTACTCCAAGTATGAAGGTATAATTATAGTATCAAAGCTTGGTTATGTTAATATCAGCAAGTGCGATAATTTATAAGACAGATGCTTGAGATAAACGTAGACTCGGTTTTATAAATTGACAGGCCCAATGAAATAGACGCCTCTGCAAATTTGTAATTTTAAAGGCGTTTCCCACCAACAACATTAGTTATTATGCCAGTTAAGATTTTGATTAACGCACCGTTAGAGTATCCAGAATGCCAAAAAAGGAACCCTATAGTTTCGTCATGTCCATCTGTCTGTATATCACAGGCATTTTGCTCAAAAAATAAATGGGGTGTCATCATCATCCTCCTATCCCAGTACAGTTGTATACTGAAGGATGCCCGGAGTCCGCTACCTAATTTGACATAGGGACTAGTTTTCAACTGCCTTCCAACCCAAGGGGTAAGTAGACCTGGGATTAGGTTTGTCAAGTAAGTGGGCAACTTGATTGTTAGAAGTTCTCAAGCTGCCCAAAGGCCTGTTACTTGGCTTAACAACTGCTGTCATAGAAAGCAGCCGGGATCAACGGCTTAGCGTGCTTTCCAATGCACGACAGCGCTGAACGCTCTCAAAAACTAAAGGGTGTATAAGATTTAAAACAAAATTCGAAATAAGGTATAATATGTCCTACATAGTTATGTACAAGTACCTAGTCAAATTATTAATAGTAAAAAAATATATAAAAAATAAAAACCGACTTCATTACTCCAAAACGTCCATCACCGGTTACATGTATGGAATGCCCCCCCTAAGTTAATTTTTTTTTGTAATTTTACATCACTTTTATTTAGCGGTTCATAGAATACTCCTTCCTACCAAATTTCATAATTGTAGTGCTTACGTATATATAGTTTCCGAGTAATTCGGTTGTGACATACTAACGGACGCACGGACGGATAGACATGACGAAACTATAAGGTTTCCGTTTTCGCCATTTTGGCTACGGAACCCTAAAAAACCCACTTAGATAAATTGTTTACTTTAAAGAAATTGACTTTTAAGGTTAAAAATGGGTTTGTCGCTGTAAAATTTACTAAAACGTACTTGTTTGTAAGTTTTTTCAGCCGAGTCGGTGACTAGCCACTCGGTAGAAAAAGCAGTCGTAAAGACGGTCAGGAAGAACACCGGTGTGAGTGGCTCTTGAGCCACTCCGACAGCCTTAATTGTGTGTTGAGAGATGTGCTGAGCTTTCTCCGAGGTTACTGGCGGCGTTATGCCCTTTAACACTTGTACTCCTGGAGAATATAGCTCTGCTAACTCCTCTCTGGACGGCCAATAAAGGCAAGCCAGAGCTGAGAGTCCTGCGGGCCTCCTTGTGGTTCCACTCCGACCGACGAAGACACGTTGGAGACGGAGGCCCTGACCGACTCTCGGGAGCACTCGGGTCCGTGGGGTCGTTACTCCCCAAGACCTTGCTACAAGCTACCGGCCCTTATAATAAATTTGAAATTTAGGTGTAGGTATTAATGTGGGGCGCAACATACTGGTAGTTATAAAAGTAAAAATAATATGGTACTGGGTACATGTACAAAGCGAAATATTAGTAAGTCTTTTTAACTTAAGCCAATATTTTATCTTTTTAGAAATGAATGTAAGATTTATCAGGAAAAAAGGAAATTAATAATATTCTAAAATCACAATAATTGTATGCCAACGTACGGCATAACTTTTTTTAAGGACATGTAAAAAAATAATAAAACCTTACACGACCTAAAACACTATAAGGACAAATTAGTACTAGATTTTTTTACAAATTATATGACCTAATATAATTTAGCCCTCTTTTAGCAGACTATGACATAATTTCTGCAAAAACTTAATAATTATATGAATCAAAAACAAATTTTGGAACAAGTACCTTTATCAAACAAACTCGCGGAGGAAGTCGTTAAGTTGTTGCAAGGTTTTAATTTTATTTCAGTATGGTCCATTGTGCATTGCAGTTTCCTGACGGGTTAAGCTCGCTTCGAAGCTGTAATGAAACTCGATTTACATTCGCTACGAGGATCCACCGTCGTAACTAACACCCTCTCTCTAACAAAATAATCAGCCCTAATGTGCGGAATCGAGCGTTTCACTCGCTCGATAGACATTATGATAATCACAGGTAGAACGAAATCACAATAGAATCGGTCGGATATAAGAAAAGGGAATTCCCAGAGACGATAACATGGCGAGAAAAACGCTACCGTAAACCAGGGGCAATAAAGACTGGCAACAATTTATTTATATGACGCTTCGGGGAGAAGTTATTCCGCAGAACCGGGGAAAGAACGAGGTAAAATCAAGTTGATGCGTGCCGGAACCGGAATGAGAAAATGGGATGTTTGCCTATATATTGTAAGCTTGGTTAATCTTCTTAGCTAACTCATAAGCGAACCGCCGTCGGTATACTAATCTTTCTTCGTAGGCATGTAATTGTGGGCAGATAAATAAAGAAAGAAAATAACTAAATTTATTCATGACAAACTAGATACTCTGCGTAATTTTAATTTATGACTTACCTTGCGTTTTACTGTGATAACAAACCGCCAATACTCAGGTTTGTCCTATCAATCGTATATCTTGCTGAGCTAAAGAAGTGAACAGAGTAGTTTTTACAGCGACTATAACAAGTACACCATTAATTTTATTGATAAAGTACTGCTACGATCGATCTAGTGCCTATATTATCTAAATCTCTCATATTTCACCAGAATCTCTTATAATTATCCCATATTTCATATCTCCTTTCAGACCTCTCGCACCACCTTCTAATTTTTGATTTACCTTGACTTCGATGACCGCTACTTAGAACCTGATCAGCAGTTAACTGCAAAAGTTAAAAACAACACTCTGCGTAAGAGCATAACTACGCTCTGTAGTGTTCTGTATTCAACTTAATAACTTAATACCCCGTGCGATGGTAATCCCATGAAGCGTTGAGTCGTAACACAAGCACTGTTGTTGTTTGCTACTATGAGTTGATGAGCTGCGAGAAGATTACACTTTTACATTGGGCTCTTCAGCCACGTTAACCGGTTTAAGTTTCTATTGCCTAGCTATACTCTGTTAACTAACTGGCATAGTTAGTTAACAGTAAAATTTATGTAAACAATTCTGGACCCGCCCCAAAGAAACCAAACCAAATAAATGAAGCCTTAAAAGTGATAAAGAGTACTAAAACGAAATATTCAAAATGATATAGAACCAGTAGACGCAGGTAATTGCAATAGCTATTCAATTAGAAGAACTCGTAGCCTAGATGCCACGTGTGAGGATCAAACGGGCCATGAAATTAAGAATCTGTTAGAGCGAGACGTGAGACAGACAGCAGGCAAATAGGAACTATTCAGTACGGTAACTCTCCCAACATCATAATCTGACTTTTTTATAGCATTGCAAACGTCACGTTTAAACGACGGAATAAAGTCGACTTCAGAATGCATGGTAGAAGAAACTTATGAAGTTGGTAAGGGGAATGGTTTGGCTTTGAAGCGTATCAAGTTAGCAGCACGCCAGTACGCTGCACGATTGATCGGCCACACTAATCACTGCCGATGTATATCCAGCTTTACATTCGTTTGAATAGATAATATGCTCGTTGAGCGAATTCCTTTTACGATGAGTTTGTTAGCGTAATCTTATTTGTTGTGCAGTTTAAAGGCGCTATTACGCTTCGAGGCATAACCTAATTCATGTGACCGATTACATGAGGTTTTCGCTTTCGCAAACTACCTAGGATACTCTAAGTGGGTTGACGCCAGTGAAAATTGTAAGTCTCGTAGCGTCTCAGCACAGTCATGTTTTTGCGGTTCATTGACGA
This sequence comes from Epiblema foenella, assembly GCA_963556455.1. Classification (NCBI taxonomy): domain Eukaryota; kingdom Metazoa; phylum Arthropoda; class Insecta; order Lepidoptera; family Tortricidae; genus Epiblema; species Epiblema foenella. Next base: position 10,543,508 of record OY747099.1, on the reverse strand, counting down.
GAGACACCATCCTGTTCTGGACTGGTTTTTATTGTTATTGACGCATAGATACTTTCTAGATCTCTAACAATATTACTAAATTTGTGTTCATTTATGTATACACTATGTTTTAAGGTTATGTTTACTTTTAGAGACCATGTACATCTCTATGGACATTAGAATAATTAGTATTAATCATAACTGGACGCTCAGAGACCATATACATGTTGTAACAAAACTAGTGAGGATCCGTTAAAGGGCATATTCGGTATCGTGTTCTGATTAGGAAAAAGTAGACAAAAAATATTATTTTGACGCAATACATTTTTGGCCCTTGTATGGACAGTTGGCTGACTTGGACGACCTGCTGCCCCATAGGAAAAAAACTGCTACTGTAGCCTATTTGCAGTGCAAATATTTGATTTTGATATTTTGATTGTGATTCTGAGGCTCGGTTTTATAAAGATCCGTTAGACCTTATGTCGGTTTGTTATGTCAAAAAATGTACTTACTGATTTACTAGAATTTGATCTGACATTTGGTCGAACGGATCTTTATAAAAACCGGCATAGATCTCTTAATAAAGTTTTACAGAGGCTGCTGTGAGATACAGACCTACTTTGACAGACGTTTAACATCATCAGATCAGTGAAAAGCCGAAAGTCAACGCCGTATATTGTACATGTACGAACCTACAGATCCGAAGAGATATAACTCCTGGATTTCATCATGGTATTCATTTTAAAATTAACTTTACGTTCTGCACAGCAAGGTAGAATTTACGCGAAGGTAATAAAGGAAAATACGTGGTTGGAAAACTGAATACTGAGTTTGACTGTTTAATCCAGTATGCACGTTTAATCCGTCATCAAATGTACGAATAGGTATTTGATTATACTGCGCGGCGCAAAATGATAATATATAAATATGTACTTTGTGAATGTGCTGAATGTGTCTGCGCAATCTGGATATAAGAAAAAAATTAACAATCTGCGTCTGTTTTTTTACTTATAACCTTATAAGTAGAATACTAAAGTTAAAATAAAAAATAACTATGTTAAAACTTGTTTAAAAAATTCTATGACGTAGGTGTTTGACCTCAAAACGGGTTTATCTATATGTCGGAGAATGATCATTATGAGCCGATGGATCGAGGTCGGGATAATCTTCATCACCGTCCATATTCTTCGTTATTTGGCACAAATAAAAATGCACTCAAATACTTCAACTATCCTTTAATCAGATCCACTTATTGGCTTACAAAAATATACGGTGATTGGTTTTGTATTTACAGATAGAACGGCATAAGGTGTGCACTCCACGGGCATTGAATCAGAAGTGTCAGGTCTGGCGGCTCCTGTTCCCCACCTCCAGACCTGTCAGTTCATCCAACTGTCCGACCGTACCAGCTTAACAGATTAAAAAAAAACGAGTGATTGAGAGTGAACGCAATCCAACTGTCATTGTGACAGCGTCACTCCGACACGGCCATTCTGACGATTTCACACGTCCTCGTGTGATGCACCTAGAACAACAGAAAGTTCAAACAGTAGACATTGTTTTGACTCGGTCATTCCTGACCCAAGGTAGTAAAATATGAACATTGTGATAGTCTCTTTTATGGTTCGATACTGATCACATACGAGTACATCACTTTCCCAGTCATGTATATTTTTTTTTTTTTTGATACTACATGTTTATGCTTAGCCAGCAAGAACATTGTGGTCACTTAACCAGCAACTCACTTTTTTTTTTTTTTTTTTTTTCTTGCTTAACCAGCAAGTACCTTTTTTTTTGTTTTTTTTTTTTCTTGCTTAACCAGCAAGTACCTTTTTTTTTTTTTTTTTTTACTACGTATTCACTTAACCAGCGAGTACATCGAGGCCGCTTACCCAGCGACACACGACTCTTTTTTTTTTTTTTTGCATCGCTTAGCCAGCGAGAGAACGCATTGTCAGATGCGCACCGCTCACTCACATCAGCATCATGATACTGGAGCTACGGCTACATACTGACACATGCGTAATTCATTCAGAAATCAGCGTTGTACCCTTACTAATTACACAGCCTTTTAAAATAAAGAAATGTATGCATTGACAAATAAATAACAATAATCAGCTCAGTTCTTTTATTATTATTATTTTTAACACCTTGTGCTACTACTATCATCTGGCCCACTCTCATGTTCATCGGTCAAATCATCTGGTGCTATAGCATCTGGCATCTTCCTTAACCGATCATGGGCATATTTGTATGTCCTGTTCCCTTTTAAAGCCTTAAGAATGTACCTATCCCCATCCAAAACTTCGGCTACTCGAAAAGGACCTTTATATTTTGGGTCCAGCTTCACTTGATTACGCTCTTCATTTTGTAGAAGAACGAAATCTCCAACTGTAAAACTCTGAACTTTAGCTTTGGTCTGGTCAAAACGGGATTTGTCATATTTGGAGTTACTTTCCATGTTAGAAACGGCCTGCTGTCTAACCTCGTCAATATCGATAACAAAGTCATCGTCGGTAGGACACAGTAAGTCTAGAGGTCTCGCTACTTTCCCTATCAATAATTCGAGGGGACTGGAATTAGTTACCCTATTCACTGTACAGTTGAGGGCCAATTGTACATCAGGAATTGCATCCTGCCATGATTTATCACCACTGTATGTTTTTGAGGGTGCTCATGATTCTCTCTACCTGGCCATTTGCACGCGAGCTCCCGGTCGCGATCAGATGTAAATTTATGTTATGGGATGCACAAAATTCTTTAAATTCAGCACTAGCGAAACAGCGGCCCTGATCAGCGATTAATCGTTTAGGAGCACCAAACAAGGCAATAGAACTTTTCAAAGCTAGGACGCTACTTGCTGTATCAATGCGTACGGCATGATGTAAGTTAACAAACTTAGTGAACGCATCAATCAATACAAAGATGTATTCCTTTCTATCATTCTTTCCACTAAGTTTACCTGTCGCATCGATATGCAATGTATGCCATGGAATGGGTGTCTTTGGTATGGGGTGCATTTCTGCCTGAATTCTTCCCGAAGCTGATTTAGAGATCCTACATGTCACGCAGTTGTCCACGAATTTACGTACAAATTTTGACATTTGTTCAAACCAATACATTTGATAAATCTTCTCTAATGTTTTCTCCCAGCCTAGATGCATGAGAGTCTGGTGAGTGGAATTAACTACCGACCAACGTAGAGCCCTAGGTACAATCGGCAGCCAGCGAGATCTGTTATTACGTTGTACTTTTCTATGGAGGACGCCTGATCTAACCTCATACGTTTTTGCAACGTTTTCTTCCATACGATGTTCTTCAAGATTTGTAATGAGCTTAACGATTTCAGAATCTCGCTGCTGTTCTGCTTGTAGCCAGTTCTCGGGTAAGTTCGCGATGTCTACTCGCTTTTGCTCGACTTTCTCAAACGACTCTGGGGGGAGAGGATTTCTGGAAAGGAAATCCACGTGACACATGCGGTTTCCATGGCGAAAAAGAATCTCGAAATCGTAGGCCTGTAGAAATGCCCACCACCTATGCACGCGAGGGGTTAGATCAGCCTTTTTGTGAGAGGACTTGACTGCGTTACAGTCTGTCACGACAGTGAATTTATTACCATAAAGGTAGTGTCGGAAATATCCAACAGCGTACACAATCGCTAAGGTCTCCAACTCGTATGAGTGGTAATTCGATTCAGCGGGTGTGGTTCGCTTGCTTAAGTAACCTACGACTCGATCTCTACCGTCCTTCTTCTGAATTAAAATGGCACCATAGCCGATTGAACTCGCGTCAGTGTGAAGCTCGATTGGACATTCCGGGTCAAAAATAGTTAAGACGGGCTCGCTAGTCAGAAAGGAAATAATCTGCTGCCTAATTACCTCGTGCTCGGGTTTCCAATGTATGTTTCCTTTCCCAGAGGACGTGAGAGAGTATAATGGGGCCATAGTCTGCGCGAATTTCGGAATAAACTGCCTAAAATACGACGCAAGTCCAATAAATTGCCTCAATTGGGTGACGGTTTGGGGAGGAGGCAAACCCACCAAAGCCTCCTTCTTTTTGGGATTAGGTCGAATTTCTCCGCGACTGACCTCGTAGCCGAGATATTCGACCCTATCCTTCATGAATGTGCACTTGTTTAAGTTAAACGAAAAGCCTGCGTCCGTTAAAACCTTTAGAACTGTACGAACCCTCTCAAGAGATTCATCAACATCAGATGTTCCAACAATAAGGATATCGTCCATATAGACGACTGCGTGAGTATTTGCTAATGGACCTAATGCCTTGTTAACGGCCCTTTGAAAAGCTGCAGGAGCATTACGAAGACCAAATGGCATGGTAAGGTACTCGTAATGCCCCTCCGGGGTCACGAAAGCGGTCTTTTCAATCGAATCGGGATGAATAGGCAGCTGATGAAAGCCACTAGCCATATCAAGGGTCGTGAAGTAATGACATCCATGAAGACGGTCGATCTGGTCGGCAATGCGGGGTAGAGGGTAACGATCTGGCACTGTATTGCGGTTAAGTTCCCTAAAGTCAACACAAAGACGGTCTGACCCATCCTTTTTCTTCACAAGAAGAATGGGGCTTGCAAAGGGGGACGTGCTAGGACGTATGACTTTAGCCGCAAGAAGTTCGTCAATCTTTTCCCTAACTGCAGAGCGTTCCACGGGGCTCAATCTATACGGTCTGCGGTAAACGGTTTTGTTGGGGTCAGCAAGACGTATTTCTACAGGGTCTGTATTAGCATGTCCCGAAGGGGTACCACAAACAAAGTAGTCTTCAAAGTCAGTCAATATGTTGACAAGCTTTTGTTTGGAGTCGTCAGTCATGTCAGTGTCAATATTATCAAAATTAACTGCGTCAGTCTTTGGTACGCTACAGGCATTTACAACCAAATCGCGAGAAAATTTGACTTTGTTGGAAGAAATGTGAACTTCTACCTTTTGCGCCAATATTTCGTAGCCCAGCATTATATGGTGTCGCAAATAATCGTCCGGAAGAACATGAAAGAGAACTTCAAGGTCAATGTCGTCTATATTCACAACAGTCAAAATTTGTATAGTACTATACACACAGCTCTGACCAATACCAGACATCCTGACAGATTTATTAAAACGTTTACCATGAAATTTAGACAACATTGACTCTTTTATGAGTGAGCATTCAGCCCCAGAATCATAACAAAATGTCATCGACTCACCGGCGTGCTGCAGCGTTCCCGTAGGGGCATTGACTACGCAGACATCAACGCGGCGCTCAGCAGTATTGAATGCGGAAGGAGCCGCAGCCTGATTTCCATTCGAGTTCTTCTTTGGCTGAGGACACCTCGAAGCGTAGTGGCCCATTGCTCCACAGTTGTAGCACGTGACGGTAGTATTCGATGAACTGGGCTTAGAAGTTGGTGCTGTTTTTGGCAAATCTGTGCGAAATCCATTGTCTTTTCTTGAATTATCCCGAGTATAACGGCAAACGGACACATGGTGACCAATTTTCCCACAATGTGCACATTTGACAACATTTGCGGCAGGCAAAAACTTCTGACGTTTCCCATCCGGTGCCTCGTTTTCACGTTCTGTGCTTGACGGGGCTTTTCGCTTGAGGTATGCCAAAGCCTTAAGTTCTTGATGTAGTTTACTGCGCGTACTGATGTCGGTAGTAAATGCAATACGATTGACACGTGGTTCTACCTGCGACAAGTGTGCGGTGACAGCTGCAATCGCTATTTGCTCTTTGTCCAACTCTTTCCAACGTGACATCAGCAAGTTGATCTTGGAGGCGGCGTAATTAGCAAGGCATTCGTTATCCTTCGGCTTACTACTCAACAAATTGATAAGGGTAGCAGCCGGGGTTTCGTGAATATCAAAACGAGCTATGAAAGCGTCTTGAAAATAATTCCATGTCATACCTGCATACGATATTTGTGACAGCCATGCCGATGCTTCACCTTTTAGTGCTTTGCTCAAGGCAATCATAAGCGGCGCTCCGCGAAGCGGGTTTTCTGCCATGCACATGTCGGCGGTTGATAACCAGGCACTCGCGTCTACGGTGCCTTTGTCAGGATCGAACTCAGGCAAGTGAACGCTTCGATTTGCTGAGGGTATCTTCATAGCTTGAATCAACGCGCGAAAATTTCGATTTTGTTGTTCGAACAGCATTTTCCACTTTTCCTCGTTGTTGGCGGGGCGTAATCCCACTTCTGATGTCGGAGAATGATCATTATGAGGCGATGGATCGAGGTCGGGATAATCTTCATCACCGTCCATATTCTTCGTTATTTGGCACAAATAAAAATGCACTCAAATACTTCAACTATCCTTTAATCAGATCCACTTATTGGCTTACAAAAATATACGGTGATTGGTTTTGTATTTACAGATAGAACGGCATAAGGTGTGCACTCCACGGGCATTGAATCAGAAGTGTCAGGTCTGGCGGCTCCTGTTCCCCACCTCCAGACCTGTCAGTTCATCCAACTGTCCGACCGTACCAGCTTAACAGATTAAAAAAAAACGAGTGATTGAGAGTGAACGCAATCCAACTGTCATTGTGACAGCGTCACTCCGACATATATATACATGATGTCCAGTAAATAATGGACACGCTTCTAACCACCGATAGAGCACCTGAGCCTGGTCCAGAAAAAGGACTTTCAGGTTTAGTAAATGTCCTTTGGTTTTCGAGATAATCGAACTTATCCATTTTCTTAATAATTATGAATGCTTTATCGATGGTTAGAAGCTTGTCCATTATTTACTTACTGGACATCCTGTATAATATAAAAGAAGAAGTCCTCACTGACTGATTTATCAACGCACAGCCCAAACTACTAACCCTAGAGAGTTGATATTTACATAGTCGGTTACATTTATAAAATTATAAAGTAGGCTAGGGATAAGAAAGGATTTTTGAAATACATCCCCTAAGGGGGTGAAGCAAGGTATGAAGGTTTGTATGGGAAACGTATTTTTTTATATTAAATTTCGTATATAGACTATTCGTATTTAAATATGACAAAATTAAATTGAGCTATTTTCTAAATACATCCCCTAAAGGGGTAAAAAGGGAGTGACTATTCGTTGATAGGGGTGAATAGAAAATGTTTTCACGTCCCGGCTCAAGTTGAAATGTCATATATATAACTAACACAGTCATATAGTATAAGTCAGTATTCTTGAAGGATGTGTCTCTACACATTATCCTTCTGTATAAATCAATGTTTCTATACTATTAAAGAATTTTTAGAATATAAAATATGTAATGATAAAAATAGCAAGAATATATAATGCAATGTTCTAATGTAATGTAATGATTGTAATTTTCCAATGTAATTAATTATCTAATTAATAGAATCTATAATGAATGTACAATTGTAAAAACACTGACTTGTAATACCTTATTACCAATAAATTATGTCTATGTCTATGTATATGTCTATGAAAATTAATGTAATACTTCTAGTTTACTAAGAAAATCTTTTTATAGGTACTTGTAGTTTACTAAGACAAAGCACCCTTTCAATATATCTGTAAGAACTTTATCGTAGGTATTTTTCTAGTGAAGAAACACTTTCTAAACAACAATCGAACCTCTGACATTCTGACATACGCAATCGCTTTAACTGAGCTCTCTGAACAATCACACTCGGTTACCAAATTCTTCAACCAGTTCTCTCTTACAAAGCCTTGGGGAGGCGTACGCAGAGTGACATCTACCAAAAAGACTCGCTCTTCCTTAACTTCAATTTATAATTTTCGTTAGCAGATGTTACTGCTTAAAACAATAGTGATATTTTAAATACCCACGCGCACATTATCGTTTAACAATTGAATTTAAAAGAATTTTTGTAAGCCCAAAGACTGAGAGGTAGAATGCTGCCTAAAGTTACGAGTACTTTACACTGAAAAAACGTAAGGGTTAAAAATAAAGAAAATACTGTTGAAAATAACCCAGCGTGTTTGTCAATATAGCACCTGCAAACTTTGTGGCTAAATCTAAATAAGTCAACTTTGTTGTTCTTACTTATCAAATATTAACCGATGCATTTGGTTAAAAACATATAAAGTAAAATTGGCTGCAATTAGCCAATGTAATCAGAGAAAACTAACCTAACGAAGCTTATTTGTCACAGTCAACCTACTTAGTTAACTACTGCCACCTTGCTTGATACATAACACCAGTGTTATTTGGTATTTTCAAGCGATTTATTAGGTATCTACAGCCAGCCAGCTCGGTAACTAAGCAGATATACTCAGTATTCTAAACCAATTTTTTCGGTTACTACAACAGGTTTGTTCACCAGTGGCAGCAAATTACTTGGTAATTCTTGACCAATTTCTTCAGTAACTACAGCCAGCCTGCTCGGTTATTAAGCAGTGCTACTCGGATTATCATACTTAAGCGCAGAACTTGGCAGATCACAAATCTTTTGTCGGCGAAGTCGACAGCCACGATATTTTGAATGTTTTTTTTTTATACCACGACGGTGGCAAACAAGCAACCAGTTGTGCACTATGACTGTCCTAACAATCATTCAGACACACGCGGTCTTGATTGTTTTAGTGACAACTGGCTGCCACCGCACGCCGCTGCAGTATGTGACACGTTTAAGCAACTTGTTTCTTCTTAGTAATTCACCCGGGTATTTGCAACATTCCAACTTATCATTTTCTGACCTAGTGTTGCAAGGTCTTAAAAATGCAGTTGTCTTCAAATTCAAGTGTAAACTTGTCTATTTTTAACAGCATAAGAGTAAGGATTGTATTTACTTAAGCCACTTGTTTATGTTTTGGTAATTCAACCGGGCATTTGCAGCAAAACAACAAATTTTAACCAGTGTTGCAAGTGAGGCAGTGACAGTGTGAAATTTGTTATTTCCAACCAAATCAGGTAAAGATTACATTTACCAAGACATTAATTTGGAAATGAATAAGTATTTTGTTACAACAACCAAGACGTTTAGCAGTTTTTGCTTGTTTATCATTAACAAAGCATTTTTGCGCGTTCTAAATAAATCTTGGTTGTATGTAACTAATAATTTTTAACCGAGCCAAATTGGTACTTTGCTAGCTATTCGTTTTTTCAGTGTACTCCTTCTAAATAGCCACTTTCTACAATTTGAAGCTAGGACGATTGACTTTTATTTTCTTTTCGAAGAACCTAAAATACGAGATCCGTCCATATCTCGCATGTACCTCCTAATTCCAAGAAATTCGGAACAAATTATAAACCCGGCGGACAGCTGAAGACCGAATTTAGGTGGACGCTGGATGACCATAGGACAAAACCTCTTCATATCAAAAAAAAAAAATTCATGAATATTTGTTTCTGAGTCTTGGATGTTTGCTATGTATTTAAGTATATATATCTATTAAATATATCGTCGTCTAGGACCCATAACACAAGCCTTCTTGAGCTTACTGTGGGGCTAGTTCGATTTGTGTAAGATTGTCCTCTAATATTTATTTATTTTATTTATTTATTTATATACCTAATATCTGTACCTCCCAGTAATTTGATTGTTTATAACTAATCAGCTTTTCACTGTTTTCATGTTACTCGTATCAACATTGGATTAGTATTTTGGATAAAGTGACCTATAGTAACCAAAAAGATTTGTAACAGTTTCTATTAGGACAGACACAAAGTTACCACGCCGGCGGGGATGTCCACCGCAAGATCGCGACAACACAGATACATATAGTCCCTATTTGTCCCGATACCGCTGCATACCGGGTAGAGTCAGTCCGACCCAGGTCGGGCCTAGCTGAGTTCCTTGCTGGACTCTTCTCAGCTAAGCTAGGTTTAGTGAACTAGCGACAAAACTCCCAGTAGCTCGATTCCACTCACATCTCAGATTTGATTGAAGCCGCTCAACCAATCTCCCTCAAGCGCACACACGTGGTCGTGTTGGAGGTTTCCCAAGGATTTTCCTTAGGCCATTCTCCAACCGCGCAATCCTATCGCTTTATTGGGCTCGGCCTATAAAGCCACAGTCAGATTCAAGAAAAAAAAAAATCTATTAAATATTTCTCAACCGTCCGTTTTTTATTGCAAAGATTTCGGAGTGAATTTCAAACACGTTGATTTTCTTTCATTTTGCAGACAAATATAACATAGGAAATAATTTGTTAGTGGAGTGGAGATTCGATAAATTTTAGGTTAAATTGATATGCGTCAAAGCACTGTTCAGTCAATGCTGACACTGACAACAACCGTCTACGTCCAATCTATTTAATCTCCAATTTGAGAAACAGTAAAACACTTGTTTGAAAACATTAGGGAAATCCTTGTAGAGGCTCTGGTACTGTCACCTTTCAACTACACAGACATTGTTTACGGCCCACGGCTACTGGAAAAAACAAAGAAGCTAATTCAACGGGTACAGAATGCTTGCACACGATTCTGCTACAATATACCGAAGCGAGCACACATTACATTCCACCTGATTAACAGAAATATTCTAACAATGGAGAGTAGAAGAAACCTGCACCTGGCTTTTACATTACGTAAAATTATTGAATTCGAAAAACCACCCTATTTTTATGAAAAACTAAAATTTTCTGCTAAAAACTTATTGTTAGTCCCAAAACACAGCACAAAAATGTTTAGGGGAGGGGGTTCAAATTTGCAGCGACATAAATATAGAATGATTTGCCACCACCATTAAGAAGTCCAATGCCATTGTTAAATGTTAAAAAAACTGGTTAAGGTACACCTTCTTTAGTTGCAATAAAGAAACTACCCCCTAAGTAAATAACAAAATTAATGTATTTTTTATGGTTTGTTTTTTTTTCTTTTTTAACATACATGCACACGCACTAGCACACGCACACGCACACGCACACGCACACGCACACGCACACGCACACGCACACGCACACGCATACGCACACGCACACGCACACGCACACGCACACGCACACGCACACGCACGCACGCACGCACGCATGCACGCACACAGACCCACAAACACATAAACACACAGACACAGAAACACACACACGCACTCGAACGCGCACGTGCACGCACGCACGCACGCACGCACGCACGCACGACCGAAGCGTAATGTATCCACTTTTTATACCGACCGTCATGGTGTATTGGTTGTAATCTCATTGTAATGTACCCACTTTTTATACCGACCGTCATGGTGTATTGGTTGTAATCTCATTGTAATGTACCCACTTTTTATACCAGCCGTCATGGTGTATTGGTTGTAATCTCATTGTAATGTTCCCACTTTTTATACTGGCCATCTTATACCGACCGTCTTGGTGTATTGGTTGTAATCTCATTGTAATGTACCCACTTTCTATACCGGCCGTCATGGTGTATTGGTTGTAATCTCATCGTAATGTAGCCACTTTTTACACCGGCCGTCATGGTGTATTGGTTGTAATCTCATCGTAATGTAGCCACTTTTTACACCGGCCGTCATGGTGTATTGGTTGTAATCTCATCGTAATATACCCACTTTTTACACCGGCTGTCATGGTGTATTGGTTGTAATCTCATCGTAATGTACCCACTTTTTACACCGGCCGTCATGGTGTATTGGTTGTAATCTCATCGTAATGTACCCACTTTTTATACCGGCCGTCATGGTGTACTGGTTGTAATCTCATTGTAATGTTCCCACTTTTTATACTGGCCATCTTATACCGACCGTCTTGGTGTATTGGTTGTAATCTCATTGTAATGTACCCACTTTCTATACCGGCCGTCATGGTGTATTGGTTGTAATCTCATCGTAATGTACCCACTTTTTACACCGGCCGCCATGGTGTATTGGTTGTAATCTCATCGTAATGTACCCACTTTTTACACCGGCCGTCATGGTGTATTGGTTGTAATCTCATCGTAATGTACCCACTTTTTACACCGGCCGTCATGGTGTATTGGTTGTAATCTCATCGTAATGTACCCACTTTTTACACCGGTCGCCATGGTGTATTGGTTGTAATCTCATCGTAATGTACCCACTTTTTATACCGGCCATCATGGTGTATTGGTTGTAATCTCATCGTAATGTACCCACTTTTTACACCGGCCGTCATGGTGTATTGGTTGTAATCTCATCGTTATGTACCCACTTTTTACACCGGCCGCCATGGTGTATTGGTTGTAATCTCATCGTAATGTACCCACTTTTTATACCGGCCATCATGGTGTATTGGTTGTAATCTCATCGTAATGTACCCACTTTTTACACCGGCCGTCATGGTGTATTGGTTGTAATCTCATCGTAATGTACCCACTTTTTATACCGGCCGTCATGGTATATTGGTTGTAATCTCATTGTAATATTCTTTACTAATAAATAAATCATTAAGAGCAAACCAGAAACTTTTTGCGTACCTACTCCTTAACATGAATCCTCAACATAATATTGCTTGAAATAAATATCTTGTTTATTAATAGTTTTATTTTTTGTCTTAAGTGTATGTACCTATTTATACCGTCGGAAAAAATGTACATACATACTTAAAAAAGTTCTATAAGCCGCACAATAAAATAAAAACGCTTACGAAAACAGGCGTAGGCCTAAGTTTATTAATAAAAATATGTCAAGGGACAAATGGAGGCGAATGCGGGGACAAAACTTGAGAGTTTAAGAAAAGTTTCGGCCATTTTAATGTGTATTGTGGCATTTGTAACCATTGCGTCGGTCGCTTTATGCGCTCCTCCCGAAAAAAGGTAAGGTACGTGATAAATAAATTCTTCTATAACAACCGCATTCAATTATATTAACTACGTGGAAATACTTATTATTTTTTGTTATGACCTAGACCTAGAAGACTTAAGTACCAAGATAGATTTTACAATGTTAATTGTTATCGAAATGTTAAAATGAAGCAAACTACAGATAAATTGATCTTATACACGTAACAAGTAACGAGCAGCAGTTAGTAGAAAACGAAACAAATCATAATTATTTAGTTATGTTCTAAACACAATCAAACTAAAATTTCAGCAACATGTGTTAAACAGCGCCGTTCACCACTATTCCCGAATAAACATCATTCCACAAGGCGGTACATCGGCGCAGCTTCGTTTAAAGTTTTAATCGCTTTCGAGCCGTGATAAACAAATTTTAATTAAGTTTTAATATCACCGCGTAATAGCTGAGGCGGGCGCGGCCGGGTGGCTATCATAATATCTTTATTTATGAATATTTAGGTTTAGTGCGCTGCGATTCGATTCTGTGGATTACGCGTGGTGTGGATCCGCTTGTACAACTTTATAAATGGAATTATGATAGTCTTATATTTAGTCGTTCATTGTTATCGTGTTTTACTTACAAAAGTACCTACATTTAATCTGGTAGAAGGTTCAGTTTGAAGATGTAATCGCGCTTGACCAATTTCAATTGATTTAGTAATTAAAAGTTTTGAGTTATGGTGGTTCCCAGCAATATACTATGAATGATCGCGGTTGGTGATTCTTTTATTTAGATAGCAATGATAGAACCAAGTGCGCCTGTCTATTTTTTTATAGAAGGTGTACAAAAAACATGAATAATGATTACACTCCTTTTTTGGGCCGTCATGTAAAAGTAGTCGAGCCAGCTGGTTTCTAATTCAGTTACATGCACATTTTTTATCGGAGCATTATAATTTCTAAATCTACTACAATTGTTTTAAAAACTTACACGACCTAGCTGCTTGTTACTTGTATAATATACAAACCCTTTTATCTAAACGCTGTATGAAAATGCATTGCGTTTAGTCCTGTAATTTTTCAACCACTTTCTTGCTCACGGTGTGTCCTACGGGGACGATAATGTGAGGGCTCTTGAAACTGGCGGGGTTACGTGCACTCGCATACAGACAATGTTATGACTACCCTATCATAATGGTGCATGTGCAATGTGCTTAAATAATGAAGTGTATGTTCATTATTTTGCAAGCTTGTTTGGTCTACTATTCCTAACACGACACTTGACGCTCCGTAGAAACTCTAACTCTATACAAAGGGTCCTTATCACTTGAAAATACCAAGTATTTTGGCAATTTTCTATGAAAATTGACGACTAGCCATAGCCTTATTGCATAGATTTGACATTTTTCATTGAAAATTAATCGCCAATAAAATAAAAAAATCGACAGATTTCAAGGTAATACGGTTGTTTTCCTCATAGGCTTTAAATACTACAACGCCAATCAGAAAGCACTCATATAAATAGAAGCGTGCAGTAAAGAATCGATACTGACTTGACTAACAGTTTAAACTGACAGCTGTCACAGCTGAGCTGATACGAATTGTTTACTGATACCGCACCGAGCTCACACTTCCAATGACTAAAGTTTCTATCTCGGAAATCTCAAGTGTGGATCTGGTCAGGATCAGTATCGGTATATCTTATTTTGGACTTTGACGTGAGCTTACTGATTTCGTACATATTTCGTCACTAGTCGGTATTAGGAATATCATAACGATGCCCGAAAGCGCGTAAGTGGTCAAATGGCCCAGTAAAAAAAATTCTAATAGATTAGCTTAGCCTATAATATATTTCATATCTTACTCATAACTCAGTTCTCACCATGCAGTCATCTAATAGGTCAGCAATGTAATAGGGTAAGTTCGTATGGAAATCAGATGGGTTACCCTCATCTGGAATATTATTTGTCAGAAATAGCAGAATTTTAATTTCGCACAAACTTTTATTGAGAACCGTAAACTTTTGAGGTACAGCTAAAAGGTCATTTTGTATAACTAGAAAAGTAGGTTAGGTTAGTGTATGTATCTTTATGACTTTTTTAAAATCTTTCCATTAAAATGAAAATTCCTGCAATACATTAAAAAACCAAATCCGTTACTAACTATACCCTTTTTATTTGCTTTTAACTATTTTGTGCTTATAATATATTCAATGAAACAACGAGTTGCATGGCAAGACAGGCACTGACTAATATTTTGTTTTATTGCTTTTAAACTAAACTACCACATGACCATAGATATCAACATAAGCTTAAACCTCTGTAGAGTATTTTGGTATTTTACTCACATCACTAAATATCAAAATACATTTAACTTCACAAAAAAAAACATTTTACACAAACTATGCCTAACTTCTGGTACCTTCCTATAGATAGTAATTTCTTGGTCAAAATGTCGGCAGGCATCTCTTTTGCTTCTAAATAGTTCAATTCAATTCAGTAATTTATTCATAAAAGGAACTTTTACATGTCATTAACTTAACCTACTATACTTTGTATAGTTAATTTCTAAATTTTTGTCATTAATGCAATCGCGACAAAAAATAACGCATATCAATGTGTTTGGTGCGCTTGCTAAAAACATTATGCAACAACAACTTAATCGCTCCGTAGTTAACGTTAAATACATTGACAGTGTAAGTTTTGTTTGTAATTTTATTTAATATCTTTATCCCGCATGGTTTTCTTTTCCTTTAAAAAAAGCCGTAAAAGAAAAATATAAATAATTAAGGAAATACAGAACATACAAAAATATTTCAGATTTAATTTCATATAATGTTTTGAGGGATAGAGTTCGCAATTACTGTGCGTTGTGCTGAAAAAAATATCGCTAATAACCCGAGACAATTTTGGTTATTTGTCAAGTCTCGCTCAACCTCGCACGGTCTACCTAGCAGCTTGAAATATGGTAGTCGGTCTGTTAATACAGGGCCAGATATTTCTGAGCCTTTTTCTGAGTATTTTTTTACTAATTTTTCGTCATCAATTAATTCGTCCGCTAATATATCGTAGTTTTCTAGCACTGAGTCAGTCGTCAACTTAAATTCAATTGAGGTCGACCCAAGTCTCGTCACCGCCTTATTGCTTAAGTTAGACCCCTCCAAGTCTGCCGGTCCCGATTAGCTGCCAGCACATTTCTTAATAAAATGTGCGAACCCCCGGGTACGTCCGATAGTTATGCTCTTTCAGCGAACCTTCACAGAGTGTTATATACCCTCTATATGGAAATCTGCTTTTATCACCCCCGTACATAAAAAAGGGCCCAAAACTGATGTTGTGAATTACAGGCCCATTTCTAAATTATGTATTTTACCAAAAGTACTTGAAAAAATTGTTTTTAACCAAGTTTATGATTCCTTACGTAATTATTTTAGTGCGAATCAACATGGGTTTTGCGGCGCAAATCTACAGTATCTAATCTTATTCTTTTGAACGAATATCTTACCGATGCTATGGATAGTGGGTTTCAAGTTGACGTAATATATACTGACTATATATAGCAAATGTTTCGACAGAATTGATCACGTTTCATTAATATCAAAATTGCATGACATCGGGATACTAAGTAAACTTTGCTTCAACAAGGCCCCCACTCGTTCTAAAAGGTATCATCCCCCAATGGCAATCAAAAATGCATCTTCCAAATATAGACAGAATAGTTTCTTAAGATAAGTTGTCTATCGGACTAGATATCGATGTATTCAACTGTGGAATTCCTAGCGTGAGACGTAATATAGTGCAGCAGCATTTTCAGTGCTTGCAGTGAGCGTGTTAACTACTTACTATTGTTATTGTTTTTATCCTTGTCCTCATTGAGTTGGTGCTCAGTACTGTTTTGATACTGCCCAACTATTCTCGTTATGTATCTTGTTACACAATGTACTAATAAATAAGTTCGTTAGTTAGTGAGAATTCCAGTTTCGGCAGTTTCGGCAAAGTTTTAATTATAAACCTTTAATTTGTAATAAGTAGTTTATTTCCCTTTATTGTTTTTTTTTGTTGCATGTGTGGTTACGTTAGTGCGTAATATTGGTACCTATTAGTTAAATATCATGGCACTACCTGTGAGTTCCTGTAATTGGCTCTCTGTATCTACTTGATTATTTAATGTAATATAATAGCTGTTGGATCTCCAAATAATATTAAATAAATAAAATAAATAAATTCCTTAAATATTTACCTTAATACATGCCTCAGTTCTGTTATTCTCATCAGTTCAGCTTTTGTGGATCTTAAGGGGATTGTCCTCTGTTTTTTGGTTTATTTATTTATTTAAAAGGTAAACTTTACAGACATCACACAATAAATGATACAGTTCAGTTTGCACAAAATCAGTAACTTAATTTTAGATCAGCATGACATCCAAAGCAAGTACACACAGCATGATCAATAAGTAAGCGCATAATTCAAGTAATCAAGTGCACATACATCACAGTTTCAAGTAGGCCAACACAGCAGGGTTAATTACATGGTTAAAACCAATCAAGTTCAGCATTCAATAACAGAGTTGTCCTACCCTATTTCAGCCAAGTCTAACCAATGATGTATCAACATGTACATTACTAGTAACAAATTTTTGATTTAAGGACATAAGTATACATTCCTAGGTAGTAACTGAACGATAAAACTAACCCAGTTTCCCAAGAAACAGCAGCCCCGGACATTACAAAACACAAACCGGTGTATAACCGCCTATCTATAGCATTATTACCAATCAGCATCAGCAAACCCCACAAGCTGGGAATAAGAAGAAGAAAGAAGAAGAAGAAGAAGAAAATTTATTTCGCACACCATTACAGTGGTAAACTTAGACTAAACTTACAGACTAAAAATACAATGGTAGCAAAAATGGCATCCACTCAGCATGAGTCGCGCCGCATTTTAGCGCCACGACCCTGATCTTCCGTGGACCCAGAGTGAAAATGTGTGCAAGATAAAGAGCAGTGTTTTTTTATATTATATGTTATAAATAATGAGCAACATATGTTAATAATAAGATAAACTCATGCCCGAGATAATAATAATAATAATATTCCATGGCAAAGGAGAACTGGCGCAGACTTAAACTATTGAGCACCGAGGACCGCAAGGCGGAATGGAAGACGATTATTGTCCCGATAGTCGTTTCTGCGAACGGTCTAATAGCGAAGAGTCTCGACCAACATCTCAAGAGACTCTCGCTAGATGGCTGGGTCAAGGGTCAGATACAGAAGGCGGTACTCCTGGACACGGCGCGTATAGTCAGGAGGTTCAAACATTTTTCTTTGGCTACCATTACAGTACTGCCAAATATTCTTATGCGGCTCACGGCCGGCTTGACCCCAGTCCATAATTCATAGGGTGTCTTGTTGTTCAGTCCGGCCGCAACAGTACGATTCTGTAGGAAGACAGCTGTGTGGGTACTCTCAGCCAATAACTCTTTTTATTTACCAAGTTTAGCCTCGAACAGCATGCATCTTGCCTTCTCAATAATTGAACGATTTCTTCTGTCACAAAATCCATTCTGTTCAGGAGAATATGCATTTGTTGTTTCACGAAGGATACCATTATTCTATAGCTCCATCCGTTTAGTTTTTAAGGGGGGCTCCCACTCAGCTAAAGGGGAGCGCGAATAAAAAAAAATGTTTACCCTATCGAGCCCCTCTTTAACCAACGGTTGGAGCAATAGTCTTCAAACTTTTACAGTTTAAGCATTTTATTTTCCCAAAGCTATACTCCCCCTGACATACAAACAAAGGGGGGCGCGAAAAAAAATTGGCCTACCCCATCGAGTGGGGTATCGTTGATTAGGGCTCGCTGAGTGCATAAATACTGTATTTTTTGTTTTAAAAATATTGAAAAACAAAGAAATGAGAAGCTACTCATAATTTCTGCGAATTAACTTTCCCCCTTTAATCTCATTAAATATTCATCGTAGCGATAAAGTGTGTAGAACCTTTTTTGTAGAGAATTTTATTTAAATTACTTATGTCTCAGAACATTTTTTCCTATGGGCCACCATTTGCGAGTTTTTTACGAAAAACCGAAAAATGGTACCTCCCCTCTTGTCCCGGCTCAAGAGCTATGGGCGGGGGGACTTTTGATGTGTTTACCTCCTAAATAGTCCAAACAAAGTTACGAAGTCAAAAATTGTATTCCAAGCATTTCTCTCTATATCCTTTCGTGGCCTGGCCTAATATTATAAGTATTTCACGTTTAATTTTAAGGCTACACTTCACCATACGATACGAAACTCTTTTAAGTAATAATTTATCCGAGTTTACAAACGAGTCAGTCACTGGGGACGCATTTGAAAGGGCTGTACTTATTTGAACTTGTGCCTGTTTATCCAAGTTATCTTGAAATTTATGTCGGGGCCACGCGAAGGCCGTACAGGCTAGTGAAAATTAATGAGGAGGAGTGGACTCAATAGGGCTTTAAACTATCCATGAAAAACGAGGCGAGATACTTTCGATGCGTGCCGAGCAGCCGTTACGCAGCCGAGTTGTGAATCAAATATTTGAATCGCGAGATAACGGCGTTTGTGTAATTAATTTATTGATTCCATCGTGAACATGGAGACCAAAACTCATTAAGTTTAAGTATTAAATTGAATAATAATTAATACTACTCTTCAAGCGTCATCTGCTACCGAAGTCGGCTATGATAAGGGCTATAGGGACTCTTAAGGTGCGGTTACAGCGCGCGTGTTAGGGCGAGTCCACACGAGCCGCGTCGTCGGTGTAGGCACGGGAAGCAGAACGCGACCCAGCGGCGGTCTTACAAAATGGGCGAGTTGCTCCGTGGCGGGCTCTGCATCATCTGTACAGACGGCGCGCACCTCCGCGTCAAGCGATGTATTACGCGAACCGTGCCGCTACGCGTACCTACGGAAATCCCACTTTCTGGCTAGGGGGAGACATAAAATTTTGTACTTAATACGGGCGGTAATAAAAGAAAGCCACAGATCACATATTTATTGCCCTTACGTCTCGGGTATCAAATACCTGCCATCTGAGAAATTGTTTGTTTTACCGCCCTAGGTCAGTAATGTAGTATTGTATCTACGCTGAGCCCGCACCACATAACACCCGCTTACTGTACCCGCTTATATGTTAATCGAGTATAGAAACGGCGTGCAACCACTCACCCGAGCGCTGTGATGGATTTCTATCTCCTCAATATTATCCTCGTATCCTAAGACAATCGAAGCACACGTAAAGGTCAGGTCTATTTGGTTACCATTACCCGCGATGAGGTTGATACATTGCTTTCATGACACCCTCTGTTAATTAGTGTCGAATTACAAGGCTAATGTTTTTTCAGGGTGTGAGATGAGTTTATTCTACTGACACTGTGTCGACACAAATTAGCTTTTAGTATCTTTCGGACGAGCGAAGGTTGCCGTTTTAAGCGTTTCTCCTTCGACAGCTGCTAATGGTTGTGTCTATCTCTTTGGCCCATCAGTGCGCTCGCAATTTTTTACTCCATTAATACCGTTCAACCACCACATTTTTATCGTTATTATTCGAGTCACTTTTTAATGTTCTCCACAAACGGAAAATCGGTCCCATACCGAGCCAAAAATGCAATTTTGCTCGACGTCGAAAGTTTTATTGACCTTTTACGTGGTAGACTCCTAAAAGCGTTTACGATTGCGTCACTAAAGAGTTCTTTAAACCGTGGCTCTCGTAATTCAAGTCAGGATTTAAACCTTAGAAGTTTGTCGGGACAACAAAGAGGGCCGCTCCCCTCAGAGTAATTTATACGTGACCGCGGAGTGCGGACTCGGAACTCCTCCGGGACTTGCCCGCTTGCGTGTTCGCTGTCCGACCTGCCACCTGCCTCGAAAAGAAAGCAACTCTGACATTATTTTACTTAAGTTTTTAATGGCTAATCACTTTTATGTGTATTTCTATAGTAATTATGATGTCCCAGTTCAAAATGAACATTTTATTTTCTACGCCATACACCATAGGTACTACAGCCGTATCACTCATATCAGCCAGCCATTCATACACATAATGATACTAGCAGCCGCCCGCGACTTCGTCCGCGTAGATTTTAGATGTTAACAAAGATATAAATGAGGTATATTTGTTTCTGTCAGTTGTCTGATGCTTATTAATCTTTTGTGAAAAATTACTCAAACGAAAAAATAAATGTCCGCCATCTTGGATTTCAAAATGGATGTCATTTTCGTAATCGGCACCCTGAGGAACCTTAAAGATGACACCTATATCGATTTTTACGAAAAGTAAAGATTTGCTCCACGCAGAAACTTGGAACCCCCTTTTCACCCCATTAGGGGAACAATTTAGAAAAACGTTGAAATATGTTTTGTTGTATTTAAACAGAGAGTCTGTATACGAAGTTTTAAATCTCGCTCTTCAAAAAAGATTTGCTCCTCGTACCAACTTGGAACCCCCCTTTCACCCCTTTAGAGGAGCAATTTCAAAAACACTGAAATATGTTTTGTTGTATTTAAACAGAGAGTCTATTTACGAAGTTTGAAATCTCTCACTTCAAAAAAGATTTGCTGCCCGTACAAAATTCCTGTTTTGGATTTGGGATATTTTAACGACTGTTCTAGAATAGAAAATGCTTTCAAGTCCCGGCATTAATACAAGTCACGGTCAGGTGTATTTTCTAATGTAGCTGTCGACTGCATCCATTAAAAGACAATAAGATAAATCAATATTCTTGTTTACCAACAATTAAAATTACGACAAAGTTTCGCTCTCCAATGGTATCCTCAAAGTAATTCTGCATTCGGAACAATAACAAGCGCTAATGAGAAATAAGGGCGCAGACGGGAAGATTATAAGTTGCAGCAACAACGGTCGAATGCGGTAATGAACTCGAGAGGGATTATCGCTGCTACCGCTCATTCAGGTCCCTCCCAACAAAAATAATGTGACACTATTCAACTGTCCTTCACCAAAACGACAAGATGAAGCGGGACGCAAAACATCAGATGGTTGATCTGAGCTGGCCCTGTACTCCCAACTTCGTATCGTGCTGTCCCTTTCATTCTCGTGTTATACACAGTATGAGTGAAAGGGACGGCACGAATGCGAAATTCGGATTTCGAGTCGGAGTAGCCCCTCTGTATCTGCGTGTAGCTATTGTGTAAAAGTTGTCTGAAATCGTGAATCCCACACTCTACATTATACCGTGAAAGCTGGGTGCTTTCATTATAATATTGATGATGCTTTTATTTTACTCCAGCTTTTCCTCCTTGACGTCGTCCGCGTAGAACTCGTTCATCTTGATAGAATTTAATTGCCATTCAATTCAATCAGGCGCTTACCTAGTATCCTATGTCCTTACCCGGGACTCAAATTATCTCCATACCAAATTTCATCTAAATCGAAGAGGTAACAGACAGACAGTAAGTCAGACAGACACAATTTCAAATTTATAATATTATAAGTATATAAGTAATGTACGTAATATAACTAATAAATATATAAGTATTACAATACTTAAAGCTGCCTTTATTGTGTGATATATAATGAAACTGAAATATCTGAAATCAGAGGTGTGGTTAAGGTAATCTCTCATATGGGCTGTTATTCACAAACCGACTCGTCCTCACCTGTCACTTCATCCCTTACCCGTTTTCATACGAAAACTGTCAAAAAGTGACAAATGACATTTGACAGTTTCCATATAAAAACGCATGAGCTGTGCGGTGCGCACGCTGCTTAGCGAATCGCATAGCTGAGGTTTTCGAGGTACGTAAGTTGATCTGAATGTCATTTTCCATACCAGCAATGACAGTTACTTCTACCTACACCGTAAGTGTGACTATGGGAACCGGGTTGTAATGTGTTGTGGGCGATGGGCTAGCAACCTATCACTGCAATATCACATTAAGCTATTTTAGGTTCAAAGATGAAGGAAATGTGGCGCTCGAATTCAATTTCATGTACTCTGCCTACCACTTTTGGGAATACAAGCACACGCGTATGGAAAAATAGTAAAACTTACATACATAAACACACGTTTATGTATGTAAGTTTTACTATTTTTCCATTTAATAATTCTATTTTGTCTCCATCATTAAATAACTTGGTATTCAAAAACTGAACACTCATCTATAATACGTATATAATATGACACATTAGGCTACTTCGCGACTTGATGGGACGGGAACGATATTTTGTACGGTGTCCCCTTGTTTTGGAACAGAAATTTCATATAATTCTGTTTCGCAGAAAATGTTTCAAATAATATTTGGTCCTTGTATTTTTATTTCGACTATTATTGTTTCAATGACTATTTACTTGAATGAAACGCAATTCAATGAATTTTGTAATATCGTTTGTTAATTTAACAAACTTATCAAACAGTAGAATTATGTTTGGTGTATCATTGTTTCGCAGACAGAAAATTCATAGAATTTCATTTTACAGAAACGTTCTTGTATTTTTATTTTGAATATGATTGTATCACCGCTTATTTACTTCACAGAGACATATTTTGCTGAAACATAAATCAATTCATTAAAAATTTTTTTTGTTTTATTTAATAAACTCATCAAACAGTAGAATAATGTTTTAACGAACGTTGTTTGTTCGGTGTTTTTTTCCATGGTATTTCAAATACATCAACACATAATAACTATGTGTACTTACATATAAAAATATAATACCTATCATAACATCTATATATAATACAGGTTATTTTAATCTTATAAAAGGTTATTTTTTTTATAAAAGCCCAGAAAGACCTGTTAGGGCAAAATCGACTCTAAAGTGGATAGGTTAGAAGTTTAAGAAGGCAGCTGAAGCGAAGCGATGCTCCCGTCTTAATCTTCCAGGTTATTTTTTTTATGAAAGCCCAGAAAGACCTGTTGCGACAAAATCGACTCTAAGGCGGATAGGTTAGAAGATTAAGACAGTTCAGTTTTAGAATTTTTACCCGCATTGTTGTTGTGAACGGAGTGTTGTAATTATAGAGGAGGGTATGCATTTTGTCAAAGGCATGAATTGGAATGTGTAGAAATGCAATTCAATAATATGTTTTTCTGCGTAATAAGTTTTATATTAACTAAATAAAATAAGGTCAAAGAATATATGATTTCTAATTACATCGTAATGAATATAGAAACATGAAATTTTCTTTGTAATAAAACTCCACGATAAAAAATTCTGCAAAGTAATTATTTTACGAACTGATTATTCTATGAAATGATAATATGAGATTTAATTTATGAGAAACAAAATTCTATACAACTATTGTCTTGGTAATAATTTTTACGTAAACTAAATAATATAAGAAAAAATAATATTTCATTTGTAGTTCTATGATATGAATATCGAAATATTAAAAAATATTGATATCAAATATCATTGATTTGAGTTTCTACAAAGTAAGTGTTCCGCGTAATGATTATTCTGTGAAATGATAATATGAAAACATTTTCTGCGAAATGAAATTCTTTAAAAATGTTGTCAATAAAACAGTGTACAACCATTTTGTACATATGGTTAGTACACTAGTACAGTATTAGTTATTCCGTGCGGTACGCTAATTTGTACTTTTACCGAAGTTACTGATGTCGCACAGATTTAAGGCTCGGTTTTATAAAGATCCGTTAGACCTTTAAAGACATTAAAGACCGTCAAATAATGCACTGATTTACTGAAATTTACCAGACATTTGGTCTAACGGATCTTTATAAAACCCGGCCTTAATAACTTGCCTGTATACCTACACACGGATAGTATGAAAGTATTGTTAGTATTTCATTTGTGCAGTAGCAGTATAGTCTTATGTATGTATTTCGTAGTACCTAGTACCCATATGGTGGTGGACTTCTTTTTCCGCACTTAGTCCGTGTAAGTCGGACCATTGTGCGTGAACCTAGTCTAAGTACCCCTTTGCTTAGTTTGGAACTAGGTTGATTTGTGTAAGATTGATCCCAAATATTTAATGAGCAAGGAGCCCAAGCCAAGGCAATACAACACAGGCAATTCAATTTAAAAATGATTCATTATATTGTTTAAATTAATTTTACATACATATCCCAAAATACCGTTTTGGTGATGGTGGTTTGCGGAAATCTTTATATGTCCGTTCACGGCAATGCAACTAGGACTCGGGTTTGACGTGTGTTGCTGACTTCCCAGCGGGAAAAACCGCTCGTAAAAGTTTCCCCTATGTCTACTTTTATTTGCCACACATCTGTGCAGTACTTTTGTATAACTAATTATAATTTTGAGCAAGTTTCGGAACAAATTGAATGATGAAACCTTGTTGAAACTGGACGACGACTGAGATAATTAAATTGACTGGAGGGGTTATTTTTACGGATCCGACGTATTTCGACCCGTCAAGATTATTTATCGGTAATTTTGCGTTGCTATTGTCGTTTTCGACGACATTTCTGCACCCCATTTTAATTAAACCTGTGTTTTTAGGGTATAATTAATACAATAAACTTATTGTTTCGAAAACCAATAGTTCAATAAACCTTATTTATACCTTATTTCACACAAACATTTCCCTACAAATGGCGGACTTAATGCTCAAGGCAGTCTCTACCAGTCAGGCTTAGGGCTGAAAAAAAAAATAAAAAACAATATTACCAAAATAAGAATATTACCGGGCTACGGCTAATGGTTGACATGTTGCCTGGAGTGTAAAGAGAAGAAAGAAACGCTAACTAAAAAAAATGTAAAAGGGAAAATATGCACAATGTAGTTAATACATGCCTATGCCAGTTTTAAGTTCATTCAAATACTGAGAGAGTACACACTACATATCACCCTTCTAGCGGTTTACTGGTTGTATATTAAAAGAGCCCGGGGTTTGGCACCTAATCCTGAGATTTGGCGTAGGCACTGGTTCATAGAATACACGTATATTTTCAAACTTAAGTACTTATAAGTATATTCAACAAATCCGAATTACGTGCCCCACGCATAATCTGGCGGCTACGACAGCGCCGCTCATCTCATTGCACCACCTCTGTGTGTTAGCCTAGCTTTGTTTTGATCTCATTTTAAACGCCTAAATTAATAATATTCTACTAACTTCTGCCCGCGTTTTCGTCCGCGTAAACTTCCACTCGATATTTCATCCCTTTGAGGGATCACTAACGGGATAAAAAGTATCCAGGCTATAAACTCATTGTATATCAATTTTCATGATAATTAATAAGCCGTTATTGTGTGATTGAGTGACAAACATTTAAACTTTCGCTTTGTACTTATTAGTAGGATTTAAATTTAATGAGAATTATTTTTTGGCTTAATATTATTTAGTGTTCTTCTTCTTCTTCTCGTGTCGATGGTTTCAGACTGTGCGGGACCAGAATGTGGCGACACATATTGCCCTGTCTGTCGCGTCTCGAAGGTCTTGCTCAGAGCAGGCGTGCGGGCATCCTGGGCAGGACAGCATGTGCCTCATCGTTTGAGGAGCCGTCCCACACGGACACTGGACGTCTGAGCCGCTCAGGGCGCCCCACCTGAGCAAGTTCAATTTAGTGTTATCTTGGCTAGACATAATTAAGTATGACTTCCACATAAACACGGCAAACGTAATGAGGGTTACCGCGTATGAATTCGCCGCTAGAGGTGCTAGTGTAGCGTGAAGTCTCCTAAATGTCAAATGTCACTCTTTGTGGTTGCGCTATGCGGGTTGATGTCTAATTGAAACAATATACAGCTGAGCTGGACTTTACTTGACCGTGGCGCTAACTGGTACAACTGGTGCAACAACAAAAATGGTAGCTCTCATTGACGAAATCATGTCTACCACGTTTTTCGTTGTTTTTAACCACATGATCCTTTGGCTGGCCTAATACAGTAGCAGTTTAGTACCTACCTATAAAGTACGTACTACTTCACCTACCTACCTAGTATCGCAGTTTCAAATAATTTTCCTATTTCCGTGGTCGCAATTGAATAGGAACGGATTATAATGATTATTATAAAAAAACAGACAAGTGCGAGCCGGACTCGCTCACAGAGGGTCCGTACATATTTGTAGGTATTGATTATGTACTTTAAATAAGGGTTATATTTTTATGATTTAATTGCAAATGTATAAAGTTTTCAGTTTTTTCCTTGTAGGTACTTGTAGTAAAAGACTATATTACTTGCCAAATTTCAAAGTTGTAGGTTAAAGGAAAGTACCCTAATAATTTTGATTCCCTTGAGTGTCAAGCTATATGTTTTTTGCGACATAAACGGCTGTATCTTTTTTTAAGTTTAATTAAAAGTTTTATTTTTTTCACAGCTTCAAGGAACTATGGACCTGGGAATATGCTGTTAATTTTAACTCGATACCTCCAAGCGTTTCCGAGATAAAGGGTCTTGACAGACAGACGGATCGACAACAGAGTGATCCCATAAGGGTTCCTTTTTTTCCTTTTGAGATACGGAACCCTAAAAACTACGTTTGATTAGGCTAGCTTTTGATAGGACAATAACCACTAGTTGCCGTATACCCACGCTAAATAACACTTATGAATACCTAACAGTAATTTTAAGTCGGAAAACGTTGTGCAAAAATATACCACCATTACAAAATATGATCTAGAAATTGTAAAAGTTGTTGCAAGTTTCCAGTCATTACTCACGTTGCTATTATCGCGACGCGTGTAGCTGTGAGGAAATTGCCACGTTACCTACATCTCAATGGGCCGGCGATGGCAACTGTTGCTCTCATCGATATATTAATTAAGGAGCAAATTGGATGTTTTGTAGGAATCAACGACGAAACGATAAATCCGATAAAAAAATAGTTTTATTGTTTGGAATGTAATCTTACGGTTTCAAATTAAGTATATATAAAATGTGTATTATATCGATATTCTACTTTTCGCAGCAAAATGACATCTTTGTGTATGAGTCAATTTTTGGCAGTACCACTTTCTTTATTGCGCTCATACCTAAATTTAAATGATTGGTACCTAATTATTCATTTCTCTAAATACTGAACGTTTGATATTTAGAAATAATGATTAGCCGTGCACAGGCAAAAATCACAGCATAAACCACTACTGTGCGTCACTATTGTGGGAAATATTTACCACTTCCTTTTTGACAGTTACGAATTGGCGTTTGTAGTGATGAGGGTAAGATGAATCGATTGTTTTAATTAGCGATTATTAATGATGGTGAACGATTATTCAAATCGATTTTATAACTATTTATTTTTTACTGTTGCCATATATTTCACTACTGGATACGAATCTAGAGTAAGAACTTTTGTCATCTACCCAAGTCAATTTTGTGTCGTTCAGAAATCAATACTGTATTCACAAATTCCGCGATAAAAGTAATTTCATGCGTTTGCAATTTATTGGAACACTTATTTTTTTTTATAACACGTAATTTATTACGATTGTAAATTCATTCATTTGATAGATTTCCATCAACTTACGAAAGTATCATCTGAATTGAAACGAATGATTTAATCACTACACTAGATTTAAAAAATAAAAGATTTAGTACGTAACGTTTTCATGGTAAATTATTATCATAAATTACTACGCATCAGTGATAGAAAAAAAAATACCTAACTCTCATGAAGCTCTAATTTCATTACTTGATTTTATTCACTGTTTCGATGTGTAATGCGGATTAAAGTTATATGGGTGTTGTGATGTGTCAAAAAGGAACTGGCAAATATTTCCCATAATAGCGAGCGAGCAAGAAAAACATTTGGGAGTCCATGTGCCTTAAGATATTATTTTAGAAGCACTACATACTTACATAATGTATATGACCCCTCCGAACTTAACTAGAAAACAAAATGTGATTTAAAACGATCTGATTAAAAAAAGATCGCTTCAGTGGTTATTCCTTTCCACCACTTTTATGAAGTAATGGTAAGTAATCCACATTGATCTTCCACCAGATATGATTTGTTTAATATATGTATATACATTCTCTAACTACACTTACATTAATCACGTTTGTAACATTATTAAAAAAGTTTTCATTAACGCGACTTGCACGAGGATACTATAGTAAAAGGCTTCCTTAATGTACATTTCAAAACAGTACCTACTCATTTGAAAGCAGTTCCCTATTTAGCACTTTGCCACGAGCGCCCTATGTTACCAATCTCGTCCTCGTAGTCAAAGCTACCCTAAGTAATTGGTTCGTTGTAAAAACCTCTCTATTTCAATGTCAAATGAGCTTACTTTTGAATGCAATATATAGGGTAGCGGTTTTGCAATTATGTTTCGAATTGTACAATGTACATTAATTCATTAATGTCTACAATTAGGCATGTATCCTCATCCTTATCAAATTAGCAGGACAATGGGAACTATTCTCTTCAAAACATTCCACTGTTTTGTTTGGTCATTCATTTTTCTCGGAAACGAAACTACAATTCTAACGAGGTTTGTGGAAGAACAAAAGGGGTCATAATTTAAACGTAATTATACCTATCTCGTAAACTAAAATGTTGTTATAGGGATGTTTGTACGTTATATATATTTTTAAAAATTGCAGTATGATGTTGCATAGCTATGTACCTATAAGTTACAGAACAATCTCAAAATTTTAGGAAAGTTCTCTGAAATTTCTGGAAACATTACAAGTTCAGATATGATTATCTCGTCCCTTATTCCTTCTAGAATTCTTTTATTTTCGCTTGAACTAAAATTCGCTGTTTACCAAAGTGCGCAATGCTAATTTTCTACTACAAAAAACTTCATGTCAAAGTGTTATGATGTTTACCGATATCATTCATTGTCATACTATTTTCTGCGCGACAAAATGTGTAGTCAAAACGAATCACATAAGTATTTTTATGCTATGAAATAATTATGAAGTACTTTTCGTCTCTATACTGTGTAACTATAGAAGTATACGCTGTGTAGCTGTGCGTGTGTGTTAATGTATTAAATAGAGGAATTTCATTAGTTAAGGTACTAAGCTTTTCTGTTTATTCAGTCTCCGGAACCCTCGTTAAGTTATCGTCACTATAACTTTTCTTTATTTATTTTTATTGGCGATTTTAAAATCACTTGGGACGCTGCAAAAAATTGCATACGTCCGACCTCCGATGGGTTCCGCTCGGGACTGGCGCGGTGCGGCGGGAACAATTTGGATGAAAAGATACAAGTCTTAGTATATTAAAAATGTTATTACCGATTGTTTTCACACTATCAAAGACGTTTATTTTGATATAATTTTATATTTATAAAATTACGTATAATTGAAATAAAATGAGTTTTGACATGAAGAATAGAGGCATATTTGGCTGGTACTTTTTTCTATCGAACAATGTTTATCCAATTAAGTAACGGTCACCCGATTGCACTAGGGCCGTTGTCTCCCGGCGAAAAAAATAAACATTATTTTGTTATGATCCCTGGGATCCCAGGGACCGGTAGGCGTTGGGTTAAATGTCTCATATATATACTTATATATTTTTTTCATTTTACGAGAAGCTTTCCTTAAGTAATTCGAACCAGAATTCCAGAGATACTTAAACCTAACATTAGCATATATATATAGGTACATATCAGTAATAATAGTATAGGCTTACATTTGAGTTCTAGATAATTAATCATTATCCTCAGTAAAAACAAGACAAACATCGCCAGTCTCGTGGGATGCCTCGTCTATCAACGGGACGGTACGAAACTAAAGGCCCCTCCTCACTAATGCTCATTGTAAAGGCAACAAATACCCTCCAATCAAACTAACGCCCAACCGCAATTTATCTTGACTAAAGAAATATCGTGTTCGTAAGTAGCGCCGAGGTACTGGAAAAACTAAAGACCACGTCAGATCGGGCGCGGACGCAGGATGGAACAGGCTCGCGTGAAATTAAACATGCTAGCGCCCTCGCTCAATCTGCTCGCGCTCGGTGTGACATAGCTAAAATATAACGTTCCCTACATTCAGTGTCGCATGACAAACTGCTCCGTGCTAAAGTGTCTCTGTCCCTGTGTCTGTATGTCTCTCTCTCTCTTTGTGTGCGTCTATGCTGTGTCTGTGAAAGTGTGAACTGTGCTGTACTGCTGATTTGACGGGGCCTTAAATGTTGCCCTCTAAAGAAACGGTGCCCGAATGCCGGCTAATGGGATGTTTATTGAGGGTAGTTACACTAATGTTTTGTTGCAAAGTAAACCCTAGAGCAATATTTTTAATGCGTAACTTACGATTGTAGTAGCATTTACATAAGCATATTCTTAATTTTGAGCTTGAGAACTAGGAACAAAAAAAATATTCAAAGTTAAAAAGTAATGTGGTCGCGAAAGACCTTCATTTTTACTTTTTTATTTTTTTTGATATATCCTTAGTTCCAAGGATAAGTATTATAACGGGCATATCCAACGAAAATCCAATTGGAACATTCAGAACAACATGTATATTTAATATACGTGTATGACATAATGTTACCGTAAAATGGTGACATATATAATAACACCAATGCTTGCTCTTAGGTACCTACCTGTATGATGTTGTGTTCCTTGTATTGAATAAGGTCGCCAAAGATATTCCTCCCCGCTCAAATTAAATAATTATTATATTATCTTTTCAATGTAAATGAAATGCTTACTGTCAAGTACTAATTTGTTCTTTCTAGAAAAACACTTTCCAGTACCTCTACTTTATTACGACTTATTTCAATTTATAAATGAAAGCGACGGGCAATATGTATATATTTTAATTTTTAATCAGTTTATTAAATTAAACAAAATTACATTTTAATCCACCTTCAATCTCATATGTCATTTTATATTCGTTTAAATAAATTTATTGTAATCCATTATATTCTTAATTATAATCTGCATTCTGATCTGATTTAATATTTATTTAATTAAATCAGACAAGATGCAGATTATAATAAATTTATTTAAACGAATATAATATTGAAATATGAGATTGAAGGTGGATTTAAATGTAATTTTGTTTAATTTAATAACACTATTAAAAATTAACTTGAGATATTTCTAGCTGTCAGCACAACCAATCCTCAAGTCAGTAAAGAATCGGCAGCGCGCTTGTGGTTCTTTTGGAGTTCCATACAAAGGGCTTAGCAGGCTAAGGAAGGACGTGTGGGCCCTGTCAGGAATATTCGAAATATAATTAACTGATTTTGCGTATGCTAGTAGCTAATACTAGAAGCAATAAATATGATTTTTTTCATAGTTGTACTTTCAAAAAACCTTGTTGAAAAGAGCTGTCAAAAAATAATTTGATATTTATTTCTTTTATTTTTCACGTATAAAATATTAATAAAATTATAGGGTATACTCCCACTAAACCTACATAACTGTGATTTTGTTTCAATGCTCTAGCTGGTATGGATCAGAAGATACAAGAGTTTGAAAAAAAATGGGATAAAAATACATTTTTGACATTATCTCTGTGACAGTTCAAGATAGAGGGCTGAAAGTTGGAGTGATTACTAGTTATGAGGCCACCAGCAATTGACATTTACCAATTAGAATATTCCTGACAGGGGCCACACGTCCTTCCTTAGCCTGCTAAGCCCTTTGTAGCTATTGATTACGTAATTTAAATAAAGGCTATCCCCGGCCCTTTTATTCATAATAAATGTTCATAACATTGTTCATCAAGCCTATTTTAGTTAACTAGCTGCTAAAGTTCGTTTATCCTTATCTATCACCTTGACTTTTAAGTTTGTGTGAAAGAAAATAAATATATTTTAGTTAGCAGAGGTTTGATAAGGGTATGGTTCTCAGATCTTTCCCTGTACTCGTAGTAGGTATAAAACGATATTACTTGTCAAATTTCATAGTTTTGGGTCAACGAAAAGTACCCTTTAAATTATAATTACCTTGAGAATGTTGAAATATACGTTTTTTGCGGCATAAACGGCTATATCTTTTTGGTTAAGTTAGATTTTTTTTGTCAACTTCAAGGGACTATATATACTCTCTATATATGATTATATCAAGTATATGATTTTAATTTCAACTCGATACCTCCGCGCGTTCCTGAGCTGAAAAGAGTCTCGACAGATAGACAGACAGACATACAGACAGACGGACAACAAAGTGCTGATCCTATAAGAGTACCGTTTTTTCCTGTTGAGGCACTGAACCCTAAAAAACCGCAAAGTCGGCGCCGAGTTATGAGGGCAAGGAAGAAGTTTAATCGTACTTTAAACGAGTTAATCCCCTTTTAATAAGTGTTGATGCGGCCTCAATCTCATTAGCCGGACTTGTTAAATATTAAGGAGTTTGTCTTTAGGGAACTGGATTGAAATAACTTATTAATATTGTCTTATCCAAGTGTGGTTGTATTATATGTATATCTAAAGGTTTTCATCATCAGCTCTGGCGCCGGTTTTCTCGAGGGACGGAGGGATTTCTATGGGGATTTTCAAGAAGGTAGCGTATATATTTTTTCACTTCTCATGCTCGAAAAGTGTGTCATATTAGAACTTGTCACGCGGGGCTAAGTAGTACATTTAACCCAACGCTTTGAAACGCTCAATGGAAGGTGAGCTTTTTTTGCGCGTGAATGTTGCGCGCCAACCGCGGTGTCTATGTTATGTGTGTCAAAGCAATTTAGAAAAAAAACATGCTGCCAATTTATTGTTAATTTTGGATGGTTAACCTTTGTTTATTTACTTTCTCGCAATCGAGGTGAAAAATAGATTGTATAACTCTGGTCTAAAGGCCATATTACCCCGCGAACTATTTTCCCTCACTTCGTTAGGGAAAATAACTCGTGGTGATATAGCTCATTTTAGACCCTTGTCATACAATCTACTATTAAAGTGTCGGCAATGCGCATTTGACACCCCTGGAGTTGTAACCATCTAAAGGCGACGGTGACCATTTTCCATCAGGCGAGCCAACGCTTATTTGCTACCGACATGGTATAAAAAACCGGCCAACCGCCCTGTCGGACTGCGCACATTTAGGCTTCCGAAGTCCGAACTAACCGCAAAATTAAGTTGGTTAATTAGGAAAAATAAGGAAATTTCAGCTAAGAAATCTGATCTATTAACATGTTAGTATCTGTTGATATAAAGGCAAAATTAAAAATTTTGAAAATACCCCCGACGGATGTTCTCAAATGAAAAATAATTAAATAATGCATTTGAAAATCCCCCGACTCTATAGGATATAATTACATATAGACAAAAACATTTTTTTTTCTAAACGGTTAACTGGTTGCGAGGTATATTTACAAGTCCAGAAAAATCCTTCGGGGGCTGCCATTGCCTGCCCTGAAATGAAGTAATAGTTTATGCAGTTAGTTTATACCATTCTGTAAGTTATCTCGAATTTCATTATTATTACTATTTTAATGCAATTGGGAATTCACATGGAATTTCATTATTATTACTATTTTAATGCAATTGGGAATTGACATGGCAATGGCAGCCCCCGACGGATTTTTCTGGGCTTGTAAATATACCTCGCAACCAGTTAACCGTTTAGAAAAAAAATGTTTTTATCTATATGTAATTATTTCCTATAGAGTCGGGGGATTTTCAAATGCATTATTTAATTATTTTTCATTTGAGAACATCCGTCGGGGGTATTTTCAAAATTTTTAATTTTGCCTTTATTTTAATCTTTTTAGAGAGCAGTCTAAGTATACCTATACATTTGATCCTCGAACACTTCGGTTGTGGAATGAGCTCCCTACTGATGTTTTCCTAAGGAGCCAAAAAAATAAGTAAGTGCCAAGTGGCCACTTTCTATCCTCGAATGCGTCACAAGTAAACCTGAGGGCCGAAGGCCCGAAGCTAAGAGGCGAAATACACGAAGTCAGAAGCTGTTCCGCGAGAGGCCGAAGGCCCGTAGCTTCTCTTTGGAGCACGTTTGCTATTCGAGCACGAGAACCCAAGGCCCAGGGGGCGAGCCCTAGGCGACAATTTCGAGCCCCAAGCGTCTTACAAATGAACCTGAGAGCCGAGGCATGCGAGGTCAGAAGCCGTTCCGCGTAGAGTCGAAAGCCCGAAGCTTCTCTTTGGAGCACGCTCGCTCGCCCTCGATGCGAGCCCGAGGGCCCAAGACCCTAAAGACGATCCCAAATCGGCAATTTCTAGCTTCGAATTTCTTACAAGCGAATCTCAGGGCCGAAAGCCCGAAGGTGAGGGACGGAGTATATGAGGTCAGAAACTGTTCAGCGAAAGGCCGAAAGCCCGAAGCTTCTCCTTGGAGCGTGCTCGCCAAGTCGACACTTTCCAGCCCCGAGTGTCTAACAAGTAAACCTGAGGGACAAAGACCCGGTAGTGAGGGGCGAGACACACGAGGTCAGAAGGCGTTCCGCGTGGGGCCGAAGACCCAAAGGCCGAGCCCACGTGGACGCACATTCTCTGTCATTTATCTTTTCCCTTCTTCTGCTTACAGCTGCCACGGATTTGTACCTACACTTCTTCCAACTAGTTTCAAAGCGTAAATAAATAAATACCCAGGATTCATTTTCGCAACGGCTCCTGAAATCGGATGTCGCAATTTGAAGTACGAGTATACCTTATTTCGTTTACACAATTAAGGTGAACCTGCCAGTAATCAACACCTTAGTGGCCAATAGATTACAGTAATTAATCACCAAACACCACAGTATTGGGCCAGGGTCGAGTACACGGACGTTTACCTTGCCAACATATTTAGAACCAAGGAAGTTTATATGTTATTTCAGCAAACATAATATTTATAGTAGTCACTAGGACGGGTCATAAAGTAATAGTACATGTAGATGGAAACGCGAGCACAGCGAGCGCGAAATTTTTCAAACATTATGATGCAGTGCGGAAAATACTTCATACTTTTCGGTCTCCGGTTATAAAGTCATATCACAACTAGATGAAAATGATGGGATGATGGGATGGCTCGGCTAAGTACCAACTTGCCGCACTCGACTCGGTGGACCGCAGAGCCAGGAGGCTTATTGGCGACGGTCAAGTAGTAGGAAACAAGCTACAGAGCCTAGCACATAGACGCAAAGTAGCATGTCTGTGCGTCTTCTCAAATTGTACTTCGGAGAGTGTGCTCAGGAGCTCCATGAGCTCACACCGCCTTCCCCCTTCTTCCATCGGACATCCAGACGTACGGCTGTATACCATCCTTACTTGGTCGAAATTCCTCTTATTCGAACCAAGCGCTTTGCATCATCTTTTATAATGCGCACTTCTAAGGTTTGGAATTCTCTGCCGGCGTTTGTGTTTCCGAGCTCATAACCTAGACGTTTTTAAGGCACGAGTGAATAGGCACCTTCTGGGTGAGCTCGCTTCATCGTCGGCCTCATCTTTGCCCCCTGGCTAGATGCTGGCCAAGAGCGATCCCATTTTTAATAAAAAAAAAAAAACGCGAGCGCAGCGAGCGCGATATTTTTCGGACATTTAATACAATTGCGGAAAATACTTCATACGAGTCGCGAGAGATCTTTTCACGAGCCGTAGTAAACTAGTTAACATCGGTAGTATCCAAAACATTACAACATCGCAAAGCACACGATGTAAGTATCTGGTTACTGTTTAGGGTTCCGTACCCGAAAGGTCCAAATGGAGAACATAGAAGAGACACACAGAAGCTACGCAGCAAACAGTATTAAATTTATGCTTTCTCAAAATTCCATATGCTGTTGTTGTGCTTCATCATCAGGCCTTCTAAAGTTCCTGTACAGAGGCGTCTCAATAGATAGGTACTATCAAAAGAGTCTAATGACATATTATTACTAACTAAATACCTTTAAAACATGCCATAAAATACTGTTCTGATCCATCATCAGATCCTCAACAGATCATGTATAGAAGCTACTCAGCAAACACAACCTAAAGAGCCCAAACACGAATAAGTTACTACATGCCATCGCAAAGTTCTCTATGGCATGGTTTTACTCCATCATCAGACCCTCAGAAGGTTATGTACGACGTTTGTTCATGAAACATAAACAAAAGGGACCAAAAACAAACAAAAATATTATCGACCTCTGCACAGTACCCTACTATGCTTTTCTGCTCCATCATCAGATCCTCAGAGTTAAAGTGCATGTAATCCACACCACATTCTATGGAAATCGTAAATGCTGGCCCAGCAGTTCCGGAGAAAATGCACTCACACGCACTTTATCAAGTGAAAAATGTTTACTGCAGCGCCCCCTGGCGAGTTATCGTCATAACTCCTAGCTAAATTTCTGCCCGTCTAAACTACACACCTATTGCAGAAAACCGTTTCTAAATCGGTCAAGCCGTTTCGAAGATATTGATGTGCACACACAAACAAACAAACAAACAAACACACAAACAAACAACCTCTCACCCTAAACGCATATACTTTCTCCGTTCCGTCGTGGGTAAAAATATACGTAATAATGAACATCATCACCAAATTTCAAGTTCGTAGGTCAATAGGAAGTGAAAAAAATATTGGGACAAAATTTTGTAACAGACGTCGGAGGGTCGGGCGCGTGAGTGACAGCAATAGGGTTCCATTTGGACCCTTGGGGTACTGTAATGCGACGTCCTGCCCATTCATATATATTTATGACATTATCTAGTCATAGATTATCCTTTGATTTTATTTTTATGTCTTTGGATAGAAACTGCAATAACAGAGTCAGTCTTAGAAACGACCATGTATCAAAGACCTAATTGGAACTATGTCTATATGGATAGAAACTTCAATAACAGGGTCAGTCTTAGAAACGACCATGCATCACAGACCTAATTGGAATCTATACCTGAAAATAATTAACGCTAACTACTATACATTTCTGCAATCCTAGTACCTTTTCCACGTAAACCATAATATTTCCAATCGCCGTTCAGATGTTCTAACATATTCTAATTTTGAATTAATCACACCATACAATAATTAACATAAACTGTAATTAATTTATGTAATCTTAGTACTTTACTTAACGTAAAGTTGCAATTTCAATCGACGGCCAGTAGTTTTGATCACATTCTAATTTTGAAATAACAATATCTAACGATGCCTTACTGTTACAACTGTTAGCCTTTTATGTTACCTTGGTATTAAAATTTACGAATCGTAGCACGAGACGGTAATGAGCAGGTTCAAAGTTCTAATTTTAAATAATCACATCTAATAACATTTAAAGTAAGTCGCCAGCGTTTATGCTATCCTAATATTTGATTTAATAAATCACGTCTCGAGCTTGTCTCGGAAGTCTCAGGAAATTTTAGGATTCTAATTTTAAATTAATACTAACTCTTACCTATTTATGTTATCCTGGTATCTTATTTTACTTCAACTGACTCTAGTTTGTCTTGAAACTGTCCCGAATTTGTCCCGAGTTTGTCCCGAATTTGTCCCGAGTTTGTCTCGAATTTGTCTCGAATTTGTCCCGAGTTTTGTCCCGAATTTGTCCCGAATTTGTCCCGAATTTGTCCCGAGATGTCTCGAATTTGTCCCGAGTTTGTCCCGAGTTTTAGGGTATATAAAGGAAAAGAAATTCGAAAGTAGTCACTTAGATTCCGACATTCAGACTGACAAGGTCTCTGGTTTACATAGTGGAAACATTGGTGGGTGGATCTATTGATACTGGAGTGGTTCGTCATTATGAGAAGTTTCTCTTCGTAATGGGGAATCGCTCTTTGGCATATTTAATATTTTTACTGGGTTTTGAGATATTTTTAAAGAAACATACAAACCAGAATCTTGTCCAGGTTGACAGTTTACCTGAGGAGTCATTCCCGCCTTGCGGTGTTAATGGGCATGACTCACAGTCTTTAGCTACCAGATCTAAGGGTGGTCTGGCGTCTTCCTTTTTACCAACCCAGGAGACGATTAAATCCCTTACGCTTCCTCAATGTCCAACTGACAACGTAAACGAGGCTGCCATAGTTTGGGTCAGAATAGAGGGGTAATCCTCGCTCGTTGAAATTGTGCAGTAGTTGAGAGGCGTTCTTGTTAAATATATTTATATATTACCTTTATATACATAATAGGGCGTCTTACTCACTGTACCCTGTCTTCGGACCAGTGGGGGGAGACAACCTACACAGGCTGATAGTATTGCAATCCTCAGTTTAGCCGACTGAACTCTTACAGCTTAGCTAGGGACTTCACATTCTTTGAAACTGGATCTGGTAAGAGATCTTGGTTTTAATAGTTTAGATCTATGTGGGATAGTGATAGGATAACTTCATACACAAATAATAGTAGGTTTGTTTCAATTGGGCCAGATTCTGGCGAGAAATCTTCAGAATTTCGCCCACTTCCGAAGATGAGGTCTTGCGGCGTTTCTCCTCACCTTGCGGCGCGGTTTTCGAAGCGCTAGTAGATTCACTTGCTAAAAGGAACCATATTCGTATGGTTGAGTCTTTTGTTAAACCTAATTTTATGCCCGAGTATTCCTAAGGGTAATCTAATCACTACATTCCAGAACTCATGGTTGTACCTTCCAGTCTTTCAAGGAAGCACGGAAGTCTTCAGTTAGCAACTGTGGATCTGACTACAAAACGGGTCAGAGTCACTTATTTTTATTCTTCGGAACCTCTCAAGGGAGCTACCGATCCTTCAACTAAGAACTACAATATGGGTTCTTTTCGTCTCTTTACTTCTATGAGTGCTGGAACAATATGATCAGATATACTTGGCTGAATTCTCCTATAGTTTAATAATTTAAGTTATTTTGACATTTGTCATCACACTCCGTACAGTGTTTTAAAATATATATATATTGGAGGGGGCTTGTCCAGTAA
The DNA here is from genome assembly GCA_963556455.1 of Epiblema foenella. NCBI lineage: Eukaryota > Metazoa > Arthropoda > Insecta > Lepidoptera > Tortricidae > Epiblema > Epiblema foenella. The sequence continues at coordinate 10,504,182 of OY747099.1, read as the reverse complement.
GGGTCGAGAGCCACTGGTCTCTGGTTAGTACCGGAGGAGGATAGCAATCCTTCGGGCGGACGGAGGGGCCCGGCCTTACACCAATAAAAATAATAACTTAATAAAATCTACAAACTTACTAAATGAACCTAAGACACATTACATTATACCATATTTTCCTTCTTAGGCTAGGCGTTACTGAATAGGATAGATTTCTCTGTAAATTAAACAAAACTTCAAATAAAACTAGTTAAGGCTTGTCACTGGTTTCATTCATGCTAGAAGAACTTGGATACTGGATACTACTAAACAACGTAGGTACCTATCTTCTCAACTAGACGATCACATGGCCTTATCACTTAGTATATTCCAAGACATATAGCATTATTAGGGTTAAGTTAGGTAAGGTAGGAGGCTATCATTAAAGAGAGGGGGGGGGGACGTTACAGTACGAAACCCTAAAAAGTATAAGTGTTTCTGTTTCTCTTCTATATAAGTAATTTATTAAACGCACTAACATAACTATTGCAATATTTCGCCTATTTAAAGAAATTCAAACAGGGTCGGCGCAACGCAAAAATTATAAGCCTTAATATTTTATACAATACCTAATTTAATTACCTCTTAATTATCTTAACTATAAAACCAGGAGTTTGAATTATAATTTACCTATCCAAATTACGAGTATTAATTAGAAAACACAAGGCCGCCATCATAAAATCTAATATGGTGAAAAACTCATAAATGACCTATATCCCAGACATGCGAACTAGCAAGATCGTTTTTTGTCCCCGCAAACTTCTAATTTCATAAAATTGTTTTTGAGAACTTGATTACAAACTACTACACTACCACTACTAGTACACCGCCACTTCGTCCTATAGATATTGCTTGTCTCAATAGTATAGGATGCACATTTCATTAGAATTCTATTCCATTTCGTTCGTTGTTATCATCCAGTGAAAACACGAATTCATTCTTTTTCCAGTTGTTTTCGCGAAATGATTTTTCGGGTTAGCGCTCCTTGTTGTAACAGTTTATTTTACCCAAAGGTATCATCTCTAGGAAATTGCTACGTATCGCGTCGAGTTTTATGAAAAAGAAAAACCTTTTGGAATTAGACACAGGAATATTGCTCGACCAATTTACAGCAAAAGAAGACGAATTGGTGCTACGCTACAAACATTTGATACGAATAAATATCAGATCAAATGTAATCAACATAAGGTCTAACATCTTTATAAAACACAGCCTCAATAGACCTGTTAACGAATAAATAAAATGTAGTAACTAGTAAAAGCAATTAGATAATTAAGGTTAATTGACGAAGCCTGTTGCGGATGGTCTTATTGTTGTGTGTGCCTATACGAGTATGTGACGACGCGTACGCGTGTTGCTGATTCATAGCTGTACTTTTTCACCTGACGAAGCCTGCTAAGCATTAAAATTACTCAATGTGATTCTTCTGCTTGTTTTATAATTTGAATTCTGATGTTTATAAAAAAAAAACATTTATTTCAAGCGTCTATAGGCTCATACAGAGAGATAGTGAAACAAATATGATTTGGTAATTAAAAGAAAATTAGAAAAAAAAACGAAATGTATTGAAATTTTTAGGGTTCCGTAGCCAAAATGGCGAAAACAGAACCCTTATAGTTTCGTCATATCCGTCCGTCCGTCCGTAAGTCACAGCTGATTTACTCGGAGACTATAAGCACTACAATTATGAAATTTGGTAGGAAGGTGTAATATACGTACAATCCATACACGTAACCGGGGGATAACATTTTTTTTTCAATGCATAGTATAGGCATGCGGTATGTCTATGAATAGGCTTTTGAGAATGACTTAGAGGTACCTAAAATATCCTATGTCAGTCAACCGTTGGTGAGATCTTAGCTATCAAAGTCGTAAAAAGTGTGCCCCCATCCCTCTATGAAGTTTAAAGTTCTAAAAAATTGAGGTGTCGTTGGTGGTGGATTAATAAATACTTACAACGGTTTTTGAGTTATCGCTGAAAACCTATCTTGCCCAAACAAAAAGGATGTAAGTACCGTAAGTTCCCTATGAAGATATGACCTTTTTTGATTCATTGTCTTGGATATTGGTTTTAAATGTGAACAAGTAGGTGTAGGTACGGAGGCTTTCATCACTCCCAACACCTAAAGTGGAAGTGGGTAGGCCATAATGCTGCGCGCGCACCGGACGATAAAAAGAGATGGATAAAAAGACTCAGCAGCCATAGAAATAGAGAGACCCCCGAGATCGGTGGGTCGACCATGTACAAAATGTCGATGGAAACAGCTGGAAAAGGAAAGCACGAGACAGAAAGCAATGGAAGTCTCCATTAGAGGAGGCATATGCCCAGAAACGAGCCTTAATTAGATTTTTCTGTAAAGTTAAGGAAATAAAAGGCAATTATTATTACTATTAAAGGTACAGTTTAGAAAATTCATAGACTCGTATACGAGAGAGCTTGTTTAAAACTTGAAAGTTGAATTATATTTTAGCCAGTAATTTCATACCTTACCTAATATTGCTATTTGCGTAAACGAACGACGCTGTACCATTCTCAACTCATCCATTCATTGAAGATAATAAGCATAACATAAAGCAGGTATACAAGTTTCGTTTCATAATATTTCCATCCAATTTCAAGTAAAACCTCCGAAATAAATTGTAACCCCGCAAACAAGAACGCCGGTCAAAAGCCATTTTGTTTACGGTATCAAGTACAAAATCAAATATACTCTACAAATGGGCCAGTAGCATAGCGAGATAACGCCGGCGCCGGCGGCGGGCGGAATCATTTCCGTCGTGTCAATCACGTGTCCGCCGGTCTGTACATGCGTCCACTAATGAGTTCGTGAACTCCTAAATACCAACTAGATTGGCTCTCCATCAAACCTGCTTATCATTTTTCCAGTAAAAAATTAGGTAATTGACTCGCAATTAGTAATTACCAATCATCAATATGTTAGCAAAAAACAAGAATAATTCAATGATATATATGTAACAGAAGTTGGTCTTATTGTGGTCTTACTTCACTTAAGTTTACTGTGCATAGTTTTATGGTACAATTTGGACCGATTTAATATATGTTGGAGATTGACATTTGATTGACAGCTAGGAGAATATAGGTTATGTCGATATTGTTATACAAGATACGTTTTGAAAGTGAACTAAAATATATTAGTTAAGTGTTTAATAGTAAAGGATTGTGAAATAATAGCTTCAAATGTTGTTTCTCTTTACAGGTAAAAATTGTACTTATTTTATTTTATAATATTAGTGTAAGTTACGCGGTGATGAATACGCGGCTATTAATAAAAACGTATTCTCTTTACAGAGCAACACAATTCAGTTTTTTATTTCACCGTTCCGGTTTTTGAGGGAAGTAATTACAACCAACACATTATATATGATATAAATTTCTGTTTACTATATATATTCTAAATGTGCACCTATTGAAATACATACGTTTCCAATTATCCCGTACAATTTGAGTCAGATAGTGTAAAGGCGTACACGTTTAGTCGAAAGTTAAATAACACATCGGCGTTGACCGCAGACGGCGCCAAGTCGGAAGTATTAGGGCCCCATCCCGCCTAGATTTCGCCGTGCCCGCTCTTCGACACGCCTTTGCACTCAGCCTGCACAATGAAGTGGAATAGTGTACTCACTTGGCAATATTTCCACTTTTTTCGAGTTTGATTTCTGTTCATCGGCTGTGTGGCAGGCAATTGTGAAAAGAAGTGAACTAAATAAGCAAATAACATAACAAATTTTTTTACTCAATTGAAAAACGTTACGCATACAGGAGCTGTGATCTGAGGAGCTTTGAAATAACTTGGTTTCCAGTTAGATCTCACTTTCGTCATTTGCGAAACTATTTACGAACTTGTCATTTTTTACATTTATGTTTTCAAGTACGTATATAATGCACAAACTTTTAGTTCTATGTACAAAAGTAGATATATCCAAGACATAGCCCTATATCTACATTACTGAAGAAACTTTCCCTGGCAAAAAATAAACAACTCATAAGTCGGGGCAGCTTTCAGTGGAATGACACCTCTGGGCATCCTCGCAGCCCAACAAACGCCCCGTGAAATTGAAACAGACTTTACCATGCATTCCAGGGGTGCACGACATCGAGTCCTGTTGGAACCTTTTTATCCCGGCCACTTTGACGCTGTGTAGAGATTTTACAGGCTTGTACACATCCCTATTTAATTATTCTTAAATTTCCCAATATGCAATATAGGTACTCCTTGGTCGTAAGCACAATATTTCGCGATCGTTTTAGTGCCCTCTAATTGATAATTTTTTAGAGTTCAACGCACCATTGTTCGTGAATTTTTAAATCTTGTATAACATTCTAGAATTTTACTGGACATGCTCGTATTATGTTACTACATTCTTCGTTTATCTAGGATATTAATACCGGCAGCAGATATAGCTTCAAAGATTTACACACTTGCACTCGTTCAAACTTTGAACAAAGATTTGTACTTCGCCTTGAGGTGTCGGTTTTTGGACAACAGCGTTCAAGTGTTTGTCTGGCAGGTTGCGTCGCGTCAATATTTGTTTGCAATTTTTTACAGTGTTTAAGTGTGTAAGTCTTTGAAGCTATATCTGGCACCGGCATTAAAAATTAAATACTTTAACACTTCTTCTTATTTCCACCGTTAATGACTTTTCAAGTAACACAAAATGTTACCTAAGTTTAAAGATCATTTTCCTTGAAATCGTATGCCGATTGTCTCATGTTTTTTTCTAATATTTTATGAAATAAAGTGTAGCGAGTTTTAAAAATAATTCTAGATACTTGTAACTATTGTATTGTTCCCGGGAACATCGTCCTTGTTGCTGGTAATATTACCAGTAGAAGAAAAAAAAGAAATATTCTTGATTTTAATCGCAAAATACTGTAAAGACAACTTTGTGAACGTCGAACTAGTGCCAATTTTTCATCATGCTCGCTGATGAAAACAATAAAAAGGTTTTCAAAAAATATGTGGTGACAGCCCGCCGTTATATATTCAAACTTTTCAATCAGTTTTCCAATTTTCCGGCAACGGGACGTCACTACTTGTACCGATAGGCATCAGTTACACAGTGATTAATTGATTATTATAACGCGATACACTCATATCACCCGTGTATTCATGAATATTGAAAAAAATCTATACAATTTCAGTACCACGATAATAATGATACCCCAGTATGTGAGTAATGAGCATCGTGTAACTTTGGATTATTCTTTTCTGGGAATTTTCAATTCTTAATTAATTTGATTAGTGGTTGCTGGAAGGTTAGACAATGGTCATAGGGTTTCAACGATTAAATTTGTATATATACAAACATAACATCTGTTAAAGTGACAAATTGATTAACCAATAACATAGCTTATTACAGGACTAGTTAATATTCAAGACCTAAGTTTAACAAGTCCACACTTCTGGCAAAAGTGGCCTGTCCATTGCCGTAATAATTGAACTAAATACAACATCGCTTTGTATAAATTGATCCTACAGCAGTTAACAGTACATAATGGTGTATTATTGTGTCCGAACGATTATAAGTATCAGTATTCATGTTGAGCACGGCGGGTTCATTAAAATGCGTGGAACAATAAACTGGACCCGGATCCATTGTGGCCGACGGAGTTTTACCGCGTTTCAATCTGTTGCTATTATTGCTATTGTTAACCCGGCACGATTTATGTTGGTGTAACAGAGTTTCAACTGTGTATGTTTAACCGACACATATGTGTACAGGGTGGGCATGTAATAGGAGCAAATAATTAAACGGTAGTTTAATAAGCTACTAGTAATAATTATACTTATCCAAGTGGTTGAACAAAGCGAAACAAAATCGGGACTACTAAAATCTTGCGTGAGTTTTTTTTACTCAGTTTAAAAGATATCAATAGTATTTTACATTGTAAAGCTGTAAAAAGTAAAAAAAGTTATGCAAAGACATACATCATAACTACTAGTGATTCAGTGTACTCAGTACTGGCAGTATTCTACTTAGATATTAGTGAATGACATGTTACGATTATGCGATGGTTTTTATTAATGATGAATTGTGATTAATTGTATTTCTAATTTGGAATACCTATTTTAACTCTATCCATATAGTGATGAAAATACTTTTATAATTTTGACTGGCGAATTTGTAACATAATATTCTATGGAGAATATTTTATGAAGTCATCCTACAATTATTTTGCTCCTATCACAAGCCTCACTGTGTATATAAGCCGCAGCAATTTTATATATTTTTTCTATTGCATTGGTGGGAACGGTTGACTTATCTAATAGTATAGTCGAGTTCCAAAATATTTGCACGGACAGAGTGTTCAAAAATATGAACACGACTTTATTGTTAAGGGCTTGCTTAGATATTTTTGAACCTTTGAGAACGTACTTGTATTAATGAACTCGCCTGTACAGCCTGCATTGCGTATTTCTATATTTTTTTGTGCCAGGTAAAACAAAAAATATATCGCATCGCTTATATTGGGTGTTTTTCATTTCTGTTTGTGTTGTGTATAATTTTTTTCTTGTAGTGCTTTACAGGTAGTGGTATTCTCTGCAAGTGTAGTGGGAAGTTATTGCCAATAGAATACAATTAGATATGTGCCGTTACCGTAAATATTCCTGATTTTGAGAATGTTTCCCGGTAAGACACGTCTTTGAATACAGTACAAATACTCTTTATTGAACACCTCAATAAAAGAACACAGTACAAAACATAGTTACGATAAGTAGAGGCATACAACAGACGGTCTTACCGCTAAAGAGTGATCTCTTCCAGGCAACTTCCGGATTATCCTTAAAGATTGATTATTATGTTAAAACTCGGTGAAACCTTGGAGATGTCCGCAGTGCCCGCGTGCCCGTGGGTGCCGCCCAGCGCCTGTTCTCTATATCTATGCGCTCTGGGCCCGCCCACGCCATTTCCATGCGCGCAGTTATTAGCCCACATTAAATCTGTTTTAGTAACCTACTGCATAATTTATAGCCTTAAGTTAGATTGAGGTTCTCCCTGTGAAGTTACTAAAGTAAAATAAGGTACAAACGTGCCTAATACCACCCCCTAAATACAGCATAACACCTCATGTCCGCCTCTATTATTTTAAGACAAGAGAAAATTATGGTGTCCATATTTCAATACCATCATTTTTATTTGATTTTGTTGTTTAATAATGTAGTGTTTGAATGTAGACAAACAAACAAACTACTAAATCAAGTCAAGACAAGTACTTACATCCAAAAATGTATTCTGACGTCAGGCTTTAAAAAAAAGTTATAAATTTCTCTAAAACTCTCGTAATCTTCGAATTCCTGCCCTTAACGTCCATTGTCATTCTGATGTACCCGATGATATAGAAGAAGATAATTTCAAAATCAACATTTTTTCATACACTAAAAGTTACATGTACTGAACTGCTAGGCCCTTAATAGAAAAAGTTCATTACTTAAATGAAAACTTTTCATTTATTTACTTCTACTTGTAATAAATCACCTTTTAATTGGTTAACAATTGTGTCTAATGTAGTTCCTCATGAATTATTTCCTGAAATCGAAGTACGCTTTTAAGTTCAGTGAAACTTTAATTTCAGCGTAGTGTTGTCGAGCAAGCTCTTGATTAGGTATCAGTCTTTCGCATCCTAATCATATTTCAGTGTTTCACGACCTTACTTTGATTCGTTAGTTTGGCGCGCATGGTAGCGATCGCGTGATACCAATTGAAATACAAATTTCCAATTAAAGGGCAAAATTGAAAAAATTAGGCTCCAATCGCTCTAGATACTGAGCCAACCATGCTCTCCCCCAAATTCCTCAATCAGTTCCCTCTTACAACGCCTTACGGAGGCGTACAGCGACATCTACCTAGAGGAGACTCAGCCTTCTTTAACGGCACCAACGTCTCAAAACTGCACATTGAAAAACCGTCAGTACCGATGGCAATCCCATACTAAATTAATATTGTACTAAGACGTAACGCTGCTAACGCAGATTACAAATTGAAATACGCCTGGAATCCAAAGTGACAGACAAAAATAGGCCTCAAAGTTTTCGACTGCACTGGGTGCGACGTCTTTCACGTTCGTTTAGACTAAGGTGGCGCCTGTGCTACACTTGAGATTGTTTCAAACCATCTGTAATCGTAACTTACGTTGGGAAATGTATTTTCGCAGTGACAGTGTGCAAGATTGTTGACGTTAATCGTAGATATATTATGTATGTAATTGGTTACGCAATAAGGTAAGGAGTCGATTGAGTTTTGAGTACCTATAAAAAGGATATAAGAATGATAGGTACATTTAGGGATCAGTATCAGACAAAAACGCTCATCTATTTAATAGGATATATTCTGTGTGTACAAATTAATTACACGTATCTTGATATTTTTTCTTTTCTTTCGTTACTATATAGTACAATGACTAAAATGTGGCCTAATATCATAGATTGATATGTAGCGTTTGTTTTTTTTTTGCTATATTTATCTTTTCAAACATCACTCCAAATCCTCAAAATTTTTTTCGCTCAAATTCTACTTCATATGATAAAAACAAAACATGGCTCCGTTACTAACACTATCTAACACAAAGAAAATCTTCGCTTGCATTCTTTAATCTTTTCCCAAAACTTGAGTACCAAACTATTTTAAATGTATAAGGCGTTTTAAAAAACATTAATCTTGGCCATTTGGCAAACCACCTTCGTATCAGAGCCTCAAGTATACATAAGTTTTTTCAAAACAAAACACAAACGACCGCGTTTTCGTTTGGTCTCAATTTGTATGACAACATAAGCGCGTTCGCTTGTGGTTTATTTCGAAAAAACTTATACTATAGATATACCCCCTTATTCATAAACGTCTGTCAAACCTATATTAGTTAACTAGCCGCTAAAGTTCGTTTGTCCTTATCTGTCACTTTGACATTGACGTTTGTGAGAATGGGACTAAGAACTTTTCAGTTAGCAGAGGTTTGTTAAGTTTTATGAATACGGGGGTTAGATTCTATTTTGCTTAGGGTGGGTTGCACCAAATTATCTGCATCGTAAGAGGTGTTCGTTAAAACCTGATTGTATGGCAAGTTTGACAAGTTTCTATATACACTGTATAAACTTACGAAAACTACGAAACAAGGCACAGAATATATACAAAACACAGGGAAAATCAATAAGAATTACTATATTTACATTTAAAAATAACATTGAAACGCAAAAGTAAACGTATATTTTCCGCGATGACCGCGCCGCCGCCCGGCCAACCAGCACGCGTGCACCAAAGAGGTTGGTGAGCGGGTCGCCTACACGGTCTGTAACCATGTGAGTTTGTGCACCCTGCTCTTAGTCGTGATTTAATACAACATATTTTTTTTCTGTATATAAAATGATACCAATATCGTTAAACAAGTTATACGGATTGGGATTCCTGACATGCGCTCATTCCGGTAGGTATTTGATTTATTATTCATCAAAGTTCATTGATGTATATTAAATTGCTTCACGGTGGCGTCGTGTGAGAGCACAGGCCGAGTAAAAGAAATATGTATGTGATCTATCAGAATTATAAGACCCTTTTCCTGTCACTCGTATGATCGATGTGCGGAAATTAAGACGATCTTTTTCTAATAACACGGAATCGGCACTTCATCACGATATGGGCATATGACATGGTTATGCCAAAGTTTTACATGGCCAAGGTTGTTTTTTTTACTTACATCGTGTTCCTTGACAGAGCTCCTACTTATTACGTGTTACTTTTTATCATCAACTTTCACTTACAAGCTTAAGTCTTTAGCCAATGTGAGTGACCAAACTATATTAAGAACAGATATTTTACATAGCTAAATGATATTTCAACATCAAAAGACAAAAAGGTCCACGTCTTATTAATAAGCATTGAAATAATGTAAAACGAAGCGAACAGTATTATTCATTTGTAATAATCGCCGTAAGGTAAACGTCCCAATGCTCGACACCTCAGTGCCCAATATATGACACCTATTAATCACCTCTGTCATCGTGACATAAGATTTAAAGTGCCATGGCATTGTATCTGTGTCGAGAATAGGGACGTTTATCTTACTTTGAGGACAGAGTTCCTACGGGAACGTATATTTTACGTATAATAATGAATAAAAGTTCCACATTATTTAAAAAATAAAATGGAGAAGCTCCGAGCACGCACCTGCTGGCCGGATCTACAGCAGAACGAATTTCGGACCGAAATGTTCTGTTTAAAATCCTTTTCATTCTCGAGTCCTGTTCAGTCAAGCGACGTAAGGCTGGGTTTTATGAACATCCGTTTGACCAAATATCATATCAAATTGACACGGCACATATTTTTACATAATTTAACCCCACAAGGTCTACCGGATCTTTATGTACTCCATTTTTTTTAAGATTACAATTTTAACTTTAATTTTCGCACAAATGTCTTCGATTTCTTGGGATACCTGAGAAAAATATTGTACTAATTTCACATCTTTCAGTAGTTTATCAGTCATCACGTGTCAAAGACAGCAGGCCGCCTGTTTTCTCGTTTCAAAATGGGTTTCTTTAAAATGGCACGGCAGATAACGCACGATTTTTCTAATTAAAAATAAACGGGAGTATAGAACCGAGCCACAAAGTACTTTCGTATAAATAGGTAAAAACTTAAGTAAGGCTCCTCTGGTAGGTAGTTGTGGTGTATTCGAATATACTTTTAAATTCAAATTTAAATTTTCTAACACAAACAAAACAAAAGCCTATTTACGCTTTATCGTAACATAGGTAAGTTTTTCAAAACAATTTACAAATACCAAGTTCATTCTAAGCCTTTCATGAACAAAACTACATTCCTTATCAACGATATTGGCCAAATATCATAAAATGAATGGGCATTTGTTTACCAAGCTCTCATCTTTTGACCGTGCCGGCGAGAATGCACTCGCTATTTGCCAAAGGCTTCACGGCTCATGTCGAGAGATTGGCAATGAAACGGAATGTGAGCGGCAGCCATTTGTACAGAATCAAATCATTCCATTGATTATTTGCTTAATCATGCCCTGGTGATAGGGGTGCGTAATGAAACTTCCACTTTTATGAATGCCTATTTATGAAGATGGCTAATGGATACGGAACGGGCTTATTACAGACAGTTAAAAAGAGAATAACGAATTTTAATCAACTGAGGCAAAAATATCCAACGATTGGACTTAAGGTCCGGAGAGAATCGGAACTACAAAACTTTTTACGTAAATTAAAAAAGGTTGCAACTGAAGTAAATCGGGCTGGCTCAGTCCTATGAGAATAGAGTGAGGTGAGTTTGCAGTAATTCGCTGCAGGTTAGTAATATCTCTGCTGGATTAATTAGCCTGCAGCTTTTATCTTTATAATGCTACGATTCGCAAAATTTCAACCAAGCGCGTGTTTTCAGTTTATCAGTGTTGTCAGTTCCTGTACTGGATATAGTCGGTTTTCGCTCACCTATATTCTGCAAAAGCCGCATGTAAATGAATGTTGTATTCGAGTTTGTAATTGTTACAATGAAATGAAATGAAATGAAATGAAATAATTTTATTCCAGACAATGTTTCGATTGTTAATTTTATGAATATATAAATCGCTTCTGTAAAAACTAGTGCCTACGCCAACTCTTGGGGTTAGGTAGCGGACCTCGGGCATCCTTTAGGATGCAACTGTACCGGGATAACGATGAAGATGATAAATTACATTTACCGCAAGGATTTTTTTGTAAAACCATTCAGACTTTTGAAAACAGTATCATATTGGCAATGAAATCAATATGGATAAATACATTTTTGGCAAAAAACTCATTCCGAGAAACAAATTTTCGAGGTTGCGATAGGTACTTATTCATCTACTCGTATGTGTGATATTATTATTTACAATCGTTTACACTTTTAAGATACTTGGGTGCTTAATGCAATATTTTGTGAATAACTTCTATATTGCGCGAAGTAAATATAAATAGTGTTATGAGGTAGTTAAGAGTTGAAGCTGTATACTCACGGAATTTAAGTGTCATACTAATTTTGTTATTTTAATAGTCAAAACTAAATGGCTCAACAATTAGTCACAGTGAGCGTATAGTCACATAGGAAAATGGGATCCACACCAATAAGTGAAGCTGTTAAGACCTTGGTTAGGGCCATTAATTACCGTGGTCCGCGAAGAGGCAGCGCAGCAACCTCCGGTCGTACATAAATCGCAGATAGCACCGCTGCGTCTGCGGCGCTAAGCTAACTACCTCCATTTGTTTACAGCACCTCTGATTACACAGCCAGATACTCCCATAAAACAAAAGCACCATATAAATGGTCAACCAACTTGTAGTACGCTCGTGTGGAGTCCCAACTCCCGAAATCTCGGCCGTAATATTTTTGTAGGTTTAGAAACAGGTTATCGACTTAACGATTAAGGTAAAATAAATCAGAAAATCATTTATTTGCAATACGGAGAGTATTGGTTCAAATTAAAAAAAAAATGCTGGTTTTATACTTCACGAGGTATTTAAAATTCCCTAACGTAATGTTGTCTTTTATAAAAAATAAAAACAAAAGTAACATTGCATAAATAAAGTCTAAGGGTGGGTTGCACCAAACCGTATGTTCGTTAAAAATTGATGTGATGAATGATGATGGTATGAACAAAAAAACGGCGAAATGCGTGTCGGGCCACGCGCAATGTAAAGTTCCCATATTGTACGAAACTTTGCTTTTCAAAGTACTTAATGACTAATAGCAGAACTTATGAACTAGCATTGTCTACTTAGTTTTGCAAGTTTTCCTTTTAAATTCATTATAACCACCCCACTCCTACCAAAATTATTACTTCAAAGCTTAATATCACGCAAACGAATTTCTGAATCAAAAATGATTTTATAAATCCCACAATGTTTTTGAACGAGCTATCTAACGATACTCCAAACGTTGCGCTTTGTGAAAAGAAAATTGCAGCCCTACTTTACGCGTGTTTTACCCAATTTTTCTTCCAAAATTTTATTCTAGCTTTTTGTTGAGTAATTGATATGTATACTCATGCCAAATTACAGTACCAATGGTTAATAATGAGCTAAGCCGCGGACGGACGGATGGACGAATGGATGGACGTGGCGAAATTATAAGGGTTAATACCTTGTTTAGTAGGTAACCCTAAAATGACATGACATGACAGCTGCGGAGCCTTTTTAACACTGCGATCTTTAATCGTACCTAAATTGGGGCAACTCGCCTTAAAAAAAAAATTAAAACATCAGCCGTATATTTGTCAGTGAAGTTGACCTTTCAGAGGGGCTACTCCGAAGTTACAAAACCGAACTTCGTATCGTGGCGTCCCTTTCACTCATATAGTGTATAACACGAGTGTTCTTCTCTTCGGTACACCGCACCTCAGATTCGCAAAGTGCAAATAGAGGGCGGCGGTGGGTTGACTCAGCTCTTGATTCGCCGTGTTGCAAATGCAGCTTTCCTTGTTGTCACAGCCCGTTGTACCCCGAATACGTATACTCATATTTCAACATACTGAAGGAATTAGTCATATCTCTCGTTCAAAATGTAGGTATATTCGCCTTTTTACAACGGCAACATTGTGCAGACAAATTAGAAAAATACTGCCCGCCACAGTCTGGTGCTGAAAAGAATGGCAGGCATTATTTAAAAACTGAAAGATTGTTCCATGTTTACATAGCTACCTTTCACTTTGGATGTTAACAATAGTCATGGAATAAAATGTAAGAATCTATCATTTATTTTAAGGTATTTAATGAATAAAACGAGTAAGTAGTTTTTTTTTTATTAAAGTAAAAACAGACAAACATTACAATTGGCTAAACAGCACCGTTAAACCACAGCGTGGTTTGTCTCGATGAAGCATTCCACGACTGCTAAAAACGAGTACATGAGAGTGTAAATAACTACTTAACTAGGTACTGATAACATAAAAAATAAAATTACGACTAATAAGTTGCAGTGCCTTATTTACCGCCGGCCGGCTGCGCTAGCGAACCGGTCTGCGCTCGCCAACGCCATGTACAGGTTGATCCAATTATGTCAATTGATTTAACATTTCTTAATGTAGGAAGGTTCCAAAATACATATCATTTTTAGGGTTCCGTACCCAAAGGGTAAAATGGGACCCTATTACAAAGACTTCGCTGTCCGTCAGTTAGACAGTTAAAATTTTCACAGATGATGTATTTCTGTTGCCGATATAACAATACTTTTTAAAAACAGAATAAAATAAATATTTAAAGGGGCTCCCATACAACAAACGTGATTTATGTTGCCGTTTTTATAAATAACAGTAAGGAACCGTTCGTGCGCGAGTCCGACTCGCACTTGGCCGGTTTATATATATAAAAATATTTATGCATGGCATGAATATTTGTTTCTGAGTCTTGGATGTTTTCTATGTATTTATATCTATTAAATATATCGTCGTCTAGTACCCATAACACAAGCCTTCTTGAGCTTACTGTGGGGCTAGTTCGATTTGTGTAAGATTGTCTTCTAATATTTATTTATTTATTTATTTTTATTATATTTAATGTTTGATACTATTATAAAAGTTACGTCCTAAAATCACTTGAAACTACAGAAGACACATCTGATCGTTATCCTAGCGTTATCCTAATACAGCAGCTGCATCCTAAAGCATGCGCGGTCCGCTACCGCATCCCAATATTTAACGTAGGCACTAGTTTTTACGGAAGCGACTGCCATCTGACCTTCCAACCCAAGGGGAAATCTATAACTTATTGAGATTAGACTTGTCAAGTGAGTAGGCCACTTGAGTGTTAGAAGTTCTCAAGCCGCCCGAAGGCCTTAACTTGGCTTAACGACTGCTCTCATAGGCAACAAGATCAACTGTTTATCGAGCCTTCCAAAGCAAAGCGCTCAGTTAGTAGCCAGAAGACACAATAATAAATTAAATAAACTCTTAATTGTATTCACATTATTAACTACTAAGCATAAAATATGACATAAAAAAATTATTACATACTATTTTAAACGTCACAATTCTAAAGAAGTTATATTAATCTGTAGTTAGGAAATGAGTGAAAATGTGCACCTGTTTTTTGGCCTGTGCATCGATTTTTGACGAGTTTTGAGTTGATACTGCTCCGTCAAAACTATAGATAGGTTAATGGCACAAACGGTTATCGGGTATTCAATCCTTTGTGTAGACAAATTTAGAATAAAACTGACTACTTATTTTTTATGATTTATTGTAACATGATCCAAAAAAGGGCTATTTTCGATGCTATATGGTATGTTGTATATGAAATGTACAAGTAATTGTTCCTTATTGACGTCTCTAACAACGCAAGAGATATTCTTATTTATACCCCATCACAAAAATTACGTCCAAAAACGATTTTTTTGGTCTAAAATTGCCAAAGTTTGATGCCATATATCTCGAGGACAGTGAGTTTTGAAGTAAATACGGTATACTATTTTGGATAAAACTTGTTGTTCTTAATACGATAAATCATAAAAAACACTAGAAAACGGACAGTTATAGATCGAAGGTCATTGGGAGCTAGGAGCCACTTAATACCATCTACGGAAACGGAATCGCTAACCTATTTAAGGTAAACAAATGACGTTAATATTACGTTTATAAAATCTGTCGTAACGAAACAAAATTCAATTTGGACGACGACATTCAGACGGGCTTTATCTATGCACGGAAGGTCTCTTTATTTGATGGGTTCTCTGGGCACTGTTTGTCCTCCTGAAATACGGCAAGTAATGGCAATAGAGTGGATGAGACTCGTAATAATCTTGTTTAAATTGTTTGTTTTTGTAAATGTTTTTTCCCTTTGTAAATTGGTAAATAAACAAGACATAAATAAATATGTTTTTTAAACTGCGCCTAGTAATTAAAAACATTAATTTAAACTGACTTACGATAAGCAGTCAACAATCATTTAAATCCTTATATTATTAAAATTAGTTAAAATTAACTCCAGGTAGGCTAGCACAACTTGCTGCCAAGTCGTATCTCGCGCGACTCGGCGATTCCTGTCTCGCTCAAACTGTGCGGAATAGAAAGAGGAGCGTAGATTTTTCTCTACTCGCGTCGCGTCGCAGCGGCAGTTGTGCTAGCCCCACAGAGATACACTTACTATGTAGGTAAGAGGGCTGGTACTTATGTAACCGGAATTCGGGTTCCAACATTTTTAACGCTGTGTATCTGACCTCCATGGTAATAATTGAACTTTTTTTAATACTGGCCGCTATATATTTTTTTCTTATGTACGCTAGTCTTTTGTTTTTGCGGGTTTAAAATTTCATGCTGCAAGAATGGAACTCACTTGTGAAAATATTTGTGCTATGATTTATTACGATTTTAGGCGAGCTTAAGGAAGGTCGCCCGAAATCGGTCGTTGTTACAAAATATTGAAGCTGTGCGAATGGTGCAAGAAAATGTTGAAAAAATATAACCGAGGTGACTCAAAATCTGTTTATAATATCTACACAGGTGGAGAATCCTGGATTTATGCTTATGATCCCGAAACTAAACAACAATCAACAGTGTGGGTGTTTCAAAATGAGCCGAACCCTACGAAAGTAGCTCGTGCAAAAAGTACCTTGAAGCAAACGGTGGCCTGCTTTTTTGGTATGCCATGTGGCTACAGTGCCACTAGAGAATCGTAAAACGAATAATTCGGAGTGGTACACGACCATTTGTTTGCCGCAAGTCTTTGAAGAAATACGCAAAAACAACCAGCGACGCAGAATCATTCTTCCCCATGACAATACCAGCTGTCATACGTCACACGAAACAACTCGATTTTTGGAAGGGCAAAATATAGAATTGACGGGTCATCCACCGTACAGCCCTGACTTGGCGCCCAATGATTTTTATTTATTTCCAAATTTAAAGAATAAATAAATTACGTGGTCAACGATTTTCGACCCGTGAAGATGCCGTCGACGCGTTCAAACAACATGTTTTGGAGATACCTCAGTCAGAATGGAAAAAGTGTTTTAAAAATTGGTTTCAAGGTACGCAAAAGTGCATCGATCATCACGGAGAATATTTTTAAAAACAATAAAACCATACGTAGTCATATAAGTTTGTTTATTTTTTCTAATCCGGATACATAAGTAGCAGCCCTCGTATAGCACTGTTTTTGTTCATTCACTACTCGCTACAATGTACAAAAAACTGATAATCTCAAAATGAAATAAAAACTAGATATAGAGTACGCATCCATACAACACTCGCGCTTGAATATTCATCACATTTAGATAGGGCGATAGACCCACATCAGAAAAACATCAAAAATGCATCAAGCGGAAATATCCGTCTATATTGTAGAGCAATATCAACTCACGCACCTAGCCGTGCCGCATTCTTTTGCTATAATTTCTGTATGTGAGATCTAGGCACGTGGCTTAATATAATATTAACCAAGGAATATTATCGTCTATACACAAGCAAACATGTACTTTCTTTAATTTTGTTTACGAATAAAAAAAAAATCTTTGTTTTGTTTTCAGCTAAACATTAAAACACTTTTTCCATACAAATTAAATCAACATCGGCAACCCATCAATAACTCACATTACTGACATTCCATTGTCTCTTAGAAGTCTCAAATGAATGTTATGTTTCCTATTACATTTTTGCGCGAGCAAAAATAAATGCAATATTATTTAGGGTTAATAAGATTTTTTTGATAAAACTGCCCACAACTCATAAAAAGGATCGTCAAAACATAACTTTGTCTTAAAGATACATATTTAAGAACATTTACAATTTACAAGTATCTTGTGTATATGCAAGTTCTTAATAATTTGTATTCCAATCGGTGCCTCTTTTACTCCTTTAAAATAAGAAACAGACTTCCACTTGTATTACAAGCTGCTGTGAAATGAGCTGATCTGGAATTAATTATTATATTAGAAGTTATACAGTCATAGTCGTAGTCATTTATTTTATAAAGCCAATTTACACGACAAAAATCTAAATAAAAGTACAATTAATATTTCCATTGTAGGTAAAATAATTAGTCACATATCAATGTCATAGTGATAGTAAACAGTAGAAACAGAGACAAGAGAATCGGTATTACACAAAGTCGTAAAAATCTTAAATAATTAGATTATACTAATTCTTTGTACATAATGTACTCATCGTACTTGCAGAACGGGCACTCTATAAGCCAGCTTTTTAAATGACGCTTAAAACTATGCAAACTTGGGGCTTCGGTTACATCCTTTGGTAATTTGTTATAGACCTTGGGGCCCATAACATGTGTGAGCTTGGACGACTTGCTAAGGTTGCGGCTTATACCCACAAGTTTGTTGGCATTTCGCGTATTGTACTCATGTACCATGGCATTTGCTTTGAAGGACGCAAGGTGTTTACGTACGTACACAGCCACTTGCATTATTGTCATTGCTGGCAGAGTGAGAATGCCTAGCTTTATAAAAAGTTCCTTCGCCGGAGTGTCCAGCGGCACTCGTGCGATAGTTCAAATGGCACGTTTCTGGAGACGAAAGACTCTCTCCCAGTAGGCACAGCGTCCCCAGAGCTCCACCCTGTACTGTATTAGTAAGGAGACTGTAGCGAAATAGCATGTACGGGCGACCTCCGGGGTCACAGTTTTTACAACCCGGCTTAGGGCAAAGCAGGCACTAGCTATCATGCCGCAAAGTTTGCCGACGTGTCGATCCCATTTTAATCCCGCGTCTATCTCAAAGCCCAAGAAGGTGGTGCTAGTGGTTTGATTCAGTAGTGCCCTACCGATTTGAACAACTAGGGGCGCTATATGACGACCTGATAAATTAAAATGAATGTAATGCGTCTTTTTGAGATTGAGAGCTAAGCCATTGATTTTGAACCAGTGGGCAAGCTGCGCCGCCGTCTCGTTCAACGCCTTCTCGACGCCATCCACAGTCGGAGCGGTAACAATCGCCGTGACGTCGCCGTCGTCAGCATACCTGAGAACCTCACCGGCATTTATAGCGTCTGGTAAGTCGTTTAGAAGTAGTGAAAAGAGCAAGTTTGAGACTGATCAGCCTTGCGCGACGCCCATATGTGCTCCCAATGCATTCACCAACCCACAACCTGTGTCCTATTTTGGAGTAGGCTCGTGAATAGGGACAACGATGTGTCGTGGATACCGTAGTGGCACAACTTACCCTCGAGCACAGCATGGTCAGCTACATCAAATGCTTTTGAGAGGTCGCAGCACAAGATGACAAGACTTCTGACACTCTCTGGCAGCTAAGGTGCGCTGAACCATTTCACGGGACAGAGATATAGTAAATCGGCCAGCGCGGTACGCATATTGTCTGTCTGATAAACTAACCGCGCGCTATAGGCGCTTACGTTGGCGAATTAAGGTTTCAGTATATATGATCATCATCAGCCTGTAATCGCCCACTGCTGAGTGAGCATAGGCTTTTTGTACGCCACTCATCCCGGTCTCTTACTAGTCTCATCAAGGAACCCGCGGTTTTTTTAATGTCGTCGACCCATCGTACCGGTGGACGTCCGACGCTCCTTTTACCTGTAAGTGGCCACCAATCTGTTCGCATTTTTGTCCACCTGACATCACTTTGTCTGGTAGTATGTCCTGCCCCACTTGAGTTTTGTATGTCAACTTGAGTTTAGAAATGACTTCTTCGACCTCACGCACTTTAGTGCTTTACCTACATATTTTCTTTTCACTTTACTGTGCATGATGTGAATTGTGAATACAAGATTGTGATTTCTAGCCTAGTTGTGCTATTCACAACTTGTTTCACCGTAGCTTAGGCAGGCCGTCGTAAAAGGCGACTAAAGCGGGTCACCGGGGTTGCGAGTACTCCATGTGGCGGGGGCCACAGCACTTGCCTATCAGCCCCAGGGAGGGTGGCTCGCTCAAAATGAACGAAAGGTAGTTAAGCACGACGGGGGTTCCAGTGCGTTCAGTATGAGTTCCTGGAGTCCCGCGCATAGGGCGTAGATAGCGGTCACGGTGGCGTTTTTAAATACCACATAACCCAGTCATCCCCCGATGTCTGGCTACCTGGTTCGCAGGGTTTTTCCAAGTAAAAATCTACTCACGCCTATGTTGTGTCCCGGTAAGAAAAATAGAAGCGAGGACTTCAGATCTACCTGGTAGCAGCAGATGTGGAGACGCCAGTAAACAAAAGGGCAACGCTACTGCACACCGGTGGATTTGCCCTACAAGTACACCATACATTTTTACTTGATTTAAAGCAACAACTACGCGTCGTTCGTCCCGTCAGAAGCCCTGAAGATATTGGTCTACCGCAAGCAAATTATATGCTTTGTGAATACCAGTCCTGTTAATGAGAGTTGATCGCAGACCCGTGACATTCTTGAGGCATTCTTTCCATACGTCTGCCCTGCTTAAACCGCCACTTGCCTCAAATATTTAAAATACAATGAAAAACATAGTTATGGCATTCAAGTTTAAATAATTCAATGTCATTGTATAAGTGTACTGTAATGGCTTAGTTTTAAAAAAACCTACCACCACCTACGAGGCTAACTCCCACTCGATGGGTTATAAGTAACTATCGACAAAATGTAATTTTCATGTCTGTGTGTGTATGTGGGGCTTCTTTAATTATTAATTTAATTTTTATTTCTTGTTGTCATTGCGGCAACAGTAATAATAACTCATATTTCGTAACAATTTAAATAGTCTACCTTTTACGATTCATTAGAACCCATACATGTGATCATAACAAAAGAATGCTATTGTTTATTTTTTTCGCCGGGAGACGACGGCTTAACATAGGAAGTTTCGTTGGTATCCTTAGGTGCGGGATTTTTTTCGTGTAGGTATATAATACAATGAAATGTATTATTGTTCATCTATAATCCACTTACATAAAATTGGAACATCTTCAAAGTCTTCAAACTTAACATATTTCTTTCATAACGGTGTGGTCTGTATTATCTTTCTTGAATAAACATCCTAGGTGGATTTTGTGGTATAACTGACTACACGGATTGGTGTGATATTGAAATGACATTTGTCGCTGCGCTCCCTCCATGCGCGTCAAACTTAATGCTGGTTCTAAACGGTGCACACTTACGTTATATAGTGCAAAACATAGCGTAAATCGCTTGTCTGGATTGTCGGTGTGTCAGCAGTACGACATCAGGAAGCTGTCAGCTCTCAATATTATGCCATTGTGTCAGGCGAGTCGTGCCACGCATTACCTCTTCTTTACTGCACGCCTACATGAGTGCTACCTGACTGACACGGAATGCGCAGATGGGGGGCTGTATTAAAAGTGAGGCATCTGTATTTGTACTTAGTTGTCATTACAACGAATACACAAATCAATAAAGGGCCGGCAACTCGCTTGCAATTCTTCTGGAGGTTCAATAGCGCATAGGCTGCGGTTAACTTTCGTTTCATACACAGGTCATATACTTCTTGACCCGTGGTAGTAGAAAAAAATGGCATACAAATATCATTTCAGTACGTGTCAGTCAAATAGACTTGCTGTTTTCAATATTGTTTTGCGGGCGGGACAATATCGCATCGGGCCGGCTGCGGTGCCCTGCCGCCGTACTCCGATGATTATTGCTCGCAACACAAATTCACATGCTAACGTCGCCATACAAGAAAAGAACAAACATACCCATGCCAGTCCCGGAGATTTCTTTCTTTTGTTTTGGTGTGCACTGGAAAATTAGAAGCGGATTCAAGATCGTATTGCGTTTTTACGAGTGTACCACCCTGTTGTATTGAACTTATTAAATAAATATCATTGGCGTAACAGAGTATGTTATACTAAACTACAACTTAACACTTATTTTTATTTTTATTTTATTTACTTATCAATCTTATTCGAATGGATTGAAATATCATACATTCAATCTTTAACACAATAAAGTATCAGTGACAAAATTAAGCTAAAAATATTTTTAGTAGCTCAGTTGGTATTCTGTTCGTTCCAGTATTAATAGCTGCAAATACATGATATAATTAGAGCATCTTACAGATATATAAACTAACGCAAATCTTGTAACAAATAACTTTAGGGCATTTTAAAATTAACCTTATCAATGTAGGACGCTATAAGCAGGCAAGTTATTCGTAAATTTTGAATATCGTGCCTTGGAGGGTTGATGGACTAATATCAACAAGTATATCAAAACCGCAAATCAGGAAAATGTTCCTCCGAACCCTCACTATATACTTAGCTATGTAGCTACCCGACTTCCATGTTTGGGGCCCATACATTATTTATTATACATTAGTTGTACGTTGTTTGCGTTGGCTGTTGAGCAAACTAACCGTCCTACCGCAGCTAATACGGACAAATTAATCACCATTCACCGTTACCTATCATTCATGTGCTTTAACTTCATCCCATTCCATACATAGGATTAATCGGTAATACTCGTGCCATACGTCATATGCGGAACAATGAATAGCGCTATGACAGCCATTGTATTTGCCCGTTTAAAGGAAATTCAATTTTAATGTCAACAAATTATAATCTATTTTATCAAACTGTCGCTTGCATTAAATAACTAACGTTTAAAATAACATCATTCCATTGTACGCAGCGGTGGAACGCGAAGTGTGGCACGTGGAGAAAGAAGGATTTCTCAGACGGAAACAAAAATTTCACTTGGGGTAGACGGGAAATAACACATTTTATGGAAATCTTTTTGAGTATGTAGTTTTAACTTGTTTATCGTTTGATACAAAGAAAGTTAAAACTGAAAAAAGTTTTTGAACAGTTTCCTTCAAATTCCTAAAAATGTAATATCAATAAAAATAATTCTAAAATGACATAGACCTCAGCGGGAATGAGAATGTTACTAATAATCTGTCAAATATCGAAAAATTAATGCAGCATTCGTACCGCCACACTTCGATGCATCCCGCTCCAATAATTTAAAAGAAGGGACTCAGTAAGGAATCTGTGCTGACTAGACTGACAGTTGACACTGACAGCTTACTGATATCGCACCGACAAATGCAGTAGGCATATCATGCATATGTTACATCAACATTAAGATATGGGGTTATGTTTTGGGGGTACTCATCAGAAACAGAAAGTGTTTCGAGGACAAAAAAAGTAAAAGGGCCGTATGTGGTAAACCACTATTCCAGAAGTTAAAAATATTGACATTGCCGTGCTTATACATTTATGAAGTGGCTGTATATGTTAAACTTAATCTTAACCAATTCCCTAGTTATAATAGCGTACGTCAGCACGGGAAAATAAACAACAGATATCTAAAACTGCTCTTTTGTCAAAAAGGTATTTGACATGGTGCCTTGGTGGAGTTTACAATAAGCTACCTAAAGCCATCTTAGATATAGAAAATGTAACGAATTTCAAAAAAGTCCTAAGCAAATTTTTGGTGCAAAAAGCATAATACTCCATACAAGAATATTTAAAAAATTATATGTCAATGTCGACATATAATTGTTTTGTATTGTAATACTAATAATAAACTGTGTAATTTGACATAACCACGATGCATGATTATTTAATTATTTAGTAAATTTGTTTAATACGTTTTTGTGTCATACTTTTATGACTATTCATATGCCTTATGGCAAAGACATAGTGAGATTTGTAAATATTCATAACACCTCTGTATGTACCTATGTTTTTACGAATAAATGACTTGACTGGTTGATTGATTGAACAGTTTAACCCTGGATTTATATATAATCATGACTAATCTCATTGTTGTCTAACATACTCATAAACTTAACCACATATATAAAATCACTTGAAAACTTTTTCACCTTGAGATATGACTTTAGCTATAAAACAATAGATTCGTCAAGTCATTAACCGTCGCATAATTGATAATACCAACAATGTGCCAACGCAATCATAGTAAGATCGTAAATATGGTAACAGATAGGGAGGCGAGCGCCATAAATCAGGTGTATCGTGCGTTTTAAGGCAATAACGGGGCCAATACAAACTAGAGCGCCGTATAAAGTGATTAAAGTAACATTTCCCGGACTGTCGGCGGAGTTCTGGGGAATTATAATGTTGTTACTGCTACGCAACGAGTCCGCCAAATTATTTGTACGAGCTGATGATGTAACTTCTGTGTACTTGTCAGCTGGCTACAAATTAGTTGGCAAGACTACGAATTTCTCTCGAAACGGTTTCACAATGCATTTCATGTAAGCGTCACACGTTTTGCATTCCTATAAACATTGAACGTGCAAAACGCTATTCACATTTCTTTACGATAAGTTCAAGAAGTTCTTCAAAATTCATTATAATCATGATTTAATATTAAATAATTAAAAAAAACCGACCGTTACTCGTCAACAGAGAGGCATCCAACGACGCCTCACATGTCAAATTTGATAAAACCGTTTGGGCTGCGGCAGTAGAGCGTGCATTTGAAATAGACATACATTAAACTCGAAAAACATAACACTCCTTCTGCTGCCACATTCGAGTAAATGGATCATTTTTCGAAACCTAATTTAAAATACTTATTTATATCATAGTGGAATTGGAACGGCGGTGACCTCGCCGAAGACAGATAAGACACGATCACTCACTGCAAGCGAAATCACAATAATTCGAATTTTTTTTCTGAAACAAAATTCAAACTGAGGCGTAGAACAAAGTAGCATTAAATTTACGGCGAAGTAAGCGCACAGTAAAACTCGTAAAAGTGCCTCATATGTCAATACCTTTTGAAATACGGTAATGGAAATGCGAAATAAAACAGAAAGCAAAGTATGATTAGTGAGTGCCATATGTCCCATAGTCGAGCTTTACTGCCTCCCATCCACCCGACGGCAATACGAAGCCATTTTAATACGAAATACATTTAAGAATTTACTATTGCGCCATAAATAGTTCGTTGAATAGTTCGTAGTTTCCATGAAAAGAAAAAAGTTTAAATTGTTATTAACTCTACTATATCTAGTCCCTACAAAATATGCCCGTTTGATACTTCTCAACAATTTGAACTGAAACACAAGTCCGACGAAGCCTGATGATGAAATCAATGGTGTGTAGCAGGTAGGTACTTAAATCTTACATGGGACGTTTTTTAAATTACACATGGCACAAGTTAGTTCAACTCATCATAAAATAAAACAGAGTGATGATTTTTCCCAGCCACAAGTCAGCCAGGTTCGATGCTCGGCTGAGATTAAAAGTCCAGTGCAGTTGTTTGCGGCGGGCCGTTGCGGTGAGACCTGAATGCACGTGCACTCGCTACAATGACGCCAGCTCCTGTTCGTTATGATTAATGTTAGCAACACAACTGCATATAAATAAAGCGGCGTTTTTACTGTAATTTCCTACCGTAATACCACTTGTTTTGTATCGAATATCCGGAATTAACTTTTTTATAATGTACTAGTAGATCAAAACCTACAAAGGACTTGAATAAAACGCACGTTCGTTTCATTTTAAATGGAATATTAGAGTACTATAAATGATATCGGTAGGGTACAAAATTGTTTAAGCGTTTACCTGCTCAACTGCGTTTATCGTAAATCATATAAATCTTATAATAATGCATAAATATTTGATGCATTTGTGTCTAAGTCACCATTATTTACGATGAAGCCATTAACGTCGACCTGCTCTATAAATTATACTCAAATCGATGGTTCTTGAATCTTCCGTCATCGGAGCAATAAATTAACGGGTGCTGATTGTTAAGCACGCAAACGTTATTGTGAAATAATTTATAGAAAATCAGTGAAGTGTTTTATAGGAGGTGTTCTCAAGGCGCTGGGAGATTTATCGCGCTTGCTCGACCGCTAACGACGGCCGGCGCCCCACCGCTGACTGATGCTCCACATTTGTTTCAACTGATTTACTCCCCACATTCGCACAAATTTATCGATTTCAAGTACATATTTATAAGTAGAAATCGACACAGACGTACATTGTTCAGCCAATCATATTTGTATAAAATACGCAAGACAAAGTTTTCATTAGGAGCGGGCATAAGTTTTCGGCGACTGTGCGGGTGGGAACGTTTGGCTCGGCGCTGATAACACAACAAACAACTTGTTACAAACGTGTTTAGTTTTAGTTATTGCCCCGAGTTCGACGCTTTAACTCATTGGTCTGATAATGAAGAGGGTAGAGACGGGCGCAGTAATTAAGCTCGGTTTTGTACTATCCACAAGGTTGGAAACTGGCACATAGTTCGCTCGTAGATATTTTCAGCGGTGGAACGAATTTGATGTAGCACGTTGGAACTGTCAGTGAGCTGAGCCAGGAGCACAAAGCTCCGTCAAAGTGATTAAATTACGTGTCGACGCACTAAATCCCTGCCGATGCGATTTTTTTGCGAGATGTCAAAAAATCTGGTTATCGGACTTGCATTCGATTCATGTGGTTCAATTTGTGTAGAGTATTGATGCCGTTTTAAACTGTGTATATATAGAATACGTAATGTTCTGGGATTAAATTTCGCCACAGTTCAATAGTTTTCCAGCTAGTTAGTGGATTTTTGTTGGCCTACTTGCAATGCAACATATCGAGTATTCAGTTAATCAATAGAACTGCAGAGTTTTACAAATAGACCCATGTTAAAATAAGTATAAAGACATTAATGAGTTAAATAATTGAACGGTAAAATTGATCTGTACCATAAATAAAGATAGGAGTTGTAAATCAAATATATGAGAAGAAAAAAAACTATATGCCCACGTTTCGCTTCGTAGGGACTGAATCTATAAAATGTCCTGTTATGCTAAGGACTACGTCGCAAAACGACTACAAATGCAGAAAGCCTATAATCTCAGAATAACATGGTAGTACGACAACCGAGCAGAAGGTCTTCATCTCAGAATGGCTTTGTATCAAAACGACTAGTTGACTATGATGTAAAACATCAGGTCACTATTCCATCCACTAGAATAAAACCGGGAAAAATGCTAGGAGGGTAGCATTTTTCCCGGCTTTATTCTAATGGAGACCCGTGCCCGCATCGGCACCTATCCGCGGAGATCGCAGTATCGTAGTGATATTATACAGAATTCTGTCTAGCCATCATAAATAGTTCAAGGTTCATTCCGCGGGCTGGTATCTAAGAGCGAGTATTTAGAATTTTCTCTTTTGCGCGCTACACGCCGCTAGGCAAAGGGCCAGGAAGGGGAAGCGGTTTATCTCGACTCCGGAACTCAGGAAGACGTACGCTGCTCCGCCGGATTCCTTTAGGCGTCACTTTATATTCTACGAGTTTCCAATTGCTGATATAAATGTTTTATGATTAGGGACGCGTTATCGTATAATTTATATGTTATAGAATTAAATAATTTAGTATACCTTATTAAAATGAACGTAAAATATACTACATTTTGTAAGCTTTTCGGTGGAAAAAAACATAGGAAACATGCATATACATTCGTGCGTGCAAAGAAATTAAAAGTGTATGTGAGGTCTCCTACCGGCACTGCCTATGTTCCCTCTTATCCATAAAGGTAGGCCTGAGACCAGAACTGGGGCATACATAAGTAAGTAAGCTAGGTTCATGACGATGGTTTTAGCCAGTCATCGTCGAATAAAAGCATAAGTTGTGTGTATATACCTACATGTGCCTAAATTTTTGGGAACTTTCTAACGAATGCTTCATGTTAAAATGACGAAATTGCAATTATAACACCAGTGCAGACAATACAAATAAAAAACCGGCCAAGTGCGAGTTGGACTTTGAACTCAATAAGATGGGCTAGTTAAACTACACTCACGAGCCAAAATAACGGGTACACTTTGTATTGAATTTCCATAGACAGTGAACCCGTTATTTTTGCTCATGAGTATATTTTGAGCAAGGCTCGTATCGCGTGAGGCCTATGGGTGGCCCTTAACACTGGTTAAGTGGATATTCAAACTAAACCCAATTATTATGACTTCATACCTCTATTAACAAATTCAATGTTTTCAGACTTGTTCCTTTCCTTGTGAGACTTTGCTACTTCCCAAATTTCATAATTATAGGTCAATAATGCCCTAAATATATATAAGTTGTGAATGATTGCGTTGGGAGGTTCACTGGTAAAATATGAGACACACCGTTTGTCCGTATCTATTTATTGTGTTCATTTAGATGTTTGATTCTTCATAGTTCCAAGTGATTGCACACCTAAATATTTGATATTAGGTTACTTCCATTTAACACCTCCACCCGTAGAAAAAGGGTCTTGACAGTAGGACAGACAAAACTGGCAACGAATTGATCCTACAGAGTGATCTTTAGTGTATAAGTGTTCCTTTTATCCTTTTGAGTTACAGAATCCTAAAAACTTTCAAATATAGACCAAATTAAAAATCAGCGTATAAATGACGCCGACTTTTTCGGAAGTCGATTTTTCGCAATAGATCTTTATTACGAAATGGAAATTCTAGCCCACCATTTTCTTATCTCAGCTCTCGCGACTGTCTCGGCGAGCCACAAAGCGTGCAACGTACACACGCCGGGGAGTGATTCGACGAAATACTTAAATGCAACTAACCCCCCCAAGCTGACGTTCTAAGGAACATACCAGCGAGCTATTTTCTTTTGCATTTATATAAATATATAACTTATATTATGACCTGTGTCTTATGTTATGTGTTTTATAAATGAAGAAAATAAATAAATAAATATTTTTGGACAATCTTACACACATCAACCTTGTCCCAAACTAAGCAAAGCTTGTACTATGGGTACCAAGTGACGATATACATACTTATATAGATAAATAGATACTTAAATACATAGAAAACATCCAAGACTCAGGAACAAATATTCGTGTTCATCACACAAATACATGCCCTGACCGGGATTCGAACCCGGGACCTCCAGCTTCGAAGACAGGGTCACTACCAACTAGGCTAAAGCGGGCGTCGGTCGATTATGATCTGTTTGTTACGTGTTTTAACTATATCAGACGAAATTTTGTATAGTTACAGCTCCCAAAATATATATGTTAATTTTATTTATTCCGAAAACCACTTCAAGATATTGAAAAGGAGGCGAAAATTCGCATTAACAGTGGTTAAAAAACTTGGCACATGACATTTTCAAATAGGTATCTGGGTGGACGTAGTACGTAAATCATACTGTCATCATTCTTTTTTTTTTTAACCTGACTGTGGCTTAATAGATCGGGCCCAATAAAGCGATAGGAGTGCGCGGTTGGAGAGTAGCCTGGGGAAAATCCAGGGGAAAACCTCCGGCACGACCACGCGTGTAGTTTGGAACACTGGAATACTCTAAGAGCTTGCGCTCCAGTGAGATTGGTTGAGCGGTTTCAACCGAATCTGAGGTGTAGGACTGTCATCATTCATTTTAGCTTCTACACATACTTAAAATAAGTAACGAATATGAGTACCAAAAATAACTGTTAGACATTATAAGTAAATTATAATGCATGTAGAATATAAACTTTAAAATTTAGCTTAATCCTTGAAACCCCAATAAGAAAAAGTATACCGGCACAAGGTGCACGTAAATGTCTACTCTTAAGAAATACGAGAACAACTAACGACGCCAATTTCCTGAACCGCACTGCAGCAATACAAACAATCCGCGTATAATATCCAAAGGTGTTCGATAAAGTCATAAATTTCTGCGGCTACGGAACCTCGAGTCTTGGACTCCGGAGACAACGTTAACAACTTTTTCAAGAAAACAAAAATCGATGAAGCGCGGTCAAGCTCGAGAAGAAGAAATAATTTATTTAGTGTATTCATAGAACAACAGAAAATATCGAAAAAAAAAGTTACGAGGTGGTAAATTAGACTCTCACACAGCAAGGTAAGAAACAGTGTTCGACCTACGGTCAGCGCTGACGTCGGTTGAAGTATATCAAAGAAATTGTATGACGTAAAAATACAATGCAGCGCTGATAGACGGCTACGCGCGTACCTATAGCTTCGCTGGTCGTCGGTTGAGCATGGTTGTCAGGCTAAGCGTGTTGTCACGCTAGCCGGGTCGCTCAAAAATATGGTTCAGTAACAAAATAATGAACCTCGGCATTTAGATAGGGCAAGTTTTTGGTGATAGGTATGTTAAAAACTTTTTGGCACAGACGGATATAACTAAAGAAAAGAAGAGAAGGATTCCGTTTTCATGGTTCCGTAGTAAACAAGGAACCCTTATAATTATACCTATTAAATATATCGTCGTCTAGTACCCATAACACAAGCCTTCTTGAGCTTACTGTAGGGCTAGTTCGATTTGTGTAAGATTGTCCTCTAATATTTATTTATTTATTTTATAATTTCACAATGTCCACCTTGTGCCGGTATGTTTTCCTTTTTTTATCTAGGGATTGAGCTAAAATTTTAATGTTTATATTCCACATGCATTAACATTAGTGTCCGACCGAAATTTCGATTTCGGTTTCGGTTTCGGCCAGTTTCGGCCAAAAAATCAAGTTTCGGCCCGAGTTTCGGTTTCGGCCAAAAACGGCCGAACCTTTCGGCCGCGCCGAAACTTACAACATCGTACCTTGGGGTCGCGCTCGGCTAACGTCGGGCGCGCTCGGCACGGCTGGCAATATGGCGTCGCTCGCCTGACTCCGCCGGCCGACTTATTTTATACCACCATTAAAAAATCGCTAACTTTGTGTTACAAATAATGTATTTTTTTCACTTTATTTATAGGGTAGTTAAATTTTCAAACAGAACCTCTGTAACTGTGCTGAAATTTCATTGTGATAAATCTTTGAAAGTATAAACCTGTAATTATAGGTCGGCGAGATATTAATTTTAGAAAAAAACTTACTAACATTTTTTCGACTTTTTAAGGACTTTTTTTTTATAAAAGGTTCGGTTTCGGTTTCGGTTTCGGCCGAAACTACAATGAAACCGAACCTTCGGTTTCGGTTTCGGTTTCGGCAAAATAACATGTTTCGGTCGGTCACTAATTAACATTTACTTATAATTTATAACATTTTATTTTCTGTTACTTATTTTAAGTATGTAGAAACTAAAATGATGGTTGATAGTAAGATTTACTTTTTAACCGACTTCAAAAAAAGGAGGAGGTTCTCAATTCGCCTGTATATTTTTTTTCTATGGTCAAGTATCCCCTCCTCCCTCTGCCAGCTAAAAGGTGACTACTGAGTGATGTGAAAAAAATCATATGCGTAGTAGTACATAAATATGACGAATTCATAAGGAAAACTATCACAGCTAAGTAGACATTACGAGTATAAAGATTACTTCTTGTGAATTCGAAACCTTTTCTTGCGACAAACCGTTAACATACTTCATTACATAATTCTTAGTAACGAACGAGCATTAGAGTAAATTAGTTTCCGTAAAAGCGTTTTCTAACAGTCCTTTACCACAAGTAAGAAATGATCAGTATATTGACTGCATAGGACTCGAATACGATATTAATATTCCGTTCTCTACCTACATAATACGTGCATTTTGTAGCATCCATCGTTCAAAATTAGAAATAGTGTTCATAATTTTATTATTACGAGTATCCTTACGAAATTAGAATATGAGCATGGCGTAAGTTAAATACATAGCATATATATATAATATTATTTATTTTATTCCCGGTTCATTGAAACGAGATACTTACTACACTGCTAACCGATAAATGTCGAGTAGGTACAATCCGACAGATGTAGTGCAAAATGATTTTCTTTCGTACTTTATCGAAAAAGTTCGTATTTATCGTGCTCTCTCAATTAGCTTCAGTACCGATATATATATAGAGTGGCTAACACGCAATTCAAATATTCGCTATAGTTTTGATTATATTTACAGTTTACTTATAAAAAGGTTGTATTACCATGCCGAAACCTCAAAAACGGTTAAAAAAATCCAGTCCAAGGAATTATATTTAATATATACCTGTACTTCATATCAGAAAATAGCAAATCCAAAAATACTAGCCCCGTAGGAAGTTAAGTCGTAGATGCTGTTTTTAAGTAGGCAGGTCAATACCTGCCTGAATAAAACTCAATAGTTTTATTCGTGTAAATATTTCCCAATAAGATTTATTTTGTTGTACTTTATGTTTTAAAGTGAAGATAATGTTTCGTTTACTAATGACAATAAAACTGAATATTTTCAAAATTATTGAAGGTGGTTGTTGTAATGTGGGTACACCTTGGTATTGATAAATACGGTATGTAGGTAGATCTGTTGTTCGGCATTAAATGGCGTTAACTGAGGACGTGCTTGTTTTATTACAGTGGCGACGAGGATGGGATAAAAAACAAAAGTGGCAATAAAATTCGTGTAATCGAATATAGCAAGTGCTAGTGCTTACGCGGGAATAATTTGTTAACATAAACTATGTCCACCGGGAAGATTGGCGAGTTCGATGTGGCGGGCGGAGCGTGGTCGTCATACGTGGACAGATTAGAGATGTATTTTTTAGTGAACGACGTAAAAGAGGATTTAAAGTTGCCAACTTTAATAGCTGCAATGGGGGACGAGGCATACGAACTGCTAGCAAACCTGTCTAGTCCCAAAAAGCCGTCGGAGACTACTTACAAAGATGCCGTGGAATTGTTACGTAACCACCTGCAACCGGCGCCGTCGGTGTTAGCCGAAAGATATCGTTTTAGACAGCGTCGACAGAATAAAGGCGAAGGTATTGCTGCTTATGTCGCGGAATTAAAGAAGCTCGCGAGGAATTGCAAATTTGATACCAAGCTTAATGAAAACTTACGTGACCAATTTGTATGCGGATTGCGGAGTGACGTCATACGACAGCGTTTGTTCGCGGAGGATGATACGCTAACATATGCCAATGCAGTCAAGATCGCGAACTCTTTGGAGGCTGCGGAACGGGATGCGGCAGCAGTCGAACCACCGCCGGGCACCGGGGCGAACGGTGCGGCGCCGGCGGCAGCTGAGGTTCATTCCTTGGCGCCAGCAGGTGCATATCGGCACCAGGCGCGGGGTTCGAGGAGCACAGGCAGCTGGCGGAGCAGGAGCGCGGGCGGGTCGGCGCGGGGAGGAGCGCCGGGCTCGCGCGCCGCCGGTCGGTCCGGCGGCACCGAAGACAGGCGTAACTGTGCAGGCTGTGGAGCGACGGATCACGACTACGTCAATTGTCGTTTCCGCGGCTACGTCTGCAGTTTGTGCCATCGCAGAGGGCATCTGCGCCGAGTATGCTCGGGTCGAGCTGACAATGTTCGCGGCGGCGGTACGGCCTCAGGAAGGCTACATTATGGGCAAACACAAACATCAGAGGACTCGGATCGAGACGACACATTAATGGAGGAGGACTTTCATCACTTATGCTTGAACGATTACGGGGCGGTGAGTGTACCGATTACTATAGAAAATCACGTATTACATATGGAGATCGATACCGGTACGGCGGTGTCGTGTATAAACAGTGAAACATATAAGAAATATTTAAGTCATTGTCCACTCGAAACTAGCGAATTATCATTACGATTTTATGACGGTTCAAAGCCGCTGGGCGTAATTAAACCGAGAGTTAGTTATGGAAAATCCGCTAAAAGTTTGGAACTGTTTGTTATCAACGGTGGTACTACTTCGCTGTTAGGTAGGCAGTGGTTGACAGAATTGAACATTAAAATTCCCAGGTTTAGCGATTGTTATAACATAAAAAGTGAACGAGTTAATGTTTCTGACGAAATAAATGACTTGCTTTGCAGATATAAAGAATTATTCAGCGGCGGGCTCGGGCGGTTCAACGGCGGGAAGGCTACGCTGCGCGTGCGCGAGGGGGCTTCGCCGGTGTTCCACCGAGCGCGCCCGCTCCCGTACGCGCTGCGCGAACGCGTGGACGCGGCGCTGGACGCCATGCTGCGCGACAGCGTCATCGAGCCCGTCGACTGCTCCGACTGGGCCTCACCGCTGGTGCCGGTAAATAAAGCTGATGGTTCCTTGAGAATATGTGCTGATTATAAGGCTACATTAAATCCGGCTCTGCTAATTGATCGATATCCCTTGCCTAAAATTGATGATCTTATGGTCAACCTTAGTGGTGCGTGCTACTTTTCAAAAATAGATCTATCACAAGCTTATAACCAGATCGAACTGGACGATTCAAAAAAATACACTGTCATAAATACGCACCGGGGTTTATATAGGTATAACCGTTTAGTATATGGGTTGGGGTCTAGCCCAGGAATTTTTCAGCGAATAATGTGTAACTTGCTGAAAGGTATCTCTAATGTCGAAATATTTTTGGACGACGTCATCATAGGGGGTAAAACTAAACAAGAGCATTTAGCGGCTCTTGAGGCGGTGTTCAGCCGGCTTCATAAGTCGGGTTTAAAGCTGAAAAGTAGTAAATGTGTATTTTTAGTTGACGAAGTACATTATTTAGGGTATATAATTAGCAAGAATGGTATAAAAACTGACCCTGCCAAGGTCGACGCCATAGTCCGGGTACCTAGGCCAGGCAACGTTACGGAGCTCCGCTCATTCTTAGGAATCATTAATTTTTATGGGAAGTTTATTAAGAATATGAGTGATAGGCTAGTTCCTTTATACGAGCTCTTAAAAAAAGAGAAAAAGTGGCATTGGTCGCCAGCGTGCGAACGAGCATTCACGGAGATAAAAACAATATTATCCAGCGCGGAGGTACTTGCACATTATGACCCTAAAAAACAGCTGTTCGTGACGTGCGACGCCAGCTCTCGCGGAGTGGCCGGCGTGCTGACTCAGGCCGGCGCGGACGGTCGCGAGCGGCCCATCGCCTATGTGTCGCGTACGCTCAACGACGCGGAGCGAAACTATTCACAAATACATCGCGAGGCACTAGCAATCATATTTTGTATAAATAAATTTCACCAATATTTGTACGGTCGACATTTTACCTTGCGAACCGATCACAAACCTTTAGTGTCAATTTTCGGACCGAATACTGGGATACCTACTATGGTAGCTAGTCGCATGCAGCGATGGGCGATTATTTTATCGGCCTACTCGTTTGACATAGAATACGTGCGTACTGATAACAACGGGGCAGATGGGTTTTCGCGGTTGCCGGTCAGTAGCAACGTTAAGGCTAGAATAGTAGTGCCAGAACAAACCCACTTGCACTTTGTGCAGCAAGCGTTGTTGTTAGATTACAATGAAATAAAAAGAGAAACCGCGCGCGATCCGTTGCTGTCGAAAGTTTTAAGTTACATTAGGGATGGCTGGCCAGCGTTATGTGAAATTTCGAATTTACAACCGTTATTCAATAGACAAAATGAGTTGTACGAGGAACTAGGATGTGTCATGTGGGGCCCCAGGCTAGTAGTCCCGGAGAAGTGTAGGGACAAAATATTAATCATGATTCATGAGCCCCACATGGGGATAACTAAGTCGAAGGCACTCGCCCGCAGTTACGTATGGTGGCCAGGGGTCGACGAGGCCGTGGAGCGCGTGTGCCGCGCCTGCGCGGTGTGCGCGGCGCAGGCGGACGCGCCGCCGCGGCAGGCCCCGCGCCTGTGGACCTGGCCTCACCGCCCCTGGTCACGCATCCACTTGGACTATATGGGCCCAATTGCAGGCAAAACGTATTTAGTCGTCGTAGATGCAATGTCCAAGTGGATCGAGGTTTTTAATGTCGCCAGTATTTCAGCAGGGGGATTAATAGACAAATTATGTGAATTGTTTAGCAGATGGGGACTCCCTAAACAGATAGTTACCGATAACGGGGCTCAATTTTCTTCGAAGGAATTAGAGGATTTTACTAAGTATTGTGGTATCGAACATATATTCACGGCACCGTATCATCCGGCATCGAACGGGTTAGCGGAAAACGCGGTAAAGACCTTAAAAAGGGTGATTAAAAAGGCTTTACAGGAAAAACGGAACGTTGACCGCGCGTTATGGGCTTTTATGATACATCACCGAAACGTAGAACACTCTACAACAGGAGAATCCCCGGCGATGTTGCTACTAGGTAGACGGTTACGCACTCGACTAGACACTATCAAACCGGATAGGGAGGGACAAGTACGACGCGCGCAGCAGCGGCAGCAGGAAGCTGTGGGCGGAGTGAATAGAAGTGTAAGCGCCGATGACCAGGTTTGGTATAGGAAATATTTAAAAGGGGAAAAATGGTTCCCGGGTCGAGTAGTGGACGTCTTAGGGCCCAGCAATTTTAAGGTATTGGGTGAAGATGGTGATACTATACATAGGCATATCGATCAATTACGTAAACGGTCAGTTAACAATAGACTGTCTCTCGCAGTTGCTACTACAGCAATGGAGCCTTCTAGCATAGATTCTCAAGCGGACCTTCCAGCACCGGTTGACACACCGGTAACACCGGTGAGAGGTCGGGCGGAGCCGTCGGCGGGCGCGAATGGCGCGCCGCGCGGCGCGGCGGAGCCGGCCCGGGTCGACAGCGCCTCTCCGGCTTCACCGGAGTGGCAGTTTGTTTCCCCCCGTGCATCTACACCCCCCCGAGCTCGGCCAGTTCGTCAATGTCGGTTAAATAAACCCAACTATAAAATATAGCACAATGTTATCGTAAATAGAGTGTTAGTATTTAAGTATTAGTATAAGTTTAGTGTAGAGGAGTGTAATGTGGGTACACCTTGGTATTGATAAATACGGTATGTAGGTAGATCTGTTGTTCGGCATTAAATGGCGTTAACTGAGGACGTGCTTGTTTTATTACAGTTGTAACATCTCTATATTATACAATAACATTTTCCACTTTGACATTTGACACTAAACAATAAAGTTCCATAATAATGGATATGAAAACGTCACTCATTTAATACAATCAATGATTGACAATTCGAGTGCCATCGTATTCCGATTGAGATCCGAGTTTTCCCGAAGGAAAATCATTTTGCAATACATATGTATGTCGCACTGTAGTAGTTACGAGTATTTGTGGTCGATCGTTAATTAGTAGTGTTATTATTGGTAACCTATCGATCTTTTGAAAATCTATTTACAGAATTTCACTTGTCCGAAAACGGTTCACCGAATCTTTATAATCCAAATACTTTGTTTCGCAACTGTTTGAAATACCACGGATTCATTTTACCACACTGTCATTTGTCTGCAATTCAAAAGCCCGCTTTACAGTTCCCAATTTTTACATTTGACAACTTATACGTTAGCCACATTTTCATAATTTCAATGATACGGAAAGTCGACGTGACATTTTCCATAACTTCGTTATATAAGACTAAGCGGGAGCTTCATTCCCGTCGTAATCTTCGAGATTATTTTTTTTATAAAAACCCAGAATGACTTGTTGTGACAAAATCGACTCTAATGCGGATAGGTTAGAAGACGTCTTAATCTTCGAGGTTATTTTTTTATAAAAGCCCAGAAAGACTTGTTTGGACAAAATCGACTAATAATTGTATCGACTGTTTGTAGGCTGATCATAATAATGAACGTAATTTTTAGTCCTAGCCGAAATATAATTAATTATGAGTTTCCTCAATCAGCGCCTGCATTTAAATTTGTTATAACTCGATGGAAATGAACTTTGTCATCTTTAGTCTATCTGGATAATGACGTTACGGTATTTTAACCCTACGGACAAATAAAAATTTGGCAAATGAATGTACGGAATTATAATCATTGTGATTTTAAATCAGCTGGATAATAAAATTGTGACCATACAAAAATCTGTCAATAGAAAATATAGAGAATGAAACTTCGGACAAATGAAAAAAATGTAAAACGAAAAAAGGCGTTTCGTTTTCGGACTTTTAATATTCGGCATAAAAAAATTCGAATTTGCGATAGGTAACCGTTATTATTTCTTTGTCTACTTGTAATAACTTGTTGTGTTATCACAAATAAATATTTGAAGTTTGAAGTAACCGTGTCTACTAATCATAATAATATATCTTATAAAGCGTATTTTATATTGAGTAACTTATCTAAGATTAGTACTTGTCGCCTAATATCAATAGCAGATTGTTAACCTAGGGTTGAAAGCCACCCATTTCAAACGAGATATTTTGGCGCTCTTACTTCGTTCGAGCGCCCACAGTTCGAGGCCAGCATAGATGGTTTCACCAGAGTTAAACACTCTACTTATCATTTTGAGTACAAGGAAACTAAAAAAAATGCTAAATATGCGCAAACATTTTCTGAATCAGTAAAAGAACCATTTTGGCGGGAACTGTTGACTGACGTTGATGGTATTTGTGCACCAACATATATTTATTTATAAATAGAAAGAAAGAAAGAAGGATACATTCATTCGTGATAAACACATGACAATTACTAATAAAGACACCACATAACGAAATTTGCACAACTCAGCGTAGTGCTGGCAGGGCCAACGCTGGTCTTCCGCTGTGACCATCCAAACATGGCTAAAAAGACTCGACTCCAGGCTGCACTAGAGCAATGCAGTCTGTAGCACTGACATCAAAAATTAAAACTATTTAGATGTCTATGACTGAACATTATGTAATAAATGAAATAACACGTGAAGCGAAGGTCAGGCAGGCAACAGTTTATACTGTAAACTAAACATTTAAACACTTGAAACTTATTGCATATGGCTGCGAATAGTGATATATGCAGTTACAAAGAAAGGTGTACGAGCAATTAATCATACTTACGCTCAGACTAACCAGACTCGACATCAAATAATAATAATATCACTAGCGAGCGAGATGGTCGTATATAACTAGAGTGAAAGAGAGAGACATAATATTTGTTGTCCTTGTCATAGTTTCACTTTTCAATTTATCTGCATGGTGGCACGCGTATAGGATCTCTATAGAATCTTTACTCTGTGTATTATGGCATGGGGTCCATATTGGCTCACATAGCATTACTTGTCATATTATTTTTCATAATAACGCTTTTTGATCATAGTAATCATTTGTCATATTTTTTTTGCCTACAAATTTGTTGTATATACATTTGTATTACCAACATCATTACTCATAATTATATTTAGGCAGATTTTTTAACAACATAATGTCATTTCCAACTATTCATCACAACTCATAATGATTTTTAAAATAAACTTAATAATTAAAAACTTATATTGTATATCGGCTGTCAATGTATGCGCTGAATTACAACATGTAAATTTGATTGTCAATAAACCATCTATTATGTCGATTATCCCCGCAACTTTTTTATTTTTCATGTACCTAGCTTATTAAGCGATTTCGGCCCGCCAAGGAGTCGACGGAGCCCCGCTTGGCGGGGCTCTTTTTTCCGCTCTGAGGAACAAAAGACACCTAACACTCCTCCTCGCTTCGCTCGTCGTCGTACCTATCCCGACTCTGGGACTGTATTTCTATTTTGATAGCAAGTTGAATGTGGTGTGGAAGATACCTGACAGTTTATAAATAAAACCAGGTAAAGTTTAAAATAAATATTATATAAATTGTTATTACAAATTTGTCGTTGTTAAAAAATAAATATGATTTAAAAATTTATTATTTAAAATCATTATATTTTAAAAATAAATGAAAATTAACATTAGTATTACAGATATTTATTATGATTGACATTATTAACATGAATGATTCAGTGTTACGATAGTTATGCGCAAAGACAAGTTATAAGTAATGATCATTATGATATAAAATTATATAACAAACATTTTCGGACTTCCAATAATCGAAGTAGCAATTTTATGTGAACTTTGGCGCACCCTATGGCATGTATAGGTTACTGCATGCCGTTGCCCAATATAACTCTGATTCACCATACTATTTATTTTTTAATACTTTTCTGCTCTAGAGCAGCAATACACCACTTTCAGCACGCCACTTAGATGAACAATAACCCACTTTCGAGTATGCGAAATGAAAATCACTATACTGATCACTAACCCTACTGTTGCCACCCACATTAGCGAGCGTCCGAACGGGCGGGCGCGCCACTTCATTCCGCAGTGTATTTGTTTGCCGTGTAAAACACCACTTACCCATCCAAAGCGCTGTGTTGTGTATAAGCC
The DNA here is from genome assembly GCA_963556455.1 of Epiblema foenella. NCBI lineage: Eukaryota > Metazoa > Arthropoda > Insecta > Lepidoptera > Tortricidae > Epiblema > Epiblema foenella. Next base: position 10,464,311 of record OY747099.1, on the reverse strand, counting down.
GGGAGTTAACTATTTGAGAGATGAGAGGTTTGGAGGCAAAGATGCTGGGAACATAATGAATTTTTTTTTAACCTCGTGAGGCCCCGGGCCCGGGTAATAATAGTACGCTCAAGTGCAAATATACATATCGAATTAATCCTCTCATAAAAAGGTACCGCAACCCTAATTCACTGACATAAGAGCTATGGGATATATTTTTGAGTAAGTTGTATGCAACCATATTTTTGCATCTGACTGTACCTATGTACTACATAAAAACAATTGATTTTGAACTGTATATAAATGTATTAAGGTTGCGATTATTTCGTAAATTTTTGAAGGTCAGGCCTTAGGATGTTAAACGCAACGATGGTGGCAAACAATCTTGCGGCCTGATGGAAAGCAAGAGCCGTCGCCTATGGACGCTTACAACTTGATGCGTGTTGCCGACCCCTCATTGATTTGCGGATTCCCTAACATTCAAATTACTAACGTATACTTTTTGTTAACCGTACTGTTGCCACCCACGTGAAGTTCGCCAGACCAGACTCTTCATTCGGCATTGTATGTAATTGTTTGCCGTGTAAAACACCGCTAAAAACCATCCAGTGCTGTGTATGTCGGCGGTATTCCGCTCGTCGCCTGATTATTTAACCCATCAGAGGGCGACTTATTGCTGGATTCCTCCATAACAGTTGGAGGGACAGGAAGAGTAAATTTGGTATTGGATTGTTGTAATATTTTTATTATAACTGACAGAGAGTTAGCTTACACAATCTAAGTTCAACAGATAAGACCCAAAAATGAGCATGCAATGGCTTATATACCCTTTTCAACCATCCCCACTACGCTCCCTCACGCCACCTTGCACCTGCGTAGTGGCGTGTTACTGAGGGGAAACAATACAACTCCTTATTTAATGATTTACATGCTTAATTGCCTAAAATATCAATATTATTATTAATTTATTATTTATTTTAACAACTTGATACTTTATTATATTTATTATGATGTAAAAATAAGAATACAACATAAATAAACAGTGTATTAAACTATTATTACACGAGGGTAGTTGTTGCATTAAATTATGATAAAAGTAAGACGGTAGCTAAGTAAATATAATTTTTTACACAAAGATTAACCATTGCCAGTACAAAGTTGCTTAAAAATATCTTGTAATGTGCAAATAAGCTTTGCGAGAAATAAAATAAACAATAATCATGGAATGCCGCCCACACGGCCATTCTGGTCCAGCGCGCTCTCTGCGCTGTTTTCAGGCATCACCCTTACTGGGATCTAGCCAACACAGGCATCACCCATCGTGGGATCTAGCCAACACAGGCATCACCCATCCTGGGATCTAGCCAACACAGGCATCACTCTACGACACAGAGATCTAGCCTCCAAGACCCGGACAAGGAAACGCGTGGTGGCCAGCCAGCGTTTTAAGGAAGGAGTTGTGGATAGGGGGAACAAAGCTTTCACATTAAAATAATCTTAAATAAGATGTAAATGTATAACAATAATATATAATTTCAATTACATGAACAATCTATAACATTGTTATTGTGTTTCAGTCTCTAAACAGTCCTCATTTTGAACACTGTTTCCCATTTCACCATCCACCCACACGGCAGAATTATCATCATAACTTTGAAATGGATCCAGCTGTCCAGCTGGGGCAGGTCTTAAAAAATCATGACTTGCGATCTTTTCAGAACTTCCTCGCAAGTTTACGTGTCTCAACTTGTAACGGTCGTTAGGTAATATTTCTAATATTTCCATTGGGCCTTCAAATTTAGCACCCAATTTGGTTGTATGTCTTTCATTACGCCGCATTAAAACAAAATCGCCCACTTTGAAAGGTTTGATCTGTGCTTTACCTATGTCAAACCTTATCTTGTCTTGAAAAGATCGCTCGTCCATCCTTTGTTTACATGCGTTTCTAACAGATATAAGATCCTCTTCAGGCTCATCATCGTCAACTTGGAGGAGCTTGATGGCCGGTGGTGAACATTTTTTGCCAAGTAACAATTCTAATGGACTTTTACCAGTGCTTTTAGAGACAGTGCAATTAATTGCCAACTGCAATTCTTGCATTGCAGAATACCACGGCTTATCAAGCTCCACCACTGACATATTATCCTTAATGACCTTCATAATACGCTCTGCCTGGCCGTTTGCCCTACTAGCGCCTTTAGCCACTACGTGATGTTCTATACGAAATTTGTTACAATATTCTTTAAATTCAGATGCAGTCATACTTTTATCTTGGTCCGATATCAGACGCGCGGGGGTACCAAATATAGTTATTAGCTCCTGAAAGCATTTGATTGCGGTTTGTGCCGTACGGTCGTTGGCATACACAAGATGAACGTATTTGGTAAAGGCGTCTATAAAGACAAAAGCGTACTCAGCTTCTCCTCGTGTTCCGTTCATGCGTCCAGTAATGTCAGCATGTACGGTATGAAAAGGTACAGCCACTTTATCAATGGGATGTAAGGAAATTTGCCTAGCCCCCGATACACCTTTCCTTACCCGGCAACTGACACAGTTTTCAATGAATCTGCGAACTAGCTTGGACATGTTGGGAAACCAATATTGTTCCCTTATTTTAGCTAGAACCTTCTCCCAGCTGAAGTGTTGGAGTGCAGAATGATAATGGGCAATCAGATTCCAACGGTAACTACACGGCACGATTATAAGTTTACGTGTCTTGTTATCAATTTGGACTTTACGTCTAAGCAATTTGTCTTGTAAAATAACGTAGCTATTGGCTATATCCCTTGGCATGATGTCAGAATTCAGTTGTTCAACGATATTTTTAAGTATAGGGTCACGTTTCTGTTCTATAAGTAGCCAGTTGTGGTCAAGGGTAGTTGCGTTTACGGATAATTTCAAAGTTTTTGACTGTGGGTTATCAGGCTGGGGAGTAGCTATAGGATTCCTGCTGAAATAGTCAGCATGTGTCAATCTCTCACCCTTACGATATTCGACATCAAACTCATAGTTTTGTAAAAAGGCCCACCAGCGGTGAACCCTAGGTGTCAACTCTTTTTTGTGACGCGACGCTTTTAATGAGTTACAATCAGTAATTACTTTAAAAGACCGACCATATAGAAAATGACGGAAATGTTTTATTGCCTTGACGACGGCCAGCGTTTCAAGTTCATACGAGTGGTATTTACTTTCAACGGTGGTGGTCCTCATGCTAAAATAACCGACAACGCGAACTTCACTATCATGTTTTTGAATTAGAACAGCGCCATATCCAAGGGAGCTGGCGTCCGTATGTAACTCGGTTGGTAGGTCTGGGTCGAATATTGCAAGCAAGGGAGAAGACGTCAAGCGACTTATTATATCTTGCCTAGCTTGTTCCTGACGCTCTGTCCAGTTCCATGGCACATTTGATTTCGTCAATTCATAGAGTGGTATCATTATCTTTGAAAAATTTGGTACAAATTTCCTAAAATATCCAGCCAGGCCATTAAATTGGCGGAGTTCTTTAATATTTTTCGGTGTCGGGGAATTGGACAAAGCTTCGATTTTTCTAGGACTAGGCTTTACGGTGCCATTTTCAACAATGTTTCCAAGATACTCAATGGATGTTTTCAGAAATGAGCATTTTGAAACGTTTAACGAAAAACCGGCGTCAGTCAATCGTCTCAGGACAAGATCAAGGTTTTGCAGCCCTTCTTCGGCTGTCTCAGACATAATAAGTACATCGTCAAGATAAACTAAGGCAATGTTGTCCTTATAGCTACCAAGTGCTTTATTTATAGCCCGTTGGTAGACGGCAGGGGCATTACAAAGACCAAAAGGCATACGCAAGTACTCATATTGACCGTCCGGGGTCACAAAAGCAGTTTTTTCGATGGAGTCTTCACCTATAGGGATCTGATGAAAGCCTGCGGTCATGTCCAGGCAGGTAAAGTAACGCGCTTTTCCTAACCTAGATATCTGATCAGCAATTAAGGGCAAGGGAAAGTTGTCCCTAAGAGTATTCGCATTAAGCTCACGGAAATCCACGCAAAGACGGTCTGACCCATCTTTTTTCTTAACTAACAATATTGGACTGCTAAATGGCGAAGAGCTGTCACGAATAATCCCATTGGTCTTAAGGTCATCAATCATTTCCCTAACCTTTTCACGTTCACTAGGTGACAATCTATAGGGTCTGCGCTGCACTACCTTATCGGGATTCTTAAGCTTTATTTTCAGTTCACCAGTATTTACTTGTGAAACGCGATTTCCAGATGTAAAGTTATTTTCGTATTTATTAATGACAGAACGAAGTTTTTGAAGTAAATTGTCATCGTTTATATCAGTGTTTAATCTTGAACATGAGTTTTGTTGCGTACATTCATTCACGAGGAAGTGGCGTTTCACTGAAATACCATCCTTTGTCAGAGTAACACTGAGACCAGGGATTTGCAGAAGATCATATCCAATCAAAATATCAAACTGTGTTTGCGTGTCTCCAACAACGAAAAACTCTAACTCAACACAAATACCATCTATTTCTACCATAGTAGTAATGCTTTGCGTTGAACGCACTGGGCAATCGCCAATACCAGAAAAAGTTACATTTACAGCTTTTCTCTTCCCGGGAATCGAACCTGAGAAGCGTTCTCGCATCAGAGAACAATCTGCACCAGTATCAAATAAACAAGTATAACTAGCATTGCCTATCTTGACTGTAGTAGTACTGCGGTCCACGGTATTACAAAAATTTACAGACTTATTTGAATTTGACCGTTCGTTATACAATTTACGAAAACAATTCTTTTCCACGTGGCCTTTTTTGGAGCAGTATTTGCACTCAACTGATTTAGTTGTATTAGGCACGTTAGAGATATTCGACACAGACGCAGAATTATCGAGTGCTTTGCATTCACGAAAACGGTGACCAGGTTTATTACATTTAAAGCAAATGATGGCCGCCTGGTCTGCCTTATTACTATTACTCATTTCCGAGAAACGGCCCTTTTTATTATGGTTAGGGCTATTGTTTGTTTTATCTAAGGCATCAAGTTTACGTTTTCGAAATGTTTTCAAAACCGAAACTAGTTTAGGCAAAGAGTCAGGCGTGTTGCGTAATAACTCAGATCTAATGTGTTCAGGATAAATACCTGTAATAATAGCATCAATGGCGTCGCCATCCCCAGCTTCCGGCCGCACCCGTTTGAATAATGTCCAAGCTGTAGTTGCGTATTCGGCGTAGGTCGCCGCCTGTTCCGAGGTATAGCTGCGCCACTTCTGTACATCATCTGCGTACCGGAACTCCTTGGAGAAAGTCTTGATAAGGTCATTCTTGACCTGTTCCCAGGTAGTAGAATGCAACGACCAAGTATCAGCCCAAACTTTCGCTCTTCCTTTGAGCTGAAGTATAGCCTTCATCCGTGCCTCTAGAGGCGGTATGGCAAATACAGAAATTGTTTCGTCAACATTGGCGCACCAATCCCGGATATCATGAGAACGGACATCCGGGTCGAAAGGCGGCAAGTAGAAATTTCCGCGTTCACGCGGTGGTGGCGGCGGCTGCTGTGAGTTAGCGCCAGCAGCAGATAACGCCGCAGTAACGGCGCTCGCTGCGGCTTGTTTGGTAACCGTGGTTACCAAACTCATTACTTGGTCCATGGTAAAAGTTGGTTCTGATGAACCAACAGATTGACATCCACCTAAGATGGGGGATTGTGATCCCACCGCTGCTGTCGGCGGTATTCCGCTCGTCGCCTGATTATTTAACCCATCAGAGGGCGACTTATTGCTGGATTCCTCCATAACAGTTGGAGGGACAGGAAGAGTAAATTTGGTATTGGATTGTTGTAATATTTTTATTATAACTGACAGAGAGTTAGCTTACACAATCTAAGTTCAACAGATAAGACCCAAAAATGAGCATGCAATGGCTTATATACCCTTTTCAACCATCCCCACTACGCTCCCTCACGCCACCTTGCACCTGCGTAGTGGCGTGTTACTGAGGGGAAACAATACAACTCCTTATTTAATGATTTACATGCTTAATTGCCTAAAATATCAATATTATTATTAATTTATTATTTATTTTAACAACTTGATACTTTATTATATTTATTATGATGTAAAAATAAGAATACAACATAAATAAACAGTGTATTAAACTATTATTACACGAGGGTAGTTGTTGCATTAAATTATGATAAAAGTAAGACGGTAGCTAAGTAAATATAATTTTTTACACAAAGATTAACCATTGCCAGTACAAAGTTGCTTAAAAATATCTTGTAATGTGCAAATAAGCTTTGCGAGAAATAAAATAAACAATAATCATGGAATGCCGCCCACATGTATTTATTAGCCAAGGGTTAATGCTTCGATTCGTGTAAACTACTCCCCCTTGTAAGAGACTCGTTTATGTATTTTACACACAAGAAAACGAGATGCGACACTTCGTGAACTTTCGATTGATATCAAAATTTGCGAAGGTTTAGTCATATTACCTCCGATGAGAACTAAACTATTATTATCATAATTTGATTCTGTCGTTTAATAATATTTTATTTGAGTAAGCTGTGGTAACAAAAGGAAATGACGTTACGACGGATTATTTATTCTACAGAGAAAATTCAATTTATGACAGCTTACTATTTCATAAAAAAATCCACTTTAATATGTGGACAATTATAATTGGTTCGGGATCGGGAGTGTTCGTGGCCCATCGGCGCCCGCGTACCGCGTGCGTTATGCGAGGTTAAACAACGTCGGCCCAGGTCAACTCTTGGATGGGTGACGGCTTTGAGTGGTTATTAACTAAGCGCTCCTGTGCTTTGGAAGGCACGTTAAGCAGTTGATACCGGCCTTAGGGCGGCTTAAGAACTTCTGACAGTCAAGTTGCCCACTCACTTGACAAGCCCTATCCCAATTAGGCCTAATGGTTTCCCCTGTTGGAAGGTCAGGCAAGTCTCTCCCGTAAAATTTAGTGCCTACGACAAATCTTGGGATTAGGTAGAGGACCCCGGGCCTCCTTCAGGATACAGCTGTACTGGGATAACGCTACGAGGATGATAAGTGGAAAAATTATCTCTATTTATAAAAGAAGAACTCCTGACTGACTGACTCACCAACGCACAGCCGAAACTACTAATGCTAGAAAGTTGATTTTTACACAGTCGGTTACATTTATAACGTAGGCTAAGGATAAGAAAGTATTTTTTGAAATTCATCCCCTAAGGGGGTAAACCAGGGGATGAAAGTTTGTATGGGAAACGTAATATTTTGGACTTAGAAACTTGAAATTTCGTATATAGACTCTCTGTTTAAATATAACAAAACTGAATTCAGCGATTTTTTTAATTCATCCCCTGAAAGGGTCAAAAGTGAGAAATTGAAACTTCGTATATTGATTCTCTGTTTAAATAAAACATGTTTCAGTGTTATTCGGAATTGCTCCCCTAAAGGGGTGAAAAAGGGGTTCCAAGTTTGAGCGGGGCGCAAATCTTTACTTTTCATAAACTATGGGTGTCATCGTCGAGATTTCTCGGGGTGTTGATTACGAAAATAACATCCAGTTTAAAATCCAAGATGGCGGACATTCTTTTCTTAAAAATCGATATGGATGTCATCTTTGTGGTTCCTAGGGGTGCCGATTACGAAAATGACTTACGAAAGCATCCATTTTCAAATCCAAGATGGCGGACATTTATTTTTTCTTTTGAGTATTTTTTCACAGAAGATTAACAGCATCAGACAACTGACAGAAAAAATAGACCTCATTTATATCTTTGTTATCATCTAAAATCTACGCTGACGAAGTCGCGGGCGGCCGCTAAGGGGGTAAAACAAGGATGAAAGTTTGTATGGGAAACGTAATTTTTGTGGATTTTGTATATATAGACTCTCTGTTTAAATAAAACAAAACTAAATTCAGCGATTTTCTAAATTCATCCCCTAAAGGGGTGAAAAGGAGAGTCAAAATTTGTACGGGGAGCTAATCTTTTTTGAAGTTAGAGATTTGAAACTTCGTAAATCTAGACTCTATGTTTAAACACAACAAAACACATTTCAGCGGTTTTCTAAATTGCTCCCCTAAAGGGGTGAAAATGGGATTCCACGTTTGTACAGGAAGCAAATCTTTTTGAAGTGCGAGATTTAAAACTTCGTATATAGACTCTCTGTTTAAATACAACAAAATATAAGTGCGAGATTTAAAACTTCGTATACAGACTCTCTATTTAAATACAAAAAAAACATATTTCAGCGTTTTTCTAAATTGTTCCCCTAATGGAGTAAAAAGGGGGTTCCAAGTTTGTGCGGGGAGCAAATCTTTACTTTTTAGCAAAAATCGATATAGGTGTCATCTTCGAGGTTTCTCGGGCTGCCGATTACGAAAATGACATGCATTTGCAAATCCAAGATGGCGGACAAATATTTTTCTTAATAATAGATATGGGTTTCATCTTCGAGGTTCCTCGGGGTGCCGATTACGAAAATGACATCCATTTTCAAATCCAAGATAGCGGACATTTATTTTTCTTAAAAATCGAATTGGGTGTCATTTTTGTGGTTCTTCGGGGTGCCGATTACGAAAATGGCATCTATTTTTAAATCCAAGATGGCGGACATTTATTTTTTCTTTTGAGTAATTTTTTAAGGTTAATAGCATCAGACAACTGACAGAAACAAATAAACCTCATTTGTATCTTTGTCTGCGCGACTATATATATCTAAAATCTACGCGGACGAAGTCGCGGGCGGCCGCTAGTGTGTCTATAAAAGTAACATTTTAAACTTGATAACGTCTTGTACAACACTACTAAAGACACCTATTACCTCATTTATCCACCAAAGTAATATAAAACTATGTGTTGTTATAGCGAAGGTATCTTAAAGATGAAATATAATTCATCCATCAGGCGAGCCGTACGCTGGTTTGCCACCGACGTGGTATAAGAAAAAATATTTTTTAATCCTGTGAATAAAAAAAATACACTGTGGCATGAAATCGGCGGCAGTTAAAGGCTAGGCACATTTTGCACGTCCTATCTATTCCAGTTTTCACATTGAGAGAAAAATGGACGGCGCAATAAATTTAATCACCCAGGGACTGGCCCGTCTACGCTTTAATTAACTTTTCAACCTAGAAATTTTAAATGGGAAAAGAAGGCAAAAATATCCACAAATTTATAAAGCACGTAGGAACTACCCGGTTGGAATTGTAAAAATTTCAGTAGGTAATAAGCGATAATGTGTGGAATTAAGAAAATATTTAATTTATCGGTGAAATGATACAAATGAGAGTAAGTATATTATGTGTTGTTTTTATGTAGGTAAGTACAACGAAAACAATCTTACGGCATGACTGATGGTACAGTCTTTGTTTTTAAATTTTGACCGATCCATTAAAAAAAACCAATACTATTGTTGGGGTAACCGCAAAAAACTCCATCTCTGTAAGCAAAAGATTACGAGTGCACCAATAGAAAAAGAAATGACGGTCCAGATGCCTTCTATTCGTACCATTCTCAGGTATACATGTAAACACCGCCGGGTGTATTGAGCCATGCGTGTAACGTCACATTTCTATTAAAGCAATTTGAACCTTTAGCAAAGGCTTTAGAGTTGATAATCCAGTAAAGTGTTAATTCGCATGTAGTTTTTATTTACGAAGTATATACTTTTATGACGGACGATAATATGATAGCATATCGCACAATAGGACAATGACTTCGACTTGCGACTCCAAAATAATCACGAGCGCGTTACCGACCCTTTATTGACTTAAGAATTCCTTGTCTTGATACATAGAGACATACAATACGCAGCCCCTCACTCTCAACCTACCTCCGTACCTAGAATATCAATTTCATCAGGTTAATCGTCTCTAAAACAGGTACACGTTTAGGGTATCCGGTTCCCTAGGAACATTATTTACAAATATAATAAGAATATAAATAAAAATTGTAAGTAATATTGCACCTTGTTATATTTGACATGGGTCGACTTGCATGTATCAACTTGACAGGGAGAGTATATCTCCAGCTTAAATAAATTATCACATATTATATGACATGGATTTATATCTTCCGAACTTGGGTGTAATAAAGGTTATAGGGCAAAAAAAGGTTGGTTGGCACAATTTATACTCACTTACAAATATATTCTCATGTGAGGTAAACTGCCTAGTGTTTGACAACTACTGGACCATGCAACTCTAATGCAAGAATGCCCACCGGCCTATTAGTCTAATAACCGTTGGGTTTAGTTAATGATTTCAGGTGGTGCCATGACGTCAAAGTGGTGCGATGAATTAGGCCAGGTGTAGGTGTTGACATCGATTGGGAATTTTAGCCTGCAGCATGACAACTTCGATCAATTTTTTCCCCTTTTCTTTCAAATAATACCACGACAATTAGATTAGACCCAAAAAGTATTTTTCTTTTTTCCCACACACCAGACAAAACTCGACTTAGAACAAAACAAGACAAAGACCAAATTTAACCGTACTACGACACCACGACGGATAAAGTACGTGTCTTGACCCCATTAATTCAGAAAAATCTTAACAGCGCGAAGTAGCGATGGGTACAGCGCCATCTATCGGCGCCTTGTGTTACTATTTGAGCGACTGAATAACGTAGTATGTATGTCGGTTTTTCAAGGATAATTCTTTATCACGTTAACCGATTTCAATTTTATTTTTATTTGAAAGAAGGTACTTTCAGCATAATTTTATAGCAGTTTACAAATTAAAAATGCAATGGTGATTAAATTACAAACTTAGTAACTATAGAAATGATTTAAGACGATGAAAAAAAAGGTAGATAGAAATTTAGTTATATTTTTCCTGTAATACTTATTTTGATATCAACCATATATATAATAATTTAAATTTTTTTCCTTAGTAAACTTCGGAGATAAAGGGGGGTTGAACGGTATTTTTTTACATTCTCCTTCATAAATCGAAAATGACAACGTAATAAAATATTTCAGAATGTGAAACTTAAGCCCTTTCAAATGACACCCCGCTTGACATATTCACTAGACTCAAATTTTGAACCACCTATTTTTTATCTGTTATTTTTCACAGAAAATATAAAAAAATAAAAAAAAAACATGTTTTATGCATGTACTCGTAAGTTATCCTTCTTTATAACTGTTCCTTTGAAATCGATAGCATAAGTGGTGCTTGAGACATATTAGCGATTTTTTATTTAAGCGTATGGCATACAGGTTGTAAACAGATACAGAATACTACATTATAAATTAATCTTAAGGTCGGTCAGCCACTTGATGGCCTCGTCACTAAGGATGATCAGATCATCCGGAGGGCCACCGGTGTAGCGCGTTAAGGGACACTCCTCGATGATGTGCCGGATGGACTGTGCGTCGGCACCGCAAGCACAAGCTGGAGACTCCACCCAACCGCAGCGATGTTTATAAAGGGCGCAACGGCCGTGGCCAGTGCGGAGTCTGTTCAAATTCACCAATGTCGCCTTGGGAGGTCTGACCCTGGGATTCGGGAACCTGGAATAATCTCGGATCCTAGCTTTCCCGCCTTCATTTTACAATTCCAAAGTTTCGACCATTCTTGCTTCAGGTTGAATTGGTTGTCGAGCAGATCTCTAGCAATTCTGTACGAAGCGTTCCTGGATTTTAGGCGGTGGTTAGTAGGATTCAGAAACTCAGAGTGGATTGGGAGGCTAGGGTTCTTTTGGATCTTGACCACTTCCCGAAGCAGGGCGTCCTTCCTTCTTAAGTCCGGCGGGGGTATCCGGCACAGCACTGGAAGCCAGTGACAAGGAGTAGATTGAAGTGTGCCCGAGATGACACGCATGACCTTGTTCAATTCTACATCTACCCTAGCGGTATGGGCACTGCCCAACCAAACCGGTGCGCAGTATTCGGCCGTAGAATAAACTAGGGATTGGGCAGACGTCCGTAGCACTTCGGCACTAGCTCCCCAGGAGGTTCCGCTCAATTTCTGAACGATGTTGTTGCGGGTTTGGAGTTTACGGGCTGTATTGGAGAGGTGCTGTTTGAACGTCAGGGAACGGTCGAGAGTGACGCCGAGGTATTTTGGGCAGAAATTGTGTTTCACTAATGAGCCTCTCAAACATACCTTTAGCTCGCGCCTGGCCAGGAGGTTATGCAGATGGAAGCAACACACCTCTGTTTTACTCGAACTAGGTGTCAGTCGCCACGTTCTAAAAAACGTATCGAGCGCCTCCAGGTCTTTGGACAGTGTGGTTTCTAGGTTAACAAAGTCCTTTCCTTGTCTCACGAGGCAGATATCATCGGCGTAGATAAATTTCCTAGACGTTGTAGTTGGCAGATCATGGATATATAAGTTGAAAAGGATGGGAGCCAGCACGGAACCCTGGGGCAAGCCATTACTGAGCTTCTTCATATCGCTGGCTTTTGTACCTATATGTACACTGAATCGTCTCTGAGTAAGCATATTAGATATCAGGTTAGTAATGGCCAAGCTTGGGACGACGGACCGTAGCTTAAACAGTAAGCCTTCTCTCCAGACGGTGTCGTAAGCTGCAGTAAGATCGACGAAGACCGCCGCAGACTTAAACCCTTTTTGGAAACCGTTTTCGAGATGTGTGGTTAGAGCCAGAACCTGGTCTGTGCAGCTACGTCCCGTTCTGAAGCCCACCTGTTCTGCTGGGACGACGCGGTCAATGAGGGGCGCTATCCTTCTGTAAATTAGCCTCTCTAGCAGTTTGTAACTGTTGCTAAGTAACGCAATCGGGCGGTAGCTGGCAGGGTCGTCCTCCCGTTTACCTGGCTTCAAGAGCGCAACCACTTTCGACTCCTTAAAGACTCGGGGGAGTTTGTTAGAGTTAAGGATGTCGGAAAAGAAGAGGGATAGCCATCTCACTGCGTTAGGACCCAGTTTTAGCAGGAACTCGTTAAAGATCCCGTCTACTCCAGCGGCTTTTCCAACCTGTAGTGCCTTGATAGCGAGATGGGTTTCTTCAATCGTGAAAGGTCTAGCTAGTTCTGGATTGTCCGCGAAATTGGACTTCAGATCCTTCATCCTTTTCTTAACTTTCTTGGTTTCGAGTTTGTCACCTTTAGCTCTAGAAATGGAAACTATTCTGTTTGCGATAACATTCGGATGTATATCTGGGCTCGGACGTGGTGCAGGCGTTTTCCCCGTGAGTTTGTTCAGAACTTTCCACGCTTTGCGGCTAGAACGTTTGAAATTCATTGAGGTCACTGTGTCTTTCCATTTACTAACCCGGTTGGCGTCCAGGGACCGTAAGAGCTCGGGGCCCAAGGAGCAGTCTCCTGTCTCCCGATAGGATCTATAAAGGTTTTCACTTTCACTGGTCCAGCCCGGAATGTACTCTTTCCTATGCCCTCTGCATACGTGACGCTTGGCAGAAGACAGAATTAGCCGCATAAATCGGTTGTAATTTCCTGCTGTTGGCGGAATGAAGCGAATACCAGCGTCGACGTATTTGGCGAAGCCACTCCAGTCGGCGCGCATGAAATTCCAGCGAGGAAGAGGCATGGAGTTTGTGAGAGCGATGTTCATTCCAGCTTCTACGATAACCGGTCTGTGCTGGCTGTTTGGGAAATCTTTCAGAACTACTCGGTTTGTTGGGAGGGGTTTACCGGTAGCGTCCTTTGTGACGAAGGTGAGATCTGGGTTGTAATCCTTCTTCCAGCGAGCCGAATGAAAGGTACCCCTATCCTTTGCATCAAATACGAGAAACATATTAAAGGTTTCGGCCCACTGTGCCAGTGTTAACCCATTTATGTAGTCATCCGAGTAGCGCCACGACGTGTGGTGACTGTTAAAATCGCCCATATAAATGCACGGATGCGTGAACGGAGGAGGACCGTTGCCTGCCCAAGAAGCCGATGGGGGTTTGTATACATTCACTATCTTAATTTCAGCCACCTGCGCTACGATGATGAAGTTGTCGGCGGAGTCGTCGGAGAAAACCACGCTGGCTTGCTTCAGGTCGGTTCGAACGTAGGTGGCGATCCCATAGCTACGGTGGTTCAGCGCTTTGAGCAGACTAAAACCGGAAATTTGGCCTCTGTTTTCGATATCTTGATCATCCCTAGTATGGGTCTCCTGTATATTCAGGACGTCGATATGATTATCTGCTAGGAGTCTGGAAATGTAGTCGCATTTCGGTCTGCTAATGCCCTCGACATTAATCTGGCATATTCGGACTGAGGGTCCTATATCTCTAGTCTGGGCGTGGGCGCCCATTATCTTCTAATATATGTTGATTGCGGTTGTTGTATGTATTCGCTCCTGTTTAATTGCTGCGAGGCTCTCGTTGAGTGCAGTGCAGCAGCCAAAGTTGATTACTCTTTAGCACCACCCAGGGGACACGTGCAGGGTATATAAGGTTATCTACCTGCGGACGCGAGTAATCGTTGTCCCCCATTTATTAGCGATGTGACAGACAGACAGACAAAGTGAAACCGTAAGAGTTTCTTTTTTACCATTTTGGTACGGAACCCTAAAAATGTACCGCGTTGTCAAAATTTAATGTAACATTTGGTTGTGAGCTCTAGCAAGTGTACCATTTAATTTATTTAAAATTGTAACAGGACCTTAAAAGGCGGTATTTGTTGGTAAACAGTGGGCGAGTGGCAAACAAAGACGTTTTGGCTAAGGCACTGTAATATATTAGGTGCGAGCACGCGACCCGGCAATAAGTCTGCCTCGCCTAGTTCCCCGCTAGATAACAATTATAAATCTCACTAATACTTCTTACTGTCCACACTACAATTTGTTATTATGAAAATATATCTGTGTACGCCACTTATTCATATTACGAAGAGCGGTTGAGAGAATCTGTTTAACAATGAGGCATATTGTTAGGACGTCTGCAGTAAAAATTGTTAGAAACTCTAGTTTTACTTTTTCCAAACGTTCACTCTAGATATACATATTTATGGTCATGTTTAGGTTTCCTTCTTTCCTGTGCCTGTGGAAATATCTAAAATGAATGGGAAGAAACCCGAACTTTTAGCTGGACTAATTATTTAATTCGCAATGCATGAATGGCATAATTATGTCCGTTTCAATAAATCTGTTTAAGTAATAAACACATAACTTATACGCTTATGACCAGATGTTGATTGCGTCATCAGAGATCGAGCTGCAGGAGATAGTTAAGTTGTATGAATAATTCATTGAAGTGGAAGGGTTTATAAATGAATGTGAATAAGACAAAAGTGATGGTGTTTGAGAAAGAAGAATGCCTAACTGTGCGCAGTATTCCGATTGACGATGAAAGAGTGGAACAAGTGAATGAATTTATGTACTTCGGTTCTTTATCTACAAATGACGGAAAGTATGATGGTGATATTGAAAGAAGAGTGAAAGCGGGAAATCAGGTGAATAGAGCATGGCATGCGTTTGTGAGTAGCCTAAATATATTAAAAAAAACCGGTCAAGTGCGAATCTAACTCGCGCGCCGAGGTTTCCGAACACAGGTCGTGTACCCGTCCCGACCCCTTTTAATTCAGGAAATATCTTAATAGAGCGATGTATAAAATACAAATTGAACGCCGTGGGTACAGCGTCACAAGTCATTGTTGTGACTTTAAACCAAGCACTCTAACAACTCCATAAATTTTAGTTGACCCATAGATTCTTAACAACTACGGTAGGTAGATATCAAAGCGCAATCTACTTAATCTCATATATTATTACGGCTCGATGGATCAGCATGTTTGGGGTTTATATTTATACCGCAATCGCTTTAGAGGCTATGGGTCAGTGTATTAAGTAACTCTAATCTATTCTTTTTCATGCGATTATGCATGTAGTTGCTAAAACTTTAGGGGCTGAATGCGTTGATTTTAATTGACATAAGTCGTTTTGGTTTAGATATCATTTACCTCTTGTAATATCAGAGGGGACTCATATAAACGAACTAAATCTGTCAAAATAATAGCTCATCATAATAAAGTAGAAGTGGAATACGCTATTTGTAACTACGATTGTAAAAATAAAAACTAAGTAATGCGAAAACCTGCTTTATCTTAGCCACAATAAGACTCAACGTGTAAAATTATGTTCAATTCAATTGTGTAAAATATGTTCATTAATATTAGCTTCAACTTCACCTAATGTCATCGGTCTATGCCAATGAAGTTGTCAAATGTCGAGATATTGACAACTGTCTATAGAGTCACCTCACCATATGTCCTTATTATATATTGACCCTAAGATTCGTGACAAATTTGTGCATATTCTGAGGTCAGCCTTATACTGGTTCTTCTGAATCCAATTTTCCGTACGTCAGCAGGCATTGTGAATATCTACATGACTCTGGTCTGGTTCATAAAGTTTAACTTCCATCCCCAAATTCATCAATTTGAGAGATGATTTAAGGGATAAAAAATATCACTCGTGTTAATCCAATCTAAAAACTCTATATATACAAAGTTTCATCACAAGCCGTTTAGCCGTTTTTGCGTGATGGAGTTACAAACATCCAAATATTCAAACATCCTAACTTTTGTATGTATAATATTAAGGAGGATATTTTATACTATTTCATTACAAATATATAGTTTTTAGATTTTTTCCTGTACTTGTACATAGTATATAACGATATTAGTTGCCAAATTTCATAGTTCTAGGTCAACGGGAAGTACCCTTTAAATTTTGATTCCCTTGAGAGTGTCGAAATATACGTTTTTTTGCGACATAAACGCCCGTGTCTTTCTTTTACGTTAACTTAGAAGTATGGTTTTTTCATAGCTTCAAGGGACTGTAGACCTTAGTACAAGGTTTTAATTTCAACTCGATACCTCCACGCCTAGAGCCGCTGTTTTCAAGAGTCATTATGAACCGTCTCGCACGCAGGCTAGATGACTTCCACCCTCCCGTACAAGCCAGTTTCCGAAGAGGCTTTAGTACCATAGATCACATACATACGCTTCGTCAGGTTATACAGAAGACTGAAGAGTATAACCTGCCCCTCTCTTTAGCGTCTGTGGACTATGAGAAAGCCTTCGATTCGATCGAAACCTGGGCGGTATTACAATCTCTACAGAGGTGTCAAGTAGTGCCGCTATATCGAAGTGCTGAAGTGTTTGTACGAGAACGCGACTACGTCAGTCCGACTCCAGGACCGGAACTCAAAGCGTATTCCGCTGCAGAGGAGAGTTAAGCAGGGAGATGTTATTTCTCCTAAACTGTTCGCCGCTACACTGGAGGATGTTTTCAAGAATCTGGACTGGAGAAGGCTAGGCATCAACATAAATGGCGAGTACATCACTCACCTTCGGTTTGCTGACGATATAGTAGTCTTGGCTGAAACCATGGAGGATTTAAGTATGTTCGATGCTCGATGACCTCAATAAAGCCTCCGAGCGAGTTGGTCTAAGGATGAACATGGATAAGACGAAGATCATGTCAAATGCCCATGTAGCACCAACTCCGGTTACGATCGGACGCTATACGCTCGAAGTTGTAGACGAGTATGTATAACTAGGACAGACTGTTCAGTTAGGTAGGTCCAACTTTGAGAAAGAGGTCAATCATCGAATCTGACTCGGCTGGGCAGCGTTCGGGAAGCTACGGCATATATTCTCGTACAATATTCCGCAATGTTTCAAGACGAAAGTCTTTGACCAGTGGGTGTTGTCAGTGATGACATATGATACGGAAACGTGGTCGCTCACCATGGGCCTCATAAGAAGGCTCAAAGTCACTCAGAGAGCACTGGAGAGGGTTATGCTGGAAGTTTCTCTGCGTAATCGCATCTGAAATGAGGCCATCCGTAGCAGAACCAAAGTAACCGATATAGCCTTTCGAATCGCTAAACTTAAGTGGCAGTGGGCGGGGCACATTGCACGTAGAACCGATGGCCATTGGGGCCGGAAGGTTCTCGAGTGCCGACCACGGACCGGAAGGCGCAGCGTGGGTAGGCCCCCCACAAGGTGGACTGATGATCTGGTAAAGGTCGCAGGAGTCCGCTGGATGCGGATGGCGCAGGACCGGTCATTGTGGCAGTCTTTGGGGAGGCCTATGTCCAGCAGTGGACGTCTTTCGGCTGATATGATGATGACGATGATGATGATCTTCACGCCTTCCCCAGATAAAGGGTCTTGACAGAAAGACAGACAGACGGACAACAAAGTGATCCTATAAGGGTTCCGTTTTTTTTCCTTTTGAGGTACAGAACCCTAAAAAGACTCGTTTATCAGTTCACAATGTAGTGCTTCTTCCTACACTGATATATGGAAGTGCGACTTGGGTATGGCAGAAAAAGTATGAGAGTAGAGCAAATGCGGTAGAAATGCGAGCATTAAGAAGTATGTGTGGAGTACATTCGTGTATTCGAATAAAAATAGTCTTATAAGAGAAAGATGCGGATTAGAAGACGATGTAGTGACTAAGACTGAAAAAGGTAGGCTTCGGTGGTTTGGGCATGTTGAGAGGATGTATGAAATCAGACTATGAGGATTTATGGTCAGGAGATGGATGGAAGGATCGGAAGAGGGAGATCATGGCGAGGGTGTCTTGATAAAATTTCTGCGATGCTGAAAAAAGGCCAGGCTTGAAGTTGCCACAACCGACGAACATGTATGAAGAGATGTATGAATATAATCGAAGCAAAGAAAGAATGTAAGGACCGTAATATTTGGCGTTTTGGTCTCTGCCTACCCCAATGGGATACGAGCGTGAGTATATGTATGTATGTATGTGTAAACACATAACGTGCATGCACATAAGCTGGTAACTATTGATTGAAATAATATAATTTGTATTTTTTCAGCTATGTACCTACGCGTATGATAAAATTCTTCAAAACCAAATGTAATAAAACCACACATACACACAGTTAGTACAGTAGAGTTTATAAATATATTGTGCATTCTCAAAGGTTGAAGAATATCAGATTTGATCCCTTAACAATAAAGTCATGTTCACATAATATTTGTTCATATATTTGTTCTTGAGTCTTGAATGTTTTCTATGTATTTAAGTATCTATTTCCCTATATAAGTAATGTATATCGTCGCCTAGTACCCATAGTCCAAGTTTGGGACTAGGTCGATTTGTGCAAGATTGCCCACAAATATTATTATTATTTTTAATCACTTTATCAGCGCAAATATTTTCGCACTCGACTGTACATGAGTATTAGAGGGACGTAAAAACTCACATGTCACGGAATATTCGCATCCTTTGTCGTGGACACGACATCATAAAGGCATCAAGAAGCCATCAGAGGCAGTCACGTTGTCCGCGCTCTAACGATATATTATTTTTATATTTAAACCCGTTTGGGGTGGATGAGGACGTTGTATCAAACTTTCAAACGACGTAGTGTGTAATGAAATGTTTCGGAACATTGATATTTTGGCATTGATATGGCTTTTTCCCGGCTTGTCGGGATCGGGATACGTATGTGATTATTCGGTATTTTCTGGAGCTACTTTACCAAAATCTTGCTGATGTAGTCCAGACATCCTTAGTCAACTTACCGTCAGTAACATTTGCCCATTAGTATTATTGCGGGGCGATATAAATGCAAAACTGCATTCCCCGTAAATAATATTTATTTTACCGAAAAGAACATGTGCCATGTTCGTGGAAAGTCTTATAAATTTGTATAGGAAGTGTTCCGATCGGTGAAGTCAAGCAAGTTTAAAACTGATAGAAACACGAAGCGCCCCTCGGGACGTCAGCGACTTCCGCTGCACTCGATCGAGACGACAGACGAATATTTACTTTCAATAACATTTAGCTTTCTCAGAAGCTGGTGCTTCAGCCTCCCAAATTATTATATTTACCTCTGCATGAATGTTTGTGTGTTAAATACACGATAGGTATATGTTGTAACTAAGGTATTTCAACTTGTAGTGTACCTACTCTTCATTAAATAGGTAAAATTAATATAATTTTTTTAACTACACTTCATTCTAAAAATTTATTATGTAAATGTAAATGAATGTATAAGTATTTCGAATTAAGTTTATTATAAACTTTCTCCCCCTGTTTTGTACCATGTTTTCGTACAATTCAAATGTATTAGTTATTATCTCGATCGTTTGATTCATGGGGATGGAAGAGTCAGGACTACAGTTAAGTTCGCCTTTGTACAAATATCTATTATTAAGTTTGTTTTAGACTATGCACTCGATTTGTACATTAAAGTGTTTACTACTACTACAAACATACCAGTACTCGATAGTGACCTATAACCTACTAGGTACCTTCAAATCTTAATTTACCTATTGCTATAGAGGTGTACAACAGGACGAAATTTATCAGAATTTGGTGTCAAACAATGGAACATAACATTTTTATCAAGGAACATGTTGCAAGTTGGTTGTAATCATAATGAGTACGAATAGCCTAGTAATTCGAAACGTAGCGGAAAGGCTCAAGGTAGTCATGTGGCCTAAGGATTTTCTCCTTATTTAATAATTTCTGACTGACAACTTTGAAATTAACTACAATTATTGCTCTAATGAGCCTCAGCTCATTAGAGCAATAATTGCAACGAAGAAACTCATTTCTTCGTTGGAGAAATAAAACTTATGGGAAATGAAAAACATGCCAAAATTTGCCATACGAACAGTTTTGTAAATAGCTAACTACTCAAAAATATGTAGGTAAGTTAGAGTATAATGTAAGTAGTAGCATTTCTGCAGTTATATTTAGATTTAGGGGTTCGTTATTATATAGTGTGAATTTCCCGCCATTTGCACAATAGCAACGCTCCAAGGAAAAACAGATTCTTTTTTGCCGGGACGCTTTTTACCCCATTGTAAATCTTGCGCAAAGAATACCCGTTTGTGTTCCGGAATGCTTGCCATGTCTGGATTATTGAAAAATTTGTTCTTTTTCTTAGCTAGGAGGATTAGGCTGAGATTGTTTTAAGTGTTCAAATATTTCAAATATTTTTTATCACTGACAAAAAAAACATGGTAGAAGATTAGATATTTTCCCATTTAGATTTTTTTTTATATATAAGAGACTCGAAAGCACTCGTCTACAAATAAGGTAAAATTGTAAACCCTCATTAAAACGTACTAACAAAAATATCGCTGAGTTGCCACTTATAGCCGAGTGTGCTTCTTATAAAGGTCTAGAGTCGGGTAAAAGTTCGCCTCTCATGATAATAATGCCCTTCACGAAGCCCTCTTGCAGTCGCGCGTAAGACAAACGAGATTGCTCTTGTTTTGATTAAAATATGGAGTGATATATATGCGAGCTAAATTGAACCTAGTATGTCGCGGCTGGTTCTCATGACTAAGGATTACGTATTGGCCCGAATAATGTAAAGCGATATTCGACCTTAAAGACGCGAGTGACCCGGTTGTTACATTTTAATAAACCTAGTAGTATGTCCATTTGTCCATAAAACGTTAAAAACCATGATTATTACCTAAGAGTTGGCTTAGATGTCCTAATCGCCTCCTCTGCAAATTACCGATATTTCAGTTCAACCCAGTCCCGTATTTGAATCTTATGGCACCCATGGGAAGATAGAGTGTGATGCTAGGGTGC
Organism: Epiblema foenella; assembly: GCA_963556455.1. NCBI lineage: Eukaryota > Metazoa > Arthropoda > Insecta > Lepidoptera > Tortricidae > Epiblema > Epiblema foenella. Next base: position 10,442,827 of record OY747099.1, on the reverse strand, counting down.
TCACATTTTTACTATGTCCCTTTAACGTCATGGGTGAAAGCGACAAAGTCCTAAAATGTCCAGCTATTTATGAGGCCAACTGTACCGCATATTTCGGGAATAAATCGAAAAAAAATTTTAAATATTGCTTGAAAAATTCTAGCGTAAAGGGAGATCCAGACGCCGGGAAACAATTCGTAACGGGAGCTCTCGTAACACTAGATATACCTAAAAGTAGCACCAAATCTTGCAAGTATGGAATAGAACCCTCGCGCAGTCTGACTCGCACTTAACCGGATTTTTTATCGTTATATTTAAAAATAAAAGAGAATGCATAAATAAAATTAAAGTTGACATTTTTCGAGGAATTCCATTCTTTTATTTGTGCATATATGTGCTCAGCATTATGGTTAGGTGTCAGACACCTACAGCGCTGATTTTCAGCCAGTACCGTCGGTGAGTAACTAATTGAAAAATATTTTTATTATTATTGGCTAATACCATAAAGTACCTATTATTTGAGGGGCACCACACTGCGGAATTTCAGTAGAACTACATAATCATCTCATGCATCATGGTCCAAACTTACACGGACTAAGTGCGGAAAAAGGAGTCCACTACCACCATGTCACCCGCATACATTATTATTTTATTAGTATATTATTTGCCACAATTTGAGAGTTACTATATGAATAACAGAAAACGGCCTTCAAACACAATTTTGTTATAATGTTTGTAGGACTTTAACATATTTACTTAACGATTCTAACCAGATGGTAACCCCTCCGGGAAAAAAGACGGAACATCTCTCCACCCAATACTGAATTATTTATACCCATTCAACTGAATGGAAACTGAAGAGCGTTTTGACACCTATTGACTGTATTCTTATGACTTGTGAGTGATAGCCTCTTTTGTGGCAACTTCTGCTCTTTTTACTTTAGAAATGCATCATTTCTCAAACCGCCAAGTTATTCTGTTATTTAAAATATGGGAAAAGATGATTTCCAGTTCAATGATAACGTTTACGAAGTTTTGACGGGTTCATTTATGTACAATCACGAAGATGTGGTGAGAAAAGTTATTCATTGTTAGTCTTTATGACATTGACATAAAATTGAATTTCTCGTTGTGGAAAATATTATTCACTAACTTTGACATCTACCAAACATTTTATTTGTTAAAATATTATTATTCACTGACTGTACGAGTATAGCTACGTTTAAAATTGTTTCCTGTGCACATACCATATCTGTTTATTTTCTCTAACATTAATCAATCTTTTTCAAACGCTCAGAATATTTTTCAGCAATATACTTCAAACAAGCAATAGTCAGTCCATTTCAGCGTAAAAAAATCCATTAGGTGAGCCTCTAATACGAAGGCAATCCAGCAAAAGCGTGTGAATGAAGCCAGGTGTACTGTTCCATACTTTTTCCATCTTTAGGGACCTAACGTGTTTGTGCACACACGAGTTTGGTCTTATTTCGTATTAAATCGATAAGGATTAAAAGAGATACTCATTTTAACATAAGCTCGCGCTAGTATTCCCAGATGAAGTAGACAAAATATTATATCGCTCTAATAGTTAAAGTTCAACCTTTTTTCCCATCTCTGACGTTACGCGAAGTTTTTGTTTCTGAATCTAAATCTAAAATATTCAAATAGTTATGACTTCTATTAATAAATTGTTAACCAAGAGTTGAAGAAACTATAAATGCTAAAATATGCACCAACATTTTCTGAATCAGCGAAGGAACCATTTTGGCGGAAACTGCTCATTTGTTTTAATTAAGAATGAATCGTACTTCTGTTTGTATGGGTTACTGCCTTTGCCCAATCTAACTACGATTCACCATACTTTTTTCTTTCTAATACTTTTCTGCTCTAGAGCACTAGATGAACAATTAACTACTTTCAGGTATGAGGAATAAAAAAGCATTAGTTTAGTGGCTATTCGAGTTCGAGCAAGTAAATAGAGAATCGCCAAAAAGATGCCACCTGTCGATGAGAATAGTCGGACATACGAAAACATTTTTGCTCAAGCTGAAACGAAAACGCTTCCCTCGCTCGGTCAAAAATCATTGTATGTTTTCTTGTAAATAGGATAATTTATGATTATAAACCAATTTATGTTTAAATACGCTTACCTAACTGGTTTCGTTGTTATAGAAATGTCGAAAATCATATTAGAAATCTAAAACAAACACAGAATACGTTAAAAAGGAAAACTCTGTAACAGAAACGTTCAGGTATGACACGAAATGTATAAGGGATGCACCGTTACAGTGAAAACAAATCACCGTGCATCCGCGCGCCGAGACATTTTTATTTTGTCTGCCACGTAATTGAATTTTGTGGTCCGTTCGATCATAGGACCGACCGGTGCGCTGATAGATTTGTTTACCAGCTTTGAATCGGATTTTGCCCGGCAAAATGTATATTTTCACAGACTTGGGGGAATGGACATAGGTTTATTTTAAACTTAAAGGGATGCCTCGACTAATTTAAACCTGTCCCCATGTAAAGCGATTTTCTAAATTGGCGAGGCGGGGTCGGTTTGTGATATTTTGTTCCTTGACATAATCCGACTACAATGTCGCACAGGTTTCTTCATAACGGGTTAAAACTGACAAGTAGGTATCATTTTTGCACACAGCACTCATCATTTTTGCAAAAGTGCATTCATCACCCCGCGCCAGTCAGTAAGCATTCATTTTAAGTAGCAAAAAGGGTAGTAAATAAAGAATCAGTCTGACTCGACTGACAGTCAAAACTGACAATTGACAGCGTTCTATACCGTCTCCGCGCCAATAACTCCAGAAATTGCCTAAGGGACATACTTATGTCTTCGACGCATGAGAAAAAGTGATGCAACACTCCTCGGAAATGGCATTTTTGCAAAAATTACGATGAATATCCCTCATAGGGATAAGTTCGCCTTTGTACTCTAATCTTATGTGACATGTATATTATTTTAACCTGTTATTATGTACAATAAAGTGCTTCCATACATACATACATATCTAACTGTGTAGTTTTCATGGTCTCCCATGAGATTTTAGATTTGAGATGAGGTTGATTAATGTTCTTTTGACTTAGGCAATCTGGTTTCATTATTTTTTGAGGAGGGTAAATAAAATTATTCATTTTGTTTGCTAGTTCAGGCATAGGCATCGTAATCTCTATTTCATTAATTAAAAAACGGCTTTCCATTAAGTCACTGAAAAATCTTATAAATTCTCAAACCATACCCTTAACATGGACATATTTCAAAATGCTATTTATATTTCGTAGCAGGTCGTTAGGGTATGTATTTCGCGACTCATGTTTATTTAGACGTGTGCTTCGACGCTGTAATTGAAATGCGAGTTGTGAAAGCGCGACGTCACGTAGTAGAGCGTAACACGTTCCAACTTGTGCGATACCGAGAGCGTCCAGGTTCTAACACTAACCATTTCTTGTATGCATTTATCTACGGATTTTATAGCTTTTAAAAATTATATCATAATCTCTATAACAATATTCCTTCACTATTCCGCTGAAAGAACTTGTGTAAGTCTATTTAGTGATAAATGAGATACATCCACTTGCTAATTTTTGCATGCGGTTAATACCGCACCACGCTACCACCCTCACCTATACACGCAAACATGCATTTAAATACAATAAACTACTAACAATGTTAACATAGACCTCGACACGTGTTTCGCCTGTCTCTAAGGCATCATCAGGAGGATGCTGGCAGGAGATGGTTGCTTGCGCCACGTCCGCCGAGTGACTGGACCAGCCAGAATCGTCTATATCTCTTAGTGCGGGTATCGTAGGTATATAATACTGTGTGGAATTATATTATGGATCGGTTATTTATTTAAGTCCGTATTTATATATTGCTCATAGACGTACATATAATCTGCAGAAAACGAAATAAGAATGAAATAATCAGTAGAAAAAAGTCAGATAAATGGCTTATAAGTTAAAATAGATTTAGGTATAATATTTTACCTACAATTTTAAGCATTTTGTAGGTTAATTGCACACTAATTTCGATTACAAAATTATTAGTTTACGCATTATAACCAGAGTCGTTGATGTAGTAGGCATTTCAGATTAGGCAAACCTAACAAGCATAGAGCATATGAAAGTGTCTTTCTACGGATGCATAGTGAATTTTGCAGGAATAAAACGATTCTCTGCTCCGCCATTGTGAAATATGTCAAGAAAATAATGGCGCGCGCGATCCGACTGTTTGGTGAGATAATGTCTGGAGATGAACGTTGAATTCCTTGCCTACCGTGACAGATGCTGCTGTTTTATGATAGCTCGTATTTTATGATAGAGGCGATTCGAGATTTTACATCAGGTTTCAGCAAATGTTTCATGGTCTTCTTAATTTCCGTGATATATTTACCGTTTTATTCAAGCCAGTGTAGTCGCATTGTATTTTTAAATACATAATACATAAATTACAGCCGCATTATCGCATTTATTTAAAAATCAATATTACTCGTATTTGGCTTATACCTACAGCGCAACGCATTTTAAGCCGTTGATTCTAGATGTTGATTTAAGGTAATCAGTAAATAATCCAAGAGACATTAGAAGCTGTTATGTGGCTTTAAACTTCCAACGGTCAGGCTGCCCATTTACTAAGTCAAGTCTACAAGTCTAGTTTCCCCTATTTGAAGGTCAAATTATAATTACCTCTACTTATTCCTACGCTAGTACGTTTTGTCACAAACGCGAAAATCAATATCATACGTATAGATAGAGGCAAACGAATTTTAGCGCCATTTTAGCTGAAATAAGTTTAATATTAAGGACATTAAGGATTTATTTCGACCATGAATTCCAGGGAGACTCAACGTTCTTTTTAATTTTTAATACACTTTAGTTTAATCTGTAATTAATATCTTGCAAGTAACAACAGAAAATGTATTCATTCCATTTAACGGTGCAAGGATAAGAAAACAGTTTCTTACAGCGAGAGAAATACCCCGTGAAATTAACTCCTGCATCCAACCGGACACTTCTCAGGTATGTACTCGAGATAAACGGCCGGCGGAGCTACTCACACGGATGGGAATAAATATTTTAGAAGCTAAGAGCGTATGCACTTCTTGGCTGAATATCATCTCTCAAACCCTCTCAATATATATAGTTTTTAAGTTTAAATTTCGATAATTACTAAATTGTTATTAAAACTACAAAATATATTATCAACTTTATACATTTTGTGAAGGTTAATACACTCGCGTTAATAAGTTTTTTATTTGATATATTTAATGGGATGGCATCGTTGTTATTTTATAGTTGCTAATCGAATATTTTCTAAACCCCGTTACAGAAGGTGGTGCGGTAAGGCCGGTTCTACAACAACTTCTGTCATTTAATTATTATCCCAGAAGATTGCATAACCTTAAAACGTCAAATATGTAATTTTTTACTGGAATGATAACCATCGAGCTGTATCCGTATTCAAAGCATAATATTACGGCAAGGAAACTTGTTACCATAGTTTAGGTGGCGACCTGGCGATGCCGCGGGCGTGCGCTTTCATAAAAAAGACAATCTCCCTTATTGCCGCAATCTCTAACATATGCTCCGCCGAGGTTATGTCTGCAGCCCCATAAACGACAAAGTAAACAATAATTTATAGCACAAATTTAGGGTCAAACGTATACGGCTTAAATTGTCATAAGTTAAACGTCCCTGTGCTCGACACTGATCCAATACATGGCAGTTCCAATCTTATGTCACGATGACAGAGCAGAGGTAATTAATAGATGTCATCTACTGAGAACTAAGGTGTCGAATACTGGGATACCTTTACCTTATATTCCGCCTACATTTTACGCACCTATTTATTTAATGTGTCTGTGTTTAGTTTAATAAGCTGCAATTTATTTTTTACTTCTCATGCTCGAAAAGTGTGCCATATTACACTTGTCAAGCGGGGCTAAAGTAGTACATTTAACCCCTAGGGAAAATATGAATACATATTTATGATTTACAAACCATTTGAATTTGACCAATCAAAATACTTCACCAATTAAATCCGCCAATCACAGAACACTAAATTAACTTTTAAAAGATATTTGGTATTGGGTATCAACCAACCAGAATACAGCTTTACTGAAATCGACCAATCAAGAAACAATTCATTTCTCTAAAGATTAAGTTATTAGTAGTCCCTATTGCACAATAATTAAAAAAATATATTAAATCGTTTGGAGTACCGCTTTGAAGCGCTCAAGGGGGAGTCAGTAGATTTTGTTCGCGCGTGAATATTGCGCGCGAACCTCGGTGTAAATGTTTTGTGTGTCAATGCAGTTTAGAAAAAAAAAACATGCCACCTGATGCCAAATTATGCATTTGTTTGCAATGGAATTTATTATGCATTTTGGTTGGGTGACCTTCGTTTAATTATTTTCTCGCAATCGAAGTGAAAAGTAGATATATATAACTCTGCTCTAAAAGCATTACCCCTCGAATTATTTTCGCTCACATTTCATTCGGGAAAATAACTATCTCATGGTGATATGGCTCATTTTAGACCCTTGTCATACTCGTACAATCTACTCTTAATTGAAAAATATCTTATCTGTCAGGGTGGTCAGCATACTGACGCTGGTCGCGTAACCAGCGTAACGACCCTATTAATTTCTCATTTATAATTAAACAGGGTTTTAAATATTTCGAGTTTAGTTGCAAATCAGTTCGAGTTTAGTTCTGATATTACCACAGATTTGCCTGGTTTTAATATCCAACGTAAGGCTGATCCCATGCACCGCCGGGTGCATGAACGTACCTGTAACCCGGCAACATAGTGACGAGTTGGAACACCGTGGGGTTTTAGACGGTAGTCCGGGTGGTTCCCGGGAGTCCGTCATACGTAAATGAATTTCCTCACGTAAAAAAGGCTAATTCCTTGTAGGGGCAAGAAAAGCTACAAGGTAACGCGTTAAACTCACCCGCGTTAAAAAAATCGAGTGGGTTGAAATTAGCTTCATATTTTTATAATTTGTCTGAGCATAAATAAAGTTAACTATCGGCATACATATGATTGCATGGTACTTTTTGGAAACATTTGAATCTCCAGTATGCTTAAAGTAGCTCTACCCCCCTATGCTGGCCCATCAGGCCACATACGGAAGTCATGCACAACCATATCTGTTGCGGCTAAGCAGACCAAACAGGGGAAAGAAAAGTAGATCTACTAATAAATGTATCCTGCAAAATCTAAACACCGTTCAAACGATAATAGCGAGTTTTATTAATTTTTTTTTAATACTTTCATTCGATAAATAAAATTATTAATGCAACATTGGGTAATAAAATAGCTACGTCAGTTATAACGCGATGAAAAATTTAGCTATGACTTTGAAAAATACTAGTTGAACTTTTGAAAGTCTGAAGCATAGCTCTTGTTTTATTCATGTCCTGACATGTGGCGCTCTCCGTTGTATACAGGCTTTCTTCTTAAACAAAATAAACAACGTTTGCTCCGAGTTTAGTCCTTTGAGAGGCAGCTCCCTGTTTTGATGTTTTATGAATGAGACTATGCACTTACCACCTTATTTATAAACATTCACCAAACCTATTTTAGTTAAATAGGCGCTAAAATTTGTTTGTCCTTATCCGTAATCATTTTTTTATGAGAATATTATGGTACTATATTAGTTACCAAATGCTTTAGTTCAGCATATTCTGCCAACATCGGCTTAGAAATATTTAAGAGAATTGTGGTTAGTAATTAGTTACAGGCTATTATTAATTAAGATCTTCAATTCACTTAATTAATTACATTTATAAAAAGTACATGGCAAATGAAAATAATAACAATAATATAATCACAATAAATTCAATATCTAGGTTCTAGGCCTATTTACTACTAATAAACAATTTTATATTGCTCTAAAAATATCTAACACTATAAAAACATTTATCTAACAGCCAGCTATTTAACTTTATTTGGAACAAATTACCATCCAAAGTTCTAACGTCCGTCCGTCCTTTGACACATGTGCTTGTGAGACAGTGACAAAAGACCATTTAGTTAGCAAAGGCTTGTTAAGTTTTATGAATAAGGGTTAGTTCCCATTTTATTGATTATGCAGTTGAACCTTAATTATTGCTATGATATGTGTAGGTAAATGTTTGGATACAGCGCTTAAACGTTTTTTTAGAAATGTGTCTAAAACGTAATTATTCCAAAAGATCCGTGGAAATTTTTCGCGAAGTAATTTTTTTATGCACATAGCTTGTATGCAATTTTTATACATTTGGATGGAATGAGCTAAACAAGAAAATACCTACATCGAATAAAAAGTACACTATCAGTTTTTTTTTAAGAATAATCGGAACGGACGACAATACAAGCTCTTATGCGTTAATTTTTTACTTAAAACTTTTATATCAATACCTACCGTTGGAATGCTTGTCCAAGATTCAAACCCTAAATGAACCATTTTTTAGATCACACGGTCACAGACAAATTTAAGATCATCCCCACCAAGCCGACGACGTAGGCCGTTCCCGTTGTCACGGAAAACTGTACCCATCTCTGTCTCCCACGGAAAAATTTCAAGTATGTTCAAACTCGCCGAATCGTTTTGATTGTATACTCGCTTTTACAAATTCAACATTATCTTCTTTATCACAATGTCCAATATGATTTAACGGAAACTGGCGTACATCGTTCGTTTCGCAACTAATACTAGCAGATTTTGTTAGCCTTGTATTACGTATAAGACTTAAGATATGCATGTAAAAATCAAATCTAAATCTTGCTGCCTTTGAATAGAGACTGTTATCGGCTAGCACCGAGTATTACGATTGGTCGTTTGGAATCGATTGGTTGAGAGGAAAACTTGAAAGGTAGGCAAGCGGGAACGTGTCGGCTTTAGCGGAGCGAGCCTTCAGTCGCACCGCGCACATGCTGACGTGCGGGCCAACTCAAAGCTTGGGTTTTACGTAAACTTTACGCTAAACTCCGAACTTCTTACGTTGAAAGTTTTTTTAAGACTAGCATAATTGAATGCAATACGTTGTGTGGTTGAAGTGATTGAAAACTGAGAAACAACACCTGACTTTATCAAGTATGTACATATTTATAATCATTTACCTTTACAAGTAAAATCTTTGTCTATTCGGTGTTTAGTGTAGGAGGAGCCAATAAACTTTACGTTACTTTTCTTCGTTGATTTTTTATATCACATCGGACGCAAACACGCGTATGACGTGCCCGATGGTAAGCAGTCACAATATTGTCGTTTTTTCAACGGGCTGTAGGTATCACATAAACTGAAACAGGTTTTAAATATAGCAACAAGGTTTTTTATTTGTTGCTGTTGATGCTATAACACCAAATAATAAAAATAAAATTAAAAGGGACCAAACAATAAATGGTTAAATGTGATCTTCAAAAATCTTGGCAAAATATTATTAGGTACTTATTACTTTAACATGTATGAACTTAGGTATCTATTTCCAAAATACACATAAATGAAATAATTATTGTTATCATCAATTTGAAACATTAATACTTGTTTCGTTACAAACTAAATATTATACAAAACGATGAATTAAAAAAATCTAACTACAGAAACTACAATTTCTAAGTAGTTCAATCTCATTCAGCCATGCCATGTCACGAAATTATGTCAGCATTTATAGCCATAGTCTACCGTAGAGCCTATTTGTATTATATTATATATTATTCATTCGGTACATAGGTGCCTAGGTGTGTACCTAGGTTTGTTTTAGTTTTGAACTTAAAGTCGAAACGAAAATAAAAAAAACCGGTCAAATGAGAGTCCGACTCGCGCACCGAGGGTTCCGTACACAGATGTGTACCGGTTCTAACCCTATTAATTCAGGAAAATTTCAACAACATAGTGAAGAAATTGATGCCATGGGTACAGCGCCGTCTGTCGGGTAATTTTTTTACATGAGCGACTGAATAACTTAGTATTTATAGTGGTTTGAAATAAGGATTTTTTTTGATTGAAAACTGGATTGAGCTATAGTTTTACTTTTCCTGTAATGGAATTAAATGAAATGAAATTATTTATTCTTCAATTTAGGCATATTACATGCATCTATGAATGTCAAAAAACTACCACCGGTTCATAAAATAAACCTCTGCCTCGATAAGTACCGGCATAAGAAACTCGGTGAGGTGTCGTTTTTTCAAAACAATATACAATGTATATAAAATAACAGTATCATAATACCACAGAATTACAATGCTACAATATAGATATATATATATATATATATATATATATATATATTGCTTTGAAAATATTTAGGACAAAATATTTCTGTGTTAGATTACTTGTGCGGAACGATCACTGGCCAAACATCCCTATCCATGACGTAATCATTTATCTTATAATATGTAAAATATACATTGACATCAATGTCGTGTAATAATTTCAAATTTTTTTCTTTGTAAACTTCGGAGATAGGGATGGGGGAACGATAATTATTTTTACATTTTCCCTCATAAATCGAAAATAACTCAACATAAAAAAAATAATAAACGTGTTTCAGAACGTACAACTTAAGCCCTTCTCTAAGCACTCTAAGCCCTTCTCTAAGCCCTCTAAGACTATCAGTTTTTGAACCACCTATTATCTGTAATTTTTGATAAAGCGTAAATTTAAATACAATTATAATTAAGTATATTATACATATAGGTATTATGTAAGAGATTAGACTGACTGTAATACTGACTGACTGTAAAAAATAGATTAACTATACCAACATTAGGTATTATGTAATAGATCTATAGACTGATAAAAGTATACCGTAGCGAAATAACAATATCTTCCGGTAGGTTGCCTTTTCATATGAAACCCGTATTACCACCGTTTGCCGCAATTAATCAGTTCCTCGGTAATTGCGGTGTACAGCCACCCGCAATACTCACGTCAGTCAGCCGTGCAATACCAATCAAACCACAACCTCAGTTAACTGATTATTCGAAAATGATTCTGTTCGACCGTTAAAAATATTTTTTCCTAAACCAGCCCTGATAAAACAACGAAACAGTACTAAGATGTACCCTTTCTGGCGTAGTTATATTTATTCAACAATCTTAATTGCATATATCACCATTATATCTACTTTTTGCAACAGAACCTAATATAGAGCAGTTACAACAAGCTAAAATATTACATTTATTGAATTCCGGATTACCGGTATTAGACGTAAATGATACATACAGTACCGGATAAATATTTAAGTATTATATGGTAAGAGCGTCCAAAAACATTTTAGAAGCATCATTAATTAAAAAAAAATCTCCTTAAACAAAATTAGCCGGGATTTAACCAGAAATTTCATGTTACTCTATTACTTTTAGGTTATATACAAACAACTTTGTATAGTTAAGTACTGTTTTATTGTTTCTGGTTTTTATACATATTACGTGATTTTATTTGATAGATCTATTATAGGTAGCCTGTGTCTACGACAGGGATCGGATACCGGTATTTTCTCCATAGAAAAATACCGGTATTATTACAGTCACCGGTTCATTATTTCGTTTTTAATGGGACAATCTAATAATAGGACGTTGTTACCTAAGTACATGATTCAGCCCTACGTAAAGAGCAAAAAATAATCCAAAATGTTGGGTTAATTCAGGGTTTTTTAAAAATACCGGTATCGGTCTCTGGTCTACGACACAAACCATTGCTTTGTCATTGAATATTTAATAGTTCATAATTTTACTCGTCAATTATAAATTAACGCAGTTCATTAACTTACAGTGACCTGTAATAAAGATAGAGATAGATATAGGTAAATCTTAAACACGCGCCCTGGTTATAAGCTTATGATGAGTGGGATACCTAGGATTCCCATTGGAAACTAACTCAAAACAAGCAGCAACGCTTAATCCGTTATTAGCACAGATTATTTGGCTGCACTGAAATTATCGCCTTGTAATCCTCCGTTCCGGCTAAGAGACGTCAGGTTGTTCTGTTATTAGTGGGAATTTGAGCTCGTCGTATTATTAACTGCGATAAATACCTTGATACATTCAAGCGGAACGTATTAAACTAGTGACTAGTTTGCTTGAATGTGTATGAAGAGTCACTGTGGCTCTGTGAGCTGTACGCCTCGCGAGTTTCTTTTTTTAATTTTCCAAAAACTGACTCAAAAAATAAATTTCTATTTGATAATTAAATAGAGATGATTGAGAAATGCGACTTGTAGAGGAGAAAAAACCGTAATTCACACGCAGAAACTTACAAAATCACTGAAAAAGAAAATGATTTTGAAAATACCCAAAATCTGACTCGACAAAAAATTTCTATATACTCGTAGTTGAATCTGCTTACAAATTTTCACAAAAATCGGTTTAGGAAAACAATCGGAAATCTCGAAATCCGGAAATTGGGACATACGAAAGCATTTTTGTCGAAGCTGAAGCACAGACCTTCGTTTCATTCGGTCAACTAATTAATAGAGTAGAGATACAAATAAGAGAGGAAGGGTCTATCGAAACGTCATCTAAGTCATTTTGCTCATAATTGGAGCAGCCCAACTGGCGAAGGAACTCCACCTTAAAGAAGACTGCAACACCACTTGTCTAAGTATAGGGTGTTGAGTTCTTGAAGGTTGTTTTATATATAAAAATGGGATTGCTCTTGGCGAGCATCTAGCCAGGGGGCAAAGATGAGGTAGACGGTGAAGCGAGCTCACACAGAAGATGCCTATTCACTCGTGCCTTAATAGGTCTACGTTTTATGAACTCGGAAATGCCGGCGTCTGTATTTCCGTGTTCATATAACCTAGACCTTTTTAAGGCAGGGATTTCCAAACCTTAGCAGTGCGCATTATAAAAGACGATAAAAAGCGGTTGGCTCGTAAAAGTGGAATTTCGACCAGGTGAGGGTGCTAGCCAGCCGTACGTCTGGTGGATGTTCAATGGAAGAAGGGGGAAGGCGGTATGAGCTCATGGAGCTTCTGAGCACCCTCACCGAAGTCCAGCATGTAGAAGACGCACAATACGACGCGTACACTTAGGCATTCCCGCCGGCGGGGACGTCCACCGCGCGATCGCGATAACATAGACACATAGTCCCTATTCGTCCCGGTACCGCCGCACACCGGATAGAGTCAGTCTCACCCAGGTGGGGCCTAGCTGAGTTTCTTGCTGGACTCTTCTCAGCTAGGCTAGGTTTAGTGAACCAGCGACCAAACTCCCAGTAGCTCGATTCCAATCACACCTCAGATTCGGTTGTAACCTCTCAACCAATCTCGCTTGGGGCGGAAACTCTTAAAGTATTCCAGTGTTCCAAACCACACGCGTGGTCGTGTCGGAGGTTTTCTCCTAGATTTTCCCCAGGATATCCTTCAACCACCCGGCCCGGCCTAAAAAGCTGCTGACCCACAGTCAGGTTCAAAAGAAAAACACACAGACAACGCACATAAAGGTAACTTTGCGTCTATACAGCTCAGTTCCTAACGCCGTACAGTCGCTAATGAACCTCCTGGCTCTGCGATCCACCGAGTCGAGTGCGGCAAGTTAGTACTTAGCCGAGCCATCCCAAAGGTGACTACATTACTCCATGCAAGAAACTTGGGCTTTGTATATAAAGTAAGAAGCTGTCCAGGCGTGAAATATCGCTTGATGGTGATTAAGGTCACCAGAGCCCGAGGAAGCAGGATGTTATTGTATCTATCTGTCAACACAACCAATCCCCAAGTCAGTAAAGGGTCGGCAATCTGCTTGTGATTCTTCTGGAGACTACGATGTTTGCTTACCATCGGGCGTAGATTATGTATGCTAAAGTCGTATAAAAAAAATAAGGGCAGTTGTTTTGAGGTCATGCGCTAACATACATTTGTACGGCAATTAGTTTACGTTTATATTAATTACTAGCTTTTTCCCACGAGTTTGTCCGCGTCGAACTCGTTCATCACGTTAAAATTTAATTGCTATTTTTTTTTCAGGCGCTTATCTAGTTATCGCTCTTCCATACAAACTTCCACCTCTTAAGGGATGATGGTCGGGATAAAAAGTATCCTAAGTAAACTAAAAACTAAAAAGTATCTAGTCGTTCCCGGTACTCAAACTAACTCCATACCAAATTTCATAAAAATTGGTTCAGCGGTTTAAACGTGAAGAAGTAAGAGACAAACAGACAGAAACATTTTCGCATGTATAATATAAGTATGGATTATTAAACATTACCTTAAATAAAATACGTTATGCACCAGCCACCAAAGTTACGAGCTGTCCTTTTCCCAAAATTCACGAACAACAACGCAATAACAGACTTAAAATTGAATAATAAAGCAGCATAGCAACTAATCCAATCAGTAATTTATTATTTCCGAGCATACAACAGCGCGACCATAAAGTTGAACAAGTTACACTACAGAATTCCCTCCCGGCATGATATTATTCGGACAAATGAAAATTCCGAACGATGCATTTGAAATAGCGTTGCGCGGAGGTTTTAATTCCCTTGGCTGTTCCGAATCGGCGCATGTTTTTTCATTAAAACGCATTCAATACGACGACGGGGAAGCTTTGAAATAGCGAACCCTTTCAAAAAATATTTCCATGACATTCCACTCGCAGTGCTCTGTTTATACTTTTTTGTGTCAGGCTTTTTTATCGCCGCAATTTATGTAGCATTAAATAATGGGTAAAAGTGGTGGTGATCTATTTATATATAATTATTTTGAATGAATATGGAGGTATATTTGAGTGAGTCCTTCTTCTAATTAATTGAATCATTCAAGCAGGCAATCAGATCAGCTTTGCGGAATTAAATGATAAGACTCTAAAATATGCCTTTACTATTCGGCTAAATGTTTATTATATTAATTTCAACTTACACGATTTTCACAGATTAGTTTGGTATTATTGAAAAATGGGACTTAATCGCGTACAATAATAATTTATTTACAAGCTCAGCTTTATGTTATGATACATTCGAAACGTCGGGCAAAACTTAAAAAAGATTAAGTCCCGTTTACCAATAATAAATGTTGTTTTTTTTTCTTCCCGTCTTAATTTTCATTTCCCTGGTGGCATAACAGTCTTCTGACTACCTAATCCTACTACTGCCGCAGGGATTAATCTCTTTATTCATAAAAGTTCATCAAATCTATGTTAGCTAAAGTGCCGCAAATATTCGTCTCTCTTTATCCATATTCTATGCATCTAGGTTAACCTTCTTTATAACTGTTCCAAATTTCAAATCGATACCATACGTAGTGCTTGAGATACATAGTTGAAGTGAAACCATAAGGCTTAATTTTTTACCATTTTGGTACAGAACCCCTAAAAATTAAGGTATTAAGGAGTAATTTTAAGAAATTGTGGATCACAACTGCTTGAGATGTGTTAAATGATGGAGTAAACTACGCTTTTGAAACACTCATGCATTGGTTCAAAATAAATAACCTCAAACTAAACTGTGGCAAAACAAAGGTTATTTTGTTTAATACTACAACGAGGTTTAATGACACATTGCAGGTTTGTCTTGAAGGGAGCAAGATCGAACTAGTGGACTCAGCTAAATTTCTTGGGGTGTACATTGACTCCAGTCTGAACTGAAAAGCAGAATTATCTACAGTGACCAGCTCAGTTAGTTCCGCATGTTATGCACTAAGAAGCCTTCGAAAGGAACTTCAACTAACGCAACTAAAAATGGTGTACTATGAGCTGGCAGAATCGAAATTACGCTGTAGCATAACGTACTGGGGTAACAGCTACAGGTATAACGTCAATGCGGCATTTATTGCGCAGAAAAGGGCAATAAGAATAATGGCAAGAGGACCGCAACAGAATTTGGTATTCTCACTGTCCCTAGGCTGTAAATTTTAGTGGTACTTACAGATTTAATAAAATATTTAAATGATATAGAAACGGCTGAACACAGAGATAGGCGACTCGCAACAAGACGAATGGACCTGCCCTATCCCGAAAGCACTAGACTCAACATTGCTAAGGACTCTGCGGGCTATCGGAGTATAGTCCTGTTTAATAAATTACATCTTGAGCTTAAGTTCAGTGTTCGGATCTTTTTCAAATGTAAACCATATAAAACCAGTCGTTTACCGGTCCCTGGGATCCCAGGTATCATTTCAAAAGAATTCTAATGTTTGTTTTTTTCGCCGGGTAACGACGTCTGAAAAGTGAAAAACAACAACAAACTGCCGCCCGTGAGAAGCCTAAAAAATCCACACATTTAAAATCAAACAATTCCTATTCAGCCATCAAAGAGGGCAGGAAATTTTTAAGGCTAGCTACTTCTAATATATTAATAATAGGGTCGGTAGGTGGGTTTACGTTTAATTTTTGACATTCATAAGTGCATGTAACTTGCCTAAATTGAAGAATAAATGATTTCATTTCATTTCATTTCATTTCATTTCATTTACGCCCTGTTAATTTGATGCGCCAGTCAAATTAACAGGATTTGAGGCGACTTGGATGAGTTGATGAACTGAAAGGATATTTTCTTGATTTTTTTAAATATATTACCTACTATTCAATAGCTACTAATTAGAACGCATACGACTCACTACATGTTTAGAGCATGTACAAATGTAAATATCTTTAATTGAAAAAAACTTCGCTTTTCAGAAGGCCGCAAACTACGCAGGCCGCGTAACTGGCCTACCCTATACGTATATGACTTACCAGCATAAACATGCTTCATTGGCTTGGCAGTGTGATGTCTTTCACTTACATGTTTTCCTTATTCTCGTCTCTTATTTGTCTTCCTATTATTTTGTTTGTAATTGTAATTGCATTAAAACTCGACCCGTGGAAACCTTGTAACTAATTAAGGCACGTATTCGGCTTTGTTACTTTACTTTTTGTCAGAGATAATAATATAATCACTGCGTTTTACTTTTTATTTACGTTTGCCATAAGCTACTAATGTAGGGCTGTGTTAGTGCCCGGCCCCTCACTCCACGCCTACCAGTTGGACGCATTATTGGAGTGTTGGGTCGAGCATTGTCAAGCTGTGCATTACACGATTGATTTGTGTTGTTATGATTATGTCTTGTTCTTCTTTTATGTATTTGTTATCTCTTTTTACGCTATTTGTTCATTTACATATTTCTTTATATTGGTTTCTCTTTTAATTTTTACGTCTTACCTGCTGAGAAATCACTTGTTGGATTCTTCGGAAGACCAGCGCTTACACACAACCACCACTTATTACTGTTTTTACTGTTTTTCTTTTGTTATGCCGTGACGAATAAATTTTTCTATTCTATTCTATAAAACGTTTAATTTACCCGAGTATCCTTAGCTGTTACTAGTAGACTTTTTAATTTGTTGAAATTATAAGGCAATTTCTACTGTACCTGCGGGTCTTTACGCATAGGTACGCATCAAGCACTGATACGCTCTTAGCGAGTTTCACGGATGAAATCAACACCTACTTCGCTAATAAAAAGTAGTTCTGGCGGTGTTTTTCGATTTCAGCAAAGCATTGGACACCTTGGAGACCAACACGCTATTAAAGGCGATGAGTGAGTGCGGGGTGGGGGAGCCGCTGAACCGATGGTTCCGCGACTACCTCACTGGGCGCTCGTACCGTGTGCGGGTGGGCTCGGCACTCAGCGACGAGCGACAGGTGTCGTGTGGCGTGCCGCAGGGCTCATGCACGGGACCCGTTAGCTATCTTATGCACGTAAACAGCCTGTGTGGCGTGCTGCGGTACTGCTCGGCGCACATGTTCGCCGACGACCTGTGTATATTGTGCGCCGGCAGTGCGAGTGAGCTACCCGACACCTGCCGCTTGGTGCAGCGCGATGTAGATGCTGTAGTCCGTTGGTCGCACGATAATGGTATTGTGCTTAATGCTAATAAAACAAAGTTGTTAATAATTAAATCACCCTACTTAAAAGTTTCTAGTCCGCCAACTCCCATTGTAACCCATGATTTTTCTTGTATGCATAATGATATGTTATACTGCCGCTGTATCCCCATCTCACGCGTTAACTGTGTAACGTATTTAGTCATCAAAGTAGATGAACACTTTTCTTGGACGCACCATGTAGATTTTATTTATAGCAAATTCAAAGTATTATTAGGAAAATTTTATTACTTAAGATTTAAAGTACCTTTACATATCTTAAAGTACTTATACGTATCCTTAGTTGAATCAATAATTGGTTATGCCCTTGACTGCTACGGATTAACGACTAAAACTAACATAAACAAATTAGAATATATGCAAGTTAGGTTCCTAAAACTGTTAGTTAAGAATAAAATCAAAGATAAGATTAAAAAAGATTATAGAAATTTGTTCAAAATTTGTAATATTCTACCGGTGAGCCTTAAGCATAAATATTTATTAGTATTAAATAATCATGGCAGTCGAGAGTATACACAATTAAAATTACACCGAAACGATGTCTGTGAAACCAGGTCGATGTCAACGGGCAAGTTTGTTGTGCCGAGGGTCACTAATTACTACGGCGGTAGGTGTCTTCAGAAACGCCTTCCCTACATACTGAACAGCCTGCCCTCTGACATCAGGCAGGAAGCCAATAAAGCTAAACTTAGTAAAAAGCTACATAGTTACCTTATTAAACTCGTAAACTAAACTATTGTACCTAGATGTAGAATCATAATATATAAAGTTGCCTTGTTAAACTCATAAAATAATTTACTGTTAGAAGAGAGATGAGACTGATCGATCCCACAGTCAAACTGTGCAAACGGTTTTGTGGGTCTATGTACTTGTTTGTGTTGTATTATTATTTCTTAATAAATAAATAAATAAATAAAATCAAGAGGTGAAGTATCTTGAAATGGATGTAAATTAAATAGGTTCAGATAGTTCTGATCTTCAGTAGCGACATCTGTCGTTTCATATTCTCGGTCATTTGGCTGGTCACAAGGACATTCTCACCTCCTGAACCAACTAACGACGGCTTCGCGTGATACTGAACTGCTTTCCGCGTATTTATACTCAAACAAACCCTCGACATTCAAATTCTGTAAGGGCGCGACATATCAGTCCATAGGTAATTAGTATCTATATCTGGACTACGGCTTTCAAAAAATATGTACATTGTTCTATTGTGTAAAGATAATTACATTTTCGGGTGTTATCTGATGAAATTCATTGTGGTATTTCAATAGGTACAATCAATCACATGATTAATATGAATATTTACTTGTAATCTACGTATATGGCTATTGAGTTAATTTAGGCCTGCGGTAGGTCAATGTAGGTTTTGAACTTTAAAAGTTACCCAATTTATCCAATCAACTACAAAAAAAACTGTTGCGCAATAACCTTGCTTATTTTATAGCTGTCAGACCTTATGCTGTCACCAAGCAGTTAATGTCAAGAAGTGTTACCATTCAAAATAAGACATAATTAGGTCTAATAAGAAAATGAAGCCTGAAGTTATAGAAGTATATTTACTATATTAAGATTTCAAACACATATGGGCATTTACATTAAAAAAACGGGATTTACCATTATGCATATTTTGTATATTGATTGTTGTTACTAATTTAAGTAGGTAAACGAAGCCTTATAAAGTGGATAAAATTATCTCAATGTTTTGGACGTCTCGCAGTGTGTATGATCTCCAGTAGTTTAATAACAAATACAATATCAAAAAAGAATGTGGTTCTTTGCCATTTCCAAGATCATTGTTTGCCAAAAGGCAATCTCTATACTGTATACAATCTGCTTACCTATACAATACCTTAAATAACATAATATCTATATATTGTCTAACATTGCATAAGTGTAAAAAAACTATAAATAAACTGGTTAAAATCGCTTGTTTATAACGATATACAATTATTAGTACAGTAAATAATACCTTAGTACTAATATTAATAGAACCACACGCACGCGCGCATGCACGCACGCACTCACACACACACACACACTCACTCACACACAATCACACACACACACGCGCACACACGCACACGCGCACGCACACGCTCACACGCACACGCACACGTACACGAACACGCACACGCACACGCACACGCCCAAGCACACGTACACGCACACGCGCACGCACACGCGCACACACACACACACCCAATTCTAAAAAGTAAAATAAAAAAATAACTAAGCAAAATTACAATTTAAGTTAGGTATATGTACTTACTTTTTTGCAAAAAAGGGGAAATAAAACCTAATTTAATTTTTCTACTCCTGTACTTTTTTTCACGATTTACACAATCATGAACTCTAATATAAATACATACTTTATTTATTCTGTAAAAAGTCTATCTAGTCTATTGTCCAAAAACACACTCCTTACCCTACATTAATGAAAAATAAAAACAGAGTTGGGTGCCACAGACTACTACAAATATTATGTTTAGTAGTCATTCTGTGGTGTGTTGAAGTGAAACTTTTATCATTAAAATCAGTGCTGCCAACTTAACGCAACATTGCTATAATTTTTATGTATTAATTAATGCATAATCTATTATTTACAAATATAAATTCATACATTTATCATCTTTTTTGTGTTATTTAACATGTTTTATCTATTTTCGGATATATTTATGAAAAAGAAACAGTTGAGATTCGATCCGGATTTGAATTCAGTTTAGGTCTGATGCCAAGTCCAGCAAATTAAAAAAAAAACAAACCATAAACAAAGTGTCATATTTTTGATTTCCCATCAAATTCCTAATTGAAAACATAAACATTTAAGCTGATAAATGATTATATTACTTAAATAAAACTTTTTTTTTGTGTTCATGAAGAAAATGTGTAGGTACGTTGATTCTTTTAAAAATCCACGAAGAAGTTATATAGCAATTACTGAAGACATTGCGTAGGTAAGTTGTACAATTACTAAGGGAAAATATGGCGCAAGAAAAGTCTGAAAATATTTACTTTTTATTCGAAATAAGTCGTAGAAAAAGTATTGTATGCAACAGGCTCATGGTGTCTTTACTTGCGATGTTCGCCAAGACTCACATCGCAACCCACACCACTCGCCTTTTTATACCCTTCTTATACACCAGTTGCATAATATACTATTATTTAACGAGCTTGTGTAGTGTACAGTGATCATCAAAAGTAGCTACGCATATGGAGCGGTCAAAAGACTTTATCATGAAGGAATAAGCTAGAGCTTTTGACTACTATATGCGTAGCTACTTTTGATGCTGACTATACCCCAGTCAAACAAGCGACCGTAATTTTGGCACTATCGTGGCAAAAAACAAATAATAGGTACATGAATTGTATAACTTGCTTCTAAATCGTGAGTTGCCACCATAATGCTGCCATTTTCCCGTGAAATGAGTTATGGGTGAAAAACTTTTGTTATTACCCCATGCTAAATCAGCTTTGGGGTTAATTTGGGTACTTACATTTCACTAATGACTGCCTTATTGCAATTCAAATTTGAGTATACTGGATATACTTGTTCTTATAAAATATTGCCTTACGAAATTATTAAATAGGTGCTATAAAATATTGAATTTTAAGACGCCGTTCAAGCCGTGGTCTCCCGGCGAAAAAAATAAACAATAGCATTCTTTTGTAATGAGCCCGGGGATATCCGAGACCGGTAGACAACGGGTTAAAAAATATGAATACATTAGAGGTTGCATTACGAATTGCACGTAAATTTGTATTCTAGAAGCATGTAGTTTATTTGATTATCA
This sequence comes from Epiblema foenella, assembly GCA_963556455.1. Classification (NCBI taxonomy): domain Eukaryota; kingdom Metazoa; phylum Arthropoda; class Insecta; order Lepidoptera; family Tortricidae; genus Epiblema; species Epiblema foenella. The sequence goes on along the minus strand of OY747099.1, from coordinate 10,421,181 downwards.
TTATTACTCGTTAGTAAAGACTACTTGTTCCCATAGGAACATATTGGTTATTAATTATTTTTAAATAAAATTTTAGGATTTCTTTATGACGCAAATAATAAATCGACATATACACAATGTGTACAAATTATTTAATCATAAAAGAAGTTATTTAAACATAAATAAGTAAACCTAATTTTCTTGAGAGTGGTAAGAAATGTGGCAATGATGCGTCTTTGTCAGGATTGTACCATTAACTTAAATTTTAAAACTTCTCAATATTATAAATGTTTACCCGCTGTGGTAAACAATTTAGTACCTTTATGTAGATAGATTTTCAATTAAATATGAAGACACTATATATAATTTAAACTTCTTCATTAAAGAAAATCGGCCCAGATTGATTTCTACCTACTAATCGATAACCTCACTTGTTTCAGGAGAACAATAAATACAATGAAATCCGACGTAAGAATCTTCCCACGCTGCGGAAAACTGAGTTCAACAATAATGGATCAACATGAAGGAAAAATCAATAATAAAAGTATACATTTATAGACTATTTCCAATGTCGGGACGGGGAGAGACAATGTCATAGACATGTACGGTCTCCTTGGCGTGGCTGCGACGTCGGCCTTGTTGCAGTTACTGTTATCAATTACAGGTGAGATTTCTTTAATTTGTTGTAAAAGTACCGGGCTAAGCAGAAATAAAGACTACCCCCCTTATTCATAAAACCCCCGCTGACTAAATTGTGTGTTTGTCCCTTTCTCAAAACATGTATGTCAGTGACAGATAAAGACAAACTAATTTTAGCGGCAATTTAAGTAAAATAAGTTTGATCAACGATTATTAATAAGGGGGTTAATCTGACGTTAAACGTCAATAGGCTATAGCTTATTTTTGGAATGAGCATTATGGCCAGAGCAGCACACTGTGGTGTACTCTGACACTGCTGATGGGTGCGCACGCGTGCAGCTCCTTCTATCGCTGTATAATAATTTAATGAACAACCAAGCTGTGTAACGTCATATATAAAGATTGTAATACAACGAAACGAAAGGTTGATACTTTGATTTTTTTCTTATTTTCACCCCTTACAACACCAATGTCTTGTAAACTAAGCTAAAATCTACAATTAGGCTATTTTGTCAGGAGTAGAGAAAAATAGATAGTAACGGTATATATGGATAAAACATATCGATAAGAGTAACGTTGTACTACCAAACTTATTCCAATGTTGTAATCTATGATATATGCATAAAAATATGCATAAAGGCTCGTTACGCGGGACAAAGTTGGTATTTAAATATGAAGTTTAGTCCTTTAAATAGGATTTACAAATCATTTTAATTTGACAAATTTAGATCAACACAACACTTGAGAGAAACACTACTAATTTCGATTTTCGATGTTCTGGGCAAGCACCTAAGAGTACCCAACAAATTGCGCCGAAAGATCGGTAAGTCTAGTACGGCCTCCTATAATAATAATTATGCGAACAGCACTGACTGAGGCATACTGTGGCAACATTTGTGCATTTTGACTTGTCAAACACTTTGCCTAATTGTGGACTTTACTGTAACTATCTATAAGTTACGCAATGCGCATATACTTTTAGTTATTCGACCGGATTTTTAATATGTTAAAATATTTGCAGACATGTATTATTATTGGTTTCTTTACTTTAAGAGTACAACCTGAACGTCTGTTTGACAGACCTGCATGAGGCGGCTTGACCCATAAAATGCCTTTTATTCTATTTTTCAGATATTGTAAGGAAGATACACTCAAGAGCAAAAATAATGGGTACACTTTGTATTGAATTTCCATATAAAGTGCATCTCTTTTGCTCTTGAGTGTAGAATATGCACCCACATTTTCTAGAATTCATTTCACTGCACAGAGTAAAACACAACGTGACTAAAATTTCAGCATAGGTATAAAAGAGCTGATACACAACAACAAACAGGGTTAAACAGGGTTAATTTTTCATTTTAGAATATTTTTACTGAACTATGCAATAAAATGTCATTTTAAAGTCAACACACAAAAATTATAAAACGTATGCCTCGACATAATTATTATGTCCTAATATCTGTTTGTAACCGCTACTCGAACGATTTGATTTTAAAACAAATTAAAGATAAAGTAATTTTAAGAGACATTGTATATTGTGAAATAAATAAATAAAATAAATATTTGTGGACAATTTTACACAAATCAACCTAGTCCCAAACTAAGCCAAGCTTGTACTCCATAGTACACATGTACTAAGTGACGATATACATACTTATATTGATAAATAGATATTTAAATATATAGAAAACATCCAAGACTCAGGAACAAATATTTGTGTTCATCACACAAATAAATGCCCTGATGGGGATTCGAACCCGGGACCTCCAGCTTCGAAGGCAGGGTCACTACCAAGTAGGCTAAAGTGGTCGTTCAATAATAATCTACTTATTGTAAGCCAAAAAATGTTAAACCTTAATATATTGATAATAGAATCGAAAAGTAATAGACCACAGACAATTTCTTGGCTAACCTACCACGGTTAATCCAACTCAATTTAAATTTAATTTCAGTTGCACATCGGTGGAAGTGAAGTATTTACTTGTACCAGAGTTTGAAACCGTTTCGATACAAATTAGCTGATTTGTCAGCTAGTGTCGATGTGCAACTGAAATGAAATCAAAATTGAAAAACAAATCACGCAATTGAAATAAAATCTAAAACAAGTGACTAATATAGTTCGATTATTGGTTTTTTATTGTTGAAGTAGATCAACGCCGAGTCGTTATTGTTCATGCAGTCTTATTTCCCGATATCGGGCGGGATGCATATTTACCGTCTGGAAAAATTAGAAGGAGCAGACTAAAGGGTTGATTTCCAATACTTAAAGTGATGGCGTACCTAATTAAAAGAATTAGATGTACCTAATAGAGTAAATTTGACACGTTACATGCTTAATCAACAAGCCGGTCTTGGATCATCATGCCGAAGGCCAGTCTTCACCAGATATGTAAAAAAGCCAGGTGTGTGCCAGCACCTATGGTTCCGTATAGTTATCGTCCCAGCGTATGGTTCCGTAGTTGTCGTCCATCACTGTATATGAGTTTAAAAAGGCGCTTTTTCCAAGAAACTCATGAACATTGTTTTCATAAATTAAAGATTGATCATATAAGTATGACGACCGGTTTAGCCTAGTGGGTAGTGCACCTGCCTGTGAAGCTGACGAATCCCGGTCAGGGCAAATATTTGTGTGATGAGCATGAATATTTGTTTCTGAGTCTTGGATGTTTTCTATGTATTTAAGTATTTATATCTATTAAATATATCGTCGTCTAGTACCCATAACACAAGCCTTCTTGAGCTTACTGTGGGGTTAGTTCGATTTGTGTAAAATTGTCCTCTAATATTTATTTATTTATTTAAGTATTACATAATTTGAGATGATTCACAAACTTATACGTTCTAGGTACCTGTTTCACAAAACTTAATTATTTTACTTGAGTAATTTCAGTTGAAATCGTTTGAATGTTTGTAGACACTTAAAAGAAACAAGATTTTTTTTTTCTTGGCAGGTTACTCGTTACCTAGTGATTTCTACTTAGCTGTGATTGTTTTCTTTTTAAATGCATTATAATTAAGTTCAAACTACTTCTATTCCCAAAAAAGCTTACCTTTACAGGCAAGTAGCAACATGCAATCAACAGTGATTTTTTTGTCTCGAGTTCCCCAAAAAATCCACTTGATCTTAATTTAGGATAATTGTCTTATAAGTTTCAGAAAAACAATTGCCTACGTATTGCCATATTATTCGGGTACCTCTGTTCCGCACTCATCAACTATACTCGTTAAGAGAGTTCCAATGAGCTCAACACAACGAATTTATCTTGTGTAGTTTAGCTGTCTCCGTCATCAAACCAGCTCTGAGGTACCATAATATTGCATTGTTATCAAACGTACATAAGCAAGCTAAATTTCACCTAAATCGGTTGATAATAACAGGTCTAAAATTCAATTCGTATTGAAACGACTGTGAAGAAATAAGTAATTAATAGATAATGCAATGAAATTGTTTTACGTACTAAGCTGGCCCCGTATTATGGACGCGGTTATCGCGTGATAAACGGCAAGATAAAGCATCTGTCACTTTCTATCGAGTGGTGTAAGAAAGTGACAGATGGTTTATCTTGTCGTCTATCACGCGATAAAAGTGACCATCATAGACCCTCTGGTCACTTACCCAGTTAATTTTACTAGACTTGTTAGCTGGAAATGCGGTAGGTACAACAACTTATTTTCGTTTTTAAAAAGTTAGCGTGTTTCTAAAATTATTGGACACAAAAATCGTAAACTGGCAAACCAAAACAAAGAAACGAAGGTAATTAGCGTTTTTATCGTGTCTTAGTCCTCCACCTGCCACGCGGTTAAGCCAAGTAAAATATTCCCCCATAAAATGAATGGCAAAGGACTTCATGAGAAGGAGAATGAAAAAAAAAATAGCTTAGAGAACATTCCTGATCCAGATATTTTTTCTTGATGTTGAAAGTCACTTCTCATGCGGTATTCAATTAAAACTGAAATGGTAAATAAACGCGGTTAATTGCTGTCGTGAATATTGCTATTGCAAAAATAATGTTTTTGTGTAGTTACGCTAGGCTTAATACAAAAATTAAATAATTACTTAAATGGATTATGGATCAATTTAAAGACATCAACATTAAAACTTAAGAATAAAATGAAAGTAAGTAGCAAATTTGCCTCAGTTGAAGGTATGAAAAATAATAATAGTTGAAAGCAAAGACAGCCGTCAGTTGCGGTCCGGAAGCAGCTGTGTCGCTCGCGTGCTGTTTGCCAATTTATCACTAAGCTGATTATATATAGGCGTTCCCTGACATGCTTTATGACCTTGTTTGCTCTCCGCGTCTCTCCTTTATTTACACACCTTTTAAATCGAGATCGAAACAATGTTTATCATGCGTTACGTTATATTAAGGCATGGCGTAATGACACATCGACTGTCTCATGGATTGATGTGGACTAAACATGATGAACACAAAAGGTACACATAATGTGGATTGTGACACATCATAGTTTATATAATAACATGGTCCATTACATCAACTGACATTGTTAGTGTTGTGTGTCGGGCGAGTAACAACCCTAGTGTAAACGTGTTTTATAAAGACTAAGTGCGGGTAGTTCGAAAAACCCGTACGACTAGAAGATGTTGATCAAATGTTGATACCCGCTCACGCAAGTCAGCACGCGACCACAGATGTTGTAATACATTCGAAAGGTTGGGTAAACCTTGAAAACGGTAATTAAATTAGTATTGTAATACTTGATTAAGTCCCGTTTTCCAGTAATGATGTGTGAAAATCGTTTAAATCAATATATAGCTTATATTATTATGATCAGCTTATTTAATAACTCTAACATTACAGCCCAATCGAACATAATTATAATTTACCCACGTTTTCTTTCTTGAAAAACTAACTTTTTAAACAGTGCATTCTGAAATTGCACGAAGCGTAAAGTTTTGAAACATAATAAATAGCATTAAGCGGAAGGCTTGCCAATTCACTCGGGAAGATGGAAAATGACACTTCGGCAAATATATCAAACAACGTTTTTTAATAAAGTCGCGAAAAAATATCAAAGAAACAAAACTAAATATAACAGTAAGCTTAAAAGAGACAAAACAAAATGTGTCATTGTGTGCTTCGCACGTACCAGAGGACCAGTTTTTGAGTGTTGAACGCTCGACTCTTCACTCGACATCTGTCAAATCGTCATAGCTTTTTGACAGATCTCGAGTGAAAAGTCGAGCGTTCGACACTCAAAAATCGGTTCCCTAGTCTACATATGACGTGGTTTATATACTCGTACCTACATTTAACAATCGTATAAATCGCACATGTCACAAAAATAATATTAAAACAATACGTCTTTACAAAATTAATTCTTGAAATTATCAATGAATGAAAAAGACGGGAATGAAAAAGTCGGTTTAACTTTTAATTGAGAGACTTTTTTCAATATGGTTATTAGCATTCAGATAAATCAAAAACTATTTTGCGTGAGATTTTATATCACATGATAGTTTAGTGACATTTAAACATGGAAAAACAATTATTTTTAATGTCATAATTAATTTATATTTGTTTTATTTGTAAGAAAATGTATGTTTTGGCGAAAAAAACAAGGGTTCATTAATCCGGCGCATTCCTGTCTTTCATAATACTCTATTAATCGGAAGTCTCGCATAATACTGGTTTCCGGTAATTGGTCTACTTAATCAGGCAACTTTTTGTAAACAGTTTTAAATTTTTTGAGTATTTTATAACCCTTTAACTTGTTTAATATGCAATTTTAATATTTTCAAATATAATTAAAGTAAAGCTTTAATTAGCATTTCATTACATAAATAAGTAAACTGATTGAACCTAAAGCCTGAAAGTTGAAAAAAGGACTAGTGCGTGAAATCCAACTTTTAGCACTTTTTGAGCATTTGTTTTAAGAAAATACATTAAAACATTATATATGCTGATCCTTATCATTAATTTATAAATAAATCTTAATTGTTATTGAATATTATAAATTTAAGCTGTAATAATAATTAATAAGATTTACTAACACACACAACAATGAACTGTACCATTATATCATGATAAAGATAATATATTTCTAAAAGCTTAGTAATGATCTCTTATTTTAGAAAAAAGTTAGAACTGACGAAACTGCGTAACGTTCGAATTTCAAAATCACTTTATCCGCTAGTACAAAATATTTCCTAACGCCGGTCCGTACGACAGTTTCGGAAATACCCCGCCGGTAAATTTAGTAATAACGTAAACAGACATTGCAATGCTTTTACAAAGAATAAATTGCATAAAAGTAAACACGAGTCCAAATGCGCCGCAAATTGTGTTTTCAAAGCTTGGTTGGGTGGAGCAGGTGGCCAAGCCTTTGAGCCTGCCGGACTAGTTACCAAATCCGCATACGATTTTAATTTAACTTCACTCCAGGGTATCGCACTGCACTATTATTTCAAGCAAAGTTAACGTTTAATTTTTCTGTAATAAATGATTCATTTAATTTTTCATTCAGGAATAACTGTGGATGTAATTTAATTACTCTTTTTTATCATACGAAAACCGCTCCTGTAGTCATGAATTCATTAGGTATGTTAAGTCCGGTCTGTTCATGCTTGCAAGGACATAGTAATTACGTTAATACTAGTGTATTTTTATGGAGTATTGACGAGCGACATCATCCTGCTTTGGATTAGTTTTTATTATTTGTGACTCTTAGAAACTATGCACATCTCTAACAATATTAAATTAGTCTTAATTACGCTCTGAGAACATGTACATCTCTAAAGAAATAGCAGCTATTAATTGTATTTCGACGCTCAGAGACCGCATTCATCTCTGACATATTATATTAAATTCATTATACTCTTTGTTTAATCAGACTGAGACCTTATGCATCTTAGGTCGATCAGCTTATTAGTTCTCTAGGAAAGCTATATGAGCGGATCCTTCTCACTAGGATTCTCAGATTTACGGCTGAGAATAACATCATCATCGACGAGCAGTTAGGCTTTAGATCCACGCACTCGTGCGTCCAACAGGTGAACCACGTCACGGAACACGTGCTGGACGGTTTCTCTCGATTCCAGAGGCTCAGACCGGTGCGATCTTTCTCGATGTGGCGAAAGCCTTCGACAAGGTCTGATATAACGGGCTGATATTTGTATATCAGCCCGTTAAGCCAGACCGTAATTTGTGTTATATCATCTCGGTATGCCTGACAGATTCGTACTCACCATACGAGATTTTCTCAGACTGGAGAAAACGTACTCGGACCCACACTTCATCCGGGTCGGAGTCCCGCAAGGCCACGTGCTCTCTCCCACTCTTTATTCGTTATTCACGAACGACATTCTCAGGCACCCTAAAGTGCAACTGGGCTTGTTCACGGACGATACCGCGCTCTTTACGACTCATTGTAAGTACACTTTTATCCGGCGATACCTCCAGCAGGCGAATCACGTAACTATATGTACTAACGGTAGATAGATTTTACTATCAATTTTGAAGTATAAATGTATGAGTTGACAATTAAAATTTGACATGAAAATCTACCTAACGGTAGTACAATAGTTACGTGATTACCCCGCAGGAGGCAATCACTGATCTAGGTCGTTGGTTTAATCTTTGGCGTATCGAAGTCAATCCGGAAAAAAGCACTGCGACAGTGTACCACCCGTCTGACTGCTTTAGCACGGAAAGGCGGGGATCTAGATGCTTGACCGGCCCAACCACTGGGCCAACGAAGTCAAATATCTTGGAGTGACTCTCGACAGAAAACTGACTTTTCGTAGCCACTTCAGTAGGGTACGCAGCCAAGCGGTGTTCGTGCTAGGAAGGCTTGGGTCGATGATTACAAGTTTAGTAAACTGTCACTTAGAAATAAGCTGCCACTCTTCAAAACTCATGTGTTATGCAAGTGTAGCTTTTTCTCACGTGCCTATGACATCGTTCAAGCCACTTCAGGTCATTCAGAATCGTTTTCTCCGTAGGGCGACTGGTGCCCCGTGGTACCCGTCTAACCTCAGTCTGCACCACAACATGGGGATTAGCACCATGTATGGTTTCTTTAAGCAGACTGTCAGATGTTATTTTGACAATGCTCCCCATCATAGGAATCCGTTAGTTAGAAAGACTGTTGAGTACGTTCCCGTCCCTCCTCCTTCTGTCGAAACTCGGTGATCACCCATTAGGGGCCGCACGGTCTGGCGTCCTAGGCACACATTTACGGACCCGGACGTAATCACAGCATCCATCGAAAAATGGAACGCTGCGCTTACGGCGTCCAACTCAGACACGACGCGTACACGTCCACCGCACGATCGCGACAATACTGGCACATATAGTCCCTATTCATCCCGGTATTCCAGTATGCCAAACCACACGCGTGGTCGTGTCGGAGAGGTTTTCATCTGGTATTTTCCCCAGGCAGTTACTCCAACCGTGCACTCCTATCGCTTTATTGGGCCCGGTCAATAAAACCACAGTCAGGTTCATAAAAACCTTTTACATATCTAACTTTACTGATGTATTATTCGTAATAGATGCCTTTGCAAGTTTAATTTCACTGTATGACATTAATTTTCCTGTATTTAATATTATCGAAATTATTATTCTTTCTTAAACTGTAAATTAATATTATGACATGAAAATGTATTCTTGTAGTCAGACTTTCTTAAATTGTAAATTGTGACATCGTGACATGTAAAAGTGCCCTTTTGGCCTTTTTGCAGATTAAACGTTTGATTTTGAATTTGATTTTTTGAATGAAAGAACCATGAAAGTAGGAATATGTCCCCCACAGTCACGATGAAATTTATAAAATTACCTACGTAAATTAATAAAGTTATGAGACGCTTTTACGAAAAAGTGAACCAAATTCATTTTAACAGTACACATAAAAAGTGCTTCGTATCGCTTGAACTTGCGGTATTACTAGACAAAATAACGAGAATACATACTCGTACTTACATAGTTTTGGTTACCTTCCTCATTTCGCCCGAGATAACACAGACAACGAAATATGGCTGTGGCTTATGAAACGGTATTCTCGCGGCGGCACGTTGATTTTGCCGGGCCACTCCACCGGCGTTTGAGTCACTATAAATGTCGCCTTAGATTTTTGAAAAAGGCCCAATTTTTTTTAAAGGGATTGCTCTTCTCCAGCATCTCGCCATTGGGCAAAGATGAGGCCGGTGAAGCGGCGAGCTCACCCAGAAGATGCCTATTCACTCGTGGATTAAAAAGTTCTAGGTTATATATGAACTCGTAAATACAGACGCCGGCAGGGAATTCCAAACCTTCAGCAGTGCGCATTATGAAATATGATGAACCATTTTCATATAGAATCATACTGCATGATAATCTATTAGACTAAGACATATATTCATTATATCAGGTCTCAGAGCTCAGTATTGTTTCCAATCTAATCAAATATTGATATTCATCATTCTTTATCGTATCTGATCATAATCATCGTCACATCAGACGAAACACATCCACTGCTGGGAAAGTCTTAGTCTTGAGCTGCCCTCATCTAAAGGCGCGATTCTGTCTAGGTCGACGTTCCATCTTATTGTCATTAATTACCTTTCTGCACCAACGGCTATCGGTTCTACGAGCAATGTCACCTACTGCAACCCACTGCCACTTGAACCTCTCCAAACCATGTCGACGACCTTAGATCAACATCTTTCGAATATTATTCAACTTGCTGGTCCGCCAGTGGAATGGCCCGGCCACGTTATGTATTCAAACCATATCGCGTTCGCGGACTCCTATGCAAATATCGCTATTGCATTCTGGAGCTAGTATCTATAAAGGCGATCGTCCTAATGGAGCTCCTTCGGTTATTGAAATGCTAACGGGTGATTGGTTTAGACCGATGGCCGGCGAGAACTTAGGAGCACGACGGGATAGAATAGAATAGAATAGAATAGAATAATTTATTTATGCACAAAGACACTGTTACATAATAAAACGAGTATATCCGATGAGTCCCAAACTAGGCTGAGCCTGTATCTTGGAACCCGTTGAGTTACAGTTACCCAAGTTGACTACGATACTCTTGAACTACGTTACAGAAGTTGTGTTCGATACGTTATACAACCATTATAAAAGCATATGTGATAATATATATAGCGAGACAATATAAACATTTAACAAAATTTAACTTTAACTTCTTAACTATGCCTATCCTAATATGGCTCTAACATATTACTTAACACGGCAAATGAAAATGCTAGTGTGTGTATGTGTGTGTGTGTGTGTGTGTGTGTGTAGAGCATGTTTGTGCATGTCTAGTTTGCGCGCATTTGTGTGTACGTGTGTGTGTGTAATATTTTTATGGTGTATGTATTTGAGTATGAGAGCGAGTAATATATAAACACGGAAGACTCCTAAATACATGGTCGTAGAATGTTTTCAGTGGGACTATATGAGAGGGTAGTAAGCCATTTCTTGAGGGTAGATTTAATTTTGTGAAGAGGACAACTTTTAAGATTACAGGTTTTGCAGACGGCATTGTAAATGAATGGATGTGCGTGAAATGCAAAGCGTTGAGCATGTGCGGACTTGACGGCGGGTACTGGGACTCTGTATGTTCGTCTGTTCATAATGCGATCTTTTGACGTAGACTTCGCAATACTGCGGTGCACTCTAAGAACAGCATTCACGATAAATAATTGTCTCACTCTAAGGAATCCTGTTTCTCTGTATAGGGTGTCCGTTGGGAAGCGAAAAGGCTTCCTCAGCATCACCTTTATGACTGCCCGTTGCGCTCGTTCAAGTACAAGCATTGTAGTCTTCCCAGCACTGCCCCAGACTCCAATACAATATTGTATTATCGACTGACACAGCGCATGGTAGACCAAGCGTAACACATCTGGAGGCGAGCAGTCACGAAGCCGCTTTACCACGTATATTAGTTTCCTGACATTCTTTGACAAGGTAAATATGTGCTGTTTGAAGTTGAGCTGTTCATCCAAAATGAGGCCAAGATATTTCACGGAGGAGCACCTTTTTACAGAGCCACAGGAACGGCTTGGACTATATGAACCGCAACTGTGCATTTTAAGACACGAGGTAACAGGTGCAGAGGAAACTATTGTTTTAGAGAAGGCTATGTGATTACTTTTATCTATATTCAGGGTGAGAAGATTGTTGTCGAGCCAATTTGCCACCTTTGACAACCCTTTCTCAGCTGAATGGTATGCCTCCTCCCAGGTATTGCCGCTGCACAGTGATTCCGCTCCCATACAAGGGCGGCCATAACTACCTCGGTTCCAAAATAAGCAATTTGTTCAATTTTAAACTATCAAATATTGCTACGAAAGTAGGAAATGGGGTAAAAACAGCTATTTTAAACATAAATAACGAACATATATGATGATGTATGTACAAAAAATATTTTCTGTACTTGTAATAGTTTTCGATTTCGACGTTTACTTTAAAACTAAAGAAAGTAAGGTTTATACTGTGACAACTAATAATAAAACAATATACAATGTATAATAACAGTATGTATTCCAAAAATACTTACATATAAGAACATTACAATTATTAGCCATAGTTAATATTAACTTAAATTACTTGCTATTAACACTATATTTTTCTATTTACACATAATAAATCTGACACAGATTTAGGTAAAATACTTTTTTTTTTAACGGGCAACTTTCTCAAAGCAGATATTAGGGGATCTGAATGAAGAAAAAGCCGATTAATTAAATCGGTATTGGTCAAAACGCGGCTCATTTTTCGGGTATGATTTCGTCTAAATTCTTTGTAGTATTTGTTACACGCTTCAGCTGCTTCTTCAGACAGCTCCCCTACTGACAGAAGACCATGATCTATAATACTAGCACCGTGAATTAAAATTTTGTGGACGGAAGCAGGCATGTAATACCATGGATACTCTGCAACTAATTGCCGAGCTGTTTCTAAAGTAAATTCTAGTATTGAGTAAAGAATTTACAGCAGACTGGTCTAAGCAACCTAATTCAGCCAGTCGTCTCCTTTTTGTACGATTACTACAATCATTAAAGTCCTTTTTTGGACGACCTCCACACGAAGTGGAAGGTAAAACACTCGGCTCAATATTTCGTTTCACATCAACATATTCTACTTCACTAAGCCAATCTCTATATTTTTCTATTAGTTTAGACTTTGTTCTATTTGTTTTTAACCAATAACTAGATAAACGTTTACATAAACTCGTTATTTTATCACTTAACACTTTTAAGTCGATATTTTCTATGTCATCCGCTAAAGGTGATGTATTGGTCAACACACTTAGGACATGTTGACATTTTTCTACGCCAGTTCCTTGTTTTGAGTGCCAAATATCAAAAACATTGCGCCTCAATATAGAACACCTCCAAAAAGTACCTAAAACAAAAAGAGAAACAATTTTATAAAACTTCGTAATTTTTTTAGGTACGCCCTCCTCTACTTGAACACCCCCTATACCTAAGAAGAGGCAGCCAGGGGCAGTTGAAAGTTACAGCCCTTATTAAGGACATTTCACTCTATTAAATGACGTATATTTCATACGTGGCTTAGGGTTTCCTCAAAGTATATCTCTTAATGAAAATCATACTTAAGAAAAAAATAACGGAACGATAGACCTCTAGTATAAAATTCGTATAAAATACAAACAAATATATATGCACAATATAAAATAAATAAAATAATAGTACATACCTTCTTCTTGTATTTCCATGATATCACCACGTGGACACTCGCGGTAAATAATAATAACAGACAATAACAAAGTGATTTGAAGTGATGATTTGAAGTTGCGGCGATGCAAACGTACTACTGATTAGGGTGGAGATACGTTCACTTTCGTTGCACAAAAGTAAATGATAATTGTACGAGATACTATTGAGTAGTCTATCTATTAGTTAATAATTTTAGTTACCTGATAGGGCATAATATGCTAATGACTTAGTTCGAGTTATGGCCTACGGCGGAATCACCGTGCGCTGAACAGAACTGCAGTGTCATCAGCATAACATAATAATCTCGGAGTTGGGGATAGACAGCTTCAGAAGATCATTTAGGTAAATAATAAATAATGTAGGACCGAGAATACTGCCCTGTGGTACGCCAAAGTGAATGGGCGACATGCAGCTACTTGACTCCCCAATTTTTACTACTTGCCGTCTACCAGTTAGGTAACTATGAAACCAGTCAAGAGCCGTCCCTCGAATTCCTAGGGCCTCCAGTTTCCTTAAAAGAATGAGATGCGAGACTGTGTCGAACGCCTTTGCAAGATCTAGATAATTGTATAACTTTCCAAATGAACTTTAGGACGTATCAACTGTTATTTAGGTACCCTATAAAATAATTATACATGGTAATAGCAAAAGCGTAACTTTTTTAAAACGCTTTAGACTATGGTTTTTGAATGGTAATAAGACAGTTGATATTAGGTCCTAACACTTGTTCGAAAATGTATCTATGCAATTAGCAGATACATTACAAAATTTGCACCAGGTAACGTTTGTACCGCTAGATACCTATACGTTTAGGGACTCGTACTTAATTAAGATAGGTACCTATACCTATGTTTTATAAACAAATGTGAGTTTGCTTTTAGGAATAAAGCAAACTCACATTAGTACGACTTTGTGTGATATATTCTTTCCGGAATAAAATGTATTAATCTGGGTTTGGTTATTTTGTGATGAAGATACTTACAAGTGGGGATTCAACGCTTGAACTCCATTGAATCCATTTGATTTTTGACTTATTTGTTTTATGAAATAATACTTATGGTAAGTTACATTCCATGTAAATGGGGAAAAACTCGTGTCAGATATTTTTCAGCTAACTGTACTCTTGAGCTGGAATCTAGACAGATATTAAAATTACCCGCACCACCGGCGCTTTTGTTGGAGCGCGACGACATCGGCAAGCTTGCACTTGCACATGCCACGCAAAGAACCTCCAATGCACCGTGAAATTGGCTATTTTCCACGTGAATTTTATTTATTTATGTCATACACCGATAACAGTGCCGCGCTGTTACGGCTCAATGCATCGGGAAATCTCTTCCATAGGTATATGAAATGTATTCCAAACGTAATATTGACAGTTTCACTTGAAATAATTAATTACAAAAATACACAAGTTATGTGACATGAAAATATTATCAATGCAAGACAATTAACTTATCATAATTTACATTTTATGGCATAGATAGAATAAGAAAACAAACAAAAAGTACTTACTCGTATTATTCCAGTAATACGTAGGTACTTGCCTTTCGCAGTTAGCTAGCTATTACAAGTGTTTAATTACTTAACATATGTAATTAAGTTTAACAGAGCTACCACCATAGATCACTTGCTGGCCAAAGAGGCACACAAAATTCCTTTCAAGCTTCAATGTATTTCGAAATTAGCGTAAAGATGAATCCGATAGTTAATCTAACATTTAAAAACAAGCGAACTTAGTATTTAAAATTCACAAAGAGTACAATGTCCCGCAAGCAGTGTATCCTGTTAAAATTTGTTTGCGCGTCCTGCATTGGTTTTACAACCATTTGCCATTGAGTCAGGGTCGCATTTAGATTGAAGATGCATGGAAAGATACATACCATATATCATTTGGCTCATTCAAAACGGAAACTGATTCATTTCCGATGCACGGTTGAAGCTCTTTGTGGGATCGTCGGCGGTGAATTGCTCACGTTTTCAACATTTGATTGCGGCATCAATACGTTTGGAATTTATATTGATACCTGGTAACTGGTGTTAGCTGGAACCTCGTTTAATTCAACAATTATGGTGGATCAGATTCGGTAGCTCGTCCTTTATTACAATACACTTAATCTTTTAATTCCCTGAATCACCCTAAATGTAGCCCTCGATTCTTTCGCATTCATGTAGGTACCATGTGATAAATGGTACAAGTTATAGTAGAATCCTCTTGAATAGCTGGTTAATCTAATAAGTTAGATAATACTCTAAACATATATTTCAGTTAGTGCAATTAGGATACCTCATCATCATCATCAAAATCTCCTCTCATCCATGAGAGGAGGCCTGTGCCGAGCAGTGTGATATATTAATGATGATGATGATGATTTTGACGTATTTTCAGTGAGAATAGACAAGTGTCTTGACATTTTACCATTGTTAGGATTTTTGCGGCCTGATATCATAGGCAAATATTAAGAAATATACAAATAAGTTTTTATACTCTTAAATTCTGCAACACTCAATAAAAGACAAAGAATTCTCTATTACTATCTAAAACTTTACTAAAAACGTCGTATCTTTTAATCAGTTTATTGTAATTATCAATACTTTTGTCATAATTTGAGATCAAAACATTTTTAATTTATAAGGCCTAATGATGTCGCAATAGTATTGGGATATGAACTGATGAACAAAATAAACCGGCAGGTATGGATTAGTTTATTTAAACAAATAGAATAGTTCGGTTTTCCCACTAGAGGTTATGGGCTGGCACGCTTGATCCAGACTAGTGGTGTACTGTTGCCAATATTCCCAACTTCTTTCGTTGATAGCAATGTCTCAGTAAACAAAAAAAAACTCGATTTCAATATCTTAAGAACGAGTTTGGGCTTCCGCATACGTATATTGCGGCTGATTGTAAATCTTTTCCTGAACTCAGCAACATTAATACTCACCAGGTTGTATTTAATAAGATACAATTGACAAGTATGACAAGTGTTGGGTTGATATTACAGCCCAACACTTATAGAAGCTTCTCTTCACTTCTAAACGTAGCTTCTATAGCATACTATAGAAGCTACATTTAGAAACGGTTCCGATTTATCATCCTCCTGGGGTTTTCCTGATTGTGTCCTAGAGTAGCCGAAGGAGGAGAGCAGGAGGAGCAGCGTATGCACTAGTTCGACAAAAGCGACTTCCATGTAACCTACCAGCCCGGAGTGAAAATATATGCCTTGTGGTTAGACCGGTTTCCTTATTTTTGCCTTCACTGAAAAGCAATTTTCCAAAGATGCCGGTAACGGTACATCACTACGCCAGAGTGCAGAGTTAAGACAGACGCTGACTGGCATTTCCCACGCGAGCACTCTGCTTCTCCACGTAGCATCGCGTTTGCAAAACGCAACAATGCATAAACATTTCACTCTTATGTTGTTTCTGTGAGTAGCAACTTATTCTAGTCTACGGCAAAAATTCAAGGAGAATACAAAATATGCATGCGGAATTAATAGGATTAAGATGTCACTATATCGATAGTAAACCATCAATTTGTATTTTGTAATGGACATTATTATTATTTATCTGACTGACGATTCCGAATGGAATATGCATTTATTTTTCTGTTTACTTTTTATCGTGTTTTGTATTACTCTAGTTGACATTATGTTCTTTTTATTTTTCCTGTTATGACGATCATGATAACAATTCTTGTAATTTTGACATGTGTGCAAATTTATAATGTAATTCCTTATCATGAAATAAATTATCTAATCTAATCTAATCAAATTATCACAAAAAAGTAAATTAATAAATATGCTCAAAATCTTAAAAAGATATGTGATGTGACACGTGAACGTTTCGAAAAGTTATGTAATTATTTTTTATCATATTTAAGCCACCATCAGGATTCTTATGTTTTAATAAACAAGATAAACTCAATATTTCACGATGTAAACAGAAAATTACTCGTTTTTCCATACAATAACAAGCTCAATCAGTATGGGACGTTCTCAGGGAGCGACCGTTATGCTATACTTTGAAAGCCATTGTAATTGTCTTTTGTGTTGTTCTAATTGTAATTGGCATCATGAAAAAAATATGCATAAGTATTATCCTCAATCTCAATTATTAGCTATTAAATGCGTCGCCTCGTCCATGCAAGAGCCACAATTAAACCGCCAAGTTTGAATTTTTTCTCCTCCTATATTTAATATTTAAATTCAGATTCGTTGTAATAAGCGCATTAAGCATTAACTGATATATATCAAATGTTTACTTTGTTCTTTTTTTTTTAGATTTGTGCACACATTTGAATTAAGATAAACATCCCAATCCCAGCACCCCACCTTAATACCCAATATACGTCACCTATTTATTCATCTATTATTTTTAATAGTTTGCCTATTATTATAGACAAATGATTAAAAGTGTTATTTATTGGGTCAGTATCGGGCACTGGGACATTTACCTCACTTATATTTAGGGTTCTATTTCAGAATGCGTTTTTGACATATTGTAACGATATCTAATCATATTATTTATTATCATAACACCATATTATTTACTTAACGAAACAATTTAAGTGTCCCAAAATTTTTTTCGAAGCTCAGCATGTGATTTTGATTAGTATTTAGACTAGCTAGAGTGACTAACCAAGTTATTTTTGTCCCGTTTTGACAGACCACTCGTCCCAGCTTCCAACTAACTTTCTAAATATGCGAACGTAGCGAATGCGCTCTCTCTTGCGTTTAGATATGGACACGTGTGTGTAAGCAAGATGCATTGGTATTGAGGAATGAAATTGGAAGGGGATTGTTAGAAAATGGAGCCCCCGGTCCGGAGGACTTACAACAACTTTGGCGACTTGCACCTGCGGTGACGCAAACTTTGGCCTGCAACAGTTAATATGCACTGGGCTGTAAATGGAGGAACATTCTGTTAATATTTTCATTAGCGTACTTATTACGGAAATTCCAAAAAATATCTATTTATTCCTGTTGTTAATTATTACTGTTTTGTTAGAACTTAAGGCCGTGCATTGGAAAATCTAGACTTCTTTGAAACTCTGTACTGACTGACAATATCAGGAAGCTATTGCGCTGATTGTTAGATGTACGATTCTGGACTATAATATGATTGTGGTTGTGACAATATCATTGAAACATGATTGCTTAAAATTTGCTCGATAGAAATTAAATCCAAAGTTGCGTTCTGATTTTTCAATTTTATGTCAGTGTATGTAAACAACACGTTATCAGCGGCAAATGCTACTTAAAGGTTTTACTTGCCTTAAACCTGTCAATATGAATTATAATCCCCTGATAATAACATTTTAATATTTCTTATCATATTTGACTTCGCATTTTCGAAAGCAAACACCACCTTCCCTTCAATGTTGCATCTTGTTTTTCTATACGAAAATGCCATATAAGCTTGACTTATCTTTTACCGGGTGTCCGCCCATTCAGCCAAAGACTTTGTTCATTCAGCCGAGCTCCGTCATGGACCTCGGATCTATGACAGACAATGCGGCAAGTTTTTAAAGAAATGAATAAAAAACATGTAAATGGTCTACATTCGTGCTCGTTCCCTAATACACGGAGCTGTGGGTCTCCACAGCTTCGTGCATTAAGGAACGAGCTAAAGGTCTTTAAGGTAAGAATCGGGTTCGAGCTACAGGTCTGTAAGGTAAGAATCTGGTTCGAGCTAAAGGTCTTTAAGGTAAGAATCGGGTTCGAGGTAAAGATCTTTTTATTAAAACCACTCTTAAATGAACCAGCCGCTAATATGTTTAAGTAAATATTCACATCATGTCATTGTGATTGTGATTGCGTACTATAATTCTTAATGTATCATTACTAATTAACATATCTTCTTTAATATTACAACAACACATTGGAAGCTTGTTTGTTTTCAGCTGTACTTTTACCTAAATAATAATTACGAAAATAAATTATTTACCATTCTCGTGGCGAAATGCACGCCACCTATCTGAGTTGTTATAAATACTCCGTTGTGCATAGTACTTACTTAGCGAGTTCTCAATTATGACGCTAGGTGAAGTACACACAGCGAGCGGTGCGAGTATTTGCGTAAAATGTATATATGTAGGTACGAGACCTTTCCTGCGTAGCGTTGAAGCGGCTGAAAATACCTAAATGTTGAGACGATTGGTCCCCTTAAGTATGTTTTCACGCTATTATAAAACCACAACATTAAGAACGTAGGTAAGCTTTCAGTTACCTAAACGGGTTCACCTTTTTAAAGCGCAGATACGCAAATGCAGCATTAAAACTTACTTACGTATTAAAGCAGCGATGGGAAATATTTCAAATAAATGTAAACGTATTCCCGGTCGGAGTTTGTTGAGTAGCATTAAAAGATTAAAAGTCGACAGTTCGTTCAAGCTGTATCGAATGGAAACTGGATACGGACCTGCTGTGATTCACAACTAGTCTCGGCTCGCCTCACAACTCGTCGCTAGAATATCTTGACCCTGCATCGTGATTACTATGCAGGATCGGAGATAAAAGTTATAGTGGATCGCCTAGATTTGGCGGAAGGATGCTATGCTTATGAATGTGAGGGGATCGCGACACATATTTGCGATGCAGGCGGCACGGCACGGCGCGTCCGCCGAGAACTTTGCCTCGCGAATGCAAAAATTTAAATTAAAATCATAAATCAAGCTTGTATCGAGTAAGTTTCGGGATCGGTGTATACATGTTTCGAATTCTTTTGCTTCTATTTTCATGATTGTTTTGTAAGTTATGAAACATGTGCTGCGTATTTCCAATATGAAGTTGATTTGAACACTGACATATCAACCTTAGTAGAGCCATAAGAAATTTGTAAAGGGTTAATTACGGAACGTTTTCAAGCATATGTAAGGAACTTAGATCCTGTCATTTTCCATATTAAAGCGGATTCCTCACTTAGCGGGGCGGGGTCTGTAGTATTTCGTTCTTTGACGTGAGCTTATATACCTACTGATGTTGCAAATTTAATATTTCCTCACTAAACTGGAGATACTGTCAATATTACGTTTGTTATATCATATGTAATATCATGCGCGGAAGCGGGCCAGTAGGAAGCATTAATTTAAGGCAAAACCATTCCCGTGCAAATGACCCCCTGTAACACGCGTGAGTGTGCAATTAACCATCCCGCTCTCTACGGAAGGTCAGTGCGTAATTTCGTATATATTTCAAACGATTTTTGGAACACTGGATCACTTATGAAAAATCTGTCCGGGTATTGCATTGGAACAATAAAAAAGCTATCCTTGATGTAAAAAGAAAAACATATTGTCGTTGATAATTACGAAATCTGCAGCATAGAAATTTATTTTTAAGATTATATTCATGATTTTTTTATATAGTTACCAAGGCATTCTTCAACATTTTGTTTAGTTATTTCTTTTCCACTCCACAGTAATATTCTACATTACTTCTTCACACTGGGAGCTCAGACTTCAATATTTTCGTTAGATCTCTGAATGGGCCTTGCCTTAAGTGTAATGACGCAGTAAAAATCGGTAATAACTCAACTGATTGTTGACACTGACAGCTGACAGTTTTCTCGTATCGTACTGCCTCCGCGCCGAATACTCAGGAAGTCGCCAATGACAGTTAGATATACCTAACGTGTATTTGACACTACGAAATCAAATATGTATAACATATTTACCTACGCAATCGACCGATAAGACCAGTATCTTGTTTCAAATGACAAACTTGATAAAGTGCTAAAGAAAATTGAAATAAAATAGAAAATCAAACGAAATTTACAGGTAAGTGACGTTCGATGATTCGCCTGAGTATATAGCTCTTGTATATAGTTGATGTTAAACCTCCACTAAGTATTTTTGAATTAATAGCTTTTAAATATTATGAGTATCATAATCTCATAATCTTAAATTAAGAGAGCTCTAGGAAGAAGAAAATTAGAAATTTTAATCTTCTGCAAATCCGTCTTCCGTAACTTGTGAGCGTTTCTATTTTTACTGAATTACGCGAGGTAATTTTCATTACTTTCAGCTAAAATACTTAGCAGTAATAACTGCCTATTAGCGCAAATTTTATGATTTTTAAGTTATCATACACATACTCATTTATTTATAATTTTACGAATATTACATGCTCATTTATTATTGCATTGAATTGAATTGAATTACATGTGCATTTATTATTACATTGAATTGAATTGCATTCGATTACTACTATTGAATAACATGATACAATTAGGGTTTATTATATTAATCAATAATTTAATCAAATTTTTTTCTTCAGAACTCACAAAATGGAGTGCATAGTCCGCGATATTGTTTTTATTCAAACGTCACATATCCTCTATTACTTAGGATGAAGTAAGATTTCCGACGATACCTCACACATCTAAATCGGTTAAGGCTGTGAGAAGTTATGGGAGAACAAAGAATGTCACATACATACACACATGAACCCTGAAAACATTACACTCTTTTTTGGGCAGTCGTATAAAAAACAAATTGTGTACGGGCTCGGCCACGACTTCTAGCAGCGGCGGTAGCGGCAGCGGTTTTCCTAATACATTGCGTGTGATCCCAACTAACCGCATTGCGTTGCGCGTCTCGACCGTGCAATGAACAGATAAAACGCTTGCTGCACCGCAATTCGCGCAACGTCGTCCCCGGGCTGTTAGATGAAGAAGTTTGCCTAATATGGTCTCATTTTTACGTGGCAATTGTATAATATTTATAAAAACCTACGTATTATCCAATTTTAATTGTATACGAATGAAATTGAATACGTAATGTGCTTCTCGTGTTGCCTGTGATCCCGTCCGATCCCAACTGAGGCAGTTTTATTTGCGTAAGAAATATATTCTGCCGAACCATTTAAAATATTTTGATTACCTAAAATAATAAGGAGAATATTAAACTAAATAAATTTATTTTGGAATAACACTGATACCACAAGAACCAGGTTTCACAGTTGGTTATTCTTATTCTGATGTTTAGAAAGTTACTTTTTATATATTTTATCTCTCCCTCTCTCTCTCTCTCGATCTCTCTCTCTCTCTCTATCTCTCAATCGACTGTAAGGATCGGTATTATCACCCATTCGTTGGGACCGATAACTATTTGTACATTGGCCATACATATTCTATACTAGCTTTTGCCCGCGACTTCGTTCGCGTGAACGTCTACTGACTATTCCTTCCCCTTGGTAGATACATATATTCTGCAGGTTAGGTTATAAACTACTTAACTTTGAGTGACTCACTCAAAATGTACTGAAACGTTTTAACGTCTCAAAGTTACAACCTTACAAAGTTTTTTATTCATATAAATATATTAGCAATATAATATGTCTTAAAGTAGGATGTAATAGGCGGATAATGAAACAAAATGGGTAATATGATTTTTCAATAGGTACTGGTCAAGGGTACTGGCCAGGAAATTCAGACGTTAAATACACATTTCATTCCAGCCCCGAGAACGCCGTCGACTCGATCCCATATAGCATATATACGTACAAATAATTTTTA
Organism: Epiblema foenella; assembly: GCA_963556455.1. Taxonomy (NCBI): domain Eukaryota; kingdom Metazoa; phylum Arthropoda; class Insecta; order Lepidoptera; family Tortricidae; genus Epiblema; species Epiblema foenella. The sequence continues at coordinate 10,398,353 of OY747099.1, read as the reverse complement.
TGATTTCTTATACTACGTAACGAAACACAATGTGTGCTAAGAAACTACGTCATCAAATCCATGTAGCATAGTGGTGTCATGGTTCGATGTTACGTACGTATACACATTCGTTCTTATTCTATGAAGTTTCCCAATTCCCTACTTTCCGAGCCTTAGTACTGACATGCTCGATGTAGCGACTACAGGGGAAAACATATTATGATTGAATGGAATAAAAATTTCGATGTTTCTCGAATTGCAGCGTGTTAGGAGTCCTACATTATAACCCAAGATGTGTAATGACCTACAACATTATGACACGCTCTACTTGCAGGGAACACCTTGGGCACATGTCTCTACGCATTTTCCCTCTGTATGAAACTTTATTTAATACTTCTAGTTTACTAAGAATTTTTTTTCATATGTACTTGTAGTTGAAAAAGACAAACACGTTTACAAAAGTGTTAAATTTTCTCCCTTAATCATAGGTATTTTTCTAGTGAAGAAACACTTTCCAAAATGTACAATCGAACCGGTGACATCCTGACATACGCAGCCAATCACTTTAACTAAGCTGTCTGCATGAAAAATCAGTCATCACACTCGGTTACCAAATCGTTCAACCAGTTCTTTCTTCTCTTCTTCAAAGCCTTGGGGATGCGTACTCAGAGTGACATCTACCAAAAAGACTCGCGCTTCCTTAACTTCAACTTGTAATTTAAAACAGTAGTAATATTTTTAACTACCTACGCGCATATTATCGTTTTACAACTAATCAGTCAGGTAATCCATGTTTTCATACCTGTACCATGTTTACTACATTGAATTAGTATTTTGGATAAGCTGACCTATAGTAACCAAAAAGATTTGTAAAGGTTTGTATGGGTCCTTAGGATAGACACAAAATTACCCTGCCGGCGAGGATGTCTACCGCACGATCGCGATATCGCAGACACATATAGTCCCTATTCGTCCCGATACCGCTGCATACCGGGTAGTCAGTCCGACCTAGGTCGGGTCTGGCTGAGTTCCTAGCTGGTCTCTTCTCAGCTAGGCTTGGTTTAGTGAAACAGCGACAAAACTCCCAGTAGTTTGATTCCACCCACACCTCAGATTTGGTTGAGGCCGCTCAACCAATCTCACTGGAGCGCATATACTCTTAGAGTATTCCAGTTACAGCGATTAAACCCCCCGTGTGGTCGCGTTGGAGGTTTCTCCTGGATTTTCCCCAGGCCACTCTCCAAACAAACGCGCACTCACTATCGTTCAAGAAAAAAAAAACCTGTTTTATTTTTCTCAACCATCAATTATTTTTCAATAAAAAGAATAGAGTGGAGTGGAATTTCTGTAATTTTTATGTAGGCATATATTAAAGCGCTGGTCAGTCAATGCTGACAACAATCATCTACGTCCAATCTACTTAATCTCCAATTTTATAAACAGTAAAGTTATTTAGGCTCAATGGGTCAGCAAGTTTTGATATAAAACGCAAGCGCTTTAAAGGCTGTAAGTCAGTACCTAAATAACGCAAATCTAAAACATAATAGATTTGCGTTATTTAGGTACTTCTTACAATTATGCATGTAAATAATTAATAGAACTTCAGGTAAGTACTGAAATACGGTAAACATTCACATTCACATGAGTCGCTTTGGTTTTGAGATAATTAAGCTCTAAGAGTCACAAATATCCGAAATCTTTCATAATAATAGCTCATCATAATCAATTGGTAGCAACATTACTCAGTTTATAACTACAATGGTAAAACTAAAAACTTTACATGAAAATATGTACTTTATCTTAGCAACTATAAGACTCAAATTGTTGAATTGTGCAAGTAGTAAATAATCTATATTAACTTCGATTCGACTTGAACGAATGGCATCTGTGTAATGGCACGACTTTGACAACCAAACGTCAAATATCGTGAATTTACAACAGGGTACATTCGCCTCACGATACGTCCTTACTGTATCTTGACCCTACGATTCGTGACAACTATGTGCATATTTGGAGCTCAGACTTACACTGGTTCATCTGAGTCGAATTTTCGTAAGTCAGCGGGTATTGTAAATATTCTACATGATTCTAGATCTATGAAATTCAACTTCCACCCCTGAATATATCTACTTGACTCAAGTAGATATAAGTAACTTGAGGGATGACAAAGGGATAAAAAGTATCCTATATGTTAATCCAGGCTATAAATTCGTTGTGTACCAAGTTTCATCATAATCCGGTCAGCCGTTTTTGCGTGATTGAGTAACAAATATCCAAACATCTAAACATTCGAACTTTCACATTTATAATATTAGTGGGAGTAGTAGGTATTTGCTGTTTTTTGTAGGCCCTCAGATGACACCATTATCACACTCGACCACACGAACAACGAATATATATCAATTATAGGTAGACGAAGTTCAAGGCACTGGTTTGACAATGACTAACATAATTAAATCTCTCATTTCAAACAGCCACTAAGGGTTGAGAGATTTATGGTTATTTGTCGGTAAGCACTTTTTTACCCTCCAGTTTTTCATATATTTTCTGTTTATTGTACAATTTTTGAATAAGATTCTTTTTATTTTGCTTCCAATTATATGCTTACCAATTTTCAAGCCTTTAAGTCACGAATTGAAGGACTTCTCATACAAAGTTCAACCCCTCTTTTCACCCCCTTTCATCCCCAATCTGTATGATTTTTTATAGCCTATAACCCGTCCGAAGATGAATTAAAAGTATTAGTGAAGGTTGTATTGAAATCTATTGGCTAGTTTTCGCGTGATGGTGAGACAAATAAACAGACAGACAAACAGACACAAATTCTAAAAACTGTTGAAATGTGTTCTGTTATCGATTCTAAGACCCCTCCATCGATTTTTTTGCTAATATCTTCTATGTACAGACTTTCGAACCTCTACAGCTTTATTATATGTATAGATAGATGTATAGATTATAAAGGTACTTTCAAAGTACTAGAATGAGTAGGTATTCGAATTCAACAACGTCGCGTCGTCGATTTTAGGTGAGCACTGTAAAATTAACAAAAAAAAAAACAGAAAGTGTGAAATACATCAAACCTTTTTTCGTTACGATTCGGGTTTTACCTAAAAAATGTATATAGGTAAAAAAAAATTATCGCGGAATGAAAAGGTTTGTCACTTTTCTATTTTATTTATACACTGTGAAGGTCCAAATGTGACGAACCTTTTCATTCCGCAACTATACTAAAACGACTAGCATAGTATTCAAAAAAATATTTGGTACTTATAGTGGACCATTCTAAGAAGATAATTTTTATGCCACCCGACTTCTGTTGCATTAATGTTAATTTTATTTATTTAGAATTACGATTTGAAACGGGATATTTACCATGTATATTTATCCCGTTTCAAATCGTAATTCTAATGTAAATGACCATGTAAGCTTGAAATTTTATTTATTTATTTAGAACATACATTTATAAGCTAACAGTGAGGTACCAAAGCGCCTATGATGTTCAGAGATTTGCAACATCAGTGCTAACAGTAACAAATTAAAGAAAATATAGACCTAATATGAACTAACAATATAAATCGCACAATTCACTTATTTTAGAGTATAGAAGTACGGATGCCGAAATTTACCTGTTTTTAGTAAATTTATTTATGAAAAAGAAAATTATATTTGATTGAAAGTATCATATAAAACTTCCCAAATTGTGACGTTTGATGGCGAGATACGTTCATTTTTTTTAAATGCTTTTATCTAATTTAACCTATTTACGTTACGTATCAGTTAACCTTAAACTTTTTAACTTAGTGTCAAATGACATACTATACAAATAATTTTCAGTTATTGCATGAGCACTATATTAAGATTTTTTAAATATTTCGTGTTGAAATTTTGGTCACGTCTTATAATAGTTATCATTTTCATCGCGTCCAGGATGTCTGTCTGTATTTGTAATAGAAAAATAAGAAAGCATATTTGGTGGGCCACAGCTTGCTATCAAGTTGCCTTTTCTGTCTCACTCGCATTGTGCGAATTAGAAAGAAGAGACCAGATTCTTATCATCTCGCGTAGCGTCGCAGCGACAGTTGTGCTACTGTCGCTGCGACGCTACGCGAGACGATAATTGATGTCGCATTGCGCTGCTAGACGAGATAACATTTCCTTTTATTCTAAATAGCATAGCACGGGTGTGACTTGGAAGCATACTGTATTAGCCCCGTAGATAATGGTTCCTACTAAATTATGCTTAGTATGAAAATACTAATACTTCGAAACGTGCCGTGCGTTTTTTCAATAACAAAACTCATGCAATAACATTAAAACATGCTTATAGTGCCTGTAGCTGACACGGCCTAGTGTGACAGATTACTAGGTAAAAGTAATCTGTCAAAGTTTCTTGAGTAGCGCTCCTGTCTCTATTATTGCCAATTTGAAAGACAGAGACAAGAATGTGGGGTACAAAACTATAAAATGTGTGCAAATAAATATAAGGATGAGGAGCGTTGGCCCAGCGGCGCCCACGTACCTTCAGGATAAGCAACGTCGGCCGTGGTCAACTCTTGGATGGGTGTCCGCTTTGAGTGGTTACTAACTGAGCGATTCCGTATAAACCGCCGGCCACGGCTGCTGTCTATGACAACAGCCGTTAAGCCCACTTAGCGGCAATCGCGCAACTTGCGATCTAAACCAGTCAAGTTGCCCACTCACTTGACTCATCTAATACCAATAAGGTGTAGTTTCACTCCTGGGTTATAAGGTCAGATGGCAGTCGCTTCCGTGAAAACTAGTGCCTATGCCAAATCTTGGGATTATATAGAGGACGCCTGGCAACCTTTATTCCTCCTCTTTTTGGAATAATGCTAGGAATTATCTCAAGAGAAGGAAGGATAAAGTTTCCACCATCAGGTTAGCTTAATTATCCTATGTTATTACAAGTATCTGTACAATAGAGTGAAGTAAAAACTGACTTTGTTACTTGGCCAAATAAAGAAACTAGAAATTAAAACCAATCCTACACTGAACATATATGTCCAGTGTGTTTTCACACGCATGGGGTAAGCTATAGCACGCTTTAGGTACGTTATAGACGCAATACACGTTAAAACAACACATTGAAACAAACCCTACGAGGAGACAGCGTTCATTTTAAAACTGGTTTTAGGTACTCTACTACTACTACTACTACACATACGTATATATATAGTCTTCATATATATATATAGCCGCTATAAATGCATTTGTGCTACGCTATTGCAACAAACATTCAAAAAGGTCGTAACGATTGGAAAGGCGAATGTTTATACGACATTAGCATCGGTACAGTTGCATTGTATAGCTATAACCCCACGGGGATTTCAATGTTATGCTTGAAAGAAAAACGCGGGTATATTTCCGTGGGAACATCCGCCCTTTTTCTTTCAAGCATGGTAAATGAAGTATGAAGAATTTATAAGCAGAGAGCACGTGCCCTGCCGCTTCGTTCTCGAGCCGGCTAGTCGAGTGTTCATAATGAGAATTGTGCAGACTTAATTAGAGTCGGTTTGATTGCAGCCGTGAGGGGCGTCAGTTGGGAGGAATGGTGGACCTACGACGGCATCTCAGGTGAGTTTCGATTGTTTTACTGAAGCCGGGCTCGACCAAACAGGAATAATGACTTAATCTGTGATTAAACGTCAAAATTATATGGACTACACCAGATACTCTATTGTTGTTTGGTCGAATTGAAAATTAACATTAATTTACTTATAGTGTTTCAGTTTTCTGTACCGTAACTGATATCAATTTTCAGAGCGTTATGATTACGTTTTTTTTAATGTACCACCAGAATATACCGTAGAAAATTTTTGTATAACAAAAATTGCCACATATTTTAAAATAAACTCACTAATGTATCCCCAAAGAGGTAGACACAGTATGTGAAATTTATTTTTCACACTCAAACCATAATCTATTTTATTTATTTTATTTTACTAATAAAAGTACAGAACATTTAAACTATATGCATTTTCCTGCTAAACTGTTTTAACAGTTTGCCTGCATATAATATAAAATTTGTGCGGAAGTCGTGTAAACAAGCTCAACACTTAAGTGACTTTCACTTAAGTGTCTGCAGTAACTATTTAAGGGCTTTCTTGAATTTAGCCTTATTTGGCTCGTGTCTAATGTCTTCGGGCAGGCTATTTAAGAAGTATGGAAGCCGTTTGACTAATGTTCTGGCACCAAAGTAATTACTTACACGTGGTACTTCATACTTTCCCGAGGACACTATTGACATTCGGTTGTTTAGGCGTGTAGATATGACATTTTACTCTAATCTTAGTACTTTTTACAACTTAGGTACATTGGAACGCATAAGTCAGAAGTTAGATATTTATGAATACATAACTTAATCCGATACGGTATAAAGGTGTTAAGCCCATTGGAAGTCCGACGGTAGCCCGCCATTGAGAATTTGAGAGTTGAGAGTTATAACATTTAATAACAGATTGTGTTTTTGTGATGACCAAATATACCTATAAATTATGCTACTATTAGTCAATTATAGGGCACCAACATTTAATTATAACTTTATTCACACAAATGCGAGTATAACGTTACTGTAATTAAATTAGTAACGAATGGTTTGGCCGGAACAAAAGGTTTAATTTTGATATAATCCGCAAACGCGATCCAATCTAAATACCAACGCATCCCTCTTTTATTAGTCCCCGAACATGTATGGTTGAACAAGATAAATAGCCACGAGTTGCGAATATGGTATGAGTAAAATCTCAATCCATTGACCTACCACAAGCGCGAAACATTTTAGTCCAAGAGGCAGGTATAAAGTTCGTCAGTCATTTCCTCTCGGGGCACAACTCTATGGTGAACTATAAACCTCAGCTGCAGTTTCGTGGGTGGGGTGAGCAGCGCTAGCCTACATAGTTCGACATACTAGATTTTGGGTTAGCCATAATTTGATAAATTCGGAGGAAATAACTTAAATTATTTATTTTAATGGGAAACAAACAGCGTAATATAACACATACAAATAAGGTAAAAATATAGTTGGTACATATGCCAAAATAGTTTCCACCAAGAGTTTATAAATTTTTGCTCTGAGTAAAAGCAACATGCAGCAAAAGCAAATTCTATTAAACCATTTAGTAAGTAATTATTCGAATTTAGAAAGAGTAGAACATGGAAGATAAAAATTTATAATAATAAAAAAAACTTAATTACAATTAGAGTAATATTACCGGGTTTTCCAGTAATATATTTAATAAGAAGTAAATAAACTCTTATGATTTAACACTTGTTTAATTGCAGAAACAAACTTGTGATGGTTTAATTGAAATACATCTATATGTGGATATTTCTTATTATAAATATTTCATGCTCTTGCTAAATACTTGTTGTTAACGTATTTTTACGACTAAAGGGAATGGAAAATAAGTCAGTAGACCTAGTCCGGAAGTTACGGCAGCGGAATGGCACTTTACCTACAAGATATTGGGAATCTACTAAATAATTTATCAATTTATATAAAAAATATTACTATTATTATTTTCTGCATGGGGTGGGCTCCCTCTTCTCAGCCCACCCACGGAACCGCAGCTGACGTTCACGGGGCTTCATGATGCAACTCTCTCAAGCATTTTACAATTTTTCGATAGAGAGGAACTTGGTCATGAAAATCAGTCGCTGGCTCGCGGAGTGTTATGTTTGCGGGCCGTATCAATTCCACGTGCCGATAACATTTTTAGCAGTTTACGTGATGTGAAATTTATACGACCAATTTATCTTGCATTCATATCGCGTACCGGTAAAATTGTGAGGAATGTTATCGCGTCATACCTCTACTTAATATCTGTTCCCGATTATTAAACTGTGGGGAAGAAAGCTGCAAATATTTATTAGAAATTGAGCCTAATCGATCAGCGCGCAACATGTACGAGGTAGCATAGCAGGGGAAAATACTGAAGTTATACACTGAAAAAACGAATAGTTAGCAAAGTACCAATTTGGCTCGGTTAAAGAATGATTAGTTACATATAACAAAATAATAATAATAATAATAACTATAAGTATACACCTGTGCCAGTTCTCGAAAATGGTCGTGCCACGCTCTATTGGGATCCATCTATCATCACGGACAGGACTATTGTAGCCAATAAACCTGATATCATGCTGACAGATCGGTCGAAGCGCCAGGCAGTGCTCGTTGACATCACCATCCCCCATGACGAGAACCTCGTGAAGGCCGAGAAGGACAAAGTCAGCAAGTACCTAGACTTGGCACACGAGGTGACCGCCATGTGGGATGTTGATTCAACGATCATTGTCCCGATAGTCGTCTCTGCGAACGGTCTAATAGCGAAGAGTCTCGACCAAACACCTCAAGAGACTCTCGCTAGATGGCTGGGTCAAGGGTCAGATACAGAAGGCGGTACTCCTGGACACGGCGCGGATAGTCAGCAGGTTCCTCTCTCTGTCGCCCTAACCACCGGTAGCTTAGGCCCCGCCTCGCTGCCGGCGGCACACTAGGTTAGGTTTTTATAATGATTTTATGTTTTGTGTAATATTGTTTTATATTTTACTTTTTATATAATTATTATAAAATCTAATCTAAGTGCTAAAGCAAATGAGGATAATAATAATATTCTTTATTGCACCACTAATACAGGAGTACTAATATAAAAACTTACTTACTTACTTGAATACTTATTCATTTCCATGTCTTGGTAAATGTAATCTTTACCTGATTCGGTTGGAAATAACGAATTTCACACTGTCACTGCCTCACTAGTGCATTATTTAATGATAAACCTTGCAACACTGGTTAAAATTTGTTAAGTTGTTTTGCTGCAAATGCCCGGTTGAATTACTAAAACATAAACAGGTGGCTTAAGTAAATACAATCCTTACTTAATTCAGTTAAAAATAGACAAGTATACACATGAATTTGCTGACAACTGCGTTTTTAATTTTAGACTTTGCAACACTAGGTCAGAAATTGATAAGTTGTTAAGTTGCAAATACCCGGGTGGATTAATAAGACAGAAACAAGTGGGTTAAGTAAATACAATCCTTACTTATGCTGTTAAAAATAGACAAGTTTACACTTGAATTTGAAGACAACTGCATTTTTTAATTTAGACCTTGCAACACTAGGTCAGAAAGTAATAAGTTGGAATGTTGCAAATACCCGGGTGAATTACTAAGAAGAAACAAGTTGCTTAAACGTATCACATACTGCAGCGGCTGCGGTGGCAGCCAGTTGTCACTAAAACAATCAAGGCCGCGTGTGTCTGAATGATTGTTAGGACAGTCATAGTGTACAACTGGCTGCTTGTTTGCCACCGTCGTTGTATAAAAAAAACATGCAAAATATCGTGGCTGTCGACTTCGCCGACAAAAGATTTGAGATCTGCCAAGTTCTGTGCTTAAGTAATCCGAGTAGCACTGCTTAATAACCGAGCAGGCTGGCTGTAGTTACTGAAGAAATTGGTTAAGAATTACCAAGTAATTTGCTGCCACTGGTGAGCAAACCTGTTGTAGTAACCGAAAAAATTGGTTTAGAATACTGAGTATATCTGCTTAGTTACCGAGCTGGCTGGCTGTAGATACCGAATAAATCGCTTGAAAATACCAAATAACATTTGTGTTATGTAACAAGCAAGGTGACAGTAGTTAACTAAGTAGGTTGACTGTGACAAATAAGCTTCGTTAGGTTAGTTTTCTCTGATTACATTGGCTAATTGCAGCCAATTTTACTTTATATGTTTTTAACCAAATGCATCGGTTAATATTTGATAAGTAAGAACAACAAAGTTGACTTATTTAGATTTAGCTACAAAGTATGCAGGTGCTATATTGACAAACACGCTGGGTTATTTTCAACAGTATTTTCTTTATTTTTAACCCTTACGTTTTTTCAGTGTAATTATGTCACTGAATACGTAATTAATATTCGGAAAGAAGACAACTATCTAATTGATAAAAAATATTAGTAAACGTGACTGAATTGCAAGCATTTCACTGATTCTATTTTTTGAGATAATTACCTGTTTTGGACGTTTTGGATATGTTACAAAATCCTAGGCGGGCTGACCTATTTTTATCTTCTACCTATTGAGCTGTTGTGTACTATTTAGCGAACCGCTTGGCAAAAACTTAGCAAAGTCAGGTCTGTTTCTCTTGCCACTTCGTCTAAACTCGCATACACACCTCCGAGGTGCAAATTTACCCAAACGCCGCTTACATTGCCAGACAGTGACAGTCCTGTTATTTGCACATACGAACGGCTGGCGTTGGCACTGTCAGTGTCATGTTACAAAACGTGACGGTAACAACTTTAACTAGACGAAATAAAACGAGCTACGCGATAGAGCACGATTGCATGATTCGAGTTTCCTTGCTGTCAAACATCAAACTTGTTACATCTATAGAATCTTCTTTGCACGCTTTTCTCCATTCTGTTCGAGCCCTCTGCTCCCGGATAACTCAAATGTAAATTTAACTTTGTCACCCCTCGTCCTGGCTGTGCACTGCGTTCCTCTCGATCTCTCAAACTCAAACTATCTGTAGGTAAGTACTCCCTCACCATAGTAGTTTCCTTACATTTTCCTCCGCTATTCAAGCAATTCGTCTCTGGAACGCACTCCCTCTGACGATAAGACAAGCCCCAACCAAATTTGTTTTCAAACGTATGCTCTTCAAGCGCCTGCTAGATCATTCCTAGCGGAAAATTGTAGCTATACGCGTGTTCTCAACACTATATATTTGTGTTTGTTGGTATATATTTTTTGTTTGAGAAGTTTGTACGTACATTATCTTAAGATATTTGCTTGCAAGTCTGTCTCTTGCACCTACCTTTGCAAGTTTCTGTTTGGTCCTACGGTTGACTGGTATAGAATGCCTTGAGGCAGTAAGTCCGCCATTTAGACTTATTTGTTTTGAGCAATAAAGTTTAAATAAATAAATAGAAGACCTGCTGTAGGTACGTAGGTATTTAAATTATACTATTGTTTATTTTGTGGCAAAGTGTAAAGAGTTCACACACAATAGTTATTTGTTATACAAGGGTGCAAAGTTATATTTTAACCACGAGTGTGGAATTGAAACACGAGCTAGAGAATGGATTCTAGGGTTGAACTACGTGCTAGCGAATGGATTCTATGGTAAAAGCGCGAGCGAAGCGAGTGGTCGAAAATAGAATCCTGAGCGTAGCGAGTGTTGCAACACACGAGACGTAAAATAACTTTGCAGTCGTGTATAACACAAATCTTTTCACCTCACCTAGCGTTATTATTCCAGTACAGTTGTATCCTAAATATAGTTGGACGCCCGGGGTCCACTACCTAATCCCGAAATTTGACGTAGGTACTAGTTTTTTTAACACAGCACAATATAAAAATATTGTTGCTGGACTGTCTGACTGGTCTTTACATGTTACTATGTTTAAAAAAGTTACAATTAGCACGTTCGGATATCAAATATTCTTTGCACTCTTGTGGATAAAATGGAGTTTTGCTATCTGTTGTTAAAGAACATAAAAAGGTTTTCCGAGCTAGTGAGGTGAAAATACAATTAATATTAGCACTAGCACTAGTAGTAAATCATCTGTAAATATAGTTCTGAACGCAAAAAGCATTTAAAGGAAAGTTCGCTAACGCGTGGCCATAAAATGGGCGTGACCGCAACCGCTGCGCCGGCTTTCATGCAATTTTCAAGGTCGTAAATAATAAAAGCGTGAACGCTATCCAAAGCACTTTGGCTACTTTCGCAGCTCCGGGGCATTGTACCTTAGGAAACCGAGTATGAGTATGCCCCATTTCGATATTGCAATAAAATGGATTATATAATGTTAGAACATACAAACATTGTACTCGTTGTGTTGTACCGATGATAGATTACCTATTTTGATTCAGTAAGGTTGGATCGTACCAATCCATCTGTAATGGACAAGTCCCGGATTCACGGTGTCAAAAATGTACCAGTGTTAGTGATTAATTAAATATCGACTAAGTATTATCGATATAGTTAAAAAGCTATTTTCAATCATCATAACTAATGGCCAACTTTATATACCTTTTAATAATTTGCAAACCTCTTTTATTTGTACTTATTGCAACTATAAACAACCGATATCTGACTGATCGAGTTATTTTGTCAACCTTTAAAATAACAATTCAGTGCAACAATATTCCTTAGCATTTCCACGAATTGAGAGCCTTTTTCCTTTTTATACCCACGACGGAACGGAGAAGGTATATACGTTTAGGGTGAGAGGTTGTTTGTTTGTTTGTTTGTTTGTGTGTGCACATCAATATCTTCAAAACGGCTTGACCGATTTAGAAGCGGTTTTCGTCAATAGATTTGTAGTTTAGTCGGGACGAATTTTAGCTAAGTGTTACGATGATAACTCACCAGGGGGCGCTGCAGTAAACATTTTTCACTGTACATCTGTCGTGGGTTTTTCAAAATTTTTAATTTTGTTTTTTTTTTGTTTTTTGAAGTAGTTTAAAATGCCTCATAAGAAAAAAGGTCATCTCTTTTCATGGACAGATAGAGAATGTGTTGATTGTATATTACGAGAACCATATAAAATATTAAATAATATATTTAATCAAAAATACCATATTTGTGTTGTCATTTGTATAATATCTTGAAACTATATAATGGTGGTAAGTCATTTTTATCGACATCAACTTATAAAATTAGTTTAATTCTGTCCTTGCACTATTTAAACGTTAGTACAGAATTGCTCCCCTCAAGCCGAGGTTTGGTATTGGACTGTATATGGGATGACAGCTGCTGGCGCCATATTTTACGTTAATCGGTATGTATTCGTAAGGTGACCTTACGTAGTGTAAGTGTAAAAAAATCGAAAAAATTTTGACATAACTCACTGGCGGTAAGTTTTTAAAGTAAGTTAAATTTAGTGGATTTTTCCAAAGATCCTTTATTTTGGAAAAATCCACTAAATGTTTGAAAAACTTACCGACATAAGGTGTTCCCTCTCTTCTTCTTCTTTCTTCTGTGTTTATAAAACCTAAGGTAGAATCGGCATGCTAAATTGGCTCTTCTTAAAAGGTTATTAGTGCTTTAGCCACACCGGGAAGGCGAGAAGAGATGAAAAGGTAAATCATACTGTCGGCGATATCTGATGTCATTTGTTTCTAGCCGATATAAACGTTTGATATTTCGAAATAATCATTAATTTGGACAAGCTGAATTTAAAAAAAAATTCTGGATTTGGCCCGTGCGAAAAGCATTTTACACAGCACCACTATTATCGGACATTTTTACCGGTTCCTTTTTGACACATCATAACACCAATGTAATGTAAATGCGCATTAAACATCCAACAATGAATAAAATCAAGTATTAATATTAGAGCTCCATGAGTGGTTGGAAAAGTTATAATACGCGTTTTAGAGGAGCAATCAATTTAATGTATATTTATGCGTATAGTAATTTATGATAATAATTCACCATGAAAACAGTTACGTACTACCTATATGGTTTAATTTTTAAGTGACTAAATCATTCGATTCAGATGATATTTCCGTAAGTTGATGGAAATCGATCAAATGAATGAATTTATAGCCGTAATAAATTACGTGCTATAAAAAAGTATTCCAATAAATTGCGGAATTTGGAAATATAGTCGTATCGATTTCTGAACGATACAAAATTGACGTAGGTAGCATTAGACAAAAGTTCATACTCTAGATTCGTATCCAATAATGAAATATAAGTGAACACTAGCGGCCGCCCGCGACTTCGTCCGCGTATATTTTAGATAGTAACAAAGATATCAATGAGGAACCTCGAAGATGACACCCATATCGAGTTTTAAGAAAAATAAATGTCCGCCGTCTTGGGTTTGAAAATGCATGTCATTTTGGTAATCGGCACCCCGAAGAACCTCTAAGATGACACCCATATCGATTTTTAAGATAAATATAGATTTGCTCCCCGCTCAGACTTGGAACCCCCTTTTCACCCCTTTAGGGGAGCAATTTCGAAAAACGCTGAAATACGTTTTGTTGTATTTAAACAGAGAGTTTACGAAGTTTCAAATCTCTCACTTCAAATAAGATTTGCTCCCTCTACAAACTTGGAACCCCGTTTTCACCCCTTTAGGGGAGTAATTTCGAAAAATGCTGAAATATGTTTTGTTGCATTTAAACAGAGAGTCTATTGACGAAGTATCAATTCTCTCATTTCAAAAAAGATTTGCTCCCCGTACAAACTTTGAACCCCTATTTCACCCCTTTAGGGAAGCAATTTAGAAAAACGCTGAAAAATGCCATTAATATTTTTAAAAAGAGAGTGTCTATATACAAGTACCAAATCCCACATTTCAATAAATACGTGTTTTTATACAAACTTTCATCCCTTTAGCGGATGAATTTCGAAAAATCCTTTCTTATTCCTAGCCTACGTTATAAATGTAATCAACTGTACAAAAATCAACTCTCTAGCCTTAGCAGTTTCGGCTGTGCATTGATGAATCAGTCGGTCAGTCAGTTAGTCAGTCAGTCAGTCAGTGACGACTTCTTCATTTATATGTATAGATTAAGAAAAAATGCTAGATTCACTTTTCTTTAATAATCTCTAATTATGACAATCGATTCGTCTTACCCTCATCACTACAAACGCCAATTCATAACTGTCAAAAACCGGCCAAATGCGTGTCGGGCCACGCACAGTGTAGGGTTCCGTAGTTGCCCGTCCATCACGTCACCGGTCATATGCGGAATTACGGGCCCGTAGAAGGGTTTTTACTGATCTTAGTACTGATGATGTACTTGTTTGAGATGTTGTGTTGTATACATATTTTTGCCCTTTACGGTAATGTCTACTTAGCTGTGATAGTTTTCCTTTTAAATTCATCGTATATACTTCTACCCTGATTTTTTTCACATGCCTAGTAGCCACCGTTTAGCTGGCAGGGGGGGGGGGGACACTTGAACATAGCAAAAATTATCACTTCAAAGCTTAATATCACGCCAATCGATTCTTGAATCAAAAAATGCTTTTAGAAACCTTATAATATTTTTGAAAGTGCTATCCAACGATATCCCACACGATGGAGTTTGGAAGAAAAAAAATGCACCACCACTTTACATGTAGGGGAGGTACCTTAAAAAAAAATTTTTTTATGATTTTATTCTACCGTTTTATCGGCGTCATTGATATGTATACTCATGCCAAATTATAGCTTTCTAGTACTAACGGTTACTAAGAAAAGCGGGGGACGGACGGACGGACATGGCGAAACTATAAGGGTTCCTTGATTAGTACGGCTCCCTAAAAAAGAACGTAAAAAAACCGATAATAGCGAGCGAGACAACATTTTGGGAGCACGACGGATATTACATAAATGTTCTCATACCTACGCGTTTAAAACATTACGGGTATTCATCATCACCATCATCATCATCAGCCCACTGCCGTCCACAACTGAACACAGACCTCTCCCAAGGTGCGCCAGAAATCCCGGTTCTCTGCGTTGCGCATCCAGCTGCCTCGCGCCGTTACGGGTATTAATTACGCTGTGGAAATACAGAGTGAATTGAATAACATACGAAATGTTCACTTCGAAGAAATTAAATCATGAATACCCAGAAATATCCGACTTCATTCTATCAAGAAAATAACTTTAAATACCTACTAGATTAGTATTAAAATTATAACCTAATTAATAATTTAGCCATAAGTGCCACCGTTCTTATTTTTATATCATTTATTTAATGATTCAATATGTTTAATAAAAACATTATGTTAAGAAAAAAAGATAGACGGAGCATTACATTGCCCAATAAGGACGCGCTTACGCATGCACAGAACTCGAAACGTGTGATCTTTACATAATTGTGACATGTATACTGAGAAATTCTGTGCATGGTTTAGTGTTTACGAACATGGTGTGCATAAATGTGTGGTTACCTATTTATTGCGCATGGGTAAAGATTGGCTTCACTAATTTACATAAGTTGCTTGTTTGACTGTATAACCAACTCAACAGGCAATATATATGTACTCTTACGCTCTTGTCATTAAAGTCATATTCCCATATTTTGTCACTGTAAATTGCGTATAGTTATTTTAGATCTTGATTGTAATGCTCCATCTTTTTTCTTGGCCTGAGCCTACAACGCACGACGTTGTGTCAATCTTCATACAGTTTCTGCCCTATTACTTTTGACACTTTAGTTTAGAGTAAAAAAAAACATATAAGTAATCGTACATTAGAATGACGATCAATAATGGTGTCGGAAACGTGATACTGATTAAGTAGGTACGTCTCCTAAATCAGCCTGTATTGTAGTTCATATAAGTACGTATAAACACAATTTTCCACTATTGGCTGCCCAGGACGCTCCCTACGGTTATCCGGTTTCCATAAATTCAAAAAATGATGATACCTACCGGACGACCCTTTTCGATTAAATAAACTTGCATCCTATCTTTATGATATCATACTTAAAAGCATTATTCAGAGGTACAGCGTTAGTGAGTGTTCACAATTTGTACAGATGGGATATGGTGCTTTATTAGCATATATTTAAAAATCAGAAGATTGATGGTTCCTCATATTAAATAATTGATCTTTGCGATATTGAAATATAATAAACGGGTCACTCACGTCTTTAAGATCGAGTATCGCTCGAAATGTTCAGACGAATACGTGGCCCTTAATCATGACAACCAGCCGCGACGGCCGCGCATCTAGCACTGCACTGTGTTTTATGGCCGTCGCGGCTTAAATTATAACCATTAGATAAAATCCATAGTGTTCTAATTAAATTAAAATGAATCATTTGTGTGAACTGTCAGGAATATGATACGCAATAAAATAAATGCGTCATTTTTAGGTTTCCCTACCCAAAGTATGCCAAAGGATATAGAGTTACTTGCTAGGCCTCTGCTGTCCGTCCGTCTGTCTACGTCTTTTAGCAGGCTACCTCTCATGAGAGTAGGTGTTTCGTTTTGGCACGCCTAAGTAGCCAAATGTATCGTAACAAGTCCTTATTCCTACAGTAATACATTGTGTTGCGATATATTTGGTTACTTTGCCTCTATCTATATGGTGCTGGCTTCACAGTCAAGAGCCAATGTAAGTTGAACACTTTTGTAACTCGTTCCACTGTAATAACAACACTCGATTCCAACTGGGACCTATTTTTGTAAAGGCACTGCCGGACTTGTCGGGGTGGCAGTGGTATGTCGTATTTTGTTTTTCAAGGTGAGCCTACTGATATCGCACACATTACCTCTCTTAACGGTATACTGTCAGTATTACATTTGGGCAGTATAAGTCGCGGAAGCAGGGCAGTACTGAATTCGTATGGTCCCGCTTTCGCGAATCCCGCTTCAATCATGGAAAAAAGCGATGCTGATTATACTGAAACACTGCAGATAGCTTTCTCATATATTGCTGTTATCAAAATACTTTTGATCTCTACTGTAGTACCGCCTCCGCACCAAAAAGTCAGGAAGTTGCTAAAACATTTCAAGTGATTTACATAGGTTTTATTTTCCCCAGGCCCAGCGTTTTGGGGGCTGATTAACCCAGAATGGTCCCTCTGTAACAAGGGCCGGCGCCAGTCGCCGGTCAACTTGGAGCCGGACAAATTGCTGTTCGATCCCAATCTGCGGTTTTTACACATAGATAAGCATAGGGTGAGTACTAGATTACCTTTAATTATATATAAAAAACTTCCCTAAGTTTCAGACATTAGAACATAATAAAACGGATCACTGACGTTTTTAAAGGTGGAATATCGCTTGGTATGTTTCAAAAAGTATGTGTTTCATTTGTGTAGGTGCCGGCACAATTAGTTCACTCTCAATACGACATGATGATGTAGAGCGATATTCGGCCTGGACCCGTTTCATTATTTTGAAAGGAGTTTATTGGATACGTTTTTAAAATATAAAATAATCAGTTATAGTAACTTTTTACATAGCTTGGGGCTTAGGCACCTTATTGTTATATTCTAAAGTAACAAATCAGTTATTATTTATTACAAGAATTCAAGACAAAAGACGTTAGAATATAGGGTCGATTGCACTAACATACAATCACAGACCGGCCATCGTCAAATATGGTGACGGCAGCTGTCATCCTATAAAATTTTCCATACAATCAGATATTAACGAACACCGCTTACGATTACAGACGGTTTGGTGCAACCCACCCATAATGTCAGTCGAGATTCAAAAATATATTATGTCAATTACAGTGGAATTCGGATAAAGCGACAGTCAAGGAACCGATGATATTATGTCGCACTAACAGAACGTCGCACAAAACGGACTGATTTACTTTGAAAATGTTTGGTATTAGTTCAATGAAATTAGCTGAAAATTTGGCAAAATTAATGGAGAACTTTTATCTATCAGGATATGTAGGTTATAGGACAAAGTTCAATTTTATCTACTCCCCCCCCCCCTCCGGGGCGAGCATCCCCCCCCCACCCGTGAAAGTGTCCCGGAGCGCGGTATTTTCCATTTTAAAAGAAAACCGTACACGATACATAAAAAGTGTACAGGAACGAAATAATCCTTGATAAATTAGCTATAAACCTCTACTACATACAAAAGCGATATCACTCATAGTTTCAGCGCAATCTGCCACCAAATACGGACGTTTTCAAAAAATTATCGATATTTTTTGCTGTAAGTTTAGCTTTCTCAAAAACTTCACACATTACCGCCAAAATATGTATGACTAAAGTAAAGAATAGAATATGCTCTTTATAAAAAGGTATAATTCATTTCTAAGCACTTTCATTTACCGTTGCTGTGCTATTTTTTAAATTTAATTCATTCTGCCATACAGCGAAATATAAATATTCATACTAGTTCAACGGTGGTACTAAAATACCATATTCTTCTTATATGTTTTCCTGTAATCTGTAGGTATAGGACTATTTTCTGTATTTTTTATATATTTTTATGGCCAGTACTTTAGGAGATAAGAGGGGGGCGGAGAAATGGTCAATTTTCGCCTATTTTCTTAAATAACTTCAAAAATGTTTATTTTAAAATTATGAAAAAAATATATTTGATATCCTTATAATGAACCCTTTCATTTGATATGTCACACAATATAGTTCGCAATATATATATATATTTTATATTATTTACACCCCACAAGTACCTCCCATGTTTAAAAATTTATTTATTTACGTAACACATCCGTATTTGGGACACCGATTTACATATGTTTGCCAAATTTCAACTCAATCAGTCCAGTAGTTTTGGAGAAAATTGACAGTAATAAACGGACTCGACTAATTCGACTGTGTGTAAATAGGCGAAAATTGACCATTTCTCCGCCCCCCTCTTATCTCCTAAAGTACTGGCCATAAAAATATATAAAAAATACAGAAAATAGTCCTATACCTACAGATTACAGGAAAACATATAAGAAGAATATGGTATTTTAGTACCACCGTTGAACTAGTATGAATATTTATATTTCGCTGTATGGCCGAATGAATTAAATTTAAAAAATAGCACAGCAACGGTAAATGAAAGTGCTTAGAAATGAATTATACCTTTTTGTAAAGAGCATATTCTATTCTTTACTTTAGTCATACATATTTTGGCGGTAATGTGTGAAGTTTTTGAGAAAACTAAACTTACAGCAAAAAATATCGATAATTTTTTGAAAACGTCCGTATTTGGTGGCAGATTGCGCTGAAACTATGAGTGATATCGCTTTTGTATGTAGTAGAGGTTTATAGCTAATTTATCAAGGATTATTTCGTTCCTGTACACTTTTTATGTATCGTGTACGGTTTTCTTTTAAAATGGAAAATACCGCCCTCCGGGACACTTTCACGGGTGGGGGGGGGTGACGCTCGCCCCGGAGGGGGGTGGAGAGTAGATAAAATTGAACTTTGTCCTATACCCTACATATCCTGATAGATAAAAGTTCTCCATTAATTTTGCCAAATTTTCCATACATTTGAATCTAATTTTCTTGAGCTATATGCAATCTAATGTACGTGATTTCGAAGTCGTTAAAAGCGGTAAAATGTTAGATATATGCGGAGTCGTTGTAAGCAGATTCTACTGCCTAATACCCATGCCTAAATCACATCTAAATATGGAATGAGACATGTGAATTAAAATAATTAAAACAAAAACTGCCTAATTCATAAGCTAGATAATTATTTTCCAGTTTTTTCTATTATCGTAGCGGTAACAATGAACCTCGTTAACGAACGACGTATAATTTATTTATGAAGCAAGCCAATAAATTTCATACACATTACTGATTCAACATTTATTTCAGGTAATTATTCAATTTGTTAACCTCAATTTATTACACTAAGGCGTTTATTGCCCGCAGATAAATGGACTGATAAGCAACACGGGTCACTCCGTGATATTCACGGTGGAAAACGAGACTCGACACCACATCAACATCACCGGGGGCCCGCTGTCTTATAAGTATCAGTTTCACGAAATACATATACATTACGGGCTTCATGACCAATTTGGTTCAGAGCACGCTATCAACGGTTATGCATTTCCTGCTGAGGTAAGCAAAGAAATCTTTTTTTTACAAGCCTTTTAATAACTTCATCAGTAACTCGAATACTTACTCGATTTTTTAAAGATTAGAAAAATCGTGCTTTTTCCGTCGTGCGATTTTAAAGAAAACAAGCTTAATTAAAAGGAAAAATATGCGACGGAATCGAATAAATAAATTCGTTAAAATTCTGATCTTAAAAAAAACGAGGTATAGGTAAGTATGTACGTATTTTTATCTACACCCATACAGTAAATCCTCTTTTATGTGCTCAAAAGTGTAGGTAAGGACCAACTTTACAATATCGCGCCGGTCCGGAGCGGAGATGGCCATAACAGCATCAAAAACGGTATCGTTATGGCCATCTCCGCTCATAACGATACAGGCTCGTGCTCAAAAGACTTCAACGGGTTCACGCTCGACCTCACTACACTTGTAACGCAATGGTTCCTGAACACATGAAAGAGGATTTAATATAAGGATGTAGATAAAGTAGTGTATGCAATTGTACATAATTAGGCCTTAAAACACTCGTGTGATCCTATTATGAAACGAGCGTCGGCGAGTCAACCACACTCCTGTTTTAAGACCTGTCATTATGTATCAGTTGCATAAACTACTATTATTGTCGTAATCAAATCTTGAAAGTACTTATTTTCAACACAATTGTTCGTAACGTTGTTTTTATTACGTCGATATAATGCCAGGATATTAATCACGCGTGTTTTATAACATTACGGCATCGGTACTTGTGTTTTATCGATATGTATTCTAATTAAGTCGTTGCACCTCGCAGCAAGTTGTATATATGAACACGAAGCATTCTTAATCTAACCGCGCTGCGTTACACATTTTTTTTAAATCTTGGTAAATGTATTCAACGACAAAAAAAATAAAAACTTTTTGTTTATAAATAAACAACTCCTTTTTTTTAATATTTATTTATTTTTATTTATTTTAAGGAGTACCAACAGCTACTAGATTATGATAAGAAACTTAGATAATAATACAAAGCCAATTAAAGGAACTCACAGATAGAAATGATGAAGAAAGATATGATGAAGTTAAACGTTTCATTTTGATAATGAATAGGTACCTACGCAAATATTTTTTTTTTGAGATTCCGTTTGAGCTCCATTTTTGCACATGCACGCGTCATTGCATAAAAAATATTTAAAAGATTATAATATTTTCATCTTACACAATAGATTTTTTCTCGCAAATGTATAATCGTTATCATTACACTCTCGGCTAAAAATCAGAATAAATGAACCTTGAATGATCTACGTAGCACAATTTTAACGCATTTAAAGTCATAGTAACAAATTGTACTGCGTCGAGTTAAATTCTGACATTGAAATGTTGCACATCATACGATTATACCGGTTTTTGTTTATCCCAAACTAAATTGTCGTTTTTTATAAAGCTGAAAAGCGGATTATATTGTTATTCTAATTTCTCACAGGAGCTAATAAGCGATCAAGGCTGTTGAAAATTGGTTACGATTTTGTCCCGTGAATATGAATTTGCCGCGTTATGGTAGATTAAAATTGTTATGGGGTAGGACAAGCAAAGTTTGAACTTTTTCTTACACGTGGGATAACATTTTCTTATAAATTTGGCGGGTATTTCATTTCATCATAGTATTTGGTGGAGGCCGTACCAATAAAACTTTGTCTTTGTGACTATCGTTGGGGAAATTGAATTTATGTTTCGTTATTGCGCATTACTGGTTAGTGGTCAGTAATCAGAAATATCAAAGTCTTCAGTAAGGTATTTAGTATTTTTCATACTCATACTCATACTCTTCCTCTTTATTCATAATATTGTTAAATATTACATTTTCTGGCACGATTTCGAGCTATTAAAAAATAAGAAATAGATCCCCCTCTTTTCAATTATAATTGGGGTGTTAAATTCTAAGTGGCAGCAAAGGGATAACCCCTTTTAGCTGACTATTCATAGATATTATAATATCATAAAGCACTAGTTCGTTCCAAAAATCTGGGTCTGATTATTGTATCTCCAAAGTTAGAAATTGTATTTATAATATTATTTATTCAGTGAATCGTATTCTTCAACGTTAACATATTTACTCACAGACTCTTTCGTAAGTTACATCGCCGAATAAACACGTTATTCCGACGATAAATTTTATCAGAGATTCTTTCGAGAGGTCTCAAAAGAAGTAACAGATGTTTTCGCACGCATCGGCCGACGCCGAGACGTCGAAATCCCCATCGTAATCCCGGCAGCTGCGACACAGTAAATATAAGGGCTAGAGCAGTATTTCAACTTGAGTCCCTTTCGGACATTTTTTGAGTTGCGCTGAGTTGGAGTTATCTAAATTAATATTGGCCAGTACCTACGCTTCAGTTTATTACTAACTCCTTTAAGAGTTCACTAAAGTTTCGAAGTCCGCTTAAGTTTAGGCATTTTAGCGACACGTCTGTGTGTGATCGCGTCAAATCGGACTTTTGTACGGATTTAATGTACTGCTGTATGCTATGGGTGATTCAGAAAACGTGTTCAGGGAATGACAAGATGGATTACGAATTGGAAGAAGTATTTAATACCAAAGTTCCTCTCTCCGATTATTTTATTTTATTTCAAGTTTGGCAAGTGTCTATGGGATGACAGCTGCCGGTGCCATATGTAATGTTGATCGGCTTATACTCGTGAACTAAGTGGAACCCGATCTGAGTCGGAAAAATTGGCTCCTGATTACTCCGCCTGAGGCTCTATATAGTATATGTTTTTTTCGAAACAAAAAAGAAACGAACGCGTTTGCATTTAGTCTCAATTGGTATTCCTACGCGACCAGCGCTTCTGGTGGCCTTAGGTGGTGTGACATACAAATTGAGACTAACCGCAAACGCGTTAGTTTTAGTTCGGTTTCGTAAAAATATACTAGAGGTACTGAATCCCCCAATAAATTTACTGTGACTACGAGTCAATTCAAGCGAATTCGTGTTTATTTATGTGACAAATTCTTACGCAGCCACTTTAAAGCCCAAAGTCATGTACCTATTCGCTCTTGTGTGCATTTTCACCCTAATTTTCGCTGAGTGTTTCGCTCGCGTAAATTATCTTTATTAAATCTGCACACCGTAAAAGAGTTCAGCGTTTAATTATTTTAATTGAAAATGTTAGTTAGAAAAAAGACTTTGTTATGTAAACGAAAACATATGTTTATTATTAATTTTGGAATGTAGTGCTGCATGCATTAAGGTAAACATGCCAGTGCTCAACAGTGATCGACCCAATACTTGACGCTTTCAATCTTAATTTATAGCCATGGGACGTTTACCTTATCCTACTTCCTACTATTATTATACATGTGAAAGTTTATATATTTGGATATTTAGATGTTTGAATGTTTGTTACTCAATCAAGCTAAAACAGCTTATGATAAGAGTTGGTATACAATGAGTTTATAGCCTGGATTAACATATAGGAACTCAAAAACATCTATGGAGGGGATAAAATAGGCAGCGGGCGTTTACGCGGTCGAAGTGGCGGGCAAAAGCTAGTTTAATAATATTAAGAAGGCAGAATTCCTACATTGTTAAATCATAATCGTACTTATGTTTAACACGCTGAGGTAATAATTTATATTTTTCATTGTTACAGATTCAAATATTTGGTTTCAATTCTCAGCTTTATTCAAATTTCTCCGAAGCCCTGCACAAAGCTCAAGGAATTGTTTCGATCTCGCTCCTCCTGCAGGTGAATTAAGCATTTGATTCGTGTTAGTTAGAACATTGAAATTGTTCACAAAGTTCGTTTGAAGTTGCGTGCTCAGTTAATATTCAAAGTAGCAACGGCGCAATAAAGCTTTCTGGAATACTTAACAAGCAGCTACTTTTTTACAACGACTGTAGCAAATAAGCACACGGTCTGCCTGGTGGTACTTATATACGGACAAAGTTAGGATATATATATTGTCGGCTGTAGCATTAGTCAAGGTCCAACTTAACGTGGTGGGTATCACGTGTGGGCGTACTATCATACATACTTAGTTATTCAGTCGCTCAAATTTGTAACAAAATTCGCCGATAGATGGCGCTGTACCCATGGCGTTCAATTTCTACACCGTATTGTTGAGATTTTCCTGAATTAATAGGGTTCTGTGTACGGAACCCTCGGTACGCGATTCGGACTTGTACTTGACCGGTTTTTTAGGGTTCCATAGCCAAAATGGCAAAAACGGAACCATTATAGATTCGTCATGTCTGTCCGTCCATCCGTATGTCACAGCCGATTAATTCGGAGACTATAAGCATTACAATTATGAAATTTTGTACGAAAAAACTTTTCTATTTTAGTCAACCGTTGGTGTAGACATGGGTAAAATGTGTTACTTTAAAGAAAAGAGTGAAATATATCTTTCGGTACCCGGGATATATATCACTCTTCTATATCTTTATATCCGTATGCATCCGTGACATTCGTCGATCAGTAGCTCTCACCAGGAGACGCAACGCGTCTCGCTCTTCGCGAAGCCTCCTCACCGGTTTTTATATGGAAACTGCCAACAAGTGACAAATGACATTTGACAGTTTCCATATAAAATGGGTAGGCTGTGAGGTGACTGATGAGAACGGTACGTAGTGAATTACATAGCTGCTCCGATGATGGGCGAGGTTTTGGCTGTGTCCTATCACTCTAAACGAATTTAACTACTTATATAACTTTTGCCTCAAAGAGCTGTTTTAGATATAAGTTAGTTTTAATATTATTTAAGTAAGTTATTTTGCTAAGTATTTATATGATATTTTCTTTTCAATAAATAAGGTATTTATATAAATTAGTAGAGTTCAAATTTCTATACCCATTAGGCTTTTCATGCGTCTACAATTTAATTAATTCCGTCGTGAAAGGAAAGTTACCCATATAAGTATGTAACTTATTTTACTTGTCACAGCGAAATCAATTAAATTGTAGATGCATTAGAAGCCTTAACTATGGTCAAAAATTTGGACTTTATCGAAACTACCTGGCCTGGCCTTTTCACAAAGTTACAATTACACGTCTAACCCGGCGACTCAAGTGAAATGGCCCGTCATTATTGGTCTAACGC
This sequence comes from Epiblema foenella, assembly GCA_963556455.1. Taxonomy (NCBI): domain Eukaryota; kingdom Metazoa; phylum Arthropoda; class Insecta; order Lepidoptera; family Tortricidae; genus Epiblema; species Epiblema foenella. The sequence continues at coordinate 10,372,752 of OY747099.1, read as the reverse complement.
CTCAGCGTTTGCCAGAAGAGTTTATACCATTGTATTGCCGACAAACGTTTCATAGAATTTTCATAGTCTTTCATTTCATACAAGCCCTTTTTTTCACAAAGGGTCGCAGATCTAACCTAATCTAACCTACGTTTCTGGGAGTGTACGTTTGTGGGGGACACCTGCGAGAAGACTATAAAATTGTAATTTGTAGGTACCTTTGTGAAACGGGCGATGTTGTTAATTGATTTATTATTTATCGTATGACAATTATTTCTAACCGTGAGATCATCTAGAAGACAGTTAAGGTTGCCAGTTTTGATGTACTTTTAGCACCACCAAGGGTCACGTGTAAGGTTGCGATAGATACTCCACCTACAGACGTGGTGCAACTTCGACCATCTGTGTGTGTTAATTAATAAAGAATATTTTTAGAATCTAAATGCGCTTTTAGTGTAATTGCAAATATCGACGAAGTGTCTGACCGCACCTTTTCAGGTTAAACCCAAACTGGGCAATTAATTAAGGAAATTGGAATTTTCTGCGAACTATTGGATTAACCACCAAAGCTATTAGTTCAAATTAAGAACTGCCCGAGTGAAGGTAAAAACTATAGTGCCAGTCATCATTGGGTCAGAATGGCACACTCGGAGCTGTTTAATTACTCAACTTTGTTAAACTTTATGGAATTAATCTATTTGTAATTAGAGAAATAGTTTTATTGGGGACTTTTATCACCTGGTTTTACAATAATTAGTTTGTGTTACCTGCGTACTAAAGTTATAGATCTAGGCGACCGATCTTCGCTCGGAGTACATTTTCCCAGAGATAAGACCAAACCACAACGATTGTTCGCCGCCTAAAACCCCCACATAACAAATTTCATGGAAATCGTTAGAGCCATTTCGATCCTAGAGTAGAATCGAGAACTACGAAATAAATACAAAATTACTTGTTTAAATATTGAATGAGTTACTATTATATACTATTCATCAATGGAAATTGTTAAGTATAATTTTTGGCTAAAACTGCAAAAGACACATAATTGACGTTAGTTAAAATATAAATTCGTGTAGAATACACATTTAATTAACCTAATTGTATAATTGTTTCAGCTTGGAGATTTATCAAATCCAGAGTTAAGGATATTGACAGAAGAACTAGAAAATATTAAATATGGGGGTAAGAAAATACCGCTAGTTAGGTAGTTTTAAACAAAATTTTGATGGTTGACGTTTGACCCATTGAGTGATAGGTGGAAGTTGTGCTCGTAGCGAGTATTTGGATGCGCATGGAGGCAACCAGGATAACCCTAAGATGAGGGGGCAAAGGTAATTATCCGAGGCTCACAAGTAGAACCTGGGCAATCGTATATTTTGGAGTGAAATCTGAGGTGAGGTAATGTGAGACACACGTATTCATAACAACGGGGCGTGGAGCCCTCCCTCACAGGGCGCTAGTGAACTTGCTCAAAATCATATTAGTTCTACATTGGTGTCAACTGTCAACGCGGTTGATAATTGTACTTTTATTTGACAGGAGCGGAGATGCCCATAAATAAGTTATCGGTGCGGGGGCTGCTGCCCGACACCGACTACTACATGACGTACGACGGCTCCACGACGGCCCCCGCCTGCTTTGAGACCGTCACGTGGATCATTATCAACAAGCCCATCTATATTACGAAGCAACAGGTAAGTAATGTACACACTTAAAGCCCTGAGCTATGTCAACTTTACAAGTAAAAAGATATTCCTTGCAATTTGATAAGATAACATAATGAATTCGATAAGTAAGACGATCAGTCAAGCCGTATGCGTTTTGACACCATTCGTACTACAAAAAGCAAATCCACTAACTGCTTAGTGAAAAGACTTAGTTCAGGATCAACATTTGGATTACGGCCCTATTCTGTTGTGTTTTGACCTGTTTAAGTGTCCCCTTGCAGAAGCTTATCAGCGGGCCTACGATTGCATGACAAACGACTAAATAAAGCATCTGACACATTCTGACAACACTTGATAGAAAGCGACGGCTGAGAAACCTCATCATTTATAAACAATCGGAGGTCGAGGGAAATGGGATTGACAACTATATCAAATACGATTGTTAGATAGATAGATTTATAGATAGAGAGAGGCCCATAATAGAACAGTCTCAATCTGAGTAGGTAGAATCCGATCTCAAAGGCATTACAAATTGGGTCACAAGGGCTTAACTGTGCAGTTTTCGGGGATGGCGGCTTTAGATGCAAACTGTATTTAGTCAATCAGTCTGTTGATGGTCATATCGTTCGCTAAACATATATTAACGTTCGTTAAATATTATTATTCATGTACGGCAGTGAAACATTCAAGCCAGCCTAGTTTTCTGAAAAGATTTAATCTGAAACTTAGTGTAAGATGATGTTGACTGATATAGATAGTGCCATCCACGACGACGCGCCCCTCCACAGCAAATCTGATTACCAATATATGCGCAATTGTACGGATTGGGCTGGCGAGGGGCGCGCCTTCGTGCATGGCACTATCTATAACGTACGCTACAAAACCTAAGGTCATTATTGGCACCGTAGGCACGACAACACACATTTCTTTTTTGAAACAATGTGAGAAAGTGCGGTACTTCTAGTATAAGTTTTTAGAAACAAAACAGAAACGAACGCGTTGTGTGTTTAGTCTCAATTTGTATGGCAACGAGAGTAGCGTCACTGGTGGCCATCATCGGTGATGACTATTCTTCGTTCGTTTGTGTTTTGTTCCGAAAAAAGTTATACTAGAGGTACTGAATGCTTTAACGTATCGCGATAAATACCAGCATATCACGATGTCATGTTAAACAACGCATTTTAGTTGAGGTATTTATAAATATGTACAGCATATAATATTCCCAGTTACGACATGAACAAGTACATACAAATGGCTTTAGCATACTGCATTATGCGCTGCATTTGTTTAAGACATGCACGTCATGTAAGCTATGCTATGCTATATTGCGCTCCAAGAACTGACCACACGGCGCTCACTTAACTCCGGCGAGATTGCGAACAGTTCCCACTAGCACTTAATTTTCCCAACGCAAACGGAAAACATAAGCAATGATTTATATTAACAGCCACACAACGCGGCACTTTCAGTTTACTTTTAACACGTACATAATTCACGACGGAGTCTTTGTCTAAAGGCGAGGGACGTGAGTTGTTTATTGTAGCGTGAGCACAAATGAAAATGTTATTAAGCTGCTCTGGCCACGGTTGAATACATAGAAACTACGTTGGCTGGATGCAGCAATGCCGGCACCCGTCTCTGCTTCCTGGCGCCGGGACTGCCTCATTTCACTTTCAGTCTCTTAATTTAAATTTCCCATTAAAGACGATATTTTATTTAAAACTTAATTTAGAAGAAACATACCTACCTACCTCGAGCCGTTGTTATTTTGATATGACATTCACTATTACCATAATCAATAAAGTTTATCTTTAGATACTCTTGATAACAGTTCTGCATATAGTTAATTCCATGCTTTGCGTCTAGATAGTGGAGGTAACCATAGTTTACCATAGCCTACTGAACGTACCCGGACGACTCATTATTCAAATTATCATCAAATAAAATCGCAGAATCCTGTCTCTAATTTGTATTTCAGTAATACTTTCTTACAAGTGTTCTTATTCTCATCTTGTACTTATAAAGCAACACAACAAGATTTAAGTTAGATTGGTGCAGAAACCTCTCAAACTTCCAACTTTACCAACAGTTTGTTGAAACGTTAATAAACCTTCTTGAACTATTCAGATATACTAGAGTTTTTAATACTACTGCTACCATTTATTCGTGCCTTCATTACATAGCTTTACTTTGGTCATTACTACACGTTCTACTGTATAAATATAGCAACGCTCCAGGAAAAGCGATATTTTGTAAAATATTGATTAATTAATTAATTATCCCCTTCTAAACGGAACTTACGTACATAATTGCGTCATCCACACGAAACTCTAGTTAGAGTTAATAGAAAAATAAATCGGAAAAAGCTCCATATATATATGACTTCACATTAACCATCACCTTGAAAAAATGAACTTATGAGAAATTGCAATTACAGACAAAATTATTATATTAAAATAAAATCCAACAGCTAAGATAATTTTCAAAACTAGAACTAGTAATTTATTCTACGCCTTTCTTGTCGGATCCCTAGTGGTCGCGTGCGTACGGCCCGTTAATTCAGCAGAGCCACACTACACTAGCACACAACCAAGAAATTTCAATTTACCTGAAATCGCTCAACATTATACATTTTTGCAAGGTAATAACCAAAACGGAACGTTCTGTTATCGTATCCAATAATGCTAAAGGTATCAGAGTAAGCGTACTGAACTTGAGGTAATTCGATTAGGAGGTGAATCGGTGTAAGGAATTTACTTACAGACAGCGTCTAATGTAACTGAAATTAAATAAAACCGAAATTTAAACAAATTTTATCGCCTGCTATCCTGTCCTCTCCTGGCAAAAAAAAAATAACAATAGCATAGTTTTGTTATGTGCCCGGAGATATCCTCCTTTCGGCGTTTCGATCCCATTGCTCCTGGTCAAGCGGGTACCTAGATTGATAAAAATATAATTTCCCTCTGTCAAATTCCATTGTGCAAATTACGCACACAAATTGTATAGTACAATATAAGGGTTGTTTTTTGTACATGGTCTTTTAAAGCAAATGGCTAAGAAGGTAAACTATAGGTATAAGGCTACCGCTTAGCTCAGGGGTCGCCCGCGGGGTGTGCGGCGCAAGATGCTTGATGCCTGGAGTCTCCCAGCTCCTCCATCCGCTACCCTTGATGTCTCCCCTCTAACGCCGTACACGTCCTAGTTAAACGGTAGGCCATCAATTTTAATATTGACCAAAGAATGTTAGAATGCTACCATAAACCTAATTACAAAATATCAGAGTTAAATAAACCTGAGTTGTATTTCCAATGACCTATGTTATTTATTCATCAACTTTTAATTTATCATAACAACAACAACGCGGTAGTTAAATTATTGTTCACCGTACAATTCGGATTGTAAATTCCAAGTTGTAGCTGGCGCAGAGCAGCCCGGGGCATCCGATGCGCCACCTCAGCACACGCTTGGCAACTTTAATCCACATTTGTGATATTAATAACACAGGCGACAATTGAATACGGTGTTCGGAGGTCCTGAAGATTAATTGTTTCAAATTGTAGTACACAGTAATAACCAAAGTCTTACTACATACAGTCACGGGGTACACGGGGAAGCGGGCGGCAGTATATTCTGAAAGGGTTGTCAAGTTTGAGACTGAAAAACTGAGTTCAGGAAAGGTTACATTTTATTCCGTTTTATTTTATATTAATTCAATTTTATTCAAAATTGATATCAGAGGGTCCGGGAAGTCATTTAGAATGAATCTGACGTCAGGATAAAAAAAATTGACAGTCATCTTGATTTTGTTTATTTACAGTCCGATTACGTTCAAAATTCATATAGTTTAAGAGCCGACGACACTGAACCTAGTTCGATAAGACTCCCAGATGAGATATATATTATAAGATGCGTCATTCCTGGGGGAACACGAAACGGCTATGCTGCCATGCAAAAAACCTGGTGGCCATAGTAAAAAAAATTTTTCAAAAAAAATAAAATTTCCGGTTTCTAGTACGATAAGTCTCCCAGGTTTCGTTTGTTCCTCGATACAGGGGAGGGGTAGGACTATACGATAATGCAGTGCTGCAAGCCCCCCTGACTGGCCTTGTCAGTGGCAGCAGCATGATAAGTGACGCCAATATTGAGGTATCTAGTATGATCGGTCTCCTAAACAAAACAAGGCTCATCTGAAAGATCATCAATTTCTGTGTAAGAAAAACCACTGCTGCCTTTTCCTAATAGTGGAGAAGGTGGTGCTGCAGCGATTGAAGGAGCTCAGTACACTGAACCTAATTCGATAAGACTCCCAGGTGATATGTATATTATAAGATGCGTCATTCCTGGGGGAACACGAAACGGCTATGCTGCCATGCAAAAAACCTGGTGGCCATAGTAAAAAAAAATTTTCAAAAAAAATAAAATTTCCGGTTTCTAGTACGATAAGTCTCCCAGGTTTCGTTTGTTCCTCGATACAGGGGAGGGGTAGGACTATACGATAATGCAGTGCTGCAAGCCCCCCTGACTGGCCTTGTCAGTGGCAGCAGCATGATAAGTGACGCCAATATTGAGGTATCTAGTATGATCGGTCTCCTAAACAAAACAAGGCTCATCTGAAAGATCATCAATTTCTGTGTAAGAAAAACCACTGCTGCCTTTTCCTAATAGTGGAGAAGGTGGTGCTGCAGCGATTGAAGGAGCTCAGTACACTGAACCTAATTCGATAAGACTCCCAGGTGATATGTATATTATAAGATGCGTCATTCCTGGGGGAACACGAAACGGCTATGCTGCCATGCAAAAAACCTGGTGGCCATAGTAAAAAAAAATTTTCAAAAAAAATAAAATTTCCGGTTTCTAGTACGATAAGTCTCCCAGGTTTCGTTTGTTCCTCGATACAGGGGAGGGGTAGGACTATACGATAATGCAGTGCTGCAAGCCCCCCTGACTGGCCTTGTCAGTGGCAGCAGCATGATAAGTGACGCCAATATTGAGGTATCTAGTATGATCGGTCTCCTAATAAAACCAAGGCTCATCTGAAAGATCATCAATTTCTGTGTAAGAAAAACCACTGCTGCCTTTTCCTAAGAGTGGAGAAGGTGGTGCTGCAGCGATTGAAGGAGCTCAGTACACTGAACCTAATTCGATAAGACTCCCAGGTGATATGTATATTATAAGATGCGTCATTCCTGGGGGAACACGAAACGGCTATGCTGCCATGCAAAAAACCTGGTGGCCATAGTAAAAAAAAATTTTCAAAAAAAATAAAATTTCCGGTTTCTAGTACGATAAGTCTCCCAGGTTTCGTTTGTTCCTCGATACAGGGGAGGGGTAGGACTATACGATAATGCAGTGCTGCAAGCCCCCCTGACTGGCCTTGTCAGTGGCAGCAGCATGATAAGTGACGCCAATATTGAGGTATCTAGTATGATCGGTCTCCTAATAAAACCAAGGCTCATCTGAAAGATCATCAATTTCTGTGTAAGAAAAACCACTGCTGCCTTTTCCGAATAATGGAGAAGGTGGTTGCTGCTGTGATTGAAGATCACCTTCAGCGCAGCTGGATTCGGTTTTTCAATTCAGTTTTGTCAGCAATCACCCGGTTCCTTTCGATTTGTACTGATTTAATACGCGTGCCACGTACACTTAAGAATAATTTTGCTTGTCGTTGATTGCATAAACAAATGATTTTGAAAAGTTATTCTCCATTATACCGAAATAAGAGCTCCATAGAGAATCCACAAAACACTTTTTATACACTAGCTGAATAATTGCTAAAATGTACATCAACCTTGTGTGATTTGAAGATGAGATAAAAGCGGTAACTCAAAATGAAGCTTTTTAAATAAAAATCAAGTACACCTATTCAGTTTCCATCTCTGTTAGTTAGCTGTAAAATATAACTGTATTTCCATTATATCGAAATAGACTCTATAGAGAATCCAGAAAATACTTTTTATACAATAGCTGAGTAATTGATAAAATGTACAACCTTATGTGATTTGAAGGCGAGATAAAAGCGGTTAATCAAAATGAATCAGTTATTCAACTACTGTATAGAAGTTTTTCCTGGGTTCTTTATCCTCCTGGGGTTCAAAGTGATAATACTAGGACAAAATCAGTTTGCAGTGAAAGCCCAAGTATTTTAACAGAGAGTTGGAGCAATGACCCACTGTGATAGTACTAGAACAAAATATACGGTTAACCAGATATGAACAATTTTTGGTCCGGGCGTTCAGTACTTTATTAATTAGTTCTAATATTAGGACATTGGGTCTTCCTCGGAAGTACCGTCTTCGAAAATGGGTCGTAGGAGGTTAAAGAGCTTATTTCGATATAATGGAAATACAGTTATATTTTACAGCTAACTAACACAAATGGAAACTGAATAGGTGTACTTGATTTTTATTTAAAAAGCTTCATTTTGAGTTACCGCTTTTATCTCATCTTCAAATCACACAAGGTTGATGTACATTTTAGCAATTATTCAGCTAGTGTATAAAAAGTGTTTTGTGGATTCTCTATGGAGCTCTTATTTCGGTATAATGGAGAATAACTTTTCAAAATCATTTGTTTATGCAATCAACGACAAGCAAAATTATTCTTAAGTGTACGTGGCACGCGTATTAAATCAGTACAAATCGAAAGGAACCGGGTGATTGCTGACAAAACTGAATTGAAAAACCGAATCCAGCTGCGCTGAAGGTGATCTTCAATCACAGCAGCAACCACCTTCTCCATTATTCGGAAAAGGCAGCAGTGGTTTTTCTTACACAGAAATTGATGATCTTTCAGATGAGCCTTGGTTTTATTAGGAGACCGATCATACTAGATACCTCAATATTGGCGTCACTTATCATGCTGCTGCCACTGACAAGGCCAGTCAGGGGGGCTTGCAGCACTGCATTATCGTATAGTCCTACCCCTCCCCTGTATCGAGGAACAAACGAAACCTGGGAGACTTATCGTACTAGAAACCGGAAATTTTATTTTTTTAGAAAAATTTTTTTTACTATGGCCACCAGGTTTTTTGCATGGCAGCATAGCCGTTTCGTGTTCCCCCAGGAATGACGCATCTTATAATATACATATCACCTGGGAGTCTTATCGAATTAGGTTCAGTGTACTGAGCTCCTTCAATCGCTGCAGCACCACCTTCTCCACTATTAGGTAAAGGCAGCAGTGGTTTTTCTTACACAGAAATTGATGATCTTTCAGATGAGCCTTGTTTTGTTTAGGAGACCGATCATACTAGATACCTCAATATTGGCGTCACTTATCATGCTGCTGCCACTGACAAGGCCAGTCAGGGGGGCTTGCAGCACTGCATTATCGTATAGTCCTACCCCTCCCCTGTATCGAGGAACAAACGAAACCTGGGAGACTTATCGTACTAGAAACCGGAAATTTTATTTTTTTTGAAAATTTTTTTTTACTATGGCCACCAGGTTTTTTGCATGGCAGCATAGCCGTTTCGTGTTCCCCCAGGAATGACGCATCTTATAATATACATATCACCTGGGAGTCTTATCGAATTAGGTTCAGTGTACTGAGCTCCTTCAATCGCTGCAGCACCACCTTCTCCACTATTAGGAAAAGGCAGCAGTGGTTTTTCTTACACAGAAATTGATGATCTTTCAGATGAGCCTTGTTTTGTTTAGGAGACCGATCATACTAGATACCTCAATATTGGCGTCACTTATCATGCTGCTGCCACTGACAAGGCCAGTCAGGGGGGCTTGCAGCACTGCATTATCGTATAGTCCTACCCCTCCCCTGTATCGAGGAACAAACGAAACCTGGGAGACTTATCGTACTAGAAACCGGAAATTTTATTTTTTTTGAAAAATTTTTTTTACTATGGCCACCAGGTTTTTTGCATGGCAGCATAGCCGTTTCGTGTTCCCCCAGGAATGACGCATCTTATAATATACATATCACCTGGGAGTCTTATCGAATTAGGTTCAGTGTACTGAGCTCCTTCAATCGCTGCAGCACCACCTTCTCCACTATTAGGAAAAGGCAGCAGTGGTTTTTCTTACACAGAAATTGATGATCTTTCAGATGAACCTTGTTTTGTTTAGGAGACCGATCATACTAGATACCTCAATATTGGCGTCACTTATCATGCTGCTGCCACTGACAAGGCCAGTCAGGGGGGCTTGCAGCACTGCATTATCGTATAGTCCTACCCCTCCCCTGTATCGAGGAACAAACGAAACCTGGGAGACTTATCGTACTAGAAACCGGAAATTTTATTTTTTTTGAAAAATTTTTTTTACTATGGCCACCAGGTTTTTTGCATGGCAGCATAGCCGTTTCGTGTTCCCCCAGGAATGACGCATTTTATAATATATATCTCATCTGGGAGTCTTATCGAACTAGGTTCAGTGTCGTCGGCTCTTCTACTAATAGGTATCTGAGCATCCGAGAGATTCACTTAAACGTCGCCGGGTGTATTGGGCCATGCGTGTAACGTCACATTTCTATTAAAGCAATTTAAACCTTTGGCAAAGGTCCTAGAGTTGATAATCCGGTAAAGCGTTAATGCACATGCAGTCCTTATTTACAAAGTATTCTTATGTTTTATGACGGCCGATAATATGTTAGCGAACCGCACAATAAGACAATGAATTGGACACTACAAAAACACAAATACTATACATTACCATGTCACGAGCTCTCATCAAATGTTCAGAATTCTGAAACTGCAAAAAATATAATTAAGTACGATGCTACAGCTACACGGACTTCGGCGGCTGATGCAGGGCGACGCGCGACATCCCAAGGCACCGCTCGGGAACAACTTCAGACCGCCACAGCCGCTGCATCACCGCGCGCTCCGCACCAATATCGACTTCGATCTCACCAAGGTACTATCGAAAAAAAAGTTTGAAACGCAAGAATAAACGACAATAACTTTTGGGAATCACAATTTAATCCACAGTTTAGCGTCTCTAAAGTGAGAATGCCATTTTAAAATAGGAACATGTGAAAAACATGTAAATGAAGTAAATACATAAAAAAGTTGCTTGATCGGTCCGCAACAAAGTTAGCTAACTCTTCACCAATTCTGCCCCATCTACATCCGGTAGCCACCACAACGATAGCACTACACACATCGGCTTTCCCAATTTTCCGATTTTAACAAATCCCTTCCCGACGCCACCGAATAATTAACCGCTCTGGGCTTGATATTACGCAAATGAAATAATATACTGACTGTATTATTACATTTGTACTAAAACATCACATGCCAATCCCGTCCCGAAAAATCATAAAGTAGCCTAATTGACGAATTATCGATTCAATCACTTCAACCAGTATTAAAGTTTAAACAAAGGGATAATATCTGCCAATTTGCAGCAAAATATGTTCATATTTGTGTTGATACTTGTGGTGAGTATCGAAACTATTGATACCGAACGACGCGCAACCAAACAATAATTTTCAGTCAAAAAATCCACTGCTGAATAATTAGCTACAATACAAGTATAAACACATTTTTTAAATGACAATATTGTTTCAGTATCCAGGAAAAACTTGTCCTAGCATGCATCGAGATATGCACTATAAAGGTAAATGAGTTTATTTATTTCATTCAGGCAACAAAAGCCCATATTAGCTAACAAATATCTTACAGACTACCGAAACGTGAAAGGAAATCATATTATGGTATGTATTATGGTAAAAATATTTGCCCATAGAAACCACGTTCAAATAAACCTTGATAATTCCATAGTAAGTAGTTAGTATAAATTAGTTTAATTTTACAAAATCTAAACTTTCTCATATATACATATGCTAAAGTTCCATTTTTATGCCAATAAGTAATTTTAGCGCGGAGTACCGAAATTAGGCCACGCCAGCGAGCAGCGGGGCGACGAGCGGGCGTCCATAGATTGAACTCGATATAATGTATGAACTACGGCCTTGTAGCCAGCCCACTGACATCCATGCCAATAAGGCTTTATTCTATTCTTCGCATTAGCGTATTTTAAAGTTGAGTTTAACCAATTTTATTGTTTTATTTTACAGCCAAAACATGGACTCAATACTGAAGACTCTTTAGACTTATCGGTGGACATTCGTTTTTATATAACGCTACGTAGAAAATATTGTATGCAAATTAAGTTTCATTTTGTATATACTGTTGTACAGTCTTGTTGAAATAATATTATCTCGCTTAAGTTATCGTAATGTCAAACATTGTATCGTAATGATTGTAAAATTAATAGATAATTTCATATCAAAAGACATAATCAAAGTTTGCATATAACTTGTCTTAACGTAGTTCGATTGCAAAAAAAAAGTGTAATATACAGTTAGTATTTAGTACTAGGTACCTAACCTATATTTTTAATGATCAGTCTCTTGTTACATTCAAACTTTCGGATAGATTTGCCCTTAACATCGGGTTTGCTATATTTACGTACCTTACAAAATAGTAGATATATAAATATATTATTAGTCTATCGATCTAATAAGAACGGTTTTGTATCCTTTACACATGTAGAACTCATACGTAAGATGTTAATAAAAATATTATGTACTGAGTAGTAAAATGTAATACGATAATGGGTTTATTTAAGTACTACGTGTATATGTAACAGGGCTTGTGAAATAATTGGATGAGGTTAAATGTAATATTTAGACCAATTGTCTAAAAGTATGACTACAGGTATTTACATACCAACAACCCGTTATTATAATTATCATACTGTTAACACTTTTTAGTACTAAATACAACGGTGACAAACAAGTACTGTACTGTACCTTGTACTTGTACTGTATACACACGCTTGCGAATCCAGAATAATCATAATCGCGCTTCGGATCTGTTTTGACTAAATACAAGGTATTTACCACCAATCATATTGACGGCTACGATATACTTCACTCTCAACACAGCGCGTTCTTGGGAGCTTTGGCGACTCCCACGCAGCCGGCTTTACCTAGTGCAGGGCGCGCAGTGCACACCGGCACAGGGTCTTAGGAGGCGCCAAGCGGCGCTCACGATACCTCCAAAGATGTGCCTGTACTGCCAATGCTCTCAAATATTGATTAGAACATGTAGTCTAGAGCCGCCTTTGCTTACTCGCCATCAGGAACACGAAAAAACAAAAACAAGAAACAATACAGGGCATGTACTGGTGTATGGGAATGTAAAGTGTGATCACAATATGAATAAAAACTATGCCATTTGTGTTTTTCAGTTTAAAAATATTGTGTGGTTGACATAATCTAAGTAACATATGTAAACATCAATTCTTGCGCATATCAAATTTATACAATTATAATAGCTGCTTTGAACATTATATTAATTATTTTAAAACTGTGCTTTACATAATAACCTAAGTGAGTAAACACGTATGTAGTAATACCAAGAACATTATTTTAAATGTAAGTTGTGTTAATTTACACATTGCTATAAGTCATATAGCTTTAATAAATGAATAGCATAGATTAGTTATCATTAATTACGAGTATAGATGTACTAGTAGAATTCTAAATCTACAATACAAGTGAAATGTATATCTATGGCTTTGTTCTAATTTATTTTGAAAAGATTATAATTGTGTTAACAAACAATCATTCGCCTTTTTATTTATTAAATATTTTTAAATATATAAGGAAACTCGATGATTCATCGACAAGTAGGTGGGTATGCTAGATATAGTCATACATTCAACATCGAAAATATATAGGTACTATACTCAGGAACAAAATATGCGAACATGACTTCACGATGACAAGGACGTAAGAGCGTACAGATATTCGTTTGAACCCATTTTTTCAAAATACGCAGTAAGCCATCCAAGTGGTATGGTATACCACTTTTCGACTCTACTATTTGTTCCTGAAGGTTCGAAAGCGATAAATCATCTCCTTGGCTACCGCAATTATAATTGACCGAGAGAAACGAAGGTCTCTGCTTCAGCTTCGACAAAAATGCTTTCGTATGAACAAATTTCCTTTTGTTCTCCTCTACAGGTCTCATTTCACAACCGATTCTCGTAAAATTTTGTGAGCAGGTTCGATAATTAGATTAATTTTTTGGAGCGTTAGTTATTGGAAATTATCAAAAAAAAAAACACTCACGGGCCTACAGCTCACAGAGCCACTAGTTTATAATTATTTGATATTTGTTTTACATTACCTGACACAGTCTTCAAAATAGAAGCTCTCTTACTGGAAACAAATTGCATAACACATTCACACAAATCGCCTGCCAGCACTGCTGCCCAAAACCCTGCTATCACAACCTTTACCTCTCAGATCAATGAAGTGAAACCGTCTGTTTTATTGCCCTACCTTTGAGTTTGAATAAAAAGCTCGTTTGAATTCTATGAGAATCGAAATTGCTCTCTTTTTCGCTGCAGTAACTTAATTTAATCGAGTCCCATCACAAAATGACAATTTTACCTTCGAATTGGATGACTACGTGATATAAACTCGGTAATCCACACGATATCACGCAGGAGTAAGGAACAAACATATGACTTTAATTGGTAATGCGACAATTTCTTATTTCCAGTTTTAGAGAGAGTTAAGTGTGTCTGGGATATTAACGCCAATTAAAATTTAATACTTTATAAATAAATTAATAGTATGAGTATGTCTAGGGCCAACTGTAATTAAAGCACAAGAAAAGGTTTTTTTTATACCACATAATCGGTAGCAATCAGGCATAGGTACGATCAGCCTGGTGGTAAGCGGTCACCGTACGCCATAGAAGCTTCCAACTACAGAGGTGTAACTTGCATCATTCATGTTACCTACTCCATTTTAAACAACTTCAAAAAAGGATGAGGATCTCAATTCACCTGTATGTTTTTTGTATGTTTGTTACGCTATTACTCCGCCATTTATGAACAGATTTGGATTTTTTTCTTTGTTTATAAGCATACGCATCCAAATTGGTCCCGTTGTTATCAAAGTTCATTTCTGATGATGGAAACCGTGAGTAATTGAGGAGACTCCTCAAAAATTCAAGGGAAACATATAGCGATTATAGCATTTTCATTTAGAAAGTAGCATTTGATAAACGAGAACTGATGAAAAAGACCACGGATGGTCATCCAAAACTCCTAATGTTTCATGGGTGACATTAAGATATTTCGATCAAGATACTGAAGCGACTATGATGAAGTCATTTTAAATGGTCTTGATATAATGTCACCATCAACTTGATATGGTAATTGAAGCCGGAAGGTAGGCAACGGAACTCAGTAATAAAACAAGGTTCTCAATTCGGTTGTACCACCTCCTTTTTTTGTCAGCTAAAAAGTGTGACTGAAATAAAAAAAACCGGTCAAGTGCGAGTCAGACACGCGCGTACCGAGTATTCCGAACACAGGTCGTGTACCCGTCCCGACCCCATTTAATTCAGGAAATGGCTTAATAACGCGATGCACAAAATATAAATTGAACGCCGTGGGTACAGCGTCACAAGTCATTGTTGTGACTTTAAACCAAGCACTCTAACAACTCCATAAATTTTAGTTGACCCATAGGTTCTTAGCAACTACGGTAGGCAGATATCAAAGCGCAATATATTTAATCTCCTATATTAAACTTTAAAATTATTACGGCTCGATGGGTCAGCACAGCATGCTTTGGCTTATATTTATATAGCAAGGGCTTTAATGGCTGTGGGTCAGTGTATTAAGTAACTCTAATCTATTGTTTTCATGCGATTAGGCAGGTAATTGCTGGAACTTTAGAGGCTGAAATGCGTTGATTTTAATTGACATACAGTAGAATCCGCTTATAACGACTCCGTATATAACATTTTACTGCTTTTAATAACTTCGAAATCACCGCATATCAGATTTCATACCAAACATTTTCAAAGTAAATCAGTCCGTTTTGTACTACGTTCTGTTAGTGCGACGTAATATCACCGGTCCCTTGACTGTCGCTTTATCCGGATTCCACTGTAACTCGTTTTAGTTGGAGATCATTTAGCTCTTGTAATATCAGAGTCCCATATATACGAATTAAATCTGTCAAAATAATAGCTCATCATAATCAAGTAGAAGCGAAATACTCTATTTGTAACCACGATCGTAAAAATAAAACTAAATAAAACGAAAAACCTGCTTTATCTTAGCCACAATATAAGACTCAAAGTGTAAAATTATGTTCAATTCAATTGTGTAAAATTATGTTCATTACCTTCAACTTCACCTAATGTCATCGGTATAAAATGACACGTTTATGCCAATGACGTTGTCAAATGTCGTGATATTAACAACTGTCTATAGAGTCGCCTCGCCATACGTCCTTATTATATCTTGACCTTAAGATTCGCGACAAATATGTGCATATTCGTAGGTCAGCCTTATACTGGTTCTTTTGAATCAAATTTTTCGTACGTCAGCAGGAATTGTAAATATCGACATGACTCTGGTCTGGTTCATAAGTTTAACTCCACCCCAAATTCTTCAATTTGAGGGATGATTTAAGGAACAAAAAGTGTCACTGGTGTTAATCCAGGTTAAAAACTCTATATATACAAATTTTCATTATAATCCGTTCACCCATTTTTGCGTGATCGAGTAACAAACATCCAAATATTCAATCATCGTAACTTTCGTATGTATAATTTTTTTATACAACGTCGGTGGCAAACAAGCGCACGGTCCACCTGATGGTAAGCGGCCACCGCAGCCTATAGGCGCTCACAACTCCAAAGGAGTCACGTACGGGTTACCGACCCTTTATAAAATTTGAGGATGCATTGTGTTGACAGCAGAAGTGACAAATTTAGGTCCCTCGCTCTCAACACAGTGCATCCTCGGGAGCTCTGGCAACCTTGCTTACCTCCAGGAACACAACATTACATACTAAGTACACTACATATTAAGTTGGATATTTTATATGATTTCATTACAAATATACAGTTTTCCGATTTTTACCTGTACTTGTGATAACGATACTACTTGCAAAATTTCATTGTTCTAGGTAAACGGGAAGTAGTTTATAAATTGTCGAAACATTTTTTCACAGCTTCAAGGGACTGTAGACCTTAGTATAAGATTTTAATTTCAACTCGATACCTTCACGCCTTCCCGATATAAAGAGTAGTGACAGACAGACAGACAGACGGAAAACAAAGTGATCCTGTAAGGGTTCCGTTTCTTTTTCCTTTTGAGGTACGGAACCCTAAAAAAGAAAAAATTAAAAAGACTAAAAAAAAAAGGTTTTTCGGTGACTTGTGCACTCGGAGAGGCTTGGTGAAGTATTAAATTGAAGTAAGTTTTTTTTTTTTCAAGTAAACGTGATTATTTGATATGTCACGTGATGTACTTTATCGAGAAAACATTGGCGTGGGAATTCATTTCGAAGACGGAGCATTCGCGGAAGGAAGTTCCTCTGAAACTATGGTTATTCGTATGGTGGTACGGTATGCCGTTCGTGCTAATTTAAGTTATAGTGTGTGAGGATAAATGCCCTACCTACCGGCAAGCGGTTGGTTTCAAAATGTAGGTACTTACTAGATTTATAAGTCATCGCATCGTTTTATATTTACTCAAACGTGTTTTATCAATGACGTGGCAAATAGTGACATTGTAATACATGATTTTATAATTATACTTTTTTGTTTAGTATTAAATGTGTACTTTATTTTTATGAGTAGGCTTTTTAAGTAAGAATATCTTTAAGTAAGAATACGAACTTAACAATTCCATGTCTATCCGTAGAATACCCCATTAAGATATTCAGAAATAATTCGCTCTATTTTTCGCCCCGGAGAGTCAGTCGACTTTATTGGAAAAGTTTCCGGTGCCTAATAGACTCACCTACACAAATTGAGTTCATTAAAACGAATATTATAGTAATAGTAGAGTATTCGCCGTAAAAACTATTAGTCCCTAACGTAAAATATAGCCGTAAAATGCTAAACTGGTCCAATTCCTACTAAAGCAAATATTAGTAAAAGTATATCATATTTATATCAGCCGAAAAACTGCTGGACCTACCCATCTACTGATTTTTATCCAATTTTGATGACAAATCTTGGCAACCCTTTAAACGCATGTCTCTCATAATGTTTTCGGAAAGCTATTTAAAAATACATTCATGACAATGACAGTTTTCTTGCTGCGTAGGAAAAACTTTGAACATCTTGCTCAGCGTTGGGATCAACGAATTCATTTATTTCTTTTTTTGCGTTTCTCACTGTCTCCATAGAAAATAAACAGGAACCACGCATTAGGCTTTTCTCAATACGAACTGTCAAGAAAGGTTAGGAGAAACAAGCATTATTAATAGAAAGTAATTTGATAAGATGTCACGTCAAATAATATTATTTTATTTTATTTTGCTACTTTTATATATTCCTTGTTTTATTTTATATTTTATCACAAAGTTATATTGAAAAGGTTAGGGTATACAAGGATTTATTGTCAATTAAATACTGAATAACGGTTAAATTAATTTCATTTATTTTAATTTTATTTTTATACTTGGAAGCTAGAACACGTCTATCTACGAGTAAAGTCTTGATCAAAGAGGGGCAAGGCGAAGGAGTAACTAAAAGATCTGAACAGAGAATGAATTGAACTAAACATTCACTCAATCAATCGGTCGTTCATTCCTTTAACAAAGTAGTCAAGTCAGTTACCTTTTGTTTACAGGATATGTTAATTTTTGTATATTAAAATATAATAAAATCAACACGCCCCCTCAAAAATTAACAATTATTTACAATAAATAAGCATCAGATCGTATTTAACTTCCAAGTATTGTCTGGGGAAATTACAATTTTATGACCCAACATTTGTTGCAAGGATTGGGAAAACCCAGAAAAACCCAATCAGGTCATTAAGATAATTATTACGCCATAAAAATAATCATCCAAAATGTACAATAATTATCTCAACAATACATTATTTAGTATGTACATTTCAATCGCATTATTGCAAACCCATTTCAGACTGCATTGCTTCAAAGGCAGCTGTAGGCAACTGCTTTGTTAAAGCGTCTGCTATTTGTTTACCTGTGGGAAGATAACATAATTTAATAACATTTTTCTCAATTTGCTCCCTAGAGAAATGATACTTAATGTCGATGTGTTTTGTCCTCTTGTGGTTAGTGGGATTGTTGGCAATACTAATACATCCGTTGTTATCCTCATAAATAACAATCGGCTGTGTGATATTTACATTAATGCTTGACGCAAGAGACTTTAACCATAAAGCCATGTACTGGGCTTCAGTTTATGAAGCGGCAACTGACATTTGCCTCTTTGTACTCCATGTGATTGTACAATTATTGAATAACTTAAATTAATAACCTGTGGTACTCTTCCTATCACTTGAATCATGGCCACCCCAGTCTGAATCGACATAACCACATAGAATGTTATTAGAATCACATCGTTTGTAAGTTAATTTTAAATCTATTATGCTTTACAAATATCTCAGCACCCTTTTTAAAACATTGCCATAATTCTTTGTTGTTTTTATTTGTATACCTGCTTAAAATGTTATTGCTTGTACTTAAATCAGGACGAGTACATAGCATTATATACATTAAACAACCTATTACACTTCTGCAAGGGGCATAATACTTCTCTTCAGAGTTTAATGCTTCATAATTTAGTTTTACTTCTAGTGGTGTGCTAATGGGGTTACAATCATGCATTTTAAACTTACGAAAAACTTTTCAATATATGCACTTTGATTTAATGTGATTTCATTGTCCAGACCTATCAATTTTTATACCAAGAAATAATTTTATATCTTGTAAGTCTTTCATTTGAAATTGACTCATTAAATACCTTTTGAAATTATTCATTGTTTGTATTTCACCACATGAAATAACTAAATCATCCACATACAAAATTACGTAAATGTTTTGTTGGACGCTTCCTCTATCAAGCATGTATATACATCTGTCAACCGATGAACTTATAAATCCTTTTTTTTTTTTTCAACCAGTGCTTGCTTAAAAATCTGAAACCAGCATCTAGCAGCCTGTTTCAGTCCATACAATGCCTTATTTAATTTACATACATATTTTTTTATCGCAATCTACTTCTTTCGGCATTTCCATAAAAATCTCTTCTTCTAATTTACCATTTAAAAAGGCAGTTTTAACATCCATATGGTGGACGAGTAAGTTAAATTGATTTGCAAGACTAATAATGAACCGAAAACTAGCAATTCTGGCTACAGGTGCAAAGGTTTCATTAAAATCGACAAGGTATTCCTGTCTAAACCCTTTGGCAACGAGACGGGCTTTATATCTTTGCGGTCTACCAAATTCATCATACTTGATAGAGAAACCCATTTATTATCAACAACATTTTTATTCTGTGGTCTCGGCACTAAAGACCACGTGTTGTTTTCAGAAAGAGATTTTAACTCTTCTTCTATGGCAACTTGCCACTTAGATTTATCAGCTCAAGCCCTAATTTCTTCATAACTATTAGGTACATCATCTAATATAGACTGCGCACTCAATATGCACTCATCATCATCAGTTTAATAATAATGAACAGGTGGCCGATTTTTAAGCCTATCACTCCTCCTTACGTCATCTGTGTTTTTATTTTCATTTTGATTTACCTGCGTACAATTATCAGGGGCATTACTAGATGTGGGTTCAATAATGGTTTCATTTAATCTGCGATTTTTCATAGGACGGCCGAGATCATCAGATTTAAATGCAACTGATTTTGAATTGTCAATAGGACGGCCGAGATCATCAGATTTAAATGCATCTGATTTTGAATTGTCAACAGGACGGCCGAGATCATCAGATTTAAATGCATCTGATTTTGAATTGTCACTATGGCGAGACTTGGATGACACTGATTTTGATATATTGTTGTTATCAGGTTTATCATGGCAATTTTCGGTAACTTCAGGCAATATTACTGGCCTGGATGTTAGAAAATTAGCCTCGTCGACTATAACGTCTCTAACAGTGACAAATTAAGCGCTTTCCGAGTTCCAAACTTTATATCCGTTTGGTTCATAACCTACCAGTATTCCCTTCCAAGATTTATCGTCAAATTTAGATTTACTGGTTTTATTATGTACATAAACCGTGGCACCAAAAACCTTTAAGTATTTAAGTTGTGTTTTTTTTTTAATGCCACAATTCATATGGGGTTTTCGATTGCATAAGGGCTCTTGAAGGCGTTACATTTATTAATCGAACAGCAGTTAATACAGCTTTACCCCAAAATACTTTATTTAATTTGGAACCACTAAGCATAGATCGCGCTTTTTCTGTAATAGTCCTTACCTTACGTTCCGATACACTGTTTTGTTGCGGTGTTTTTGGAACTGTCAAATGGTAAGTTTTGCCCTTTTCAATACAATAATTTTTCATCTCAGCAGAAAAATATTCGCCGCCGTTATCGCAGTATAAATTTACCATTTTCAAATTGAATTTTGCCTCACATTTACGTCACTACGTCCGTACACTTTAAAAGCAGTAAATACCTCTGACTTGTACGTTATCCAATACACAACACAGTAATGGGTATACTGGTCAATAAAAAAATACAAAATAATTTTTATTGTCTATCGTGGGAGGAGTGATTTGGCCACAAACATCAGAATGTACAACAAATAAAAGTCGTGTAATGTGATCTTTATTCTTAGTCAGATTAAATGGTAATCTGGCCTGTTTGCCGTTTATACAAGCTTCGCACATTTTATCATTTGGCTCAACAAACTGAATTTGATTAACATCTTCAATCATGTTTTAATTGTATGAATTTATTTTTACTTATGTGACCCAAACGCTGATGCCATAAATTGTAGTCATTAATATTAGCTTGGTATAGGCAGGAAACAGGAATAGCCATATTTACTGATACAGCAAAGTCTACAAATACAAATACAAAATACAAATATCTTTATTTTGCTTAAAACTGCAACTGCTGCTGCTTGCTGTTTTTACTGCAATTTAATTGTTCAGAGACTTACCCTTCATGACAGTTGTGTCACCTTTACAAACTTGGGAGCCATGTTGGTCGAAGATGATCGTGTAGCCAGCTCGCTGCATCTTGGGCACCGACAGCAGGTTGTAAGGGGCATCTGGGCAGAACAGCACATCCTCCAGAAGTCCTTGCACGCCCAAGTCGCTCGTCACCCTCATTGTCCCTTTTTGTGTAGCTAAAAAAAAAAAAAAATTCCCTGTGCTTAGCAATCGATATTTTCAAAGGTGGATTAAGAATTTTAAAATTAATGAAAAGATCCGACCTGTTTGTGACGTGATCCGATGCTCCCGAGTCCAAAATAAATCTCACTTTATCTTCTTGAACATCATCTTGACAGTCTCCCGTCATAAAGGCGAAACCCGAGAAATCGTTAGCAGTTTCTTGATTCAATTCGACTTGTTGAACTGTTCGCGTCCTATTTGTTTCAGTCTGTTTTTCTTGCATCATTTGTTTAAAGAAATAACAATCCTTTTTCGCGTGACCTTTTCGTCCGCAATGATGACATTTTAAAATGTGGGTATTTTTCCAAGTTTTGTTCTTGTAATGTCTACGGTTATTATTATGGTGGTTTGGCGGTTTAGCTGTATCGATTATTCTCTTCTGTGAATTATG
Source organism: Epiblema foenella (assembly GCA_963556455.1). Classification (NCBI taxonomy): domain Eukaryota; kingdom Metazoa; phylum Arthropoda; class Insecta; order Lepidoptera; family Tortricidae; genus Epiblema; species Epiblema foenella. Next base: position 10,350,528 of record OY747099.1, on the reverse strand, counting down.
GGGCTTATGCTCGACATCCAGTACTTTTGAGCTCGTATCTGCACTATCGTTTCTCAGCTTAACCTCGTGGTCTAATAACCTTATTTTCACAAATGCCAAAGTTAAACTATTTTCAGATAACGTCTCAATTGCAGTGATTACGCCGTCGTAAGTTTTGATATTTCGTTTTGATTTTAGGTTATCATTAGAGTTTCAAAGTTTTAACGCGTGGCCTGGGCCCCATAACCTATTGAAAAGGTTAGGGTATACAAGGATTTATTGTCAATTAAATACTGAATAACGGTTAAATTAATTTCATTTATTTTAATTTTATTTTTATACTTGGAAGCTAGAACACGTCTATCTACGAGTAAAGTCTTGATCAAAGAGGGGCAAGGCGAAGGAGTAACTAAAAGATCTGAACAGAGAATGAATTGAACTAAACATTCACTCAATCAATCGGTCGTTCATTCCTTTAACAAAGTAGTCAAGTCAGTTACCTTTTGTTTACAGGATATGTTAATTTTTGTATATTAAAATATAATAAAATCAACAAGTTATTAGCGAATATATTAAAACTTTTGGAAAACACAAATAGATGAGGACAACGGAGAAGACGGTGCTGAAAGTACATCATCTCAGCCACATACGTCCTAAGCTAGAAAAGAAAATTGCCCAGTATGTTTTCGTGAATATAAAAAGAGGGTCTTAAAGAGACATGTTCTCATGTCAATCAATAAAAGTCACTCCTCATTCGTTTTGGAAATCATAGCTCTGAACTAAGGGGATCAAGCCCTTATAGGGGACCTGTTACTAAACACTGTGTGGGAACCTGCAAAGAAAGCGTTCTTCGACATTCTCATAATAAATGCCAACGCTTCTTCTTACAGCAACCTTTCAAACAAGTTTGCCACGGACGGAGTCGCGGGAATAAGCTCTTCTTTATTCTTTAAGAGTTTCACTCTTGTCGCTGCAGTTCTCTCCAGTCGTTCTTTGACTTCTCGATACGACTCAATGTACTCGGCAACGGCTAGTAAAGTATAAATCTTGTGATGTGTAGAATAACATAATTGTCAAACCAATACTCGTAGAATATAAATCAAGTGGAGTGTTTACCCGCACTCGAGGGAGGTGGAGTGCCCACTCCACGACGAGTGTGAACTTCAACGACTAGTTTATTTACTTTGTATTCAACGAGTGACGGAGATTGTATGAGGGTAAATTTTCTTGCCATTGGAAAGAAGATCCATTTTCAGATGTTTTCGCCTCTTGTTTTCTTTGTATTTGAAGCCGGAGCAGCATTCGATCAAACAGGAGTAAAGCGACATCCTATTGAAATTTACAACACATAATGTTTTGACACTGAAGTTTTTTCGTGCTAAAAGCAATTTTTCGGTATAATTAATGTTTTGGAACTATTTTCACATTGTAAACTATTTCTGTAATAGAAGAAACTATGTAACCAATATGTGACAAATGTCACAGAAAATCCTCAATTTAACGAGACGAATAGGAATGGAAAAATTTATAAGAAAAATCTTTAGTCGTAGAGATAAACCATATTGATTGCATTGTATAAAAGTGGTACTCGTACCCATACAGTTAAATCAGTTTTAATACTCATTATATTCACATTTTATAGCAAATGTTACACATTACACACGTGGTTGTTCTAAGTTTGACAAGCATAGATAGTTTAGGAAATCTCTAAAATGTCATTCGTTATCATGCAAATAATGAAGCACGCTATGACTAAACTGCAACTCGACATTTAACTTTCTCAACATGCCTTACTTTTAAATGTCATTTTAATATTGTAGCAACAAGACAGCTTATTCAATAACATAAATGGGCTGATTTGACACTAAGGAAGTAAGCGAGCGAACTCTAGCAGGACTAGTTAAAAGTTTCATAACTCTTGCATACTCGTACAACTCGTCGAAGCCAATTGGTTTGTTAACAGTAGAAGAGCCGACGATACTGAACCTAGTTCGATAAGACTCCCAGATGATATATATATTATAATATACGTCATTTCCGGGGGAACACGAACGGCTATGCTGCAATGCATAAAACCTGGTGACCCTAGTAAAAAAATTTTTCAAAAAAATTAAAATTTCGGATTTCTAGTATGATAAGTCTCCCAAGTTTCGTTTGTTCCTCGATACAGGGAAAGGGTAGGACTATACGATAATGCAGTGCTACAAGCCCCCCTGACTGGCCATATCAGTGGCAGCAGCATGATAAGTGCCGCCAATATCTAGTATGATCGGTCTCCTAAAAAAACCAAGGCTCAACTGAAAGATCATCAATTTATGTTTAAGAAAAACCACTACTGCACGTTCCAAACAGTGGAGAAGGTGGCTGCTGCAGCGATTGAAGGTCGACCTCCGCGCAGCTGGATTCGGTGTTTCAATTTAGTTTTGTCAGCAATCCCCCGGTTCCTTTCGATTTGTACTGATTGAATACGCATGTCGCGTGAGTAGGGACGAAATCGAAGTTAAAACCTTGATAAAAGTTTATTTTTATATACAACACATTGATAAGAGAGAGAGAGAGAGAGAGAGAGAGAGTACCTCTCATTGGAGCGAACGTTATGGACTCAGGGTTAACCCCGCTAAAGCCCAGGTCATTATCGTAGGAAGTCCGAAGCTCTTACTTAGGGTTGATTTCTATAGTTTACCTGCCATAATGTTCAACGGTGTTACCATTCCGTTTTCGCACCAGGTAAGGAACCTTGGTGTAATAATGGATTCCACTCTGTCTTGGACACCTCAGGTGAGCGAGGTCAGCAGGAAAATGTTCGCTTCGATGGGTTCTCTTCGTTGACTCCGTAACTTTTTGCCTCTCGCCACTAAAATTGCGCTAGCTCAATCTCTCCTTCTCCCAATTCTAGATTATGCTGATATTTGCTATCTGGATCTTTCTGAGGACCAGCTTAATAAACTCGAGCGCCTTCAATTAACTTTTATATTATTGGTGTAACCTTTATTGGTGAATAAATGCTTTTTTTTTCAAAATCTATGTATTAGATTTATATTCGGTTTACGCAAGTATGACCACGTTTCCTCTTACCGTTGGCAGCTCAAATGGCTTCCAATTCGCCTTCGTCGTGATTCTCATATTCTTGCGTTACTCTATAGCTTCCTTTTTATTGCCACAACTCCTCCATATCTCACAGAGCGATTTAGACGTCTCACTTCGGTCAGATCTTCACAAAACCATCTTCTTGCTTCACCACCATCATCCACAAAATTCTATAATAACTCATTCACCTTCCGGGCTTTTCGGCTGCGGAATGATTTGCCATTATCTATCAGATGTGCTAAATCTCTTCCCATCTTCAAAAATCAGCTGAAACAATATTACTTGTCGCTCCCTTGAGTTGCCTTTTAGTATATATATATATACTAGCTTTTGCCCGCGACTTCGTCCGCGTGAACGTCTACTGACTATTCCTTCCCCTTGGTACATATATTCTGCAGGTTAGGTTATAAACTACATAACTTTGAGTGACTCACTCAAAATGTACTGAAACCTTTTTACGTCTCAAAGTTACAACCTTACAAATTTTCTTATTCATATAAATATATTAGCAAGTTACATACAATATAACATTAACAACATATTCATAACATTTCATTCCAGCCCCAAGAACGCCGTCGACTCGATCCCATATAGAGCATATATACGTACAAATAATTTTTATGATTTCTTATACTACGTAACGAAACACAATGTGTGCTAAGAAACTACGTCATCAAATCCATGTAGCATAGATGTGTCATGGTTCGATGTTGCGTACGTATACACATTCGTTCTTGTTCTATGAAGTTTCCCAATTCCCTACTTTCCGAGCCTTAGTACTGACATGCTCGATGTAGCGACTACAGGGGAAAACATATTATGATTGAATGGAACAAAAACTTCGATGTTTCTCGAATTGCAGCGTGTTAGGAGTCCTACATTAAAACCCAAGATCTGTAATGACCTACAACAATATGACACGCTCTACTTGCAGTGAACACCTTGGGCACATGTCTCTACGCATTATCCCTCTGTATGAAACTTTATTTAATACTTCTAGTCTACTAAGATTTTTTTTCATATGTACTTGTAAGAAACACTTTCCAAAACGTACAATCGAACCGATGACATCTGACATACGCAGCCAATCACTTTAACTAAGCTGTCTACATAAAAAATCAGTAATCACACTCGGTTACCAAATCCTTCAACCAGTTCTTTCTTCTCTTCTTCAAAGCCTTGGGGATGCGTACTCAGAGTGACATCTACCAAAAAGACTCGCGCTTCCTTAACTTCAACTTGTAATTAAAAACAGTAGTAATATGTTTAACTACCTGCGCGCATATTATCGTTTTACAATTATGTATAAACTAATCAGTCAGGTAATCCATGTTTTCATATTACCTACATTGAATTAGTATTTTGGATAAGCTGACCTATAGTAACCAAAAAGATTTGTAACGGTTTCAATGGGTCCTTAGGATAGACACAAAATTACCCTGCCGGCGGGGATGTCCACCGCACGATCGCGATATCGCAGACACATATAGTCCCTATTCGTCCCGATACCGCTGCATACCGGGTAGAGTCAGTCCGATCCAGGTCGGGCCTGGCTGAGTTCCTAGCTGGTCTCTTCTCAGCTAGGCTTGGTTTAGTGAAACAGCGACAAAACTCCCAGTAGTTTGATTCCACCCACACGTCAGATTTGGTTGAGGCCGCTCAACGAATCTCACTGGAGCGCATACTCTTAGAGTATTCCAGTTGCAGTGTTTAAACCCCCCGTGTGGTCGCGTTGGAGGTTTCTCCTGGATTTTCCCCAGGCCACTCTCCAAACAAACGCGCACTCACTATGGCTTTATTGGGCCCGGCCTATAAAGCCAGTCAGGTTCAAGTAAAAAAAACCTGTTTTACATTTCTCTACCATCCATTTTCTTTCAATAAAAAGAATAGAGTGGAGTGGAATATCTATAATTTTTATGTAGGCACATATCAAAGCGCTGGTCAGTCAATGCTGACAACAATCGTCTACGTTCAATCTATTTAATCTCCAATTTTATAAACAGTAAAGTTATTTAGGCTCAATGGGTCAGCAAGTTTTGATTTAAAACGCAAGCGCTTTAAAGACTGTAAGTCAGTACTAAATAACGCAAATCTAAAACATAATAGATTTGCGTTATTTAGGTACTGCTTACAATTATGCATGTAAATAATTAATAGAACTTCAGGTAAGTACTGAAATGCGGTAAACATTCACATTCACATGAGTCGCTTTGGTTTTGAGATAATTAAGCTCTAAGAGTCACAAATATCCGAAACCTTTCATAATAATAGCTCATCATAATCAATTGATAGCGACATTACTTATTCTATAACTACGATGGTAAAAATAAAAACTTTACATGAAAATACCTACTTTATCTTAGCAGCTATAAGACTCAAATTATTGAATTGTGCAATTAGTAAATAATCTACATTAACTTCGATTCTATTTTAACGAATGGCACGTCTCTGACACGCCAAACGTCAAATATCGTAAATTTACAACTGTCTAGACTTGCTTCACGATACGTCCTTATTGTATCTTGACCCTACGATTCGTGACAACTATGTGCATATTCGGAGCTCAGACTTACACTGGTTCATCTGAGATAAATTTTCGTAAGTCAGCGGGTATTGTAAATTTTTGTACATGATTCTGGATATCTATGAAATTCAACTTCGACTCCCGAATTTATCTATTTGAGGGATGATGAAGGGATAAAAATTATCCTATATGTTAATCCAGGCTATAGACTCGTTGTGTACCAAGTTTCATCATAATCCGGTCAGCTGTTTTTGCGTGATTGAGTAACAAATATATAAACATCTAAACATCCGAACTTTCACATTTATAATATTAGTGGGAATAGTGGGATTTTGTGGTATTTTGTAGGCCCTCAGATGAGACCGTTATCACACTCGACCACTCTAACAACGAAAATATATCAGATATAGGTAGACGAAGTTCAAGGCACTGGTTTGACAATGTTGACAACGACTGACTAACATAATTAAGTCTCTCACTTCAAACAGTTACAATGGGTTGAGGGATTTTTGGTTATTTGTCATTAGTCCCCTGAGCACTTTTTTACCCTCTGTTTTTTCACATATTATCTATTTATTATTGTACAATTTTTGAGGGGGATTCTTTTTATTTTGCTTCCAATTATATGCTTACCAATTTTCAAGCCTTTAAGTCACGAATTGAAGGACTTCTCATACAAAGTTCAACCCCTCTTTTCACCCCCTTTCATCCCCAATCTGTATGATTTTTATAGCCTATAACCCGTCCGAAGATCAATTAAAAGTATTGTGAAGGTTGTATTGAAATCTATTGGGTAGTTTTCGCGTGATGGTGAGACAAATAAACAGACAGACAAACAGACACAAATTCTAAAAACTGTTGAAATGTGTTCTGTTATCGATTCTAAGACCCCTCCATCGATTTTTTTGTTAATATCTTCTATGTACAGACTTTCGAACCTCTACAGCTTTATTATATGTATAGATGTGTGTGTGTGTGTGTATGTATGTATAATTATGAATGTATAAATATATATTTTATCTACTTATGTAAGCATGTGTTTATGTGTTTTTATTGTATACTGTAATTATCTTTAATTTAGATGTACGAGTATGTGTGATTTTTCGCTCTTCTAGATGTATTCCTGCACTGCCTGTTATAATTCTTGCATAAATATTTCCTGCTACCCAAAGGTTATCTGGAAGAGATCGCTTTAAAGCTATAAGACCGCCTGATGTTACCATTATTAATATTACCGAACCTACAAATGTACTCCTGTATTAGTGGTGCAATAAAGAATATTATTATTATTATTGATTCATGTACAAAAAAATGTTCTGGATGTATGAATTTTAGTTAGTCACCGATAATTTTTTGTTTTATTTCATAGTTTCGATGAGAAATACATAATAGTAGGCAATCCCAACCCACCCCGTAGTTGGGGTTAGAAGGTATAGCAATGGGGTGAGATGGAAAAATTCGGATTAACAATAGCCTGACTTGTCAAGAGAATATTTTATTTATGTAGCAGAATTATGTTGTATTTATGCTCCTACAGAAACGATTTAATGTTTTCTGTAAGTTGTGATCTTTATTTTTTTGCGGTAGGTATAGTTTTTAGATATATTTTTTAAATTACTTTGGTCTATGTGGAATTAGTAAGGTGAATACCATCAAAAAGATGGTAATAGACAATTACTTACGCAGTGCGTTCGTTTCACTTGGAACAAATATTTATAGATAGCATGCTGTACCTGAAAATATAATAGCGAAATCGAATCTTGAGTTTTAATCATATCCATACCTCGGGGTCTTCGGTGCGGAAATATTTGACATTAGCCATAGATTAGGTATTAACTCAAAAAACAGAATGTACTTTAACTAGCAGGTTTCTGCCTTATGAATAAATAATAAAGAAAACTTTAAAATAATATTATATGATGTTTTCTCAGACTAATCTAACTGTTTATCTCTACTCTTTTCAATTCATACCTGCACCGAAGAAGGACTATAGTGCGAATAGGGTCACGGGGGAGTTTAAATGGCCGGCTTTTCAAATATTCTATGTAAACTCACGAGTTGAATATTACTGTATGAATTTTTTTTATACAACGCCGGCGGCAAACAAGCGTGCGGTCCACCTGATGGTAAGCGGCCACCGCAGCCTATAGACGCCCGCAACTCCAAAGGAGTCACGTGCGCGTTGCCGACCCTTTATAAGATTTGAGGATAAATAAAAATCGCATTTTAATATAACACGTTTCTCTAATTAGCAATTTCTTCAACTTCTCCGATACTTCAATATTATTAAAAATAATATTTACCATTTTATCATAATGTAAGACACCTTTGACTACTCATGTAAGTTGACAACCCTGAACTGCAAACACCAAGTGAACTCCCTCTTCTATCATCCCGGTGCGCCCGTTCGTAACACCAACTCTCCCTGTTCATAACTCAACTGTCCCTGTTGTCGTCCCAACTCACCCCTCAATACATTACTAACCCCATAAAAATCCTCAAATGCGATTGAATCGCTTTCTATGTTAAAAGCATTATAAATAAGGAAAATATAACTTGTTTTTTTTTTCAATAAGCCTCGTCAGTTACTTTGGCAAATTTCACATAAAAATGAAGTTAAATTCAAACAAAAATACGCCGGTTTTGAGCATCAAGTTGAATGATTTGGCAACTTAGAGTTGCCAAAAGAAGAAACAATATATCTAATTGTGCCCGAAAATTAAAGTAGCTACTGAAAAAATAAATTCTGGATTGGCATCCCTACTCCCCCCCCAATCCTTACTCACTCCATTTTACGGTATATACCATTATATGGAAATAAGCTCTATAATCGAAATCACTACCTTCTAAACGCCGCAGCAACCACCTACCTTCTTCACTATTAAGAAAAGACAGCAGTGGTTTTTCTTACACAGAAATTGATGATCTTTCAGATGAGCCTTGGTTTTTTTAGGAGACCAATTACACTAGATACCTCAGTATTGGCGTCACTTATCATGCTGCTGCCACTGACAAGGCCAGTCAGGGGGGCTTGCAGCACTGCATTATCGTATAGTCCTACCCCTCCCCTGTATCGAGGAACAAACGAAACCTGGGAGACTTATCATACTAGAAACCGGAATTTTTTTTTGAAACTTTTTTACTATGGTTTTTTGCATTGCAACATAGCCGTTTCGTGTTCCCCCAGGAATGACATATCTTATAATATATATATCATCTGGGGGTCTTATCGAACTAGATTCAGTGTCGTCGGCTCTTAAACTATGTTTTCGACTAACTGTTCTGATTCTTTAGAAATACCCTCGTATTTCAGAACGTGTTTTCAATTTGTTTTTAGAATCGGACTAGCTTTTACTACTTAATACCATATTTTTAAACGTTTTCATCACGAATATTTAAAATTTTCAAACCGCTAACGAAAAAAACAACTATAACAAGCCTCAAACTGTCACTATGGTTAGTGTCAATTATTGTGGATGGATATTAAAATTGCGGATGGATTCTTGGTGAAATGCTTGCTGGGCCTATGATGTCAGTTTTTACTTACGCCCTTTTGGAATGACCTATTTTTCAAAATGCTTTTTTTCTATGAAAAATGCAGTTTTCGTGAAAAACAAAAAACACGGGTTCCTTAAAATTACACCTATTTTCTAACTAGTTCATAAAATTAAGTAGTTGAAAATATGAAATCTTGTCAATAATAATGCTGTCACGCTCGCACAGTGGCATTAGCGTCTTTAGCGTAACACAACAAACTCATTGTACGAGTATTAAAAGGACATTGGCATTCGGTATAATTTACAAGTCTCTGCTTCGGATAACAATACTAACCCTTTTGGCCCTTACAAGTATTCCCTTAAGGTCACAAATGGTAATTTGTTCATAAAGGTTCCTATATACGTATTAAAAGTGGTCTGAAAGTAGCAACTTCAATAAAACTTGAGCAAAAGTTACACAAACGCGTCGGCCGGTGAAAGCTGTTTTTAAGTTCTACCCTCTAGGGATCATCCCTATAAATATAGAGTTAGTCGATGTATAAAAGTGGATAACATTTTAGGGTTACACGGGTATTGCGTCTCTTTTATGTACATTTAAAGAATACTATTTCGGGAAATTTGAGCTATTTTAATATACGCGTTTCGTCAGTTTCAATGAAAATGCATGTATAGAAAAAAATTGCATCTGAATATCATATGAATAAAACAAGTAAAAAGTCGATCGATAAAATTTAAATTGAATCCAAAAAATTGCTTAGTTCCTCCTGCTACTGAAAAATTACGATAACCCAGAAAATAATAAGAGAACAACTTTAAAAATAGCTTTTCTCATTGCATGGTTGTATGGAAAAGTACAAATTTTCAAAATAAAATGGCGCATATCTTAGAAACTAGAAGACTTTTTTGTATATAAATATATGTATTAGAGAGGGAGAGTAGAAAGATGGCGATTAGACACATAATATAACGGATGGCGTTGGCTCTGAATAAAATTAATAAATAATTGGTTTAAAATAATTGTGTTTCACTCTGAGCAATCCCAACCTACATATTATATTACATTATATTCACGAAGCTAAATGTCACAATTTTACAACTCTAAACGAGCACGGCCACTGTTTCCCGTTTAGACTTGTAATATTGGGTAACGTATTACGTTCGTGAAACGGACCCTAGGAGGTCTGAATTCGGATTTGTAGACCTCATTAACGGCCACCTAGAAAATTCAGTAAGACACAAATCTTTTAACTTTTCAAAATATTTATAAGAAAAGTAGTAAGTATTATACAAGTTTCACCGGACCGGACGATAAGTCACCCGTCTTCGAAGTAATGTTATACTGGCAATTACGATCACTCAACTCTCATGTTTCTAAAATGTGAGGACCTGAATCATAATTGGCAGATAGAATCTCCTTCAAGAAAGGATTATCGACCCCTACGTTAAGGGTCGACTATCGAGGCTACCTTTGAAGCATTTAATGCGTTATTTAAAATGTATGAAGGTACACTTTAGCTTAACCATTTTACTTAATTCACCTGAGCGTTTCGTAGGTGAATAAAATTTCAACGTTTATCAACTTCAAAGAGTACAAGTTACTACGGAACCTTGTTCTAAGTTAATTTCTCACTTGACTGGTCTTTTCGAGTTTCACTCTTGGCCAAGCATAAGTATTTCTACCGAAAGTATTGTTCAAGTTTCTTGATATGTATCAATGTTGTGAAAAAAGTGAAATACGGCCGGCTCGGAAGTTACCCGATGTCGATGGTGTTTGGAAAACTTTTTCTCGCAGTAGCTATTTTGTGAATATTTTTGCGACTGCTGAACTGTATGTTGTATCGAAATCGTTTTTACCTCCGTAAATGGAGCGTATTTTGTTCGCTTGGCTATGTCCCATTTTTGGGAATCCATCATTTTACCGAAAATCGTTACATCGATTATCGTTTCCTATAACACTATTCGCAGAATTTTATTATCACTTAGGAATCATTCATCCAACTTCGTTAGATCGCTCAAACATTTGATCGAATTACCCTTTACACAAGAATCAACTCATCGAATTTTAATTCAGTATTTTGAAGAAGAAGAAGAAGAAGAAGAAAAATTTTATTTTGCAAACCATTACAGTGGTAAACTTAGACTAAACTTACAGACTAAAGATACAATGGTAGCAAAAATGGCATCCACTCAGCATGTGTCGCGCCGCATTTTAGCGCCACGACGCTGATCTTCCGTGGACCCAGAGTGAAAAAGTGTGCAAGACAAAGAGCAGTGTTTTTTTTTCTTATATTATACATATATTACATTATAAATAATGAACACTATATTTTGATAATAAAATAAACTCGTGCACGAGATGATAATAATATATTTTGGGGGCACTTTGACCGTAGTTCACTATACACATGCACAAAATAAAATAAAATACGGACACGATTATATATTACTTAAACTAACCTAAAGATTTTTGTTTTTCGAGTGAATGATGCTTTAGTGTCTTTTTAAAAGCAAACAATGACTTAATTTGTTCATCGACGTAGTCGTTCATCGAATGGCCTTTAGTATAATTTTGGTTTAATGAAGGTTTCAGTTCCCAAAGTCTTATTACCTAGAACATAATTTCACCACTGTTTACTATTCTTGATATACGTCTAAAATTAAAATTTTCCCAGATTCTTGGTGTACTCTGTAAAAGTACTCAAAAACCAAAAATAGCAAAACCGGCTGTAATGCGGATAGGTTAGAAGAGGTTATTTTTTTTATATAAGACCAGAAAGATTATACGCCTTGAAAAATCATGCTTGCTTGGTTGTTCGATGAAACATTGTTCTTGGAAAGAATACTATATGGAACGTACTATCTGTGAATCATGTTTCGTTAAATTAATACTATGAATAACGAATATTTCTATGAAAGGTAAATTCGATGTACCGTTACGCTACGACTAGAGACGGATTCGAAACGATTAACGATGAAAAGTGGTTCGATTATATAAAATGCAATGAATTAATGATTATGTGATTAGAAAAAAAAACCTAATGAAATTCGTCGAACAGTTTTCAGTGAAATGAAAATCGATGTAAGAAATTTCGATAAAATAATAGACACCCCCCATTTTTTGTAACCTTATACTAAATTTTGGGTGTAATTATAAATCCTAAAAAAATTATAACTATTTATTTCAGAAAAAGAAAGTAAGTTTCTTTTGGTTGCAATATTTCTAATATGTGAGATAAATTTTATTCGTAATTTACACTATTACTATGTAGGTAACCTATTTATAAACACTGCTATTACTTAACTGTGATTTATATGTTGCTAACATGATTTGCAATTATATTCCCCTGCTTAGCTACCATATGTGAAGCTGGGAAACTTATAAATAATCAATGAAAATTATGAAGCTCTAAATTTATATATCTCTTAGAAAGACTCGTCATTAATTTCTCGAAAGAATATTATTTAAACTATGTCTACATTATCTAATAAAATTTGAAACCTCAAACATATCTCCCAATAAGGATTGTCACTCATACTTAAAACAGAGAATATAATAATAGAAATGTCAGGTAATTAAAAAGTAATTTCCATGTACTCGTCAACGGAGTACAGGGAGTACAAGTATATAACTGATTATTATGTATTGTTTCAGTTGGAAGAGCATTTTGGAAGGCGATGAAAGCGACAACTAATCAATGCAAAACTCAAGCTCCGCTTTCTAATATTCAGGATATCTTTATGTGAGACATCGATCTTTTCAATGGAGAATTGATACTTGATACTTCCTAGGAAGCAAAAACTGATCTATATGTATGTCAAGATGTGCAATGCTCATCTGACGTGACACTTACACATACTTAGATGATGCTGCACTTGTGGCCTGTGGTTTGATAAATTTACAATCACCGATAATAAAGAGTATATAAGATTGCTTATTGTTTCACTTGACTAACTGGCTAAGTGCATGACCTTTTATGACTTGGTGCAGATGATAATATATACTAGCCAAAGTGCCTCCCTGTGTCTTTAACAGATCTGTTCTCGAATTTGTTACACTCCATATTATGTATTATTACATTAATTGTACACAATGCGGATTTCGTGAGGAGTTTTACAAATGGGGGTGAAGAGGAGGGAGGAGTACATATTGTAATAAAACCAGTCATTAAAAATGTTACTAAGTATTTATTCTCTTTATTTCTTTGTGCACATATAAAAAACAATCCTAAATATTTAGATTACATACTCGTACAAGCGAGACATATGTGACATGCATGAGTGACGGTATTCAGTGGGATAGTCACATCATCTTCGTCAATATGCACAATAGTTTTTGTGTGAATGCTCTGTTCTAGAGTAATTCGGCATTGCACTATGCATTTTCCTGCGTCTCGTATGACTTCCACATACCCTACAGCGTTGCCGGTATAGGAGGTTCTTATTTGGGTCGGAATATGCTTATCATTTGCCGATGTGTACTCCACCATCATCTAGCTATCCACATGGGGCAGATTCGTGCGTAATTGTTGGAAGATATATCGGAGTCCAGTCCGGAGGACAGTGGTTTGTGACCCTTAAAAACGTGCGAATTAAGCAGTGACGAAATTATAAGCTCGTGAAAAGAATCGAAAATCCAATAAATAAGTTGTGACAGTTGACAAAACAAATCAACGTCGAAAAATTAATGTCAGAAATTGATAACCGGATACGACTAACTTTTTTTATCGTATCACAACTAAGGTATCTCTCTGTAGTGCAGAGAAAGTGATGTCACCATCAGGTTTACATTTCTTCGCGATTTTTTCCAAAATTTATGGCGAAAAAAATCTGATAATATTTTTTTTGTGTACTTAACATCTTTCTACCGAAATGGTTTTCGAATTAAGACTTTTGAAAATTATGAAATATTGCCAATTATGCGCGTGCGATAAAGATAGGAAATGGCGTGTCAATGTACAAAATTTTTCGTGCTTAACGTCTTTACTTTATATAGAGATCGCTGTACAGTCATAGAAATTGAAATAGAAAAATATACGCTTTTTAGCTCTTGTTACAATGACAATAAGGCATAAATCGGTACGTGTTCCTTTTCCTTTACCGTACCATTTCTTTCGTATGACACTTAGACCTACTTACCTAACACATTGGCGCGATCTATTAAACTTTTTCACTGAGTCCTTAGATGGCGCCATTGTGTTTCTTTTATATTACGACGGTGACAAACAAGCATACAGCCTGCCTGTTGGTAAAAAGACATCTTAGCCTATGGATCCATGCGACTCCAGAAAAAGCACAAGCGCGCTGCCGACGGCTTTTAATTTAAGGATTTGTTTTATTGACAGCTAGAGACAAATTTTAATGCAGCCCTCTCACAACACAGTACATCCTTTGGAGCTCTGGCGATCACTGATTAGGGGCCGCACGGTCCGGCGCCCTAAGCACACACAAACGGACCTGGACAACGTAATCACAGCGTCCATCAAAAGATGGAACGCTGTGCTTACCGCGTCCAACTTAGACACGACGCGTACACTTAGGCAATTTAGGCATCCCCGCTGGCAGGGACGGCCACCGCGCGATCGCGACAACACAGACACATATAGTCCCTAAGTCCCTATTCGTCCCGGTACCGCAGCATACCGGGTAGAGTCAGTCCGACCCAGGTCGGGCCTGAGATTCTTGTTGGATTCTTCTCAGCTAGGCTAGGTTTAGTGAACCAGGAACAAAACTCCCAGTAGCTCGATTCCACTCACACCTCAGATTTGATTGAATCCGCTTAACCGATCTTACTGGAGCGCAAACTTAGAGTATTACAGTATTCAAAACCACCCGCCACCGCCAGGGATCGTACACCACATTTTTTTTACGTAAAGAAACCTGCGACCCACACACTGGGGGATGAGTGGGTTATGCGGTATTTCTATGCTCTCATATACGGGGGGCTCCAGGATCTAATACTGAATGCACTGGAGCCCCCTCACGCTATACTATAAGTCGTGTTCAACTGTTCAATGCGCGCAGCTAATTAATTTATTAATTGCGAAATTAACGCGGCTCGGCCGCTGCTAACGGTGTGGCACGATGAGTGCCTCTAACAAGAGAGAACCCATCGTGAAAGAGCTCTTCGCCTTTCTGCAACAGAAACTACTGCTGGAAGGTCGAATGGATACGGTGTCTGCTGTTGAGATCTGTTCGTCGAGTTTCACTGCGGACGACATCTGCGCAGCAAAGGTGTTGTACAAGTCCCTCGGAATGATTGGCACATATATACCTCACCGAAGAGGGGACACAGCCGGAAAGAAGACCCTAGAAGACATCATAGATGTCCTGAGGGAAAATGAATACGTCATGCCTGTATTCGTGGCGACGGAAGTCTCCAGATTGCCGTCTTATATACCAGACCGACGACGACGACGACGACGTAAGCTGCTTGCTGAAGGATATTGTGGCTCTCAAAGCAAGTTTGGCAGAAATTGTGATGAAATTTGTGGCCTTGCAAACTATTATCGCCGAACTACGCAATGAAGATATTAGTTTGCGAGGGAGTGCCCCTGGAAGTCGGTCACAGGCATCAAATTTCAAACAGTGCAATGACTGTGGTGTCTAGTATCGAGTCAGTTAGTTTGCGTGTTGCTGATACGGTACGTCACGCGTGGCCTCCGCCCGACTCAGTCAGATCTTCTAGAAGACACTACGGTTACCAGTTTGGTGCACTTTTAGCACCATCCAGCGGTCACGTGTAAGGTAACGGTGGGTACTTGTACGGACGTGGTGCAACTTCGACCTCCCTTTGTTAAGTGAGCGGGCAATTTGACTGTTAGAAGTCCGCAGGCCGCCCGAAGGCCTCCAACTTGGCTTAACGACTACTGCCATAGACAGCATCCGAGTTCAACGGTTTAACGTGTCATCCAAAGCATGGAAGTGCTCAGTTAATAACCACTCAAAGCGGTCACCCATCCAAGAACTGACCCCGGCCCACGTTGCTTAACCTCGCATACCACACACGGCACGCGAGGCCGCTGGCCCACGAGCGCTCGCACCACATACCTACAGAGCAGCAATCAGAAGTCTAATTGACCTACGAAATACATCAGGTTATCTTTGAAATGAACGCGACTTTGTATAGACATAGTCTGTCGCTCTGAAGACGACAGGCCGCTAAAGTTGGCGCAATCGTAAATTATTCAAACCGTCTCGCTACAATACTTGCTACTTGTCGTGTCCGATTGTTGCTAGCACTATTGTCTTGAATGTAGTTTCCGGTATGATTTACTGAGTGCCAACATGGTGTGTTATAATGTATGTTATAAGTAACTTTGTCGAATCCAACATCAAATTTAATTAGTTTAATTTACAGTAAACACTGTAAACTATTAAAGGGTAATAATCTTCGAAGTCAATGTTTTATGATGAGTCGAAAGATAAAAAGTGTTTTATCTTAATTATAAAATACAATTACAAGTTATATTAATAAGATCTATTGCATAAGTACCATATGTTCTGTGAATAAACCGTTTATTTACCGGTAAACGTTATATGTAATTTAATGTTTTATTTTTATTGAAAATCATACACCATCAAACTGTCTATTTTGTTGCTAAGTATATCAAAACTTTATTATACCCCTTAAGTGATTATTACAATGGAAATATTCAAGATGAATTGCATTAAACCATCTAGTAATCCATCATCAGTACCATCACCATCTTAAGCGGTGTTTCTTAAAACCTGTTGATATGGAAAGTTTGTCAATTTTCTAGGATTCTAGGGAATGATAGCTGACGGAGCCATATTTAAAATTGCACATACATACATACATAAAGTCACACCTGTATTCCCAAAAGGGGTAGGCAGACCACATGAAATGTCATTCCAGTGCCACATTTAAGATTGATCGGCCTGTAATCAGAAGTCAGTGTAACCTCCCCCCCCCATCCCTAAAGACTGTCATATCTAAAGCGAACCAATAGACAAGTACCTGGGTAGATATTTGCAATGGATCAAAAAGCATGTCGATCAAATGTATTGCATGCTTCGAGCTACGCCTACGAGGTTTGCTACGCCGTAGAGCGTGGGAAAGCGCCACATGCTGGGTTCTTGGCAATATTAGCTCGGCGGTTTATAATTTTATCCAGTCTCAGTCATAAATACCACACCTAACCACAATATCCCTAAGAAAGCGTGTGAAGCCCCGACACGAGTTTCACGAAACTGCGGCTTACTTGGATAAGGTACCTGAATAATGGCACGGCGGTGTCACACCGCAATGTTATATTAATAATATCTACCTCTATTTGGATTGGCCATATAATGTTTGTCGTGTATTCAAATGATTTGTCTTGGTTCTTACGCTTTTGGGTTATCACACAAGCACTGTGAGCACACGAGCACTGATATTAGAATGTAATTATAATAAAATTGAAATATAGATTTAAATTTATTTATAACACATAATGTAAATTATATTATATATTAACTTAAACTAATTTACAGTCAGTTAACGTTTGAATGTTTCGTTAGACGTTTTGTTCGTAATTTGGCGGGTAGGCGCTCGTAATGTGTTTGTCCAATTACCCTTAGTTTTTGCTGAGAGTGCCATGCGATGCGGTACTTTTCTAAGGCTCCCAGTGGATCGGATCTGCATTCCTGTGACTTCAACTCGATAAAATTAGGTTTGTAAAATGGAAACCCAGATTTTAGTACGTCAAAGTCATATATATTATCAAAGTGACATAGTAATATCTGTAAGATCTTATACGCTCGTGCATGAAGTAAGGATAAGACTGGAGCCGGCAATGCACACATACACAAATGTGCGAAAGAGATGTAAGCATAGATAATAACACACGTGGGAACGAGATATAATGTGTCATCTCCTGTCCCTCATTGCGCGTATTATTTTTCACCGGCCTATGTCACTGAAACGTCATCCATGTAGTCAAGCCTTCGCTTCCCTGGATTCAATCAGATTAGAGATGATAGGCAAGATGGTAGGCCATTCAGGGGCACGCTCATTTTCTATAAACGTAACTTACATTGCATAAGTCTCACCCCCCCACTCCTGACAAACATGGAAGTGTCGGTTTGTCCTATATCGATGGAACATCCACATCCCATCCGGGCTGGAGTCCCACAAGGCTCCGTGCTCTCATCTACTCTTTATTCGTTATTCACGAACGACATTCCCAGGCACTCTAAAGTGCAACTGGGGTTGTTCACGGACAATACCGCGCTTTACGACTCATTGTAAGTACGCTTTTATCCGGCGATACCTCCAGGAGGCAATCACTGACCTAGGTCGTTGGTTTAATCTTTGACGTATCGTAGTCAATCCGGAAAAAAGCACTGCGATAGTCTTCCACCCGTCTGACCGCGTTAGCACGGAAAGGCCAGGTCGGAGCCACCGCGATCCAGATGTTTGACCGGCCCATCCCCTGGGCCAACGAAGTCAAATATCTTGGAGTGACCCTCGACAGAAAACTGACTTTCCGTAGCCACATGAGTAGGGTACGCGACCATGCGTTGTTCGTGCTAGGAAGGCTTGGGCCGATGATTAACAAGTTTAGTAAAATATCACTTAGAAATAAGCTGACACTCTACAAAACTTGTGTTCGTCCAATCATGTCTTATGCAAGTGTAACTTTAGCTCACGCGCCTATGACATCGCTCAAGCAGCTTCAGTTCACTGATTAAGGGCCGCACGGTCCGGCATTCTAGGCGCACACTTACGGACCCGGACGACGTAATCACAGCGTCCATCGAAAGATTGAACGCTGCGCTTACAGCGTCCAACTCTGACACGACGCGTACACTTAGGCATTCCCGCCGGCGGGGACGTCCACCGCGCGATCGCGACAACACTCACACATATACTCCCTATTCGTCCCGGTACTGCCGCACACCGGATAGGGTCAGTCCGACCCAGGTCGGGCCTAGCTGAGTTTCTTGCTGGACTCTTCTCAGCTAGGCTAGGTTTAGTGAACCAGCGACAAAACTCCCAGTAGCTTTATTCCACTCACACCTTAGATTCGGTTGAAACCGCTCAACCAATCTCACTGGAGCGCAAGCTCTTAGAGTATTCCAGTGTTCAAAACCACACGAGTGGTCGTGCCAGAGGTTTTCCCCTGGATTTTCCCCAGGCTACTCTCCAACCGCGCACTCCTATCGCTTTATTGGGCCCGGCCAATAAAGCCACAGTCAGGATCAAAAACAAAAACCTTTTATAGGATCCTCTTTCTACGCGGCCGTGTTCGCATATTTTTAGCATTTAATTCGCATCGATATTACCAATGTTGACTGTACATAAATAAACCAACCTTTGAGCATGAAATAAATGAACAAAATGACAATAGATCGCATTAATTCCTCAACAAGTGTAATTAAAATAGAATTAAGGCAGACAATGCTTTCAGGTGTCCGTTCTAATCCGTTGCAGAACTGAATGATTTCTATGATACTCCGTGGTTTATCTGATAGTGCTGTCCCGTTTACTCGTATAAATATGAAATGGGACAGACAAGGATAGCGAGACGGAGAGTGGTCCAGCATTTCTGCCGGGACCCGGCACCTGCCGTTTCCCACGCTACGGGAGCCGACATGCGACGGTTATTAAGCTCTTCACCTTTTTTGTTCCCTGCTGAGAGATTTATTACTTTTAATTATTTTTCATTGTTATCGCGCTGGTGTGAGAGATGTTAAATTAGATGCTTACGAAAAACGATGAGGTGATAAACGTTATTTTATAAATTTTAGGAAGCTTTTGCGAAAGTTCCCGGGCACGCAGCGTCGAGAGAGTCCTCATAACAAAATCGGTCGGCAATGTACTGATGACTCTTTTGGAAAATCAAGCATCCATAGGTTACAGTGTTGCTTGCCATAGGCTGCCCTTCTGCTTGTTTGCTACTGTCGTGGTAGAAAAACACTGTCTCAACTTTATTACACGTCGTACAGTCTAAGAATTTAATTTCCAACCAACCTAAGGTTCAATATCGTATAGCAAACTGTCACCATAAGAGCTGGCTAGAGTACGACGTTGCTTTGACTTATCGCATGCATTGTTTTATGTTAGTAACCAAGCAACAGATTAACTACGTGGACATGGTGAACTGAACTTTGGGACGCCAAGGCACTTTGCCAAAACCGGAGTTATCTCATGAATCCCTTTTCCTTCCTGGTGTAAGTCCACTATTTGAACTATTAATAGTTCACTTTGAGCAGCAAGCATTTTATTTTTCAAATTAATAACGTTCTAATTCAATTTTGTCGCCTGATACATGTTCGTAATTAAAAAGGCAAATTATACCTTTTAGCAAGGAGGTTATCTCTGAAGTGACAAATAATACGTATTTTTCGACCTTAGTGCATTGCGATTGTCTAACGATATTTCAGTGAAATGGGTAGGGAATTGGATTCATTGATTGTACCTACAATATTACACACGATATACGTTCCAATTTTATGTAAAAGTATAAATCGCACTTGGGCAGCATTAACAATGTGCACGATAATACACAGCAGATTGAAACGCGGTGTAAGCTCGCCAGAACAGGTCTCGTGGGCGCATTTATTGTTTCACGCATTTTAATGAGGCCTACAGTAGCCTCTGAATACCGATGCAGAACCGGCATCAATTCAGAACTCGTCGGTGAAAACTTAGGTCAAATACAATACAATTCAAATACTCTTTATTGCACATCTCAATCAAACAATGTGATTCATATTGACTTTTATCATTTCAGTGTAATGTAACACGATACAACCCGAGCATTACAGCTGTCAGTGTAGTGTGATCTACGGCCTCGTCTCAGCCCAAAGGCCGAGTCGAGCGTGCCTCCGAAAAAAGAAACTGGCCTCATTGGAGGCCAATCTTGAAGATTCATAATATATAAAAAGCCGCTTTATGCGAGCGCCGCGTGCTCCACTCGTATGATGATTTTCGAATCCCTTTGAGTGTTAGAATACAAATCAATAATGTAACGACTGACTAGTACTAACTCGGTGAAATGTAACACGATACAATCCGACAATCAGGTACAGCAGTCAGTGCAGCGAGCAGAGTCAGACTCGCACACAAGTCAGTCGCCATATTATGTACTTCAGCGGGGCTAGCACAACTGCCGCTGCGACGCGATGCGAGTAGAGAAAAATCTACCCTCCTCTTTCTAATTCGCACAGTTCTAGTGAGACAGGAACCGCTGAGTCGCGCGAGATACGACTTGGCAGCAAGTTGTGCTAGCCCACCAGAATGTAAATTCTGAAAGCGAGCACTACGTCGTGTGTCTTTCTGAAACAAACGCCACTGGTGTAGTGGAATGATAGCCTTCGAGTAAACGCCCGATATGAGGGCGTTCTCTCCCACTTAGCCACCTACTTGTCAAGGTATGCTAGCTAGGCTGTATAGTTAAGACGGTACGAGGTAAATTCCAAAAGTACAGTCATCTGCAGTACCTATATGTACATGCATTTATATACTTAGAGTGTGACAGATATTTTCAGCGGCTTGTCCAGTTAGCTATTTTTACAGCTGACTATACCTATCTAAATAACAAAAAATACAATAACTAGACACTGAAATGCAAACACAGACGAGCATGACGTAGTTTTCAGGAAACACGGCCATTTTTAGTTGAACTATAATGACCATTTTAACGAATAGCTATATCGAGCGAAATAACCATTATCCCTGCAGCAGACATTAATTAAGTTATGTGTATGTTGTCAACTAGCTGTGTTTAACATTGGCCCGGTTAAAAGCATATCTATTTAAATCAAGTTTAAATGGCACATGCAGGATATTTGTGAAAGTTACCTAATCACCCAACCGATGATAGTATATATATTGATAAACCATTATTATGAAGGTGACCTTCGTATATGGTTCATCATCTACTACCATCGGTTGGGTGTAAGGCACTGGTCGCCGGCGTAGAGATATATATATATATATAGTAATTTCATAGTAACTATACTCATTTTCTCGCTCGAGCGAGTAGAATTACTATGAGATAACCCGCTACTCACCGGCGGTGCCGGTGGGACCAGTGCCTAATCAGTTGTGTGTTGGGTGTAAATCAGTTGTTCCTTGGAACGACATAATTAATCGGTACTACTCGTATTTTGAAATTTCGGTTTAAGAACAGACTTTATTCTAGAAACTATGTAGATTACTATTACATTAAAATAGCTAAAACTAAACCTTAACCTAAGAAGAAATAAATAAATAAAATAATTAATTAAATAAGAGGGCTGGGCCTCTTGGCAGGGTGCCCATCACGCAGGCAGCATTCTTGCGCTGAACTGCGGTTGCGATTCTTTGCGCGAGAAAGCTGCCGGCGCGAGGGTCGCCTGTTGCCTCTCTCAGCTTCTTTTGCTGAGCTCCCTGTGGAGCTCCAGCGTATCCTTACCCCAAGGACCTAGTATCTCGACGCCGAAAGCAATGAATTGCTATTGGACGCCAAGACAGCTGTATTAGTTCATTATATTACATGTAGGTAGTATAAAAAACCGTTCAAGTGCGAATTCGACTAGCGCACCGGGGGTTCTGTACACAGATATATGTCGGTCCCGACCCAATTAATTTAGGAAAAAATCTCTACAACATGGTGTAAAAATTGATTGCCATGGCTACAGCGCCATCTATCGGCGAACTTTGTTACATATTTGAGCAACTGAATAATTTTAATATGTATGGTGGTTTTTCAAGGATAATTCTTTATCACATGAACCGATTTATTTTAATTTTTTCTTTGTTTGAAAGAACCTTCTTTCAGCGTAATCGTGTAGGATTTTATAAAACAAAATACATGAGAAGGTATTAAATTACAAACTTAGTATAGAAATGTTTTCTTATGGTAAAAAACGAAAAACTTGGTATGTAATAATTCCATATTTTTGCCTTGGTGAACTTCGGAGATAAGGGGGATGGTATTTATTTTTTAGATTTTACCTCATAAATCAAAAATGACTCGACGTAAAAAAAGTTTCAGAATGTGTAACTAAAGCTCTTTCATATGTCACCGCACTTGATATATTCACTAGACTTTAAGAAAATGGCTTTATTTTCAATAATTATAAAAGGCTGCTGTTGCCGTAACAGTCAAAACTTGTTTTGATCTTATTTATTTGTAAAGAGGATTTATGCTTTTGTTCCTTGGCGGTATCAGAATAGCTTACTTATAAAATGTAATGAAATCCAACCCAATTGTTTATTTAGTTTTGACACAGTTGCTTTCCGATTTAAGGCATCAAATTAATATGTGTGATAGAACGTTAAGCAAGGCTTATTTAGAAATAACAATTAGAGTGGTAGCTCTTTCATACGTAAAATATTGACTTAACTGTTTTTTACATAAGTGTTAAAGATAGTGTCATATATTTTATTAAGCCTAACAAAATGATAAAATAATAGTATATTACAGTTTATAGTTTTAGAGAAAAGTCATATTTAATTATTTCGGTTTTATGTTTTTCCAGCTGAACCACTGGGAATTTTTCAACAAAACTTGGCACAATCAATAGTAGGTACTAATAGATGTAAGTAACTATAGAAAAAAAACAGTCCATTACCATAAAAGGGCATTTGCCCTTCCCTTATCCTGCTATGGCCTTTGAACCACCATTATCTGTCATTTTTTACAGAAAATAAAAAAAAATTAAAAATCATATTCTATGCATCTGGGTTACCCTTCTTTACAACTATTCCAAATTTCAAATCGATAGCATAAGTAGTTCTTGAAATAATTAGCGATGTGACAGACAGACAGACAAAGTGAAACCATAAGGGTTTCTATTTTACCATTTTGGTACGGCTAAAAATCGATGCTGATTAAAGTTACGTTTTATAAAGATCCGTCGGTAAATTATGTTAAAAAATGTTTAATGAGTTACCACTGATATTTGATCTAATGGAACTTTATAAAACCCGGTCTTAGTGATTTTCTTAAGCAAGCACGATATTTTAACAAAAATATTCGACACGGTCCATTCAAAAGACTAAATGGGAAGAGACGAGCCGTAAAATAGGATTTCACGCATGCCTCGACTTATGTGAACAAACATGTATGGTTGACAACGCACGACCTTTGCCAATTACCGTCTGCCTTTAGAAAAATCAGTCATTTTTAGGTTTCCGTACAAATAGGGCGAAAACGGAACCCTTGTAGTTTCGTCATGTCTGTTGGGGGTTTCTAAAAAGTTTTCAATTTAAGTGTTGGTGGTGGTAAAAAGTGAACCCCTCTAATTTCCAAACTATGAAGATTAAAATTTTGAAAAATATCTGGTGGTGCACATTAATAAATACTTTCAACAATTTAAACAAGATAGGTTTTACAGTTTTTGAGTTTTCGCTGAAAAACAGTCTTACCCAAACAAAAGGTAGTAAGTGCCGTGAGTTCCTTATTAAGATAGGAACTTCTTAGATTCAATGTATTAGATAGTGGTTTTAAATGTGGTCTAGTAGGTGTTGGTACGGAACCCTTCATTGTGCGTGATACGACACGCACTTGGCCGGTTTTATTTTATACTAACATTATTACTGAACCAGCGAGCGACTTGGGCCTTGTCATCGCTTTCCATCAGGCGAGACTAAGGCTATGGTTTTGTAATGGGGGCTATCGTTTTTGTGCTCACCAGTTGGCGCCACTGTCGAGTAAGGTCCAGCTGTCAAAAATTGTTATTGGTTATTATGGGCATGAGAACTAAGTTTACATTTAAATCATATTTAATAACTTAAAACCGTAACGTAATAATATCTAACATCCCGCATTGTAGCGCAGTCCCGTTTTCTTCAGAAAAAAAGGAGGATATAAGTTTCCGAAGACAAAACTGTCTCAAAGCACTGACAGTCATTGACCCGTAACTCATATTTGCCATAATCTAGCTCAGGTGTTGGAAAATAGTCACCATATTGTTCCAATTAGATATTAACCCGCGTAGCGCAATCACAAAGAGTGATATTTGACATTTCGGAGACCTCGCGCTAGACTAGCGCCTCTAGCGGCGAATTCATACGCGATAGCCCTCATTAAGCAATAATGGCCGAAAAATAATATGAAAAATGCAATGTGACGTATAACAAGCCTCTTGTAGGCTTGTTTTTCATTGTTACTGCTCCCGAATACTGTAGTAGGTATCTTCAAGTGTTTTTGTTAAGGTTTGTAGTTTTTAAAAACCGCCCAAGTGCGAGTCGGACTTGCGCGCGAAGGGTTCCGTACCATTATCTATAAAAACGCCAAAAAAAAAACACGTTTTGTTGTCTGCAACCCCCTTAAATATTTATTTTATGCTGTTTTTTAGTATTTGTTCTTATATCGGCAACAGAAATACATCATCTGTGAAAATATCAACTGTATAGCTATTACGGTTCATGAGATACGTCCTGGTGATAGACGAACGGACAGCGGAGTCTTAGTAATAAATAATAAACGGGACCCCCGTTTTACCCTTTGAGTACGGAACCCTAAAAAAGTTAGTTACATGAAATGTAAATTCGAACACTTTTTGCTGTTGGATCCGAGCTCGTATCGTAGATTCATATGCCTGGAGTGTTGTTCAGAGAGCAATCAAAAACAAGCATGCCCCAGCATCGCAACACTACACTTGCTTCAGTTGAAGCATTTTGAATTCTGCATTTAGCATTGTCTCTTTGTTGCTCGCTTTTTAGTGCTATTTCCCTGTATACGTATACCGCAGTATTTTTTAATGAGTAGGTAAGATGTCCTCGTGAATCTCCGGATTTGGGAGATGAAGGGTTAAAGCACACAATTAGCTACTTGTTTTTTTCTTGGTTCCATTTGAACCCATTTTTAAGTAACTCTAATTGTAAATAGACATTAGTACTACATTATATCTAAAATTATTACGGTCATAAATTGGAGTATATAGCGAAAATTTAGTCCCAGGTTCCAATCCCGGTCAGAGTATTTATTTGTGTGATGAACACGAATTTTGTTCCGGAGTCTTGGATGTTTTACAGTACGATACAATTCAAATACTATTTTCTCAAACATGCTCGGAAATGTATGTGTTAATATCACGAAATGAAGACATGAAGTTTCTTGTTTATCGCTTCCTACATTACTTCTTGGCCTAAGGTTATTTTATGAAAATGAAAAATGAAAATTGAATGAAAAACCATTATTGTCCGATGCTCTTAAATTTGCTTACTAACATTAAACTAGACTCTGTAACCATACTTGTGACATTAAAAAATAAAAACAAAATCTATGGTTATATTTATGTGCGGTTAAACATGGTGCTCGAATAACTATGCTACCGGCAAAAAGCAAAAAATATTATTTACTTGATTAACTGGTAGTTATTTTAATTTTAATATTTCCTCACATTTTTTGAGAAAAGTACTATACAAGCCTCGGCCGAAACAGTCGTCTACTACTCGGCCGTCTACCACAAACTCGTCCAGCAATCCCTTAATTCACGACCTCTGCAGTAATGTACTATTATTGCACAACCTCAACAAAAAAAACATTACAGTACCAACATAATGACAATGAATAGGCAAACAACAGGCGGTATTATCGCTAAAGAGCGATCTCTTCCAGACAACCTTAGGGTAGCGGAAATCATATCTAAGTATTTGGAGCAGTTGTTTCAAATACTTGTGTACTTTTTACCCACGACGGAACGGAGAAGGTATATGCGTTTAGGGTGAGAGGTTGTTTGTTTGTTTGTTTGTGTGTGCACATCAATATCTTCGAAACGGCTTGACCGATTCAGAAACGGTTTTCTGCAATAGGTTTGTAGTTTAGACGGGCAGAAATTCAGCTAGGAGTTACGACGATAACTCGCCAGGGGGCGCTGCAGTAAACATTTTTCTCTTGCTAAAGTGCGTGTGAGTGCATTTTCCCCGGAACTGCTGGGCCAGCATTTACGATTTCCATAGAATGTGGTGTGGAGTACATGCACTTTAACTCTGAGGATCTGATGATGGAGCAGAAAAGCATAGTAGGGTACTGTGCAGAGGTCGATAATATTTTTGTTTATTTTTGGTTCCTTTTGTTTATGTTTCATGAACAGACGTCGTACATAACCTTCTGAGGGTCTGATGATGGAGTAAAACTATGCCATAGACAACTTTGCGATGGCATGTAGTAACTTATTCGTGTTTGGGCTCTTTAGATTGTGTTTGCTGAGTAGCTTCTATACATGATCTGCTGAGGATCTGATGATGGATTAGAACAGTATTTTATGGAATGTTTTAAAGGTATTTAGTTAGTAATAATATGTCATTAGACTCTTTTGATAGTACCTATCTATTGAGACGCCTCTGTACAGGAACTTGAGAAGGCCTGATGATGAAGCACAACAACAGCATAGGGAATTTTGCGAAGGCATATAGGTGGATTACCGTATGTCGACTATTTTAATACTGTTTGCTGCGTAGCTTCTGTGTGTCTCTTCTGTGTTCTCCATTTGGACCTTTCGGGTACGGAACCCTAAACAGTAACCAGATACTTACATCGTGTGCTTTGCGATGTTGTAATGTTTTGGATACTACCGATGTTAACTAGGTTACTAAGGCTCGTGATAAGATCTCTGGCGACTCGTATGAAGTATTTTCTGTAATTGTATTATATGTCCGAAAAATACCGCGCCTGCTGCGCTCGCGTCTTCATCTAGTTGTGATATGACTTTATAACCGCAGACCGAAAAGTATGAAGTATTTTCCGCACTGCATCATAATGTTTGAAAAATTTCGCGCTCGCTGCGCTCGCGCTTCCATCTACATGTGCTATATATTACTTTATGACCAGTACGTCCTAGTGACTACTATAGTTATTATGTTTGCTGAAATAACATATAAACTTCCTTCGTTCTAAATATGATGGCAAGGTAAACGTCCCTGTACTCGACACCGGCCCAATACTGTGGTTTGGTGATTAATTACTGTAATCTATTGGCCACTAAGATGTCGATTACTGGGAGGTTTACCTTAATTGTGTAAACGAAATAAGGTATCGCGTACTTCAAATTGCGTCATCCGATTTCAGGAGCCGTTGCAAAAATGAACCCTGGGTATTTATTTATTTACGCTTTGGGACTAGTTGGAAAAAGTGTAGGTACAAATCCGTGACAGCTGTGAGCAGAAGAAGGGAAAAGATAAATGACAGAGAATATGCGTCCACGTGGGCTCGCTCGTCGGGTCTACGGCCCCACGCGGAACGCCTTCTGACCTCGTGTGCCTCGCTCCTCACTACCGGGCCTTTGTCACTCAGGTTTACTTGTACGACACCCGGGGCTGGAAAGTGTCGAGTTGGCTAGCACGCTCCAAGGAGAAGCTTCGGGCCTTCGGCCTTTCGCTGAACAGTTTCTGACCTCATATACTTCGCCCCTCACCTTCACGCTTTCGGCTCTGAAGTTCGCTTATAAGATATTCGAAGCTAATAATTGCCGATTTAGGCTCGTCTTTCGGAGGCCGAGCGAGCGTGCTCCGAAGAGAAGCTTCGGGCTTTCGGCTCTACGCGGAACGGCTTCTGACCTCGTATGCCTCGGCCCTCAGGTTCATTTGTAAGACACTTGGGGCTCGAAATTGTCGACTAGGGCTCGCCCCTCGGACCTTCGGTCCTCGGACTCATATAGCAAACGTGCTCCAAGGAGAAGCTACGGGCCTTCGGCCTTTCGCGGAACAGCTTCTGGCCTTGTGTATTTCGCCTCTTAGCTTCGGACCTTCGGCCCTCAGGGTTACTTGTGACGCATTCGGGGATAGAAAGTGGCCACTTGGCACTTACTAATCTTTGTAGCTCCTTAGGAAAACATCGGTAGGGAGCTCATTTCACAACCGAAGTGTTCGAGGGTCAAATACGTATAGGTATACATAGACTGCTCTCTAAAAAGATTAAAATAAAGGCAAAATTAAAAATTTTGAAAATACCCCCGACGGATGTTCTCAATTGAAAAATAATTAAATAATGCATTTGAAAATCCCCCGACTCTATAGGAAATAATTACTTATAGATAAAAACATTTTTTTTCTAAACGGTTAACTGGTTACGAGGTATATTTACAAGCCCAGAAAAATCCGGCGGGGGCTGCCATTGACATGTCAATTTTCAATTTCATTAAAATAGTAATAATAATGAAATTCGAGATAACTTACAGAACGGTGTAAACTAACTGCATAAACTATTACTTAATTTCAGGGCAGGCAATGGCAGCCCCCGAGACATTTTAGTAAACGGAGGTTTGTTAAGTTTATGAATAAGGGGTCGTCGTAAGACCCATAATACAAATTTTGCTTAGTTTGGGACTAGGTCGATTTGTGTAAGATTGTCCACACATATTTATTTATTTATATATCAAAACATTCGTACCAAAATTTCTTATTCATTATTATAGTTATGCAGAAAAATTTTGAAAAACATACCGTTCTACCCATCCTCATATTACTAACTTACCAGGCGAGAATTGTGATTATTGCTTATGATTAATATTAATGTAATTATCACAGGAAAAATAAAAATATATCTTTTCTTGAAACCATCAATAATATATAAACTAAGTTGGTACGGAACCGGAATTATTCTGCTTTGTCTCCACCGCCCATAGGTTGTCTTGCTTTTTAGCGATAAGACCGCAAGCATATTTGTATTGTTTTATAACCCTCGGCGCGTGAATCAGACTCGCACTTGACTGGTTTTATAAACGTGCCCCGCTTTTACTATTTTTTTAACATCTGCTTGCAAAACCACTTAATGGTTACTCCATTAAATACATAAAGTTCGCTCGATAAAAAATGGATCATGCAATCGCACCCTGTATAAAATCGGAATGGATCGTACTGATGTCATATTGAGTACAGATGTATTGCAAAATGATTTTCCTTCGGAAAAACTCGGATCTCAATCGGAATACGATGGCACCCGAACTGTCAATCAATGATTGTATTAAATGAATGACGTTTTCATATCCATTATTATGGAACTTTATTGTTTAGTGTCAAATGTCAAAGTGAAAAATGTTATTGTATAATATAGAGATGGGTCATTGTCGGCTGCAAAAACAAAAGTTATCCCTTCGGTGGTCAATAGTTAACGGTTTCTGTGCATGTAAACTATGTTTTTAGCACATGGATTTATAGCAACGGAGATACTGTTTATGCGGGTTACTAGACCAATCCAAAATGAAACTTTGTGGCCCTTAACTTTTGATATGTCCACCGAAAAGACGCCTAACCTAAATCTGACAATGATCCAGATGTTACAACCACCTTCAATAACTTTGAAAATACTCATTTTTATTGTCATTAGTAAACGAACATTATCTTCACTTTAAAACATAAAGTACAACAAAATAAATCTTACTGGGAAATATTTACTCGAATTAAACTCAATACCTGCCTACTTAAAAACAGCATCTACTTACATAGTATGAATTTTTTTATGTCATTGGCGTCCCTATCGCACCTAAGTAAATAACCCGCGTGTGAGAGGGATGTAAAAGACATGAAGGCTTTCAGACTAGGCCCGTTAGTATACTTCTAGGTACAGTCACCGTCATAAATAAGTGGTGATTTCTGTACCTTTTAATTGTCGCTTTTAATCGTTTGACAATTTCGTATGACATTTCAAACACGACGTTAAAGTGACAAGGTTACTAAATGATAACTTATTTATGCCGGTGACTGTACTTAACATTAATATTTTACCTACACATTTGGGTCGATATTTTCAACATTTTCCATTTCACAATCTGAGCAGTCAGACATATCTTCGTCAGATTCGGCAGTGTTTTTGATTTGGCTATTTTCTGATATGAAGTACAGGTATATGTCAAATATAATTCCTTGAACTGGATTTTTAACCGTTTTTGAGGTTTCGGCATGGTAATACAATCTTTTTATAAGTAAACTATAAATATAATCAAAACTATAGCGAATATTTGAATTGCGTGTTAGCCACTCTATATGTATATTGGTCTGATGATGCGACTTACCCCTACGGCTGTAAGATGGGTACTGAAGCTAATTGAGAGAGCACGATAAATACGAACTTTTCCGATAAAGTACGAAGGAAAATCATTTTGAACTACATCTGTACGTACACAACGTTCGTTGGTTGAAGCTCCGTTGCACACTTGTTATTTAAGTTTTGACGCTCCTATAGAGATACGAGACATTATTTGAATTGAAATCCAAACACTCCTTCTTAGTTAGTGAACGGATTGTGAAGGAAATTAGTTGAAGCTGAGCATATTATCCATCTAGTTAATGTACTGACCGACTTGTTGTTGATGTAAACGAGGCACTTTGTTCAAGTAACATTTCATTCATGCCTCAATCTAGCTGGTAATGCTAACCTACTTTGTTAACTCGTAATAGTACAGTCAAAACTCGTAAATACGTAAGTCGCACATCTTTGCCCGGTTTCATCTATATCCAAAGGTGCTGCTTGATGCCTTCAAATCCCGTTATCCTCCTTTGCATGTACTTATCTTCGTTTGATTATGTATGTAAATAAGGGACAAACAATGTTGCTAGCGCACTCAAAAACGGCTCTTGACACTATACCATGACGTCACAAGGTATTTGAACCCATGGGTAAATACGTAAATTCTTTATTTGTTATTATTCAATCGATGTTCCTTTCAATCGTTACTGAATCAGCCTGCCAAATATCATTAAACAATGTTTCTCACCGACACTCAATAAATTCAGCAACGAAATTAAACCACTGAAATTATATACCCACAGGGTGACATGGGAGACTTGATCAGAAATTATTTGACATGATAAACAGGGTTGTTGACTCAAAATTTGCTGGCTAGAGAGAGAGAGCGCGACACAACAGTGTTGACCACGAGCGCCATAGTCAATGACGATCGTTCCAATACAAAGGTGCGTTTTGCGGAAAAGGGACAGAGTATGCCCCTCTTAAAATTTTGAAGACTTACAATTTTGTAATTATTTGTTCTTTTGGGTTACTTTTTTCGTCATTTGATTAAGAAATTGAGTTTTTGAGAAAATTCGAACTTATTGATTTTCTTATTTGGCGTCAACATCCCTAATATTGAAAGACACACTGAATAAAGACGATAGTAAAGTTTCTACTAGCTAATATTGACTATTATTTTATCACTACATAGTATAAAACAAAGTCGCTTTCTCTGTCCCTATATCCCTATGTATGCTTAAATCTTTAAAACTACGCAACGGATTTTGATGCGGTTTTTTTAAATAGATAGAGTGATTGAAGAGGAAGGTTTATATGTATAATAACATCCATTAAATAGTGCACCCGTGCGAAGCCGGGGCGGGTCGCTAGTAAATTATAAATTATTAACATAAAAAGAAATCATACAACTTGGTCACCCGACACCACAAGACGTTTTGTCATACAGCCCCGGGAAATTATAAAGTGACCATACAGTCGTCTGTACTGCACAGCTACATTCTCGGGGGATGCTCCAATACGGGTTGCCATATTTTCAATGAAATTTAAATAAAATTAATACGCCATTTTACGGCGGCCTCATAGTCCGTGCCGCGGTCCCGTCGCCCGAGCGGAGTGAACGCATTAAAATCATCATACACGTTAATTGATGTAAACAACGTCGGCTAATGGAAGTAAGGTATCACTCCATTTAATTGACATACATGTGGCTGAGGTTACCAGTGAATTGGAACTAATGACGTTACCAGAAGCCACATTGTGTCATACAAATTAATTTGAACAATGTCGTGTGCGCAATATATTCATTAGGCATTACTCGTATTATAGCAGTAAATGTTATTGTTACCTAATGGTAAATCTGATATATGTATGTCAGAGAGAACGGCAGAGACGAGAGCACAACAAGAACATTCAACCCCTGATCCTCATCAGGGGTAGAATCCACATTAATTGGGCGGCACACACTGATAGTAATTAATTAATGTCAAAAGTCTTAAAAGCACAATTCAATGTCAATAAATCACAATCACATGAGGCGAAAATTAAATCACAAAGTCATTCGCACCAAATAATTATCAAGCGGAAAACAAAACATCATTACTGAAACGGAAAGGAATCCGTGGGTCAAGTGGGACATCACACGGCGCGGTCACGGTAGGGAATACGTCCCATCTCAATCATAGATCCCATCAGAATGTCTGCTCGGCATCCAAACTAAAGCTTTAGAACAAAGAGCAGATATAGTCCGACCATGCTAACTCTTCAACAAATAATTTGGCAACACTTTTACTACTTATTTATTTGTTTATTTTATCACGGTAACTAACACCTTAACCACTTTGGCTCATGTTTGTACTTACCTAAAAAAATATTTATATCGCATTAATTTGCCTACCAAAATTTACAACGTCTCAGTGAACGATACTCGACTTATCCTCAAACAAACATTTATGCATACAAATAAATGACGGATTGTTCTAGTAGACTCCAAGAACTTTGCCCGCTAGTTCAATTATTTTGTTATATGATTAATATTGAGTTCGCTCATAGTTATTCTCTACAAGATACCTTTCCGTTGTATGTACCTACCCCGATTGTGCCTACTATTGTGCTTGCGTAACGGCTTTGGACGGGTTTTAGCTAATTGCTGTCTCCTAACTACTTATTGCAATTAGGTTACATCCTGTAACACCCACACACAGCTCTGAAAAATGTAAGTTCGTATGGAAGACACAAACAACAAATAGAATAAAGCCTAGTTAAAATTTTGTAGACTATCTCAATAACGACATAGGTATACATTTCGTACACTAAAGGGGCAGATGCATACATATCTCTGTAGGATCAAAAGCTATTACAATCTTCGACTTTATTTCAATACCGGAAGTTGTTAACCTTTTGTTGTTCCGACTATCTCTAAATATTTATGGATATACATAACAACTACAGCCATCGATAATACTTAGACAATTTGTATGTTATTTATCAAATTACGCAGAGCTGTAATAATATACAAGTTTACACTCTGCATTTCCTAATACTACATAATTAAAACCACCTATTGAGGTGTTACCAACACATATTAACACACGATACCATTTAGTTGAACGCATTGCTACAGGTCGTCGTTTTTACACTCCCCTTTAATGTTATTTCCCCTTTATGACACAATAAAGACGATACCGGCCACTACGCGTAATGAAATCTTCTTTTCAATACCTGTAGATAGTGGTTTAAGCTATTATAGTGTATACTCTACACGCTATGGGAAACTTGAGGTTCCCGTTGTGTTATTAGTTAACTTTTAAACTTCAACACGTCTTCTTACTCGAGTATTTAGGTTAAGAACCTCGTTAATAGCCAAAATAAAAAAATAACGCTATTGGAAGAGTTGAAAATATTAAAAGTGTACTTACCTACGCACACAATTCTTATCATGATATTTTCGGCTGGGTATAACAAAATATATGTACTTTGAATTGTCTCCCATAATAATATGATATTTTTACTTACATTTTCTTAACCATGGTTATTATTTTTTTACTCAATAACATCTCAAAACATAAACCATCTTATTTTTTTAATTTTTAACAGCCCTAGATTGTAGTTTACGTCTTTAATTAATCTCACACACAACAGTTATCACCCAAACTTACTTAGTTAAGCTAACATGGAGACAATTAAGCAAATACCTAAGTACCTATCTAGTACTCTATTTGCGATATTAAACGCACTGTTTGTATTGAGCCCGCATGAGAGGCGATAATGCATCAGCGGTGCTGTTACTCGTATAATCAAGTGCTCTCAGATATGATTACGTGCTAGTTATTAGGTCATGTCAATGGATAAGCGAGTCATTCGATGGCGCGGGGCAATCGTAGGAATAGCGCAGACACAAATATGGCGTGGCCTAAAGTCGTATCATACAACAATGTTAAGTCGTGGGAACTAGTCTCTAGTTCAACAGGGCAATTCATCAATGAGGAAGCTTTTTGTCAACAGTGGATGGATACAGATGACAGTAATATTGAATTTAACCACCGTAACCGCATCAGTACAACTAATTTCATCGGTTTTTTTAATTCATTCCTTGAAGGGGTTAAAAGGGGATGGAAGTTTGGTATGAGGAGAAAGTATTTTTTGTAAATAAGACACTTTTAAGCTTCGTATATAAACTCTCCTGAAAATTCTCCCTCCGAAGGGGTGAAAAGCGGATTGGAAGTTTGTATGGGTAACCTGATTATTTAAAAGTGAGTGACTTCATATGAGGTGCATAGTAATTTCAGCGTTTTTCTAAATTCATCGCTTAAGAGTGTAAAAGAGGGTTAAATGTTTGTTTGGAAAGTGTGTAAATGAGAGACTAGAATTTTTTTTATACTAAATATAATACCAAAAGTCAAACCATTAACAAAGCTGGACTACTAATGCGAAGCCGGGGCGGGTCGCTAGTAGGAGTAATATATGTGTTAGTTTTTTTTTAAGTTTAATTTTAGTTTCTTTAGACATACTATTCTGTGTCTCGACATTAAATTCTGATTTCTTGGAGTTTTTATTTTACTTATTACATTATATGTTTGAGAAAAGCACTATACATACCACGGCCGGAAAAGGGGTTGTGTACTATTACTATATTCGTGAGTGTAGATAAACTACTATTACCGGTCTATGAATACAGTGTGAACGGTAATTGCAGTGGTTCTCAACTTCTAATTATCATTAAAACTTGTGTTTTTTTTTCTATTTGCGGAATATAAACAAGTAAATCAAATTAACCTAAGAAACAATCGAACAACGTGGCTGAGAATCTGGAGGAAGGGTGAAGTTTTGCCTCGAAGAATTCGGAGTAAATCTATCTTGAAAGTCGCAGGCGACATCGACGGACACGCTTCCTCGCTTATCGTGCTTAGAGCAGCCAACTTTGCCCTACCATTGACACTAGTACTATAGTAGGATTATAGCTATAGATCCTTAATTTTCAATCTATAGATTGGATATACATTTTGATGAGCTAATTATTATAATAGCAAATTATTTTAATACATATAAACTGTGTGATTCGTTTTTATTTCACTGGTGTGGACCTACATCACTTTCAAGGCCAAAATTCTCTTAAACTACCGCACCGTTTAGTATCTATAACATGCAGAAAGAGAAGGAGAATGAAGAATCTATTCTTTGTACGAATATATAATGATAGGTACGCTTTTAGATTAGATAAGAAAATAATCACATAATATTAAAATAGATAATAACTAATGGTTGGTGATAATAGCTCTGTGGTCACCCGCGGCCTCAATATGGTGCTCCGCTAACTCCTATAGTATCAAGATTGAAAATATCGTTGAACTTTTAGATGGATTCTGTTTTTCGGGTCGTATCTTATTCTGTTGTTGTTACTAATTAATCAAAGCCGAGATTGGAATAATACAATGCTATCCTGGGCATAATCTGCTTTGATAGAGAATCTGTTTTAAGATATGAAGTTCAAGAAATAAATACTTATTAATAGGGATGTTGACTTTATATTTGACTACTCCATAAGACTACTCTAAAAGAAAGAAAGGAAAAAAATATGCCAAATAGAAAAATCAGAATCAAAACTTTTATTCTGCAAATAGGCCTTAAGGGCACTTTTACAAGTCAAAATCTACCTGTATCAAATAAAAATAATACAATAATCAAAGTATCATTAATTAAATGTAGTGTTACATGTCAAAAATAAGATTAAGAAACTAATAACAATCGAGATTTGTTAGAGATGTATAAGGTCTCTAAGCGTCAAGATAAAAGGCAAAATTAAAAATTTTGAAAATACCCCCGACGGATGTTCTCAATTGAAAAATAATTAAATAATGCATTTGAAAATCCCCCGACTCTATAGGAAATAATTACTTATAGATAAAAACATTTTTTTTCTAAACGGTTAACTGGTTACGAGGTATATTTACAAGCCCAGAAAAATCCGTCGGGGGCTGCCATTGCCTGTCCTGAAATTAAGTAATAGTTTATGCAGTTAGTTTATACCGTTCTGTAAGTTATTTCGAATTTCATTATTATTACTATTTTAATGAAATTGAAAATTGACATGTCAATGGCAGCCCCCGCCGGATTTTTCTGGGCTTGTAAATATACCTCGTAACCAGTTAACCGTTTAGAAAAAAAATGTTTT
Source organism: Epiblema foenella (assembly GCA_963556455.1). Taxonomy (NCBI): domain Eukaryota; kingdom Metazoa; phylum Arthropoda; class Insecta; order Lepidoptera; family Tortricidae; genus Epiblema; species Epiblema foenella. The sequence goes on along the minus strand of OY747099.1, from coordinate 10,313,367 downwards.
ATCTATAAGTAATTATTTCCTATAGAGTCGGGGGATTTTCAAATGCATTATTTAATTATTTTTCAATTGAGAACATCCGTCGGGGGTATTTTCAAAATTTTTAATTTTGCCTTTATTTTAATCTTTTTAGAGAGCAGTCTATGTATACCTATACGTATTTGACCCTCGAACACTTCGGTTGTGAAATGAGCTCCCTACCGATGTTTTCCTAAGGAGCTACAAAGATAAGTAAGTGCCAAGTGGCCACTTTCTATCCCCGAATGCGTCACAAGTAACCCTGAGGGCCGAAGGCCCGAAGCTAAGAGGCGAAATACACGAGGTCAGAAGCTGTTCCGCGAAAGGCCGAAGGCCCGTAGCTTCTCCTTGGAGCACGTTTGCTATATGAGTCCGAGGACCGAAGGTCCGAGGGGCGAGCCCTAGTCGACAATTTCGAGCCCCAAGTGTCTTACAAATGAACCTGAGGGCCGAGGCATACGAGGTCAGAAGCCGTTCCGCGTAGAGCCGAAAGCCCGAAGCTTCTCTTCGGAGCACGCTCGCTCGGCCTCCGAAAGACGAGCCTAAATCGGCAATTTTTAGCTTCGAATGTCTTATAAGCGAACTTCAGAGCCGAAAGCCCGAAGGTGAGGGGCGAAGTATATGAGGTCAGAAACTGTTCAGCGAAAGGCCGAAGGCCCGAAGCTTCTCCTTGGAGCGTGCTAGCCAACTCGACACTTTCCAGCCCCGGGTGTCGTACAAGTAAACCTGAGTGACAAAGGCCCGGTAGTGAGGGGCGAGGCACACGAGGTCAGAAGGCGTTCCGCGTGGGGCCGAAGACCCGACGAGCGAGCCCACGTGGACGCATATTCTCTGTCATTTATCTTTTCCCTTCTTCTGCTCACAGCTGTCACGGATTTGTACCTACACTTTTTCCAACTAGTCCCAAAGCGTAAATAAATAAATACCCAGGGTTCATTTTTGCAACGGCTCCTGAAATCGGATGACGCAATTTGAAGTACGCGATACCTTATTTCGTTTACACAATTAAGGTAAACCTCCCAGTAATCGACATCTTAGTGGCCAATAGATTACAGTAATTAATCACCAAACCACAGTATTGGGCCGGTGTCGAGTACAGGGACGTTTACCTTGCCATCATATTTAGAACCAAGGAAGTTTATATGTTATTTCAGCAAACATAATAACTATAGTAGTCGTCGTCGACGTCGCTGTTTGATTAACAAATTGATCCCTATTCGAGAAAATTCGAACTTATTGATGTTCTTATTTGGTGTAAGCATCCCTATTACAGCTACATGTACCTAGATGTAACTCTTCTTCGTCTCCGTTACAACTAGTATTACAAAAATAAATTTCAGACAAACGTACACTGCAATTAGATGGTCCTAATTGTATGTATTGGTTAACTGTCATAGGTATTATTTAAGTCACACTGTTCATTCATAGTCCTAAACAAAATTAAATACGTGTGCTTAATGTTTTTGTAATGTCCAGTGCTTGTCAATTGAATAACATTCCTTAAAATAGGCACACTGGATGCCGACTTGCGAGTAATGCCCAGTAAAACTAACTAACTAACATTCCTTAAAACATTTGATACTTCCGTATTTTTCTATTTTCTTTATACTTTTGTGCTAGTGAGTATTCCCATATTTACACTTAAGTGAATCAATACGAACCTCTTTATTTATTTGTACGAAATCACCGTGTTATTGCCTAAGTTCGCAACTTTATTGATACAGTTTCCGAACTTATTGCGATAGACATCGGCCACGATGTCCGGGATATTGCTATACGCCAGGTATTAGATAAAAACTTTTGCTGTAAGTTTACTTTCATTATTTTCGGCAGAATAATCTGCAAATACCAATTACATGTCTGCTACCTAAACATAATATCGATTTAGTTATCTCATAAGATATACTGTAGCATTATTGCAATATAAAATAATAAACAAATTTACAATTTGTTTTATGGTCGCGCCATGAAAAGAGTAGGTATGTATTATTTATTACAATACTTTCATAACATTTGAGCACGCCTTGCAAAATTCGAGGAACTCGCTTCCGCAGCCTCGTATTATCGCATAAAGCGCTTGTTAAACATACTTACACGTCGTCCTTACTCCGGAGATAATCCTAAGCAATATCCACTTCGTAATATGGCTTAGTAACGAACAATTTCGGGACATTTAAAAAATATATATTAATATGTTAGTCCCGGGAGGAGTTGAAGTGTTTCTCCGGGCTGAAGAACCGCCGGCGCTTTTAACCACCTTGAAGAAATGGCTTCGATGCATTCCATTGGTTGCTCTAAAGAATTTCTCATTTTAATATGAGCATCGATTCCAATTACAAAAGATCAAAGAATCGCCGCGTGGCCCACTTCGTCTTTGTTCAAACGAAAGATGAATTATTCAGAGAGCTGGAAACGTTTCAATTGGCCAGCTATAAAAAAGGAAACGGTTCGTTGCTTTTTCCACTAAATTAAAATTTTCTTTATTTTCGATTTGAGGCGCTTTAGATTGGACAGTATTGATTTGAGAATATTACTTATTGAAATATTATGACAGCCATGAACTTACTAAAATAGTTGTTCGTAGAGAGGAGAAATGTAAGAGTGGCAGAATAGCGATTATTTTTTCTTTACAAGTGCTTATTACTGATTTTGTGCATACTATAATTATTGACTAAAAATGATAAAGCATTCAATATTTGCCAATCTTAGTACACAACTATTTTTCCAATTATTAATAGAAGAAAAGAAGAAAACCATCGACAACCAGGGGCTTGTTGCATAATAACTTATACGTAATAAACTTTTAATACAAGCAGTAGTATCTTGCTAACAAAAGAGCTTGAAAGAATTAACCGCTTCTATTTCAAATTACTAGTTATTTGGTCATGCTTAATGTACGGAAAACCATCGACTACTTTACAGAGTTATCACACAAAATATGTTCCGTGCAAGTTACCCTACACCAGTTAGCTGCGTCCTGTGACATAGTAAATAAGTATTTCCCCTCCGACCCCTCATCTTAGTGCAATAAGGAAACGTCATAACATGCAATATGACCTTTAGAGCAAATAAAATTCATGGAATGGAATACTTGCCTACTATGCCTACATACTTCATCACACTACCTCAGCTGGCCTTAGTGCCATTATTACCTCAAGTAACGTAATCTTCGTAATTTTTAACTAGGCTGGATTTATGTTGGCGACACCTGGCGGATCGCAGTCAGTGATCGAGAGGGCGGGCCGTACGCGAAATTATTAAAGCGTAATAATTTATGCTCGCAATTTGTACGTAACTTGAATTCGCTCCTTGTGTCATTCATCACGGCTGCCAGAGTAACGATTAATTTCGGTAATCGCCATGTAAAAACGTTTTAACGAATGCATGTTCCGCAAACGTCAATTGGTTCATGTTTCCCGTGACTGATATACAAAATATATGTAGATATAAATTGCATAAGAATACGCTCCAACTACAATTTCTTGGGATAACTGAACTATCTATACATTATTTGGTTTGACCCTGGTGCAGTTTAAAATAAATGTTATTCAAAGTGTTCTTAAAGCAAAATGTCATGGACTGACATCTAATGCGTTTGAGAAGCGTGCTCGGCGTGCGGCACACATATCGCCTGTGCGTAAACCCGGTCTTATCTAAGCGCTTACACAAGAGATAACATGTTAACTAAGTCAAAAGCCAAATACTTGTTTTTAAATTCGACTACATTTGGTGCTTTGGTTGACCATACCGAAGCTTAAATAAAATTACATTGACGCTCGTAGCCAAAACCATGCGGAGAGAAGAAAGACGACCACCCACTTAACAGGTTCCGGGCACTGAAAGCACGCAGAAACATGTATGACGGAACTCGTAAACGGGGCACCAGGGTCCTGTATGGTCCGTCTTTAGAATTTAAGCCGCCACAAGATTCCATCTTAAGAGACGAAATTATGGTAAAACTTGAAGAACATTTATTAAAGAGTAAATACAGATAAGTACGCGCCAGTATCGTGGTCCGCTCCCCAACGCCTTCCGCCGGAACGGGACCTCGTTAATTTTATTTTAACTTTACTAACGCCTCACTTAATCGGATACTGATTTGAGCGTGCAAATAAAATTGCGACGGTCCCGAATCTAGTAAGAAATAGCTTGAGGCGAAGGAGTTTCGTCGATCTTCGGGTTTCACTAAGTTTTTAAAAGTATAAATAATACAGTAATACCTAACACTGTATAAATTAATGACTGCACGTAGATATGTATGTATTAATACAAGCCATGTTCAGATTTTCGCTGCAAAGACCTAGAACTCCCAGTAGCTCGATTCCACTCACACCTCAGATTCGGTTGAAATCGCCAATCTCACTGGAGCGCAAACTCTTAGAGTATTTATTCCAGTGTTCTAAAACACACGCGTGGTCGTGATAATTTGCAATTTTTCTTTAAAACCTTTTTCATTATTAAGCATGCCTTAGCGAGAAATATGTAGATAATTCAAAACAAATCTGTTTATATGAAAATATGCTTAAGCTCTAAGGAACGCGAAGACTCCAAGTAAAATGAAAAATATTAAAAATTTTCCTCGAAAATTGAAGGTGAAAGGTTCCAGTAAAATTGCAAATGGTCTGAAATCAGGGTATAAGTTATGGATACGATGTAACTTACACTCTTCATATTTACATACTTATTAAACAGGAATGGGGGCTATCGCGTATGAATTTGCCGCTAGAGGCGTTAGTGTAGCGTGGGGTCCCCGAAATGCCAAATGTCACTCTTTGTGGTTGCGGTACGCGGATTAATATCTAATTGGAAAATTATGGTGTCTGTTTTTCAATACCTGAGCTTCAATATGGCAAATATGAGTTATGGGTCAATGACTGTCAGTACTTTGAGACAGTTTTGTCTTTCGGAAACTTATTTCCTTCTTTTTTCCGAACAAAACGGGACTGCGCTACAATGCGGGATGTTCGATATTTTTACGGTACGGTTTTAAGGTTTTAAACATGATTTAAATGCTAACTTCGTTCTCATGCCCATAATAGCCAATAATAATTTTTGACAGCTGGACCTTACTCGACAGTGGCGCCAACTGGTGAGCACAAAAACGATAGCCCTCATTGCTTGCTTTTAAACACTTTTACATACACATACACAAACAAACAAATAAATGAAACAAAGTGGCACATTTAAGGCAAGGCCTGTTCACAGATCTGACGAAAATACTGAAGTTTGAGCTTCCGGTGTGAAGAAATAATGTAGAATTACACTACAAAAAAATTACAGTAGACTGAAAAAGAAAGAAAAGAAATAACCGAACAAAATATTGAAGAATGCCTTGGTAACTCTGTCAAAAAATCCTAAATATCATAGTAAAAATAAACTTTAATGCTGCAGATCTCGTAATTATCAACGACTGAGATACGTTTTTTTTACAAAGACGATAGCTTTTTTATTGTTCTAAGGAAATAACCGGATAGATTTTTCATAAGTGATTCAGTGTTCCAACAATCAATAAAAATGTACTAAATATTTACGAACTTACGCGCAGAGCTTCCTTCCTTAGAGAGCGTAATGGTTAATTGCAAACTCACGCGTGTTAGAGGGGGTCTTTTCCTTGCCTAATAGATCGTTCAGTCTACGAAGACACGCCCTACGCAAAATTAATAAATGATACAATAATAGCAGGCGTTAACTTGTATATAGTCTGAAAATTATCCTAATGGCGGATAAACACAGTGAATTACGCGAGCGTAAAAGCCAGGGGCGCGAGGAAGCTATTAATTGTAGGATTGTCATTCACGAACTCTGGTTTGATAGAATCCGATTAAAAATGTAACTAGTTTTAAGCAAGTCGACTTCGCGAATGTGATTGCATATCTCCTTTTTGCAAAAAAAAATAGCATGCAATAGTAGACTGCTAACCAAGTGTTGAAAGCTACCCATATCAGAAGAGAAGAACCCTTGCTTCGGGCCTGAAATAGGTGATTTTCTTTTCATTCCGAATAAGAGGAAACTAAAAAAACCAGTCAAATCTTACTGAACCCATTTTGAAATCGTTTGTATATAGACTATTTTGGCGGGAATTATTGGCTTACGTTAATAGTGTTGTTGTATGGATCAATTGCTGGAAGCGAATCTGTAGGGTAATTAAGTAACTTACATTGATCAAAATAATGCTTACAAATAGGGATGTTGACACCAAATAAGAAGATTAATAATTTGAATTTTTTTCCAAAAAGGATCATGTTCTCAAACAAATGGCGAAAAAAGTAACTCAAAATCTATATCTATCTATCTATACATATAATAAAACTGTAGAGGTTCGAAAATCTGTACATTGAAGATATTAGCAAAAAAATCGATTGAGCCATATAGCCAATAGATTTCGGTACAACCTTCACTAATAAGTTTAATGGATCTTCGGACAGGTTATAGGCTATAAAAATCATACAGATTGGGGATGGAAGGGGGTGAAAAGAGGGGTTAAACTTTGTATGAGAAGTCCTTCAATTCGTGACTTGTCCTTTAATTAATGATTTAAAGGCTTGAAAATTAGTAAGCATATAATTGGAAGCAAAATAAAAATAATCCCATTCAAAAATTGTACAATAAACAGATAATATGTGAAAAAATGGAGGGTAAAAAAGTGCTTAGGGGACAAATAACCAAAAATCCCTCAACCCATTGTAACTGTTTGAAATGAGAGATTTAATTATGTTAGTCAGTTGTTGTCAACATTGTCAAACCAGTGCCTTAAACTTCGTCTACCTATAATTGATATATCTTCGTTGTTAGAGTGGTCGAGTGTAATGACGGTGTCATCTAAGGGCCTACAAAATACCACAAATTCCCACTATTCCCACTAATATTATAAATGTGAAACTTCAGATGTTTAGATGTTTGGATATTTGTTACTCAATCACGCAAAAACGGCTGACCGGATTATGATGAACTTGGTACGCAACGAGTCTATAGCCTGGATTAACATATAGGATACTTTTTATCCCTTCATCATCCCTCAAATAGATAAATTCGGGGGTGGAAATTGAATTTCATAGATCCAGAATCATGTAGAATATTTACAATACCCGCTGACTTACGAAAATTCGTCTCAGATAAGAGAGAACCAGTGTAAGTCTGAGCTCCAAATATGCACATAGTTGTCACGAACCGTAGGGTCAAGATACAATAAGGACGCATCGTGAGGCGAGTGTATACTGTTGTAAATTCACGATATTTGACGTTTGGCGTGTCAGAGAGGTGCTATTACATAGATGCCATTCGTTCAAGTCGAATCGAAGTTAATGTAGATTATTTACTACTTGCACAATGCAATAATTTGAGTCTTATAGTTGCTAAGATAAAGTAGGTATTTTCATGTAAAGTTTTTAGTTTTACCAGCGTAGTTATAAACTAAATAATGTCGCTACCAATTGATTATGATGAGCTATTATTATAAAGGTTTCGGAAATTTGTGACTTAATATCTCAAAACCAAAGCGACTCATGTGAATGTGAATGTTTACCGCATTTCAGTACTTGAAGTTCTATTAATTACTTACATGCGTAATTGTAAGCAAAACATAATAGATTTTCGTTATTTAGGTACTGACTTACAGCCTTTAAAGCGCTTGCGTTTTAAATCAAAACTTGCTGGGCCATTGAGCCTAAATAACTTTACTGTTTATAAAATTGGAGATTAAATAGATTGGACGTAGACGATTGTTTTCAGCATTGACTGACCAGCGCTTTGATATATGCCTACATAAAAATTATAGAATTTCCACTCCACTCTATTCTTTTTTTTAAAATGGATGGTTGAGAAATATAAAACAGGTTTTTTTTCTTGAACCTGACTGGCTTTTTGTAGGCCGGGCCCAATAAAGCGATAGTGAGTCCGCTTTTGTTTGGAGAGTGGCCTGGGGAAAATCCAGGAGAAACCTCCAACGCGACCACACGAGGGGTTTAAACACTGCAACTGGAATACTCTAAGAGTATGCGCTCCAGTGAGATTGGTTGAGCGGCTTGAACCAAATCTGAGGTGTGGGTGGAATCAAACTACTGGGAGTTTTGTCGCTGTTTCACTAAACCAAGCCTAGCTGAGAAGAGACCAGCTAGGAACTCAGCTAGGCCCGACCTGGGTCGGACTGACTCTACCCGGTATGCAGCGGTATCGGGACGAATAGGGACTATATGTATTTGTGTCTGCGATATCGCGATCGTGCGGTGGACATCCCCGCCGGCGGGGTAATGTGTCTATCCTAAGGACCCATAGAAACCGTTACAAATCTTTTTGGTTACTATAGGTCAACTTATCCAAAATACTAATTTAATGTAGGTAACATGAAAACATGGATTACCTTACTAATTAGTTTATACATAATTGTAAAACGATAATATGCGCGTAGGTAGTTAAAAATATTACTACTGTTTTAAATTACAAATTGAAGTTAAGGAAGCGCGAGTCTTTTTGGTAGATGTCACTCTGAGTAGGTACGCATCCCCAAGGCTTTGTAAGAAAGAACTGGTTGTAGGATTTGGTCACCGAGTGTGATTACTGATTTTTCAGACAGCTCAGTTAAAGTGATTGGCTATATATCTACCAAGGGGAATGAATAGTCAGTAGACGTTCACGCGAACGAAGTCGCGGGCAAAAGCTAGTAATAAATAATTACATAATTATAAGTTTTCAAAGTTTTAAGTGGGGGCATGTTCTGTCCCTTTTTCGCAAAACGCACCTCTGTATTGAACGATCGTCATTTACTATGCGCTTTAGGGCAGTGACGTCAATGATTTGTAGCGCTTTCTCTCTCTAATTAAAAACGTTGTAACGGTGGTAATTTCCTTATTCTTTGAGATATTTTAATAGAATTTTCACCATTTGGCATAGTTTTATGTCTTCTTTCTTTTGGATATTAATTTAGATACTAATAATATTTGAGTCAACATCCCTACTATTGAAAACATTGAAATGTATCGATATAACACAGGTTTCTACTATTACTCAATTTTTTATTACTTTTTGACCCATGGAGCGACATACCTCGCTTTCAACCGACATCTTAGGCAAATATGACCTACTTACAGAGTATAAGGAATAAAAAATAATGTACAGTCCGTGAGCCCTTAAAATGATTATCGGATTTTAGAAAGATACTTCGGTTAAAGTACTTTTATCTCACGAACGCGGGTGATCCGTGTGTGTGTGTCAGCAAAGGAGCTATGAGTTCACATTGTCTATGTGTTCCTATGTGTCACAACTACAACCATGGCTAACCCGCGCTCGTGAGATAAAAGTTCTGTATCGGCGCTGATACGAGTACGCGACTATGATTGAACTGTTTTGTTGTCTTCATAGCTCACGTACCTTATAAAGTTAAGTAAAATATGAACATCAATGTAAAGTAACCCCTAACTTAATTGTTTTCATCATCATATATTTAAGAGCCTAGCCTAGCACTTGTCGGTGGAGTAATCGCCATTCTGTTCGGTTCTCCGCCAAGGCTTTGAGTTCCTGATACGACATTACATTGACCTTCTCTTTTGCTTGATCTATAATAGCACGTCTCTGTCTTCCCATGCCTCTCTTCCCCTCCAGCTTTCCTTCAGTTATGGTTTTTATGTAATTATCATGTCGTATCAGGTGCCCCAGCATGTTCCATCTTCTGTTCTCGATCGTCCTCAAAAGTAGTCTCTTCTCTCATATCAAGTCCATAAACTTTGTTTGTTTTTCTTTCTGTCCAGCTTATAGTTTCCATTCACCTCCAACACCACATCTCGAAGGCACTTATTCTCTCCCTATCTCGCTGAGTTAACGTCCAAGTCACACTTCCATACAACGCTATGCTCCAGATGTAAGTCTTAATGGTTTTATATGGTTAATATTTGGTTGATAACTTTATTGAAATTTGACTGTTGCTGTTTTCATCTTTGATATGAATGTGACGAAGACCAGCGCTGATATGTTTAAGACGAACCTGACGTAGCCTACGCTGCGGATTAGAATTTGTGGCTTATATACTATTACTTTGTTTTCAACATGTCAACTAAATAAAAAACCCGACACCCAACACTTTCACACAGCTAAGAACCATCTCCGCAACTAAACCGCATGCAAATCGATTCATCCCGTAGGGAGCTACGATGCCACAGACAGACACGCATATACACACATACACGTGTTATAGGTTTAACCCCTCTTTTGCGTTGCGCGTCGAGGGTTAAGAAGCCATTCTATTACACGACATCCAATTTTACCCGAAACCCGAATGTTAAGAATGTTGTGTGGATGTTGTGTTATGTTATTTTAAGAGCTCACTGACTGCACACTGTTTATTTAATTGTGAAAACATTTATTTTCCATTTTATCAACTACCTAATGAGTTTACTTGCATCAGTATTATATTGATTCAATTAGTTTCACCTTAATAGGGCTGGAAGCCCGTGGTAGTTCAGCTGAATCTAATTATTATTCAGAATAAGCCCCTTTTGTTCACTGCGGCCCTCTGTAAAAATTAAATTACATACAATTTTATTATGCTCCGCTTCGGACTCGTAACTCAAAAATATTCATGAAGAAACTTTTGTCACTTTATTGCAAGAGATTTGTAATTTGTACCGCAATTATGTATGTCTTTCCCGTTCACGGGACACTGGTATTCTGGACCTTTGAGGCGTCGTGGAGCCGAAGTACTAAACGAGTACCACATAGCCACGTGAGCGGATGCTATCCCTCCTCGTGTCATGGGACGCATACGGAGACAGCACCCACCAGGGCGTACAGAAATTATTGCTGGTCGATAGAGTTTAAATGAACTGTGTTATTGGGTGAAAATAATAGATTAATGACTAAGCTATTGGGTGAGACAATGAACGCCTGGCGCCCTATTAAAACTATCTCATAATAATAATTATTATTATTATTACTCATTCGTATTCAGGCTTAAGCTAGGCATTTTTACAATATTTGTATATAAAGTTTATAATAATAAAAATAAACGTACAGAATACAAAAACATTTTTAAAAAACCTAACCTAGGGTGCCGCCGGCAGCAAGGCGCGGCATATTTTTTTATAGTAATAACTCATATTAAAACACAAACTACCCAGACTATTGGCCCTGCATAATCTCGTAAACACCTGATAAAGGTGATTATCAAGCAAACGAGGATACATATAGAAATAAAATACAAGTCCTCGAACCACCGGTTATACATTTCGTGACTAATCTCCTCTCGGAAGATAAGAAGAATCTAAGAGTTCGCGAATCAGTTGGAACTTCACAATTAATAAGGCTAACAAGTGTTCATTAAATTCTTAATCGTTCGTTCTTGTATTGACTAGTAAATATGGAAGACATAATGGAAGTGATATTTGTTTACGAGGTTTAATTCAATTAGACACTTATTAAGTAAGTGTAATACTAGCCGTGTTTCATTTTGTAATTTATTTGATTTTTTTAAGTTTGCGATTAGTATTACGTGATTCATTTCGTTCTTAAATGCTTAAACAAATTAATACACACAATTTATTTAATACTTATTTATTGAAACGAAACCTACATTGAATATTATTTAACAACTTTACAATCTAGACGTTATTTCATGACGAGCAGGCGGAACGATCATTCCCACTAACTCTACACTAGCAATTTGAATATCATTAAATCTGTGACAGCTGAGCTGACGCTATTCCCATTCTGCGGCTTTTAAATAGTCAAAGAACAGATGTTGCCATAAGATGCACCGTGGACCACTCTTGGAGCACTGAACAGAACATTTCTTTCAGCTTCCGTAATTAAAGGCCGATCGTCTCAACTACATAGCCCTCAATTTTTTAGTACAATTTTGGTTTCGGTGACAATTCAGTATAATTAAAATGTGCTTGGTACAACTAATTCGTAGATTACAGTTGCAACGCCAAAAATAATAACAACAAAATCAATGACGCGAAATTATGAAAGTCATTAATGTCATTTGTGATGGCCACATAGACATGTTATAGGTATATGTGATCATAGGCATTATTATCAAAATCAAAACATTTATTCTGCAAATAGGCCTCAAGGGCACTTTTACAAGTCAAAATCTATCTAGGTACATCAAATAAAAATAATACAATAATCAAAGTATCATTAATTAAATGTAGTGTTACATGTCAAAAATAAGACTAAGAAACTAATAACAATCGAGATTTGTTAGAGATGTATAAGGTCTCTAAGCGTCAAGATAAAAGGTAATAAAGTAGGTACACTAATCATAATAAAATATTTTGAGCTATATCTATAACACGTCAACATGAAAATAATAAAATCTAATAAATAAATATCCTCAGAGATTTATAAGGTCTAAGGGAGCGTCAGTCTAAAAAATAAAATCAAATGAGAACAGTGAAGTCTCTCATCATGTCAATTCCACTGAACACTAGTACGAAGTTACTAGTCCTTGCAAACATGAACAGACCGGACCCTACAAATTATATTAAGAATAGTAAAATCCCAACCATTACAACTAAATTATTTTGACAAGGAAGTAATAAACTTTAAGAATTACTTTTAATACTTAGAAGTGGCAAAGGGAAAGGCGAATTTGCCCTAAATAAACAACTACAACTTATGTATGTGATTTAAATTACCGTTATTGATTAGCCAATGTGATGAAGTGGACACAAAAGGCGCTTAGAAAAGGTTTGGACATTTAGTACACCTTAAATATCGCATTTCGAAGAACACTTCTATAACAATCTGTTATTTTGAACAACCAAGCAAAGAAACCCCGACTTTCGCTATACTTGGCATAGAGCACATTTTACTATACAGATTCTACGCAAAGTTTTTCCTCAATTCCAGAGTTACGCAAACATGTGATCATACACACTTCCTGTACTAAGGAGCAGGACCGAAAAGGGAGGCGTTTGCGCAAATTGGATGAGTGGAGGGGCAGACCAGGAACGATTGCCGACGAGGAGTCTTTATTTTATTGTAATTAAGACGAAAATAATTATAAGAGATGTTACAAATAAAGTTGTTATGTTAGATAAGTTTAGGTAGTAAAGAAATTAAGGACGGAGGGGACTGGATCTGAGACCTTGGAGGTGAGAAGTTTGGAACGCAGCGCGGAGTTTGGGAATATAGTTTATTAGAGATACATATATAGCGTACGAGCTAGTACGAGATAAGTTAGCGTAGGGGAGCAGTTGGGGACCTGCCGGTTGCACCAAGTTAAGTAATTACTATATTTTGAACCTAGACTTTCTCATTCGGACCAGCAGGCGAATCACGTAACGTTATGTACTAACGCTGCCAATAACTCCCAGCTGACAATTAAAATTTGACATGAAAATCTATTACCTAACGGTAGTAAAAACGTTACGTGATTACCCCGCAGGTGTATTATTTCTTTTAATTTAAGAAATTATTTTCCCTCCTAAAGATTTCAGAACGCTAAATGGTAATCTCATTAATTCCAAACAAATATTGAACCGAATGATTAAGCTGAGTCATCAACTATGCTTTCATTTTGATTATGAATTTTTGTTTGTATTTTATAAAAAATACCATGAATTCAATTTCCATCCCATCTGAGTTTTCTGTGGACTTTATTGGCAAGAGATCGTCACATGTTAAAATGAGTCGGCTACCTAATAAATAACAAGTAGCCACACTGTTACCTATGTAGCAGTATATAACCAAGTGGATATTTGTTCAAGACAGAACAAGGGATCTGACCTCATGGTTTTCGCAATGATGCTTCATCTTTGACCCATATTATTTGATTAGAAGATTTCATTAACTGAACGTCGACTGTACCAATAACTTGAAATATACAAATGTTATTCATTTAATATTATGGGATGCAGATTGTGTGTCATATTTGATTCGTGTCTGATTGACTAAATACATTGAGATTGTTATGCTGATTGTATAACAATAGTAGTTGACGAGTTCGAACCTCGTGTCAGTAGAAGTTGAGTCCATAAATTGTATGGTTTGGTAATTTATTTCAAGGTTCGAATTAATTTGTGGAAATACTTAGAAAGAAGCTATTTGTAAATACCAGACTCGTCTAATTGTTTGTAAACTTATACTTTATTCACTAATTTTCCTTTTTAGTGCGTATATTGTCTTGTGAGTTTGATTCCGTTCAGTATTGTAGTGTTTTGAAGTGGACCCTTATCCAGTTTGGTATAATTGATCCAGGTAGACTAATGGACATATTTCCTTGGGTGTATTTAAGTTTTGTGTATCAGAAATATATTGTGTTTTGTAGTTCAAAGGTCATCTATTGTTCACTTCGTGCAGTTAACTATTTTGTGTATTTAGGATACAGGCAAGAGGGTTTTTCATTTTGTCTACTAGCTTTTTCCTCTAAATGCGGCAAGCAAAGTAGACACCGAATAAGGCTACCACTAGTCATAGTCATAGTCATTTATTAATAATATTATCAATATTACATGTCATTGTTATAATTCAATTATACAGTATTAATTATTATGTGTTAATTCAATCCTACAAATTACTGAAATCATTGAGTATAATTATAAGTAATAGGTATTGTTATTATTAATATTGAGTATGTCATAAAATTCTTAAGTGCTATAAAATGAGTGGGTGAGAAACCACGATTTTAATTTTTTTTAAAGTCATATTTGGTTAAACAAGAGCTTCGATTAAATTCCAAATAATATCAATTAATAAAGCAACATTCACTTAAACCTAACTCTTTGTTTACTTTACACATCCTTCCCATCAGCTAAGACCTTTATTTTAATCAACTAATTACATCTCTGCAAGTTTATCTTCACTGTATGACATTAATTTTGTTATAATTATAAACTTGAAATTATTATTCCTTCTTGAACTGTAAATTAATATTTTGACATGAAAAATGTATTACTTATTATAGTCAGACTTTCTTAAATTGTAAATTAATATTTTGACACGTAAAAGTGCCCTTGAGGCCTATTTGCAGAAAAAATGTTTGCATTTTGTATTTCTCAGTTATTAACCTATTCATCCAGTATGGTAAGAGACCTAGGCACACTCTAGTGGCGTCCCCCAATACCGTTTCACATTGTGAAGAAGGAGATTTTTTAGTGGCCAGTCATTTATCATACCTAGTCTAAGGAATACCTATATATAACTCTTCTTGCAAAAGAGGGAGTGAATAGACATGGCACAATTTTCTATCCGAATTTTGTGTAACCAACCTTTTTCTTTAATTATGTGGTTTGACCGATTTTCGAAAACGAATCTAAACCGGGATTTGATCTATCTATGCTCAAAAGGAGAAAATAATAGAACATTGTCTCTTGTAAAAATAAAAAGAGACGGCAATGCCAAACGTTGCTAGCTCGTCTTAAGACACGTTTCCACTGGAGAAGCAAATATATTTTATTTATAGTGTATGGAAAATGAAAAAACTTAACAAGCACACTTCGACATAGGTCCATATAACATTTATTACTCCTCATGACCTCAGGAATGCGTGGTCAAAATGTTTCCCATTCCTCATGGGCATCCTGTATAATCTCCCTTGTCTTATCCGACGACGATGACCCTTACATCTTTCTCTGATGATCACGGGTATGGCTCGCAAAACCAAATTTTGATATTAAACGTTGAGTCGCACTGTGTGCAGTAACAGCTCCTGATCATTTATAGTTTAGGAATATGAGGGCTTGGGTCGAGTCTTCTGTAGATGGCGCTTATGGTCCAGGTGTTCGAGTCGAGCTTCTTCAAAAGAAGCTATAACACCTTTGCAGAGTCTATTACGTCATCGCCATTTCGTTCTCATCGATGCCAGCTCCTCCCAGCGCTCAAAAGGTTTATCGCAGGCTTCGAGATGGCATGGATGAGATGGCTTTTTATCGCAGAAACTGCCCCGCACGATTACGCTTCCCATCCACAAGCTCAGACTAGAACGCGGATGTTGGGAGTCTGCAGTCTGTCATGTGACTGACGTGGCCACTCCACCTCAACTGGCTTTGCATTAGAATAGTGTAAAGTATAGACATCTAGTGTCGTACCACTGCTCTGGCAACACTGTATCATTGAATCGCCATTATCTAAAATACACGCCGCTTACTTAATTTCTAAATCATTGTTTTAATTAAGAAACCCAACGCTACATGGTGTCAGAAATTAAAATAATGTGTTAAAGAAAAGGAAATAAGTGAGAAAGTTGAAAAATGGCCACGAACGATGCTGTATCTGGAATAAAGCCGCCATCTAACCTACAAATTGACTCGGAGAAATCGACGAGCTGGAAAAAGTGGTTGCAACAATTTGAGTGGTATGCGACTGCTATTCAACTAGATAAAAAGCCAGCGGAGGTCCAGGCAGCAACATTTATGGCAGTAATAGGCCCAGATGCGATCGAAATTTACAATAGTTTCAATCTTAGTGACGCAGATCAAAATAATCTAGAAATCATTAAAGATAAGTTCAAAGAGTATTTTGCGCCAAAAACAAATATATCTTTCGAAAGATAGATATTTTTCAAGATTCAACAACATGAAGATGAAAAATTCAACGAGTTTTTGACTAAAATAAAAACTCAAGCAAGCAAATGTGAATTCGACAATTTACTTGACGAAATGTTAAAAGACAAGATAGTGTTGGGAATCAGTTCTAATCAAGTAAGAGAGAAATTATTGACAGAAGATAAACTAGACTTGACAAAAGCGATAACTATCTGCAAAACAAGTGAACAAGCTACCAAACAACTGGACGAGTTTGAAGGTAAAAGTAAAACAGATAAAGTCTTATTGGTGAAAAATAAGAATGCCAAAAAAGATGAAAACAAGAATTTTGACTGCAGAAGATGTGGCACTAACCACAAACGCCGAGAATGCCCAGCGTTTAACAAACCGTGTACTAAATGCAATAAAAATGGTCACTTTGCTAAAATGTGCAGAACTAAGAAGAAATATGATACTAAACAGAAAAATAGAGTGAATGCGTTAGAAGAAAGCTCAAATTCTGACGATGATGTATACATATCTGCTATAAGTGCCGGAGAAAAGAAAAACTGGACAGAAAAAATACAAGTTGGCAATGTAAAATTTACAGTCAAACTTGGTACGGGAGCTGAATGCAATGTATTACCGAAACACCTGGTGGACAAAACAAAGGCAAGTCTGCAAGCCAGCCGAACAAGAAACGTGATAAGTTACACAGACAACAAAATGGAAGTTATAGGTGAAGCAGAGCTACTATGTAAACTGAAAAATGAAGAAACTAATATTATATTTAAAGTAGTTCAAGAAAAAGTTACACCGATCCTAGGACTCGATACCTGTGAGAAATTAGGACTTATTGCAAGAGTCAAAACTTTGAAAGAAAGTCAATGCACAGAAGATGTATTTAAAGGTTTAGGCTGTTACAAGGATTATGAGTATGATATCGACCTAATCGAGAATCCAAAACTCGAGATTAAGCCTTCAAGAAAAGTTCCACATGCTATAAGAGATAAGGTAAAGCAAGAACTTGACAGAATGGTGAAATTAGATGTCATAAAACCTGACACAGAACCTACTCCTGCTGTGAGCCCCATGGTAGTTGTCAGACAAAAAGGTAAAATAAGAATCTGTATAGACCCATCCGATGTAAACAAAAACATTCTGAGACGTCACTTTCCACTTACCATGATAGAAGCAATTTCAGCTGACATCAAAGGTTCTAAATTCTTTGCACTGTTAGACTGCACAAAAGGATTCTGGCAAATTAAGCTGTCAGAA
Source organism: Epiblema foenella (assembly GCA_963556455.1). NCBI lineage: Eukaryota > Metazoa > Arthropoda > Insecta > Lepidoptera > Tortricidae > Epiblema > Epiblema foenella. Next base: position 10,295,617 of record OY747099.1, on the reverse strand, counting down.
AGAACACAAAAAATAGTAACTTTTGCTACCCCTTGGGGAAGATATTCCTTCAAAAGACTTCCGTTCGGAGTCTGCTCCGCGCCAGAAATATTCCAGGAAATACTGACAAACCTGCTCAGTAAATTTAGAAATGTGCGAGTATCCATTGATGATATTTTTATACATGCTGAGACAAGAGAAGATCTACGAAAAACAGTAGACAAAGTTATCGAAGTGCTGAACAAGAGTGGCTTCAAACTAAATAAGGATAAGTGTATACTCGAAGCAAAGATAATAAAATTCCTGGGACATATCGTATCAGCCAATGGACTCGAAGCAGATCCAGAAAAGGCAGAAGATATACAAGCAATGTTTTCACCAACAAATAAAACAGAGCTACAGAGACTACTAGGGATGATCACTTACCTAAATAAATTCATTCCCAACATGTCAGACCTAACAAATCCGTTAAGAGATTTGTTACATAAAAATATAAGCTTTACCTGGGAAAACCATCACCAAGAAGCACTCAACAAAATAAAAGAAGTACTTCAGAGTCCTCCAGTTCTGCGACTATATGACGTTAATAAACCAGTAACTTTAACTGTTGATGCAAGTTCACAAAATCTTGGAGCCGCACTTCTTCAAGAAGGACAACCTATAGCCTATGGAGCAAGAGCTTTGACCAAATCTGAACAGAACTATCCACAGATAGAGAAAGAAGCACTCGCTATACTATTTGGATGTAAAAAGTTCCATGAACATGTTTATGGTAAAGAACTGACAATAATCAGACCATAAACCACTTGAGACAATATTCAAGAAAAATATACAATCTGCTCCAGCAAGGTTGCAACGCATAATGTTTAATCTTGCACCATACTCACCAAAAGTCATATTTAAAAAGGGCACAGAAATACCCCTAGCAGATTTTCTTAGTCGAGACTGTAATACATCTAACCTGAAGTATGAACAAGAAGAAAATTTAAAAGTTGCTGTCATACTACCTATGTCATTAGATGCCAGAGAAGAATTAATCAATGCTACAAAAGAAGATCCACATTTACAGTTACTCCTGAAGACAATAATGCAAGGATTTCCTGAAAATGTCAATGAGCTTCCTACAGAACTACAGCATTATTTCAACTTCAAAGAAGAACTAACCTATTTCAAAGGAATTATATTCAAAGGTGATAAAATTGTAGTGCCTAAATCACAAATCCCTAAAATGTTAAAGAATGTTCACCATGGACATCTCGGGATACAAAGCTGTTTAAGAAGAGCCCGACAATTCCTTTACTGGAAAGGACAATATAATGACATTATGACTCTGATCAAAAGATGCTCTGTCTGTGAACAAACACAGAGAGACAATATCAAAGACACAGTGCTAGTAAAAAAGATTCCTACACTTCCATGGCAAATAGTTGCCACAGATCTATTTGATCTAAAAGGAAAAACTTACTTAGTAATTTGTGACAGCTATTCTGGTTACATAGATTTTCAACAACTAAAAACCAGTCATCTTATGAAGTTATTGAGCATCTTAAAAAGTGGTTTTCTGTACATGGAGTATCAGAGGAAATACAGTCTGACAACGGAACCCAATTCATGTCCAGAGAGTTTAAGATTTTTCAAAAGGAAAGGATGTTCAACCACATCACGTCCAGTCCACACCACTATCAAGGAAATGGCCTCGCTGAAAAAGCTGTACAAACCGCCAAGAACTTGCTGCGAAAATGTAGTATTGACAAGTCAGACTTGCAACTTGCCCTATTGAATTGGAGAAATACACCAAGAAATAATATTTTAGGTTCACCTAATCAACGACTGTTTAGCAGAATTACCAGATCTCAAATACCTACAAGTGATAATAATTTAAAACCAAAACTAATGCAAGGTGTCATAGCTGAACTACAACGATTAAGAGAGAGACAAGTTAAGTATAGCAATATACATGCTAAACAACCAGTGAATTTTGAAATCAATGATAAAATCAGACAAAAAGTTGCCCATCGTCATTGGCAAGGGGCAAGAGTGATAGAAAAGCCTGAAGATCTACCAAGATCTGTAATTATTGAAACAGACCAAGGCCAAATATTTCGAAGAAACTTCAGTCATCTGCATAAGACACAAGCAGACATAACCAGCAACAGAGTTGCAGTACCTGAAACTAAATACACAGATGAACGAGCGACATCACAGGTTCCAGCACAAGCTCAGTCACCAGCTGTTCCTCAGCCACTTCCAGCATCTAAACCAAGCACTTCCAAACATGTGCAGGAGTCTAGAGATGGGTAAATCCTGACTTGAAGATTTAATTGATTCGAATGCGTAAGCGGATCCGAATCCCTTATCGATTCTTTATAAATCTTATCGAATCGAAGGAGTTATTAACTCCGATTCGACTCATCGGTACCGCGGGCCGCGCGAAACAGTAAATCGGTTCGGGCTCGCGGCTCGCTCGATTATCGAATCCGCGGAGTTACCTACTAGCGCCGATCCTCGATTGGTTCGGTGGCGTCCGCCTATGTTCGGTTCCACTAGGCTCCGTGCGGCTGTGTAAAGTACGAAGGGAAATCAACCTTGTACATAAAAACCTAAATTTATATTTTTTTCTTCTCATACAATTATCATAATATATTATACGTAATATTTTTTTATATAGGTGTAAAATGTCATAGCATTTAAAAAAAACACTTAAACGAACCTGGGGATTCAAAGAGTCACTCTTTCTTATAATAAATCGGTACATCTGCACTGCCAACAAAGCCAAAAGAGCCAAGGATTTAAAAGAGTTGAAGAGTCATTAAGGCGCGTAATAGAGTGAAATACCACATTTTGGTCGAGTTCAAAGGCCTAAAACTCAAAACTGGCCCGAAATATAGGTCTCGAAAAGTTATACTTGAACAATTGATATGTCCTCTTCAATCTCAGTGATGGAAATTGCAACACGCCTAGATTGTCCTAACAAAAAAGAAATATCAAATAAGGCATTTTTCAACCTTTTAAATCGCTACTGCTCACTATCTAGACATGTTTTTTACACGGGATATTCAGAAAATAAAACTTAATTCAGTTTTTCATAATCTCTGTGTTGGATATTGTAAAATAATCATTACTTTTGTCAAAAACCTGGAATAACTACCACACCGTCATAAAAGTTGGGGCGGATACGTGCGCGGGCGACGGGCGGCAGTCTGCCACCGGCTCTCGGACGGGAAGGCTGTGTCGCTTTGCGCGCGACGCTAAAATATAAGAGTTCGGTTCTGAGACAATATACCTACTTAACTATTTTATATATTTAATTACTTCAAACATTCCTACGTATTTAGAAAATAATAATATAAAAAATACATACACACATACAAAAAATCTGCAAAAACCTGTTACAGCGGGGGGGCGCGGGTAGTGCGGCGGGAAAGGCTAAGCCACGCCCCAACGCGCAAGGTCGTTCGCGGGTATAGGCGCCTTAAGAGGATTCGGTACCGATAGCGGATTCGGATTTAGTGATTCGAATCACAGCAGTGAGTCGAGATTACCCATCTCTACAGGAGTCCAATATAGCTCCACCAGTGACAGCACCACTAGCAACAAGGTCAGAAAGAATAATTAAACCAATAAATAGACTTGATCTTTAATGATACTTAACCCTCCGCTAACCGTGTGTTTTTTTTTGCACACCGCCAACCATCACGGACGATATCGTCTCAGACGATAATTTGACCCACTTAAACGTAGGGAAAAATTCCAAAAAAATTTAGGGAATGTGTTCTAGATTTCCTTTATCTGTTCCCATAGTTTTTGACTTAAATACTTTGCCCCCTGATGAAAAAAAATTTCATAATCACTGCAAAAACCGTAATTTCGGCGGTTTCACTAAAAAATCGATATATTGGATATAACTTGGTTATAAGGAGTTATGTTTTGGGGATTTATTCTCCATATAAGGGGCTTTAAATAAATATTAATTGGATCTTACATCGCTCAAAAAAGTATATTTATTTAAACACCTGAATATGGTACATTTTTAAAAGGAACATTTTTCAATAAAAATAAGTATTTTACAAAATTGTAATCCTCATCGACATCTTGGTTATCGGAGGAGTGATGTTCAGTTTCACATTCAATTTCAGACTCCGATTCACTAGTTTCATCGTGAATTATTACGGGTCGATCACGTAGATAATAGTGATGTTCGTGTCTGACTTCAGCCATAATAACAAACAATGAAAATTCTGGAAAAATCACACCTGATTATTTTATTGTACTAAATTTTCATTCAGAGCACTGATAATGATGATAATGCGATGAAAAATATTTATATTTCACATACCTAAAAATTCGTAAAAGTTACGTCGCCAACCGTATAGGACGATATCGTCCGTCCACAAACTTGCACACGCTCGTACTCACTGACGTTACAATGGTTACTGACGCGCTTGCGCCTGCGAGGTGTGCGCGAGTGTAAGTTTTTTTACAGAGAGGTTCGAGGCTTCTTCCTTTTCTTGCTCGAGAGATATGCATCAGCTCCAAACTTGGCACGGACGATATCGTCTTGTACGGTTAGCGGAGGGTTAAACATAATTATAAGAGATGTGTTGTGTATTTATCTTAACACTATATGACTAAGTATACGAGTATATTCAAAATGATAATATGAAAGTAATTGCATTTATTTAGTTCAGTAAAATATAGAACAAACTATATTGTAAAATTTCATATTAATCAGAACATTAATAACAATAATTAGATTTTGTATTGTAAAAAAAAATACCTATACTAAGTATACGATAGTTGCCAGGCATATAACAAATTCTGAATATCTAGCTCATATTGCAATCTCAAAATGTAACTGGATGAATTTGTTATGATAACAGAGTCAAAGTCTAAGTTTAAATTTGTAACATGTTTTCAGTTTTTCCACAAAGAAAGGGAAATGTAAAGTATAGACATAGTGTCGTACCACTGCTCTGGCAACACTGTATCATTGAATCGCCATTATCTAAAATACACGCCGCTTACTTAATTCCTAAATCATTGTTTTAATTAAGAAACCCAACGCTACAAATAGCCTCCATGCCGGGCTTGTTAGACGTAAAACGTCCGTGTTTACGTTGAATGCATCGCAAGCAACGTCTGTGGAAGATGTCAAGCTCTTTGATGTCTCCCTTGTTCAGGCAACAAGACTCTGCAGCATATGTGAGTATTAGGACAAACATTATTATATGGTTTCCAAATTATAGCGTTAGAAAACTCAAGAAAGTCAAGGTTCGATTAACACCCAAAGTGGCGAAAAATTTCCAATCAACCCCCGTAAATTGGAAAACTTTTATATGCGTTCAAAAGTCCAGGTGTATTTCTATCGCTGTTTTGGAGAGCCGGAAAAGTTTTTTGTTCAGATCGTTTGGAAAAACGATTTAATTAGTGTCAATTGAAAATTCTGCCCGTAAAAGGGAAACCTTAAGAAAGTTTTTGCCTCGTTTTACCGCAACTTTAGATATCTGGTTCGTTTTATGACAATTAGTTTCAGGGATTTAATTAAATTATTTCATGATTGCAGAATATTCCGTTCGTCTTAAGGAAGGACAAAATAAAGAAATTCACACACTATGCTTAAAAGAACAAGTTGACTGCTGAAAACACGGGGTATACCGGCCATGATCGCGGCAGAACTGACGTCTCAGCAAGTGAGCCAAGTTGACAACACCTAACTACCATATTTTGATAATATGTAAAAAAAAGTTGTAACGTGTGTGTCGAAATATCGGTACTAAAGGTAAATTAAATAAATATCGCTTTAGTTTAGATCGGTGTGAACGCATCTTTTAAGTATGTGTACAAAACCCGAGAGTTTAAAGGTTAGATTATGTTACGTGTCGTGAGCCATATTACCCCTCAAACAATAACCATTCCGTGGTAGTATCAATGAAGTATCTACAATGTTAATTACTCAAAAGATAGTATGGATGGCTTATATGAATTCCTAGTAATATAATCTATTGCCCTTCTGCGAAACTAACGTGCAGCGCAAAGAATATTGTTGTAGAAATTTAATAATGTATCGGTTACGAGACATGTGGTATATATATGATTTATGTAGGCTGTGTTGTTATTAGTGCAGCAAATTGGATTTTGGCTCGACACCGCGACCGAGGTCATTAGCAATTTTGGCAGAGCCAAGCGCCCCCTAACTTATGGCATTTTGTTACTTTACATTAATTTTCGGTTCCTTGACCAAAAAACGTGTTGGTAATCTCAATAACTGACGATGAAAGAGACCGTGATCTTCATTTCAATGAGTGTTGAAAATAGAACGATTTATCTAGACAATTTTGAGCACTGCTTTCACGCAATAGCGCTTTAAAGGGTTCGTAACTTCGGTATGTAAGTAATTAAATACTATACGTTTATTTCATTACTAATAACCTCGGAAATCCAAGACGCATTAATAATAAGAGCCTATTCAATTATTATTATTATTAGTCTGTAGTGTCCCACTGCTGGGTAAAGCCCTATGCCCTATGGATACCCGAGGTTCACTTTGACACCTAATCCCAAGATTTGGCATAGGAACTAGTTAGCAGGTACCTAGTAGTCCAAGCCAGAGGGCAAACTAGTTCTAACTTAATCTGTGTTGGGATTAGACCGGTTTCCTCGTGATGTTTTCCTTCGCTGGAAAGCAATAAGTATTATAAAGTAATTAATTAATAATGAAGTATGATAAATATGCATGTCCAATGAAGTAGGTAAATCTAAAGTTAACAATAATACTAACGAAGCGTCGCTCCAGGCGCCCGCGTTGTACCAAATCTCGCGACAAGTATTTTAAGTAGCTAATCAACATTCCAGTCTGACTCGTACTCTCATTACTACACCTTTGTCTATATCAGACAATGTAGCTTGATTCAAGCAATAAAATAATAAGTTGCTTGACTATTTTTTTATTGTGCGATTCGAACCGGTTTATATTTTGAAGGGCAAAAATTAGGGACAAACCTATGTACGGTGAAGTTCACAATTAGGCGAAGTAAACTGACGGATAAAATGCCAGGACGAGAAAAAAGTAAATAGTAACGGTATATATCGTTAAAAACATATCGATAAGTATAACGCTGTACTACAACTTATTCCGATGTTGTAATTTACAAGCTTTCAACTTTCCGGCCACTAAAGGCTCATTAAGCGGGACAAAAGTAGTATTTAAATATGAAGTCTAGTCCTTTAATTACGAATAAATCATGAGATTCACTAATCATTACAATTTGACATATTCAGAGCATATCAGATTGAGAAAAAAACTACTAATTTCGATTTCAGACGTTCTCGGCAAGCACCTAATAGGGGTACCAGGTAAATTGGGCCGGAAGATCGGTAAGTCCAATAAGGCCTTAATTAATATCGATATGAACAGCACTGGCTATGGCCAGTATGCTGTGGCAACATTTATGCATTTTGACTTATCAAACAACTCCACCTAATGGTGGACGCCAGCGGCCCCCGAAATAGCTCCTACAAATTAACACTTGTTTGTGACGTCACAAGCAAGTCACACCATTGGAAAAATAAGTATATTGCTGTTTTAGTCGTTAAATACTGCAGTAAGATACATAGTTGATGTACAATTTATTGGTACGTTTTATTTGACGCTTGGACGATAAAGAAAAAACATATAACTTTTCTAATTTTACTACAGTATTTACCTTTTTATGATTTTAGTAAAATTTTGTTACTAATACCGTATTGTGATATTTTAATAGTTAATCCATAACAAAGTGACACTATAATAATAATAATAATTTATTCATAAAACATGTTGTACAAAATTAAGAACTATAATAGGCGAGGAGTTTACAAATATATGGTAGTAAATAACACGTGCCTGAGCTAGGAAACCCTGTGTTTCAGGCAAAGAAGGACTTACAATTAAAAATATTCACATGCAAATTAAAACATATGCTACGATGCAAAATTATTTTAAAACAATTAATAATTTCTCTATGTCATCATATGACAACTTTTTTAGGGCTTCTCGTAGCGTAGATTTACATCTCATGTAGTTCAGTGAATATAAATCTAGCCGCGCATTAAGCCTGTTGTAAAGAAGAGGACCTAATAATAATAATAATAATAATATAAATTCTTTATTCAGATAACTAGGATCCAATTTGTTAGTAAATACATGTGAAAATCTAGGGTTAGTGACAGTGAAATTATTACTTAAAACTACTTTACAATACCTCTTGTCAATAATTTATTGACAAGCAATCAGTTCCGATTGCTAATCATTAAATTATTGACATGAATGTATATGGGGGCGTCAGGTTTGCTGGCAAACATTTCCAAAATTTTATTGGAGCTGTTCCGCATCCTACGCACCAGTGAGGCGGCTCTCTTCCGCATGATGGCGTCAAAGCCATCCGTGTGAGCCTCGGCAAACATCAATGACGCGCTACAGAAGCGAGGCAGCCGCAATAGTGCCCTAAATCCATTATTATACTGGACTTTCAGAGCATTGACGGATTGACGAGTACAGTTAAGCCACAGGCTGCTCGTGTAAAAGCTCTGGCAGTACGCTTTGAAAAGAGTAATTTTTACTTGATTAGAACAGCGAGCAAACCTGCGGGCCAACATGTTACTCCTCACCGCCAATGCTCTGCGTTCTATTTCAATGTCCATTTGATCCCTAAGGCCGTCGGTAAGATAATGCCCTAGATACTTAAAACTGAACATCCTTCGTAGCGGAGCGCCATTTAGGGTTACAGCCGGCACGTCTTCAGGTATCTTTTCAGGGTACCAGCTAAGAAGTTGAAAAATCTGCAAGAGAACGCGTGCCTGTTATTAATATTTTTAGGGCAAACAATATCTTTTCGTCTTTTACTAGCATGGTCAGGGTTGTAAGGGATTCCGGCATGCTGTTTCAAAACTGTGTTTAGTATAAATAATTGTCGGACTGTTAAAACTTCAAATTTTTTATATAGAAGGTTAGTGGGAAATTGAAAGGGCCGGAAAGTTGAAACCTTAAGGATTGCTCTCTGTGCTCTTTCTAGGTTTAGTAATGTAGTTTTAGCCAAGCCGCCTCACGTAGAGATGCAGTAAGTAAATACAGATTGGCACAACGCCAAGTAAACCTGTTTGATTATGTGTGACTCCGCGATTGTACGTAATTTTTGAAAACAAATATTAACTTACGAACTCTAGTGCACAAAGCTTCAACGTGATATCTAAAAGAGAGTGACTCATCAATTATAATTCCCAAATACTTTGTTTTGTTAGTGAGGGCTATACCTGGGCATTTACACTGGTTATTAGTGGTATCTTTACAGTTGTGAGCGTAGAGTTTAGGGTTAGTGGGAACCAAATTGGGTTTGCGCATAGAGAATTTTATATTATTTGTTTTATCAGAGTTCAGGGTTAGTAAGTGGTGCTGAAGCCAGCTGTTTACAACATTAAAGCCCTGTTGTGCATATGCATATACTTCCTCTATTGAATCTGCAGGAAAAAGTAGAACAGTGTCATCAGCGTAGGAAATTATTTTACCGTGGTGTATTGTTAGGTTACAGAGGTCATTAATATAAATTAAAAATAGTGTGGGACCCATTATACTTCCATGGAGAACCCCAAAAGAGGCATTTTTTAGGTTGACACTCATGAAATTATCTATTCTTGTGCATTGCGAGCGTCCATCCAGATAGTCAGCAAATAATTTTAGCTGCGTACCTCTAATTCCTAAAAAATCCAGCTTATGTAACAGGATGGGAACCGAAACGGTATCGAAAGCTTTGGCAAGGTCGAGGAAGATTCCTATCGTATGTTTACTCTTATCTAGTGCTTGTACTATATAGTCAGTCAAATTGTGTAAAGCTTCGGCAGTTGATAGCTTTGACCTAAATCCAAACTGAGATTTAGACAAAATACCTTGGCTCTCTAAATACTGGACAAGCCTACTATTGATAATTTTATAATATTTTTGAAACGGAAGGAAGTATCGAGATAGGTTTATAATTGGAGACCTGTTCTTTATTACCAGATTTGTAAATTGGAACTACAATAGCTTTTTTCAGACACTTCAAAAATATTCCTTCCGCAAGGCATTTTTGAAAAATGAATGTGAGGGGGGGAACCAGGATATGTCTAAATTGCTTGAGTGTCTTATTGGATATACTATCCCAACCCGTAGCAGAGTCGTTTTTTAAGCCCATTATTATCCGTTCCACCTCACTTTCATCAGTATTTAACAGCACAAATGAGTTTAGTGAATTGTTGCCGTTAGTAAATTTACTAGGAGGGGGTATAGGCAGGTTATGCTTGACATTTTCAGCTAATCTTTTTCCTATGTTTACAAAAAAATCATTTGCGCAATTAGTAGAAGCTAGCGGCGATGAGCGCACTTGTAACAATCTTGAACACGAGTCTCTTTGTTTAGCTGTGTAAGTAATGTTTTTAATACACTTCCAAACTAGTTTACTATTTGTTCCAGCCAATTCGATCTGTTTTTTATCATAGCTAATTTTAACTTTTTAGCAAATCATTACAAAAATATCGATACCTTTTGTACGTTATTTGCAGTACTAAATTGTCCGGGTTTGATTTATTGGGTAGATACGGGTATTTACGAAATAATGTAAGTAGGGCAGCGCTATGATCTGTCATCGAAGAGTTAGTAACTAGTGCTAGTGCTGGAAGACAAGATTTAAGCATGATATGGTCTAAACAGGAGCCGCTTTGATAAGTGGGAAGCATGTGCGCGGGGAGCAAGCCATGAAAGGAGCATAGGTTCAGGTAGCTCTGAACCGCGGGGTCAGTGTTTTCTGGAATAATATTGATGTTAATATCACCTATTAATATGCGATTTTTAAATGATGATTTCATAACGTCTCACCCAGAGAATCAATAAATATACTACTATTTCTAAAAGACGGAGGTCTGTATAATGCTAGAATTGCAAAATCTGTCCCAATTTTAATCAAAAGTCGATTGCACTCTAATATATTAGTTACTATGAATTATGAATTTTAACATACCGACTAAATAACAAATAGGTATGAATTAAACTTTTTTTTTCACAACCTCTTTAGCCTAGTTCATAGTGACCCTGCCTACGAAGCTGGAGGCCCGGGCTGGAATCCCGGTCAGGGCATTTATTTGTGTGATGAGCACGAATATTTGTTCTCGAGTCTTGGATGCCTTCTATCTTTTTAAGTATCTATTTATCTATATAAGTATATCGTCCTAGTATCCATTTTACAAGCTTTGCTTAGTTTGGGACTAGTCAATTTGTGTAAGATTGTCCACAATTATTTTTCTCAATCAACATGGCCCACTCATAGCCATTTAGCCCCCTTATTCATAAAATTTAATAATCCTCTGCTATCTAAAAAAATTTGTCCCTTTCTCACAAACATTATAATTATATCGTCACTGTACCCATAATACAAGCTTTGCTTAGTTTGGGACTAGGTTCATTTGTATAAGATTGTCTACAAATATTTATATTTATTTATTTATGTCGAACTGACAGACACGAATTTGAACGGCATAGCTAAAAATGGTTTGAGGAACGTTTATGAGTAAGGCGTTAGTGGAAAGTGTAATTAAGATTAATAATCTTTTATATAATTAATAATCAAAATAAGAAAACTAAATAAAGAGAAGTTAGCATAAATTATTATGAGATTTTAAACTAGTAAACGATATTAAACACTTTAACCCGCGATTTTAACCACCATTAAAAATGAGTTATAAATTGACATTTTATTGTACAAGTAATTTAAATGTTTAAACAAGTACAAGTCTGCCAAGTCTATTTTTATTATTACTGTGAAATAATTATAGAACGTTAGTAATATGTAGTTAAAAATTATGTGTACCTCATAAAACAATATCAAGTGATCAAGTGTGAAGCCGAAGCGAGCTACGCCAATAAAATCACTTTAGACTACAATTCATTCCTCAAAAAATACAAACCTAGACTTACAATTTTGGATAATGGGCATTTTGGAATGATTTTTCCGGGCAATAAATCGCTATCCCGCATTACTAAAGCCCGGCGTTAGGGCACTAATAATATTATAAATTCAAACATAAGTGCCATCATTCAATAGGAGGGCATACTCGACGAAATTACGGGAAGCCGGTCATATCCCCTCCAACCGGAGCTTGCAAAGATTTCAACTTAAATTATATATAGGACCATGTTCCGTATTAAAAAAAAATTGTCAAAGTTAGTCATGCAAGTTAAGTTCCCAAAAATGTATACATTATAAACAAATATAATTTCCTCGAATGTATTTTTCAAATCTATAGAATAAGTAGTTAGTTACTAAGATATATTTAGGGAAATGACAGATGCACAAAGTACCACCATAAGAATTCCCTCTATACCTTTTTTGGTACGGAACCGGAAAGAGCGTTAAAAACCGCAATACCAGCTAGAAATTTAAAAAAAGTTAGTTAATATGCAATTATTCAAATGAATTGCTCCTATATTTTACTTAGATGTTATAATAAAAATTAATTTCGCGTAATTTAATTCTTATCTTTTGCAGCAAGACCATATCTTTGGCGAAATTTGGTAAATTATTCATGAGGAAAGTTTTAACGGGGATATGGTTTTAAGCAACATTTGTAAGCCGGGCTACGCTATAACTTATAGATGTTTAAGTTCTCGCGATACAGAATCACAATTATAAAAACTAGGTAGGGCACAGTGAAATGTCATCTCTCTCATATATGGAACAGCAAAGCTGGGGAAGCACCTCCACCACCTCCACCACTTGATATTTAGGTATGTGGTATTGTACTGCTAATGGGTAAGGTCGCTAAAGCTCCCGAGGATGCGCTGTGTGAGTGAGGTACCTGCATTTCTCTAGCTGTCAATTAAACGAATCCTCAAATCAAAAAAGGGCAGGCAGCGCGCATGTGTTGTGCTGGATTCGAAAGGTGTCTATATCCATAGTCCGTTGACTACCATCAGACGGGCCGTACGCTTGTTTGCCACCGACGTGGTATAAAGCTGTAAGAAGTGAATGCCTGATGGGATTCTGTGAGATGATAAATGTTAGGCCCACTACTGTTATTAATTAGTGTTTAATTTGTGATGATCATGCCTGATCGCAATAATATTAAGTTTCATGGCGTATTAGAATTTGTGATGATCTTACCTGATCGTAATGTATTAAGCTTAATGACGCATTAGAATTAACTGTAAAGTCATGTAAACTCAATTATATATAAATAAAAAGGCACGCCGTATGTGTATATGCTTCGGCGTAATATAAAAAAGAAATAGCAGTTGTTCAAAAGTGTGTGTACCATATCTCTACCTATACTTATACTACTCTAAACTCACACCTGTACCTAATCCTAGAATGTAAATCTGACAATGACCCAAATCCTTCTCGAGATCTCCAATCAAAAATAACAGCCAGACATGGCTTACTTTCGGATTTAAGTATAATATTAGTAGCTTGGTAAAATTACACGTAATTATTAAGATCGAGTTATCATCCCAATTAACAATTTAAGCTATTAACTTAACGTTCCTTGCCAACATGAACCGGTTTGGAAAGTTTTCGCGAGCTTTGTTATAGCAAATTTACAAAGCGAAATAAGAAAGCAAATAAGTAAAACGCAAGTTGTAGTCGACGTTTACGTTAGAGCGTTCTGGGCAAACAAAGTGCTTGGCATTCGCTTGTTTTACCCGCTAAAAGTTGGAAAGTCGAGCAACTCAGGCCTAAGTCAAAATTTCCGGGTGGAAAACATAACATACACATAAATATTAACAATATATTATCGAGATAAAGTACTTACGTTGCCGGAAAGATTTATACAGATGTATAATTCAGGTATTTTATAAAATACCAAGGCAATCTGTAGCGTCGTATCCGAAGAAATTCAAAGGTGTATGGGAAGTACCCAACTCGCACCGGGCCAGCGTGGGACTACTGCCACTGCCATGTTCTCTCTTATCTCAGGCCTACGTTCAGCAGTTTAATGGAAGTAGGCTGATGAATGATGATGATGATTATGATATAGGTCACGTATAATATTTACCTCATATTCATAAACGGATTTATATGCAAATATGCTTACCTATGTCACAAGCGATGCCTATTAGCGTAGCTGGCAGCATCAATAGAAGTCTAATTTGTGCAGAGCAATCAAATATCAGTTAATTACCGCTCAGTTATTATCTACGTACGTACACGTATACGTGCGTAACAACCCGTGATGACACTATTAAGAACGTGTCGTTATTAAGTCCATTACTGTTACCACACAATTTTACGCTTTTGTGAGTACGTGTAAAATCGCAAACATCTAATAATAGGACTGTTAGAAATATTATCCATAAGTTTATTTATTCAATATTAAATTAACACAAAAAACGAAATAACTAATAACCAAAAATATACGTAATTAAAATACAACTAAACGCTTACATATTTTCGTCTAGTTATTATAATTGTAGTTATAAGTAGTTTTTATATTTAATATAAATATCCTTCAATTGATATTATATTAACAAAATTTTATGTGTACTTAACACTCGAAAGTAGTACAATTCATAGTAATTTTTTATATGTTAATGTCTGTCTGTCTGTTACACTATTTCGCACTAAACCGATTTAGATGAAATTTAGGATGGAGATAATTTGAAACCCTGGAAAGGTCTTTATTCTGGAAATTTGAAATTAAGAGGAATTCCTAGCTGCGATTTTCCCATACGAGCGCTCTCGACTGTTTCCTCCCTGAACTTAGAGCAATATTTTTTCAAATAAGATCAATATTATCAATGTATATATGCCGCTATGTTTTTGCTTTTTTTTTATCTTTTTCTCAGCTAGTGTTAAAATTTATTTTGCAATCGGATATATCTGCCTCCGAGTTCAGCCAGCTGCTTAGGTAATTTGTGTTGGACTACTATTTTTGAGAACTCTTTTTACAAAAGTATAATTTTAAGTTCACTTTTCGGATCACAAAGCCCTAAAAGCGTTAGATGCTGCTTCAGGGCGAAAACAACAAAGGATTCTAAAATCGTGGCCAGGAACGGGACTTGGAATATTGCATTCTATTGCACACTTTTAATTGCTACTGACTACAAGGTCTATTTAAAAATGTAAATATGCAGTTTCTGTATGTAACGGCCTAAAACGTTACAATGAAATATTTTTGAATTATACTCGAATTCCCAAAAACAAAAACGATTTGAGTACGGAAACATTCAATTGACTGGCTCCAAAAAGGGTTTGAGGCTTTGTTCAAATTTAATTTTAAAGTTGTTTTAAAAGCCTTTTGGCTTCTGATAAACGTTTTATTTAAAAAGTAAAAACGCCTTCGGCAGTTTGTTCTAGGGCAAACTTTGCAATTATTTCAAATGAGTACAAACTGTAATGTTCTGATCCTGGCTAGTGAGGTGCGGGGTGAGCAAGCGACTACAGGGCTAGGTAAGGCCACCCTTGGAGCAGAGAATCACCAAAACTTATTAAAGAGGGCGCCAGGCGATTCCCCGACAAACGAATGATATATTTAAAAGAAAACAATTTTGTTTATAGAATAGTTTATTACAGTTTTGACACAGGATGGGTCCCTAGGCGTGACCCAAAAGAATTCGTTTATAGACGAATAACGTCCTTAGACCATTATAAATCTTAAAATTAAAATTCACAGGTAAATTTTATAATAGACTTTTTGAGGGCAAAAGTCTATTTAAGTCTATATGACCATGTTATGCCTTAATAAATAGGTTTAACTTATTTTAGCAATTAACTTACTTAAATATGGTTAAATTTAGGAATAGACTTTTTGAGGGCATATTTGCAAAGTAACAAAAATCCTATTATTAAGTTTTATAGGTATCAAACCCTTTTTAGAATGAAGTTCATTTATTACAGGTTAAATGTTTTGCTTGAACCACCAAAGATAAGCACTCGACCACACCGAGGGGTCCACCGTAGGGTGTATCATCCCGGAGGTACAATAGTTTAGTTAGTGGCGAACAGTTCACATATTCTATGCCTTTAAGTCTTTGTTTTCCTTCAACACTGAGTCACTGAGTAAGAGAAGTAAAAGTTACATACAGTTTAGGGTGAGTGCACTTCCACAGGTACACGGAGTCCAGTGAGTAACCGGGACGGTCACCCGTACAGCAAGC
The DNA here is from genome assembly GCA_963556455.1 of Epiblema foenella. Taxonomy (NCBI): domain Eukaryota; kingdom Metazoa; phylum Arthropoda; class Insecta; order Lepidoptera; family Tortricidae; genus Epiblema; species Epiblema foenella. The sequence goes on along the minus strand of OY747099.1, from coordinate 10,279,482 downwards.
TTAGGTGTATCTCCACATTTGGAGTGATCAATCCTTGACTGAAGCACCCGCAGAGGTCTTAGGTCAAGGTTCAAAGTTAGGAACTATGCCTACATAAAAACTAAAAATAAAAAAAAAAACCCTGAAAATACAGAAATTACCTAAATTAGTGATTTTGGAATTCATTTCTTTATTTAATGTGTATCTAATTTCACCAACAGAGGTTTCTTGATATAAAGCAGGAAGAACTTACCAGGTTTAACTGGGTTTTTGGTTATGAAGTGCCTTAAGGCACATGGCAAACGCCACCGTCACATTTAGGTGAACGGGAAACAAATCACGATAGGAGAAAGTATGGAGGCAACGCCTACTAATGCGTATTCAAAACACCATCTTGCGATATTACGCCGTGACGACTTCTGAACCTCAAAGGATCCCTTCAAAATATCCAATCATGCCTGCGACAATAGCGAAAGATCTAGAATGGTCTCTCCTCCGACCCGAGTAGAATCGTCAATCTTCCTTTTTTTTTTAAAGCTTGCAACCCGACATCTTGGCAGAGTTGCCACTTGACAAAGACGTATCACACAATTATCATGGGAAAAGAGCCCCTAAGGCGAAATACCCAATTAAAACAACAATAACTCCATTTTGGTAAGTTATTTCTAATAAACAATGCAGATTTCCTAAAGAAATCGATATCCTAAAATCAATTCGACGAATCGAACCAAAACTTATCTATGGTTTGCGTTCCGTTCAACTAGTGCGAACGTTTGACGCAAATGCTTAAATGTTACTTAATCACTTACAACAAAGTAGAAATATTAATTAAAAATAATATAATTACGGATTGACTTTAAATTGGCCTAACATCCTTAGAGATTATTAGTAGTTATTTGTTTTAATGCAAATAAGTTCTGACATCTTCTGTTATAGTAAAATTTCATAACGATGCAACGGGAACGTCGTTTTGTTGATTGTCAAATATTTACTTCTAACCAAACAGTTGTTATATTCCTTTATATTATTAATAGTACGTGTAATTCCGGTTTATGGGAAAAATCTGTTGGTGTGCGTGCGAACGAATAACATTGTATTGATAAGCTGCTTAGATAAACTATGAATTTGATAAGAATAAGATCACTGGAAGTACATAATATGAAGAGCGTGATTGCCGCTTACAGGAAAATCATCTCAGATACACTTGGGTGAGCCGAACTTTCACGATATTTTCACATAAAACTGACCACTGAGATTAACCGTTTTTTTGTCACACACTCACACATGGAAAATTTCAAATTAACAACCTAAATTTAGATAAAAACATCTTAAAATAAAAGGTATTTGTAATAATCAGCTGAGACGTCGCTGCTGTCACTGTCAGTCGAGGTATACTTTGACATTGACGCAATTCGTTCGAAAGCGTTCGAGGCGCTCGTTCAGAAACCAGCAATATTCTACTTGCGGCTATTTTCCTACAATACCTACAGAGGACGCTACTAGAGAACACGGAATAAACAGATAAAAATGTCTGCAAAACTAAAATGCATGAATTGCAAAAATGAAATAAAAAATAAGGAATATCTGAAATGTAAAACATGTAATAAGCGCTTTGATATTTTATGTGAAAAAATACCATTGAAAAAATTTCAATCAATGACTAAAGACGACAAAAACTTATGGAAATGCATGAAATGCCGAAACCAGAATGCTCATGATAAAATTCGCTGTTTAGACGCTGCGACTATATCACCCACTATAAAAAATGGTCAAGACACAAATTCTCAAACTGCTCGTCCTGAATCAAAAGACAATACCACTATATGGGATCGATCATCAATAAGTACAATAGACAGTGAAAAATCTGTAACTGATCAGGAAGGAAAAGATCCACTCGCTGCTGATCTTGAAATAAAAGAAATTTCCATTATAGAGGATATTTCATCCAAACCACGAATAGCAAATGAAAAACCTATAATAACAACTGAAATGAGAGAAAACGTTACGATTAGGCGAAGACGTTCCCCCAGAAGCCAGTATAAGTCAAATGAAATCCTATCGGACACTGACTCTGAAGTCGATTTTTTTTCTAACACTTTACTAGATGACACCTCTTGAGATTCTGAACAGGACCCTGAATTGACTTCTGAAATTACTAATCTATCAACTCAACTAGCGAGTGCTCATGAAGAGATTGACCGCTTAAATTTTGAGATAGGAGTTCTGCAAAAAAGACTCACTGAACAGCAAAAAAAGGTTGAAATATACAAAAAAATACTAACGGAAAAGGGACCCATTGGGAAATAGACACCTTTAAAGACATTTATAAGCCAAAGAAGATCCGCGGAATATCTTGACAGTGATGATGACACACCTCGATATTGTTCACCTACGATTTCGCCAGGACTTACTCCAGCACCTCCCAGCCAAGTCCTATCAAAGCCAATGGATATTAACCAGACACAGATCAATAACCACAGCAGCAAGCCAGAACATATCGTAGATGAAACAAAAAATACGGAAATAAAATATATAGATAAGGCACCTCAACAACCAACAAGACCAATACAATACAAAAAAGAAGAAAGACCTAATGTTAAAAGAAACAAAATTTATATAATCAGCAGTGATAAACGTAATGGCATACCATCCATAATGCAAGCCTGTTATGAGAAATCTACCACCTGCCACTATCTGATTCCAGGAGGAGGAATACGTCAACTCTTACAAAATATAAACAGCCGGCTTCAAGACTTCACGCACGACGACTACTGCATTATACTCATAGGAGAACGAGATTTTCAACAAACAAGCGACTACATTAGTCTCGTAAAATTCATTAAGAAAAACCTTGAAGCCATAAAACATACAAACGTAATACTTTGTGTACCAACTTATATTTGTGGAGCTCCTGTGTACAATTGTAGAGTAGAACTCTTCAATAGCCTACTTAATTTAGATACTCAAAGCCACAAATACGCACTATTTTTTGACTCCAATTATGACCTGTCTTTTGACATGTTTTCTGCATACACCGGAAAAATAAAAAAAATCGGAATTCGAAATATTTTGGATAATGTCAAAAATATAATTGAGAAAACTAAAAAACCTAAAAACCTTAATTTTTTTCGTGATGAAACCACAACACAGCAGTAAAAATAATCAATCTCAATCTGTAACAACTGTTACTAGCATAACCGTATTGCACCAAAACATTAATGGCCTATTAAACAAAACTGATATGTTATATGTCCATTTACAAGACATTGCTAAATCGCAAAGACTAATTGACGTTATATGCATTACTGAACATAATATGAAAAGTGGCGATGAAACTTACCTTAAAATACCGAACTATGAACTTGCAGCTCATTTTTCCAGAAGCAATAGAAATGGCGGGTCATGCATACTTATACGAAATATCTATAAGTTTAATACAATTAATGACATTATCATACAAAGCATTCAGAATTTAATCGAGTTAAGTGCAATAGAAGTAATTGAATTAAAATTAATCGTAATCTGTGTTTATAGGGTACCAAGGTCAAATACCATGATTATTAATTTATTTTTTGATAAACTTACTAATGTTCTCAATAATGTATGTTATAAAAATTATAAAATTGTAATTTGCGGAGATTTCAATATAGATCTGCTAAAAAATACTAATGCTTCTGTAGAGTTCAAAAATCTAATTGCAAGTTATAATCTCAAAATAGAAATAAAAACTCCGACACGATTAAATAGCAATACATGTATTGATAACATTTTCACAATATTCGAGGGAGTTCTGGTGAGGTACTGGACCTCGGCTTGTCAGATCATACAGCTCAATTAATAACTTGCCCAGTAAAAAAGACATGCCTTCTTCAGCACTGGTTTAGATATCGGAGGGATTATCGTGGTGAGAACATTGCGAAATTTACTGAATGTATCAAAAATATTAAGTTTAGTGGAGCGTTCGATACAAACGACGCGAATCTGGCGTATGATAATTTTATTGAGGAGTTTAAACTATTTTACGATCTGTGTTTTCCCTTACAAAGAATTAAAATTTCAAAAATAAAAAAACCAAAATGGGTTAGCACAGGCATTCGTAAATGTTGCAAACGCCGAAGACAAATGCTTTGGAAATACAGACTTACTTTGAACAACGACGATAAAATCGCACTAAAAGAATATTCGAAGCGTTTGAAAAAAATTCTTAAGCTGACACAAAAAGCTCAAAATTATAATTTTATAAAAAAATCACGAAACAAGGGGAAAGCTACATGGGATGTTATAACTAACAATAAAACAAACTTTCCGATTGAGAGTGTAATGACCGTCAACGATAACGGAAAATCTTTGAATCACCCGAAAGATATAGCGGATGCTTTCAATAATTACTTTATAAATTCAATTAATGATATCGTTACTAAAAATAATAATCCACAATTTAATATAAACATGACTATACATAATAATACAATACACAATAATTTGTCTGGTTCGTTATTTATGCCACCAGTGACATCAACTGACATCCTTAAAATAATAAATTCATTAAAAAATACTAAAAGTGTTGGATACGATGAAGTTGATACAAGAGTACTAAAAAGTGTTGGTAAAATAGTTGCACCAGTCATCTGTCGTATAGTAAACTTATGTTTAGAGAGTGGAATTTTCCCTAATAAATTAAAGATAACTAAAATAAAACCGCTATACAAAAAAGGAGACAAACAAAATATGGCCAACTATAGACCTATAGCATTATTATCCGTAATATCTAAATTGTTTGAGAAGGTAATTTATACAAGTGTTTACAATTATTTTGAATCCAAAGGACTATTCGCTTCTGAACAAAAAGGATTTCGTAAAAACCGGTCTATTAATGCGGCTATTTATGACTTGGTATCAAAAGTGATAATTAGTATGGATAAACGATTACCAGTGTCAGCCATATATATGGACATGACAAAAGCATTCGACTGTGTACATCCAAAAATCTTAATGTACAAGTTGGATAAATACGGAGTTAGAGGCAATGTGTTAAAACTAATTGAGTCTTATCTTACTGATAGAATGCAATACACAGAAGTAACAAAATTATGTAATATTTTGAAAACTTAAATAACATTTGTATCAGAAACCAGAAAATCATTCTATGGGGTACCGCAGGGGAGCATATTAGGACCGTTACTCTTTCTCATTAACATAAACGACCTTCCGAATGTAACAAAATATCCGATGGTTCTGTTTGCGGATGATAGCACGGCAATATTTAGTGGTGGAAGTCTGAATAATCACGATACGGAAATGAATGATGCTTTAGAATGTATAATTACATGGCTACGTAATAATAATCTAATGATAAATATAGAAAAAACAAATATTATGAATTTTAGGCAAAGAGTAAATTATCTAAATTTAGACGTAAAATATAAGGATCAAAAAATTACTGAAGTCAACAACACAAGATTTTTAGGATTAGTTTTGGACAGTAACATGAACTGGAAATGTCAAATTGATAGTGTCTGCAAAAAACTAAACCGCTACTCATATGCAATATATATGTTAAGGAAAGTTGCGAGCCAATCTGTAGTACTTACGGCCTACTATGCTTACGTGTCATCTACACTTCGTTACGGGATAATTTTTTGGGGAAACTCAACGGACTGGCACTTGGCTTTTAAAGCTCAGAAGAAATGTATTAGAGCAGCATGCCATCTCCTACCGACCGTATCATGTAGACCATATTTTGTAAAATTTAAAATATTAACTTTTCCTTCTTTGTACATTTACGAATTAGTAGTTTTTGTTAAAAGTCACAGTCATTTATTTCGTAATTTCACCAGTGAACGCTTGCAACACAAGATATGTGCTCATCCGTCAAAAACTTCTCTTTTGTCTAAAAGTATTCTGGGTATGGCTCCTAGAATTTACAATAAGCTTCCGGAACATATAAGATTATTATGTGACATTGGTAAATTTAAGGCCCACGTGAAAGAATATTTGACCAAAAAGGCTTACTACTCCTGTAATGAATTTCTGTCGGAAAACTTGGAATAATAATTATTACATTTTTATTATAATTGACATACCTTTACCCTTTATTTTATTCAAACTATAATGTATGAAAAATCTATGAACTAGTAACTTGACATTCTTACCTAACTATATTTATTTTAACTATATTTTAAGACCGACATAAACAAATTTTAATTAAGTGCATGTAGTGATTGACTGCATGTAAATCTTCGTATGCCTACGGGTACGACATAGTGAAACAATATCGATTTTACCACCTTATGCAATATCAAGTTGTGTACACCTATGATCGACGAATAAAGCATTTGTATTTGTATTTATTTGTATTTGGATAGTGTGAAAAGTGGGATATGTGAATTTATTGGAATGTGTGTCGATCCGACAGAAAGAATGCCCGCGCAATAGCGGTTATGTGAATGAAATCGGACCGGAATGGAACTGATATTTGATGGTAAGATTATTCATATTTGAACACATTTTGAGACCTCACTCGGCTATGGCAAGGCGATACATATACAACTAACGACCTAGTCTAGGATACAACACGTTCTTCAACTGAGACGTGCCTGTTTTATCAGTCAAAAATTGTACTTAAAATTTACTAACAAGTTTCACCTATAACAAGGGGAGAGGACACTCAAGTGTTACAAAACAACATCAACATACCAATTGTGAATACTGTTGTTGATCGGGTAAAACGAAGGTCTCCGGTTCAGCTTTCACAAAAATGCTTTCTTATAACCGGATTTCCGGTTGTTCTCCTTTAACAGGTCGCATTTTTCAACCGATTCTCGTGAAACTTTGTGAGCAGGTTCGATAATCTATATATAAAAAAAACAAGTCCTGATTGACTGACTGACTCATCAACGTACATCAGACACTACTAACGGTAGAGAATAGATTTTTGCACAGTCGGTGACATTTATAACGTAGGCTAGGGATACGTAAGGATTTTTCGAAATTCTCTTAAGGGGATAAACAAGGGATGAAAGTTGTGGGAGATTTGAAACTTTGTATATAGACTCTCTGTTTAAATACATTACTGGCATATTTCAGCGTTTTTCGAAATTGCTCCCCTAAAGGGGTGAAAAGGGGTTTCCAAGTTTGTACTGGGAGCAAATCTTTTTTGAAATGAGAAATTTAAAACTTCGAATATAGACTCTTTGTTTAAATGCAACTGTTGGGCTGCAGGATCTTCATTTTAAGTAAATAAATACTTATTTTATTAACACATTTTTATTTATATTTTATTAACATTAATATAACTGAAAAAATAATAATTAAAACATGGTTTTAATTGTTATTTCTTGTTACATTACATTATGACACTTTTAACTGTCCATTTAATACAATTTCGGTAAAATTACAGGAAATCCATGTTTGTGGTTTAAAAAAAAAAGATGATAATTTAAATTTGGCATGTTCGACGTCAGTATATATTTTTCCAACTGTTTGAGACACAGTTTAAATCGTGCATGTATGTACGCTCGAACAGCAACAAAACTTGTTTCAGGGTTTTTCGAAATTTCTCCCCTAATAGGGTGAAAAGGGGGCTCCAATATGTACAGGGAGCAAATCTTTTTTGAAGTGAGTGACTTAAAACTTCGTATATACTCTCTGTTTCCATGTAACAAAACGCATTACAGCGTTTTTCGAAATTTCGATGATGGCGGACATTTATTTTCTTTAAATTGATATGGGTGTCATCGTCGAGGTTCATCGAGGTGCCGTGCCGATCACGAAAATGACATCCATACATACCTACATACGTAGGTACATTCAATCATAGGGGTCAAACTGAGAACCGCGGGGAAAAGCTAGTTATATGATATGATATATTTAACTTTATCGTCAATTCAGATTTTGGAAATTTAAAATAAAATACTCGCGAGGTGTACAGCTCACAGAGTAACCAGTTCTAAATATAGCAAACATACGGGTACCTGCGGCGTAGGTATGTTTATAGAGGTGTAAAGTTCAACCACACCACCGCTCGGAAGACAGTTATACGTTAAAAACGCTATAAGTTTGCTATTTAAGTATTTATATTTTATATATACTAGTACTAAGTACAACACCTAAATCATAATCGAAATTTAAAAATAAGACTCACAACTTCGTAATTGTTTCCGGGTTAGATTTCTTTAAATACTTATCAGATACAACGAATGATGGTATCTACCAAGTTATGAGCATTCGATTTCAAACCAATATTACGATTGTCGGTTGTTTTTTAATCTGAAAGAAGAACTGCTTTGAGGCAAAATAAATGCCGAATGTTGGATCGTAAATCTGTCAGCAAAACAATTCGTACCCTTTCACGAGCAATAAAACGCTACCTAGAACAACAGCAGCGAAAAAAGTATCATAAATATAAGATTCATTTATATTCGTTCTCTCGACCTCTTGAGGGGAATTGGAGACCGCGAGATGTAAAAACGGTCAAGCAAAATTTCATGCCTGTTTTTTATCCGCATTTTCTGAGCCGTCGTTTTGTACAACCGCAATATTTTTGGTAACTCTCATACCTCAGATTTGGTCACGCACACCTCAGATTTGGTTGAAGCCGATTAACCAATGTCACTGGAGCGCAAACTCTTAGAGTATTCCAGTGTTTAAACCGCCCGCGTGGTCGTGTCGGAGGTTTTAAGGTAACAATAAATAAATAATATCTTTAATCTGATGTTGTTTATTGTTTTGTTAACCGAAAAGTATTTTTACCTTAATTACGGCTGCTTATGTCTCTCATCATTAACACGTTCACTGTCCCCATGCAAAACGATTTGACAATGTCACAAGTCCAACTGTTCATCCAGTATGGGGACGTGACTCCATAATGGCAACATGGACTTCTGAAAAAAAGTTCATGACCCCACATGAATTGGGCGACACCCGGACAGGGAACGTGCTAATGTTCTAAATTGTATAATCCATAAAATATATACGGGTACTTGCTTAACATTCGCAAAAACATAATGTCTCCCGTATTGATAAAACTAACTACGGTGTTAATAATTCGCTGCAAAACGCTTCCGTTGGAGTGTGTCTGCGACGAGAGTCTGAAGGCTGCTAACTCGATAACAAGACACAGAACAGCTTGCTTAATTGCAGTTTATTGCAGGTACTACAAACAAGTCTCTGCCGTTCGAAGCTCACGTATTTTAAATTAATTTACGTATTTGGTGCAATTAGATTGTTTAAACTAACTCAAAAGCGTGGTCTGTGCTCAGTAAAGAAAGCATAGTTGTCAATATTATTTCGTCGAATTTAGTCGACAAAGAACTATAATTATATTCTTAAAATTCATGAATCACGCACCAATTTAGAGACACGCACGACTGGATCTCATATCGCTCATATTTGGAACATCCCAACTAGACAAGTACCTGCACCTTACAGTAGACCGCAGCCATAATAACACCACTTCCTACTTGATCTGTAGTTAACTGGTGTCGTGTGTGTGTGGGACTGCCCCAAAAAGTAATTGGATTACTAATTATTAATTGACAATAATGACATTTTGTATTCATAATGTGTAATTAATCACTTCATTCAATTACAACTTAGGCACTTTTATTTCATAAAATATGTTTGATTATTTACATTAGGTACCTAAATGAGCTTCATCAATAATCAGCAAAATTTAAGAGCCCAGCTTTATTTGAGTTTGACTCTTGTCGGCGGCGTGTGTAGCGGTCTTATCTTTTCTTGGCGGAGGCGGCGTCAGCTCTCACGATCCTCGGCCAAGTTATTTGAGTTCCGGTATGACTCGACATTTGCTTTTTCTTTTAGCTGATGTAGAAAGCTTCTCCTTGGTCGACCTCTACCCTTTGATCCTTCAACTCTACCTTCGATGATGTTTTTGAAGAAAATATCGTGTCGTATTAAGTAGCCCTGGCATTTGGCCTCGTCTATTTTTAATTGTCTTCATTAAGTTTCTCTTCTCTCCCACTATTTGTAACAATTCTTGGTTTCTATTTTTTTCTGTCTAGCGTATTTTCTCCATTCACCTCCAAAGCCACATTTCTAACGCCTCAATCCTTTTGCTATCTCTTTGGGTGATTGTCTAAGTTTCACACCCGTACGAAGCAATACTCTAGATAAAGACTTTGACAAGGCTTTCTTGGTGCTTCTGGGAAATTTGTCCGAAACAGATGTTTTTAGGGTTCCGTAGCAAAATGTTAAAAAGGAACCCATATTGTTTCACTTCGTCTGTCTGTCACATCGCCAAATATCCCAAAAACTACTTATGCTATCGCTTTGAAATTTGGAACAATTATAAGGAAGCGTAACCTACATGCATAGAACATGTATTTTTGTGAAAAATGACAGATAGTAGGTGTTCGAAAATTTGAAAGTCTAGTGAAAATGAATATGTCAAGTGGATTGTGATATGAAAGGGCTTGAGTTGCACATACTGTTTTTTTTTTTACATTGAGTCATTTTCGATTTATGAAGAAAAATGACAAAATAAATACCGTCCCCTTATCTCCGAAGTTTACCAAGGAAAAAAATATGAAATTATTACATAACATTGATATTAATTTATATTTTACAGGAAAAATATAACTATAGCTTTAACTAGTTTTTCTTTTCTTTTCATCAAAAAACATTTCTATACTAAGTTTTAAATTTAACCACCTTTGCATGAATTTTTGATTTAAAAATTCCTACGCCATGATGCTAAAAAACATTCTTTCAAATAAAGAAGAAATAATTTGTTATCAGTTCACGTGATAAATAATTATCCTTGAAAAACCGCCCTACATACTAAGTTATTCAGTCGCTCAAATTTGTAACATAATTCGCCGATAGATGACGCTGTACCCATGGCGTTCAATTTCTACACCATGTTGTTGAGATTATCCTGAATTAATAGGGTTAGAACCGGTAGAAATCTTTGTACGGAACCCTCGGTGCGCGATTCGGACTCGCACTTAACCGGTTTTATTTTTATTTAAGAGTTGACTACTCTTGTCGGTGGAGCAATCGCCAGCCGTTTCTGTTCTCTGCCATCACCTTTACTCTCTGACTCCAAGACTACTAAAAGTAATAGCTGTCTTCATTAGGATCATGCATTCAAACTATCTAGTTTCTAAATTGAGAATAAATTAAGATATCCAACTATGGTGTTAAAAGCAGTTTTAGACATTGCAATCCTGGAAATAATATCGTCTGAACACCTGGCGTATTCGGTAACTAACCTACCCAAATAGGTATTTGGAACAAGTAAATAAATTTAGGTAAATTTAATGTCTGTTTCTTATTTTAATGTTTTTCTTAGTGTATTTTAGTTTTGATGTAATTAAAGTTTTAATTTTAGCTGTGTTAATTTTGAGTCCAAATTCTGTAAAAACTGAATCCCTCTGCTCCATTAGTTCTTTCAATTCCTCTGTACTTTGCGCCAATGCTGCTATGTCGTCTGCAAATCTTAAAAATTGTATCTTCTGTCCATTAATTCTCACGCATCCCATACCCTCTTCTACTATTTCCCTGATGGCGCATTCTATAAATACATTGAAGATTAGGGGTGAGAGTGGACATCCGTGTCAGACCGGAGGGGAAGAGAGATGCAAAGCAAAGATAATGTCTTATCTTTGCTCTGCATCTCTCTTCCCCTTCGTTGATAATGGTTTTTTTTGTCCATACAGTTGAAAAATTACTCTGCGCTCTCTGAAATCTAAACCAATATTCTTATCATGTTTTTCTAGTTAACTTTATCGAAGGCATTTTTCAGGTCAAAAAAGTGATATACGTGTCTTTGCCCAGTTCCAATCTTCTGTCAATAATCATTATCAGTACCAGAATAGCTTCTCTTGTAACTTTTTCTTTTCTAAAACCATATGGGTCTGTTCCTGGTTCCATTACCGGTCTGATTCAGTTTTGAATGATTTTCAGAATTATTTAAGATGCCTAGGAGATTAAGCTCAGGGTCCTATGTTCCTCGCATTTTACTGTGTTAGCCCTTTTTGGTAATAATATAGTTATACTGACTTGGAAATCCTTTGGTATAAATGCCATGATATAAATGTCTTGCATTATTGAAATAATTTCATCCGTTATAGGGTTGCATCCAGCATACATATTTGATAAGCTCTATATAACCATCATCACATGTCGCCTTTCTTCTCTGAATCAGCTTAAAAAATATAAATGAAATGACAGCTGTAAACCCTATTGCAAACAATACAACATACTTACACTCTCATGTATATACAAACTCGAAATTTGCAAAATTTGTGCGAAAGTATCCCGAACCAAACGGGAAGATGTGCAAAGGGGTCGTACGTTGCGATATAAAAACAGATTACTGCTACCACCCTCACGACTAAAGCTGCATTCGACCGGCCCTTTTGTAATAGGCCGGGACCAATAAAGTAATAGGAGTGCGCGGTTGGAGAGTGGCCTGGGGACAATCCAGGGGAAACCTCCGACACGATCACGCGGACGGTTTAAACACTGGAATACTCTAAGAGTGTGCGCTCCAGTGAGATTGGTTGAGCGGCTTCAACCAAATCTGAGGTGTGGGTGGAATCGAACTACTGGGAGTTTTGTCGCTGGTTAACTAAACCTAGCCTAAATGAGAAGAGTCCAGCAAGGAACTCAGCTAGGCCCGACCTGGGTCGGACTGACTCTATCCGGTATGCAGCGGTATCGGGAAGAATAGGTATTATATGTGTCCGTGTTGTCGCGATCGTGCGGTGGACGTCCTCGCCGACGGGGTAATTTTGTGTCTGTCCTAAGGACCCATAGAAACTGTTACAAATCTTTTTGGTTACTATAGGTCAATTTATCCAAAATACTAATTTTATGTAGGTAACATGAAAACAGTGATTACCTAGCTGATTAGTTATAAACAATCAAATCACTGGGAGTTACAATTATATGTGAAGAGGTTTTGTCCTAAGGTCGTCCAGCGTCCACCTAAATTCGGTCTTCAGCTTTCCGCCGGTTTTATCAGGCTTTGTTTCGAATTTCTTGGAATTAGGAGGTACATGGGAGATATGGAGGGATTTCAAATTTTAAGTTCCAAGAAAAGAAAATAAAAGTCAATCGTCCTAGCTTGAAATTGTAGAAAGTGGCTACTTAAAAGGAGAAAAGTAACTTTAAGCAGCATTCTACCTCTCAGTCTTCGGGCTTACAATTTTTTGTTTTTAAATATAATGATAATGGGCGCGTAGGTACTTACAAATATTATTATTGTTTTAAGCAGTAACATCTGCTAACGAAAATAGTAAATTGAAGTTAAGGAAGTGCGAGTGTTTTGGTAGATGTCACTCTGCGTACGCCTCCCCAGGCTTTGTAACAGAGGACTGGTTGAAGAACTTGGTAACCGAGTGTGATTATTTATTGTTAGACAGCTCAGTTAAAGTGACTGGCTGCGTATGTCAGGATGTGTAAAGGGAGAATTTCTTACAGATATTTTGATAAGGCGCTTAAAATTTTTGTAAGCATGGTTGTCTTAGTAAACCACAAGTACCTATGAAAAACATTTTCTTAGTAAACTAGAAGTGTTCAGTAAATTTTCATACAGAGGGATAATGCGTAGAGGTTTTCACTGCAAGTAGAGCGTATCATATTGTTGTAGGGCAGGACAGGAGTTGAGGAGTTGAAAATAGCATATCAGTATTAAGACTCGGAAAGTAGGGAATTGGATAAAGTCATCGAACAAGAACGTATGTGTAGTATGCAACAATTCAATGATCCAAATATCTAATACGATTCACAATGAATGATTCGCAAATACAATCAATCGAACACTTCAATCACATAGACCTAATTTATAATTACATTATTCGCGTCCTAAACAATCAATTGCAAGCCGTATGCTTGTTTGTCACCATATATATAGATTCGTATTCCTACATCGTTAGCATAGCTTATTCCATGTATTTGAACTTCGCTTTATTTATCCGGGGAAGCAATTAATTTCATCTTCACAATACAAAGTTCTTGGTTTTGATGTATTGTCTTTCCTGGAGCAAGTTCATTCAACGATCCCCATTATTAATCCGTATTGAAAACGAAGAAAATTCTTCTTGTGTTTTGTTCTTAAGCTGATTTCAATAACTAAAGTTTACAAAAGGCCAACTGATGCTTCTTTAGCTATATATTTTAAGTAGTCCGTTTTGTCCTGTGAAATTTGACATATACTGTCATAGAACAAAACGGATTATATGTCCGGTTTGTTCTACGATGTGAACAAAATTGTAAAACAAAACGGTCTACTTCAACTATTTGCTACAGGTTCCTGCTGCCCGTTCCCCGTCCGCTATCCTTTGGCGTCCCCTCTATTGCGCCGCGCGCCCCACATCAGCCGTCTAAGTTTAACGGTAGGCGTGCAGCAACAGTCTGAGTTAATTGTATGCCAATGGGTACGGATGTCATTTTAATTTTGTCCGTCCGTCATTTCAGTGTCGCTTTACATTTTCACCAAGTAAATAGGTACACAGTTATTACTATGGTTTATATTTATAAAAAAATGTATTAAAGGAACTAGTATAACATTAAGTTTTTTCGATTTATATTATTACTTTACTTACATTTGACCGATTTTTTAAACAAGATACAACGACGATGGTAAACGGGCTAACGGCCTCCTGATGGTAATCAGACACCATAGCCTATCGACAAATCACAAGCGCGCCACTGTCTCTTTACAGACTTGAGGATTCATTGTGTTAACAACAAGAGACATATGTAAGTCCCTCATAACACAGCGCATGCTCGGGAGCTCTGGCGGCCTAATTCACCAACAGAAACAGAACATACCTAAAGAGCAAGTTGTGGTGGCTATTATAGCTGCGGTCTTCTGTGATTTGAAGACTCACTAAAACGCCCGAATAAACAGATAGGCTGGATTGGTTTAACTAATTTGTTTTCCTCCAGGTATCACCAACAATACTACCTATATTGTTTCATACAACAATAGCGCTGAAAGGATAAATTTGTTGACAGTAAATTGGATCCTAATGAACCAAAGGCTCTTTAGGTAAACACGACGGTCGTCTTGCCCCTGTTTACATGATTCAACGGTTCGTTAGCTTTGTTTCAAATCCAATCGCCCGTTTACTATACCCTCCAACTCTTGTAGTTTACCCTATATTATTTTTATTGCCTGTATTGGAGCGCTCCGTAAATAACGATGTTACTTGAGCTGCTCGGCTATTTGTTTTCTATTAGAAATGAAATATATAAGAAAATCGTGCCTTCTCATTAAGTCTTGTTTACGTAACAGGTAAAGCGCTCTGTTCTCTTATGAAAGGGTAGATTCTTCATGTTACAATTAATAATAAATATATTGTTGGAAAACGGGATTTTGCGTAGAATACTAATTTATTTACCTTTTTCAAGGTTAAGTCCCGTTTTCCAATAATGATGTATGAAAATCGTGTAAGTTTAAATCAATATATCTATATCTTCTATATACATAAAAGAAGAAGCCCTGACTGACTCATCAATGCACAGCCGAAACTACTAACGCTAGAGAATTGATTTTTACACAGTCGGTTACATTTATAACGTAGGCTAGGATTTTTCGAAATTCATCCCCCAAGGTATTTTTTTTTGAACTTAGAAACTTGAAATTTCGTATTTAGACTCTCTGTTTAAATATAACAAAACTAAATTCAGCGATTTTCTAAATTCGTCCCCTAAAGGGGTGAAAAGGGGCTTCAAAGTTTGATAAGGGGAGCAAATCTTTTTTGAAGTTAGAGATTTCAAACTTCGTAAATACTTAGACTCTCCGTTTAAATACAACAAAATATACTTCAGTGTTTTTGAAATTGCTCCTCTAAAGGGGTGAAAAGGGGGTTCCACGTTGGTACGGGGGGCAAATCTTTTTTGAAGTTAGAAATTTAAAACTTCGTATACTCTCTGTTTAAATACAACAAAACTTATTTCAGCGTTTATTGAAATCGATCCTCTAAAGGGGTGAAAAGGGGGTTCCAACTTTGTACGGGGAGCACATCTTTTTTGAAGTTAGAGATTTTAAACTTTGCAAATAGACTCTATGTTAAAATACAATAAAACATATTTCAGCGTTTTTCAAAATTGCTCCCCTAAAGGAGTGAAAAGAGGGTTCCAAGTTTGTAAAGGAGAAAATCTTTTTTGAAGTGAGAGATTTTAAACTTCGTATATAGACTCTCTGTTTAAATGCAACAAAACGTATTTCAGCGTTTTTTGAAATTGCTCCCCTGATTACGAAATTGGCATGCATTTGCAAATCCAAGATGGCGGACAATTATTTTTCTTAAAAATCGATATGGGTGTCATCGTCGAGGTTCCTCGGGGTGCCGATTACGAAAAAGACATCCATTTTCAAATCCAATATGGCTGACATTAATTATATATTTACCTACTATATTATTGACACAACTAATAACATTATCTAAGTAATCAATGGAAATTGTACGGAAGTCTGCTTTTATAAGTAAGTACCTTTCTTAAGTTCGTCAATTACTAGCAATGTTTACTTAGTTTTGAAAGTTTTCCTTTCAAATTCATTATATATAAGTACTCCTACCATGTTATATGCCTTGACCATAACAAAAAAACTGTAAAGCTTAATATAAAACGAAAACGGATTTCTGAATCTGAAAGATGGTTTGTGAAACCCCACAATATTTTTGGACGAGCTATCCAACGATAGTCTACACGGTCGGGTTGGAAGAAATATTGTACCACAACTTTACGTATAGGGGAGGGTACCCTAAACAATTTTTTTTTTTCAAGATTTATTGTACCGTTTTGTTGGCGTAATTGATATGTATACTCATGCCAAATTACAGCTTTCTGGTACAAACGGTTACTGAGCTAAGCCGCGGACGGACGGACGGACATGGCGAAACTATAAAAGCTCCTTGTTTACTACGGAACCCTGAAAAAAAAATTCTGCACGAGATATGAGATTATAAAATACGAAAATAGATTTGCAATAGAATTCTCATATTTAAATTTAAAAAAATGCACGACAACTATGTACCTAAACGCAATAGTTTTCTACTAAAATGGAACATTATTCGTTTTTTTTCATAACAATAGGACGGGGCTGGGCTACTCAACTGTGAAGTCACATTTGAGTGCCAATTAGTGTGCGAAGTTTTCAGTGCTCATTTGACTCTCCTTTTTGTTTTTTGTGTTGCTCTAATTGTAATTTAGTCTCATGCCAGTCAATCTATTCGTCGCAACTTCGCTTAATAATTTCTACAAGTAAAAGTCGACCACACTGGTGCTCGACTTTATTTTATTGTGTAAAGTAAAGTAACGTAATATTTAAATGGAACGTGACTTAAATATGTTTTTGAATATAATTTGCCGTTGTATGAGGGCAGCGCTAGCCGGTCTAGACCGGTAATTGTGGAGATCCTTGGGCGAGCCTTTGTCCATCAGTAGACATCCCAAAACCAATACAAGTGGAAACGAATATACATAGATTTAAAATCCAACTTAAACGCTATTTAATTAACAAAGCATATTACTCAGTCAAAGAAATTTTAAATGAGCAATAATTGACGGATTATATTGAATAACGGAATTTTGTGTTTAAACTCACTATAAAAAAAAACTTAAAAAGCCCAATAATATTGATAAAGATTTAACGCTCGTCGATTGACTCCACCAGAATTTACTTGCGGATAAGACGCGTAACAGATGAGAGAACAAATCCTTACCTAATTACCCGTTCGTGTGTAATCTTTTAATTAACTAAGTGTAAATTTATTCGCGCGACTGACAGCGAATCCCTTATCCTTAACTCGTAACATCGGTTACGCTGTCGTAATAATACGAGCATTAAATAACTGACTCGTGTTGATTTATATTAAGAAGCCATAAAAGCTATTTCAGCTATACTTACATTTTCGCGCTTAATGTTAATATGAAGAACGAGTAGATTTACTTACAGCATGATTATAGATATAGAATTAATACAATAGAATACAAATACTCTTTATTGCACACCTCAGCAAAAAAAAGAACACAGTACAAAAAATTAAGCTTAAAGTATAGAGGTAAACAACAGGTCGTCTTATCACTAAAGAGCGATCAGACAACCTTTGTGTAGCGGTTTGGGTTGCTGATATGTAGCTTTGGGTCGGGTTAATGCAGCCGTTTAATGCAGTGTCAGAAACTTGTTTCGTTTTTTGTTAAGAAATATCACTTACTAGTTAATTATTACAAAATGTAACGGTAACAAGTTAACAAAGTCATATGTATAACTGACATAAATGTATGCTGCATCTGCAAAATTCTACAGCTACTGCCAAGTCTTCCTTGCACGTTATGATGCCTTATAAGTTTTAAAATGTTTTGATTTGAAATTATGACAAAAGTATTGATAATAGAAATAAAGTGATTAAAGAATACGATCACTTTGTAAAAGTTTTACATAGTAATATAGGATTTATTTTATTTTATTGTGTGTAGTAGTATTTAAGCGGAAAAAACCGTTTTTAGTTTGAAATTTGTGTTGTATTTGATGTTTGAAATGATATTTCTTAATGAAAAATTCAAGAAATACATTTAAAATTTATAATATAAGGTCTTGTTCTAGATAGTAACTTTAAGAAAAAGTAGTTGTAAGATACGTGTCAATTAAAACAGAAAATGGCCTAAATAGATGCGTATTTTTTAACTCATAAGGGCTCTTAAAGTTAGATAAACAGTCTGTCAACATAACAGTCTAATTATCATTTGCCTCAGCAGGCGAATCACGTAACTGTGTACTAACAAATTAAATTTGACATTAAAATCTACCTAACGATAGTACAAGGCTCAATCAACTTTTTCATGTTGTTATTCTGTCCCGTCAGCGAGGAGACAATAGTAACCGAGTCTCTTAAATAAATGTTTATAATATGGACTTCAAGCATGCTCAAGAGATGACCCATGTCCAATTGGATTTATGCTCATCGCTAAAACTCATGTTTGGTAGATTTAAACACTATAAAATCACAGTTTTAAAGAGTGACTCAGGAGACGTAACCATGGTAACGAGCAACAAAGAATAGTTTGATCCACCCACAAAACTTACAGGATTGCCCCGCTGGATTACAAAACAGATTTGAGTCATTATGATTTGCTTAAAAAGGTGCCTACCTATTTTTTTTGGGCATTGGCATACTCAACACATATTCGATAGTTCTATCTAACATCCATACCTAGGAACACAACAAAGCTATTCGGTCCCCAATGGACTTGTACATGGTTTATAGAGATAGGTAAATGGTTGAAGACGGACAGCACAAAGAGGCTCGGTATGTGTGGTGGGCTGCGTCAGGTGTGCCGTACAGATTCACGTGATATGCTTTGCTCATTGTTTGTCATGTGAGCGCATAATTGAATTGCTCTTCTGAAGCGCCGAACATGAAGTATGAGGGATGAATTCTATATATTCTTCATAGTCTTATATATTCGTAATATTGAAGACACGGCACCAGCAAGAGGTAATTTTTAACATGCAAACTGGGTATTGAAATATAATAATTATGATATATATGTATTCCTATCAAATTAATTGGTAAAACTTTATATATATAATTCCGTGATGCTATTAAAGACAGCAAAACAACTAGAATTCTTTAATGAAATTAATTAATGATTTTAAAAAGTTAATAAATCCCCCTCCGCTCTTACACACTGTAGAAAATTCCGAGGATACGTGTTATTTTTTTTAATTCTACGCAGAATTAAATGAAACCAAACAACATTTGTAAATCTCGACAAAGCCATTCCAATGCTGTTCAAGCAGAAAAAGGAGAAAATTGCGTACAAACGTCGCTAATAAATTGCCCCCAGTCCCATGAAAATATTATCACGGGCGTAAACTGCCACAAACAAGATTGAAGACAATAAACCCGTGAGCCGATGTCAACTGGCTGTCATTTGGAGACGGGGCGCAGTGAGTTCACGCCTCGTTGCGCGGCGCGGGGCGCTCACTACTCAGTTGAATGATTCTAGAAATTGCCACGAGCCAATAATTTTGATTTACGCCACTTAGTATTAATTAGCTTTTATTGATCTTGTTTTATAGGTGGATTTGGTATGCCTATATTAAATAATAGATAACTTTGACTTTATTATGTAGTTGGTGTTTTAAATATTATGAAAGTTTTCAATTTGAAGAGACCTTACAACTGACTTACAGTTAGGGTATATATAGGAACATTCGATTTAGTTTTTTTTCGATATTCATAAATATATAAAAAAAGGTTGGGAAATTTAATGAGAAAAATTTTACCTAGGCAATATTTAAAACATTTCCTAAAAAACAGTCCTAGTAGCAGACGAATCATAAAAATGGGACACTTGGTCATTAGGGTTTATGAACCTTCAAAAGAATTCCAGTCATTTTGAAGAAAATCTTAGGAAGGCCTACTATGTATACGTACATTCATTCTACGAGTATATTAATCTACGGTGTTGACCTATTGGGTACTGCTGCGGACCATGAATGACTATTCAAATTGCAAAACCGTGCCCTCCGCATTTTGACTAGAAAACCTCTCGACTATCCGGCTAAGGAACTGTTTAAAGATTGTAAAATACTGATGTTACCCAGTGTGTACATACGTAAGACAAAATCTATATCAGATCCCAACTCATAGCCAACTCCGGGGTAGCGTGACGCGCAGACGCAATCAGCTGATTGTGCTCGCGTGCCGCCTGGCGAAAACTAGGAAGTGTATACATGTTATGGGAATAAGACTGTACAATATACTGGACGATGAAATAAAGCAAACTTCTAGCGATACAATGTTTGTCCACAAACTAAAGGCCATGCTACTAAAAATGGCTTGCTAAACTATTGAAGAGTTCTTCGATGGCCGCAGGTCATAGGTCTACTAATATACAGTATATTGAAATGTTATTTATTACTTATGTGAATAATCTATGATTGTGTTTTACTTAAAATGATGTAGGTAATGAACTAAATATGTTTTTTACATGCAATGTCAAATTAAAATGTTTCAGTGTAAAAAGATTTTTTCACCAAACCTACTAATCGTAATAGTGATATGCAAAGTAAGTCATTTAGAGTCAGCCGAACACTAAATCTAGTCTTGATATTGCCTGAAAGGTGGTATATGGTGGTGGGTCAATTTTTGAAGAGCATGTTTTTTCGACATTTGTATGGCGTTTTTTTCTTTTGTGAAACTTATATTCATTCCTGCACGGTGAGGTAGGGTTTTGTAAAAGAAAAATTATAGTGTGTGAGGCACCACTGTGCATCTGATTGTTACTGAGATATTGACACTTAAAAAAAACTGTGCCATACAAATGTCGACCACGCCATACAATTGTCGATTGCGCCATACAAATGTCACCAGCGCCATATAAATGTCGCAAGCGCCATATGTCGAAATAATGCCGTTACATTTGATTTGAGTCGACATTTGTATGCCTTATTCGACACTTGTATGCCTTATTCGACATTTGTATGCAACATATTTGAGATTTGTATGGACAAAATAGCCGTACAAATGTCGCCATACAAATGTCGACAAATTTAATACGTTAATCAGCGATCTTTTGTACACTATTAATTTGATTCACTCATTTATCTAAATATATAAAAGAAGAAACTGACTGACTGATTGACTGACTGACTGACTGACTGACTGACTGACTGACTGACTGATCTATCAACGCACAGCCCAAACCGCTGGTTCTAGAGATTCCAAATTTGGCACGTAGGTTCCTTATAAGGTCTAGGGGTGCACTAAGAAAGGATTTTTCAAAATTCACCCCCTAAAGGGGTGAAACGGGGGTCCAAAGTTTGTATGAAAAACCGTATTTATTAAAGTGAGAGACATGAAACTTTGTACATAGAGTCTGTGTTTAAATATATTAATGGCGTATTTCAGCGTTTTTCTAAATTGCTCCACTAAAGGGGTGAAAAGGGGGTTCAAAATTTGTACGGGAAGAAAATCTTTTTTTAAGTGAGATATTTGAAACTTTGTATATAGACTCTCTGTTTAAATACAACAAAACGTATATAAGCGTCTTTCGAAATTACTCCCCTAAAAGGGTGAAAAGGGGGTTTCAAGTATGTATGGGGAGCAAATCTTTTTTGAAGTGAGAGATTTAAAACTTCGTACATAGACTCTATGTTTAAATACAACAAAACATATTTAAGCGTTTTTTGAAATTGCTCCCCTAAAGGGTTCAAAAGGGGGTTCCAAGTTTGTACGGAGAGCAAATCTTTTTTGAAGTGAGAGATTTAAAACTTCGTATATAGACTCTTTGTTTAAATACAACAAAACGTGTTTCAGCGTTTTTCGGAATTGCTCCCTTTAAGGGGTGAAAAGAGGGTTCCAAGTTTGAGCGGGGAGCAAATTTTTCCTTTTCTTAAAAATCGATATGGGTGTCATTTTCGAGATTCCTCGGGGTGCCAATTACGAAAATGACATTCATTTTCAAATTAAAGATGGCGGACATTTATTTTTCTTAAAAATCAATATGGGTGTCATCTTCGAGGTTCCTCGGGGTGCAAATTACAAAAATGACATCCATTTTCAAATCCAAGATGGCGGACATTTATTTTTCTTAAAAATCAATTTGGGCGTCATTTTCGAGGTTCCTCTGGGTGCCGATTACGAAAATGACATTCATTTTCAAATTAAAGATGGCGGACATTTAAATTTCTTAAAAATCAATATGGGTGTCATCATCGAGGTTCCTCGGGGTGCAGATTACAAAAATGACATCCATTTTCAAATCCAAGATGGCGGACATTTATTTTTCTTAAAAATCAATATGGGTGTCATTTTCGAGGTTCCTCTGGGTGCCGATTACGAAAATGACACTCATTTTCAGATCAAAGATGGCGGATATTTATTTTTATAAAAATCGATATGGGTGTCGTCTTCGAGGTTCCTCGTGGTGCCGATTACGAAAATGGCATGCATTTTCAAATCAAAGATGGCGGAGATTTATTTTTCTTAACAATCAATATGGGTGTCATTTTAGAGGTTCCTCTGGGTGCCGATTACGAAAATGACACTTATTTTCAGATCAAAGATGGCGAATATTTACTTTTATAAAAATCGATATGGGTGTCGTCTTCGAGGTTCCTCGTGGTGCCGATTACGAAAATGGCATGCATTTTGAAATCAAATATGGCGGAGATTTATTTTTCTTAACAATCAATATGGGTGTCATCTTCGAGGTTCCTCGGGGTGCAGATTACAAAAATGACATCCATTTTCAAATCCAAGATGGCGGACATTTATTTTTCTTAAAAATCAATATGGGTGTCATTTTCGAGGTTCCTCTGGGTGCCGATTACGAAAATGACACTGTTTTTCAGATCAAAGATGGCGGATATTTATTTTTATAAAAATCGATATGGGTGTCGTCTTCGAGGTTCCTCGTGGTGCCGATTACGAAAATGGCATGCATTTTCAAATCAAAGATGGCAGACATTTATTTTTCTTAAAAATCGATATGGGTTTCACCTTTGTGGTTCCTCGGGGTGCCGATTACGAAAATGACATCCAGTACTGCATGCAGGTCAAACTGAGAACCTCCTTTTTTGTAGACGGTTAAAAATTACTCTTAGTACGCGGGCGAAGCCGTGGGAAAAAACGTTGAAACTTTGTATAAAGACTCTCTGTTTAAATACATTAATGGCGTATTTCAGCGTTTTTCTAAATTGATCCCCTAAAGGGATGAAAAGGGGGTTCAAAGTTTGTACGGGGAGCAAATTTTTTTTGAAGTGAGAGATTTAAAACTTCGTATATAGACTTTCTGTTTAAATGCAACAAAAAATTACTCGGCATTTTTCGAAATTACTCCCCTAAAGGTATGAAAAGGTGGTTCCATGTGGTGTTTGTACGGGGAGTGTTTAGACTGTGTTAAAATACAACAAACCATATTTCAGCGTTTTTTGAAATTTCTTCCCTAAAGGGGTGAAAAGGGGGTCCAAATTTGTACGGGAAGCAAATCTTTTTGAAACGAGAGATTTCAAACTTCGTATATGGACTCTGTTTAAATACAGCAAAACATGTTTCAGCGTTTTTCGGAATTGCTCCCCTAAAGGGGTGAAAAAGGGGTTTCAAGTTTGTGCGGGGAGCAGTAATATGGGTGTCATATTCGAGGTTCTTCGGGGTGCCGATTACGAAAATGGCATGCATTTTCAAATCCAAGATGGCGGACATTTCTTTTTCTTTAAAATCGATATGGTTGTCATTTTTGTTGTTCCTCGGGGTGCGAAAATGACATGCATTTTCAAATCCAAGATGGCGGACATTTATTTGTCTTATAAATCGATATGGTTGTCATCTTGGAGGTTCCTCGGGGTGCCAACTATGAAAATGACATCCATTTTCAAATCCAAGATGGCGGAAATTAATTTATCTTAATAAATTATATAGGTGTCGTCTTTATGGTTCCACAGGGTGCCGATTACGGAAATGACATCCATACGTATCTACATACATACATACAAACATACGGATCAAACTGAGAACCTCCTTTTTTGTAGACGGTTAAAAATTACTTTTATTACGCGGGCGAAGCCGCGGGTAAAAGCTAGTTCAACATGAAACTTTTACTCCATAATGCTAACTATTGTTATGAAACACAGAGTTGTATTTCAATTGCATACTGATAAATAAGGGCCCATACAAATGTCGTGATCGTTGTACCAAAATACGTCGAATAAGACTTAACCGTTTCTTTCGTCAAACACGCCGACGCCGCGTCCAATCGCTTTGGCGACTGAAGCCCAACTAACGTGGCATTGTATTGTTACGTAAATAATAACGGCAGGCCAATAGACAAACCAGATATTGGGAGGTATCGGGGAGTCAAAATAAAAGTGTTGCGCGTGGGACAGCTACGAAAAGGCTTACCTGGTTTTAATTACTGACGCATCCTTTTTTAAAAGTAAATCGTTAAATGCGTTAATTAATGTTCTTTATAATGATATAAGTTTTTTAATAATACGTTACTTGAGTTCATAGTTATGAATTTTTGTTTGAACAAATCCGCGCGTGGGACACGCGAAAAAGCAGTAATTTACGCCGATTTTAGGGTTTCAAATCCATTTTTTTGGAATCTATGAATATTTAGATAAATTGCTATATATATGCCTTAGTACATTATGATGCACAGAATGCGAATATATGCATAACAATGTTGTATTTTAAATACACTTGGAATTATAGCCCTGGGACAGCAAAATCACCTCGTTTGAAAATTGACCCTGGTATACCTATATAATATACTAGCGACCCGCCCCGGCTTCGCACGGGTGCACTATTTAATGAATGTTATTATACATATAAACCTTCCTCTTCAATCACTCTATCTATTAAAAAAAACGCATCAAGATCCGTTGCGTAGTTTTAAAGATTTAAGTATACATAGGGATATAGGGACAGAGAAAGCGACTTTGTTTATACTATGTAGTGATGTTATCGTAACCGCAAGCATGACGTCCGGTTACTCCAAGCGGATTAGTGATTTAAGTTACGGTTGGAATACTGATCCTATTTATGAAACCAGAGGTGATTACGTAATGTTTTTGAGCGTGGATAAGGTAGATCTAAATGTCATTTTCCATATTAAAAATGTCAGTTAGATCCTAGCGTAAGTTTGATACGTTAGGTACATAATCAACTAACTAGTTGAATAAGGCATAACAAAAGCGATTAAACATTTATTGATTTACAGGCGGTAGTAATAGTTAAATAACAATAACTTAAAGAACAATAACTGGCTTACATTTAAAACAGGCCCTTGGGGCATTGCGCCGAGGATGCTGCATGGCGGCATTTCCTCTCTGTATCGCAATGCTGATACGTTGTGCAAGGAAGTCGCCAGCTCTCCGGTCACCAGTTATGTCAACAAAACGCATCGCTATTTCGATAAATACCTTGTGCGCGTTGGGATCGACACCAAAAGGTACAAAATTGTATTCTCCGCCGAGGCCCCTATATTTATTACGCTTTAAAGCGATTTACTTAGACCGTTGAAACAACATACAAAACCATATATAAGTATGGGTAGGTGTTAAAAGCTGTTTTGAAGCACGAATCTAAAGCGCATTCGCCGGCGAAAACAAAAAAGGAATGAAGTTTCAAGAACAGGAAGGCAGCACTTCAGAGAAGTTAAGTGAGAAGTTAGAATGTAGTTTTTTTTTATTATTAACAGTTTAGCGGTGCAATATTCACTTTAGCACTTCACTTTGCTGCTGCTACTTATAATTAAATGAATAGTTTAGCAGAGAGTGTTTACAAAAGCTTTAACTCTAAAAAACCGGTATTAAACGTTTGGATACGTTGGTGAAAAATAAAATTCATGTGTTACTATGAATTTTATTTTTCACCAACGTATCCAAACGTTTAATACCGGTTTTTTAGAGTCTGAATTTCAATGTAAGTCAAGATGCTAATTAAAGTGTAGAAGTGATTCCCTGTCAATTCATTATAGATTTGGAAGTAAAAAATATTAAATGGGCCGTTTTCGGTAAGTAAAGAAACTGAAATTGGTTTTTAATATGATTTTAATAAGAGCTTTCTTTTACTGACCAAGGTAAGTCCGCGAACAACCCCAGTTGCACTTTAGGGTGCCTGGGAATGTCGTTCGTGAATAACGAGTAAGATTGGGAGAGCACGGAGATTTGCAGGACTCTGACGCGAATAGGGTATAACTTGTATATCAGCCCTATATGCCAGACCTTGTCGAAGGCTGTACTTACTTGTTTTTACGGATGATTGGTAATGTTTATTTCTATCGCCATTATATTATATACCTATTGCCACCATGATTATTAATAAAATTATTTATAAAAAACCGGCCAAGTGCGTGTCGGATCACGCACAATGAAGGGTTCCGTACCAACACCTACTAGTACACATTTAAAACCACTATTTAATACATTGAATCTAAAAAGGTCGTATCTTCATAGGGAACTCACGGCTATTACGACCTTTTGTTTGGGAAAGACAGTTTTTCGTTTGGGCTAGACAGCGAAAACTCAAAAACCGTAAAACCCGTCTTATTCAAACCAAAAATAGTTGAAAGTATTTATTAATGCACATCACCTCCATTTTTTTTCAGAATTTGAAACTTAATAGTTTGGAAATTAGAGGGGGGGGACACTTTTTATGACTTTGACAGCTGATATATCACCAACAGTTGCCTAAAAGGTAAAGTTTTTTAGAAACCTTATCATTTTTAAAGACCTATTAATACTTACATGGATATACGACAATGTGCGTTAAAAAATTTTTTTCATCCACGGTTTACATGTATGGAGTGCTCCCCCCTTAATTTTTTTTTTAATTTCACATGTATGTAGCGGTTCATAGAATACACCTTCCTATGTCATTTCATAATTGAAGTGCTTATAATCTCCGAGTAAATCTGCTGTGACATACGGACGGATTGACGGACGGACAGACATGACGAATCTATAAGGGTTCCGTTTTTTCCTACGAAACCCTAAAAAGTAGGTAATACTTAATACTTTATGTGAATAATGGACAAGTTTTAGTCTTTTTATTTTAACGAATGAAAATATAAAACCGGGGCATAATTCTCATACTTTTTTGGGATATTCTAATTGCATTAGTAAGTAGCTACATAAAAACGTCCTTTGAACTTCGAATGAACGCATACGTTGATTCAGCTCATTAAAAGCGATCATCGTCTTAAGACCAATCTGGCTTGATATATAGCATACTAGCTTTTGCCCGCGACTTCGTCCCCGAAGAACTCGTTCATCGTGTTAAAATTTAATAGCTACTCGTATTCTTTTATTTCAGGTGCTTACCTAGTTATTGCGTTTCCATACAAACTTCCACCCTACATGTGCTATCCTGTGCTATCCTATATGTTCTTTCTAAACATGAAGAGGTAACACACAGACATACTTTCGCATTTAAAATATTTTAGTATGGAAGTATCGATAGTATGGATAGCATATCGATGTGATTTGATGATTTTGAAATCAATTTCGCACCCGCAAAGTTTACGGCATAACGAGCGAGATATATTAGTATGCGATATGTTGAATCCTATCGACAAAAATGGATTTTACAGGGCCTTTAAACTTTCGGATAGCATGTGTTTAAAAGTGGGTGAACGATGGAAAACGTGGAAGCGATGATAATGGCCGCTCGTAAAGAAGTGCCCGATAGATTCCGCAAGTTGCCAACTTTTGGGTCCCCTGTCATTAGAGGCTCTAATGCGGCCGCACACACGTCCTCCCGATAGGTATTTATCACCGGCTTACGCAAGATGTCCATTATGAGGAAACAGACTGTTGTTATATATATAATTATGCCTATGTAGGTTTGTAAAAAAGTTTAATTGTATTGATTTTAATTTTTTTTTTTTTTAAATGGTTTCGAACCTTCGACTTTCTGGCATACGCAGCCGGTCGCTCTAACCTCTGAGCTACCAGCCAGAAAATCGCACATTCGAATTCTGCTCGGATACTAAATTTTTCCTTTAATTTGAAATTTATATGAATTGTTTTATTTAACCCCTTGAGACGTAGGTACTAAAAATGTATTCAAATATCTACCCCTAATCCCATAAGACAGGTTTACCTAGTTCAGAGCACAGGATACCGTGCCTAATAGTTATATCTAATCATACATGCACCTAAAGGGGCATTAATCTGATATAGATAGAATAATTTAAATTTTCATTGGGTACACCTAGGCTACCACGCCACGCCAATTTTGAATTACTTGCTTTGAATTTACGATAAAATTGAAACGATGTACAAATCGTCTTCCTTTAAACGTGTTTTTATAATTGAGTTAATATCTATTACTTATTTGTCGTTGGGAATGTTTGTATGTTAGGAAAGCTGTGCGAAACAGATTGTCAAAAATTCTAGTTTGATAAATAATAAGACACTGTTCAGCAGGTATATAAATATTATAATGAGTATATATCTGTTCACTTAAAAATACGGTATTCCCATGATTTGCCTAAAAACTTTTTGACTAATTTCAGTTTGACTAACAACTTTTCCTATAATGAATTGCTTGTCTAAAGTCAATTTGTATAATATCATTTGTCATAGTTATCAGTTTATCGAAATACGTTTAGCCTTAAATTACCATTTGCGTAACTCTTATTTTGTCGAATATTATTTCATTTAAAAATCAGTTTGTCGATTCTTATTTTAACTGATACTGAATCAACATAATATAATTTACTTGTTAAAATACACAAAAACGCAATTAATAGAAAATGAAGTCTAGGCTCTATGATGGTAATGTGATAGAATGATAAACGACATGATAAAGCATGTCGCTATCTATCAATGAATTTTAAAATATTTTTTTTTTATTTAGTAAACTTATCAAACAGTATAATTTTGTTTTAACGAACATTGTTTATTCAGTGTTTTTTCCATGGTATTTTATATCTTGAAAGTGTTAATAAACATGTTATAATCAAAACATAATATCTATCATTTTATCGTCTTAATTGTCGAGGTTATTTTTTTATAAAAGCCCAGAATGTCAATCAAACAATACACAATTTGGTATAATTAAAATTAGGAGAAATAAAATAATTTGAAGTAACGATTATACAAAATGATTTTCATTCAAACAAAAATTAGATAAAGAGAGCAGTTATGCCGAATAATTTTATTTTAACTGAAATTAGGCAAACTGAAATAAGGCAAAAAGTTATTAGGCCAAAAAATGGTAAACCTAAAAATACATATAACTTAAAATGGAATTCTTTTTAAAAGGCAAAGAGCAACATCCGCCCGCTTAGATTCGGAACGTATTACGTATTAGCATTGGATTTGAATAGAACAAACAAAAGGATTGTTCAAGACAGTGCCTTCGTAGGCGATTGTAAATTCAGCGTTTCGCAAAAATCCGATCCCGAAACAGTACGACATAAAGTTTTGGGTACACCAGATGCATAAGCTTAAGCTTGCAAATAGGTGTGTGTATTTATATATATATATATATATATATATATATATATGTGTGTATGTGTATGTGTGTGTGTGTGTGTGTGTTTGTGTGTGTGTGTGTGTGTGGGTGGGGGTGTGGGTGCATGCGTGCGTGCGTGCGTGAGTGTGTTTGTGCGTGCATGGGTGCGTGCGTGCGTGCGTTACGAGTACGCAAGAGGTGTCACATAATGTTGACAGGTGCAGACATATGCAGATTATGCAGGTCCCTTAGTCTCAACACAGCGCATCCTCGGGAGCTCTGGCGATCTTACTCGCTACCAAAACACAACACCACATCTCACACTCTAAGAACCTCGCTGGAGCACAGACTCTTAGAGTATTTCATTGTTTAAACCACCCACGTGGTGGTGTTGGAGGTTTCCCCTGGATTTTCCTCAGGCCATTCTCCAACCACGCACTCCTATCGCTTTATTGGGACCGGCCTATAAAGTCATAGTCAGGTTAAAAAAACATACCTAAAGAGTAAGTGGTGTTTTTATGGCTTCGGTCTTCTGTAACTACGAGGTCTACATCTGGTATCTCGGGCCTTTATACCGTGTACTTGCAGGACATAAGGTGTGCAAGTGTTACGCAATCAGTGTGACATACAGTTATATGAGAATTCATACTTTACAATGCGCTCGTTTGGGATGCATCTGGTATCCTCAAGCCTTTAACCCCGCATATATTAGCCCTTTACTCGACTTGTACAAACATACGCAGAGTTTTACGGCCGGAATGTTCAGTTTTGAATACGTAAAGCCAGACAACTCATAGTAAGCGCCTTTTGCGATTCAAGGGTAAAAAACCACGCTACTTAAAAAAACAGCGAATCTTAAAAAGACTTAAGATATCCTTTAAGTAAATGCTATCTGTTTAAACCCTGCCACCCGGCCCGTTTTTTACTAGCTTGATAATTGTCATCTGATACCAATCCATGATGCATCTCTGGGTTGTCAAACAGTAAAGATGTTCGCTGAACAGAAGCATCGATCCATATTGACCTAATTGTATATCTTCGTTTTTTGTGAAGTGTAGAGGTGGCAATAAAATGGGTACAATTAATATCATTTTTCCTCAAAACGATGCAACATTCACAACAAGTACAAAGAACAGCGCCTTACCCAGTTACCCGGGAGATGGCGATGTTCGAGTGGAGAAATTTCTAACGTTCATTTCCCGTGGGTACGTTGTTAGGGATTTTATTATTTCGTCAATGATTCAATATAAAATGTGTGGATTTTTGTTATTTTAAGCATTATCAAACCGGTGTTTTTCTTATACTTCTTCGAAATTTTGGTGCAGTACTGTACACAAATCCTATAAAATATAAGCGGAGACATCTATTTTTATGCCTTTGTTACATGTATGCATGTATTATCATTATAACTGTCCAGAGCTAGAGATATTATGCTTTAGCAAATCCAACCGGTGCTAGCGTATTCCGTGCCAGGAGCAAATCTCCCTGCCCATATTGATAAATCCTCACAATCGTTCTGGCTTTTCCAATTGTACTCCGGCGATGCAACCTGCACCTTGTGTTACATTCTCTTTGCGGTATTAGATGAGCGTAGTGTTTACGTAGTATATAGTAAAGGTATGTTAAGTTTATTGCTTTTATACAGCACAATATTACAGTATAATAACCAGTTGTTAATTCTTTAGTTTTCATATTTAAAAGAAAACGACAACACAACGACAATTTATTTGATTAGGAAATCTATATAAGAGCCAATGTTTCAAACTACAAATTAGCATTTCAATTTCAATCGAAGTGCAGAAGTGGAAGAACAATGTAAACCGCCTTTTTCAATTTTTACATTATCTAAGACAGGGTCTTAAACTAATTTGATTTCCGAAGGATATTGTCTTTGTAAAAAAAACGTAGCTAGCTGGGTCATTCTACATTTTCATGACCAGTTCTATTACCAAAAAAAATCTATGATATGTATTGAATTAGTGTACAAAAATAGGATTTCGAAATAGTACCTGAACCTAATACAAGGAATTTATAGGTAAAAATACATAAATAACTTATTGCTGTAAAAGGTGGGTAACACGTGGTAAAAACTATTTTTTCATACAAATTAATGGTGACACATCCAAGGACCACTGAGTTACTCGATTTATGGATATTAATAGCTGTGGTTCGTTAATTACCAAAACTATCGGAAGTGATACTGCAATTAAACCTCTTTCTAAATAACAATACAAAAATATGAAGTGAGGGCCAAGTATTCCAAAATCTGCATTAAAAAAAATGTGTCTTAAAATTATGTACATGAAAAAGTAGAATGGCCCGGTTATTGTATTTATAAAGGTTGATTATTAAATGTCATTATAGTACCACAGGTTGAATATCTTGGGAGCTTGGCAAAACGGTCACGTACCTGTGTAACGGCCGCTTGGTCAGGCTGCTCACCTCACGCCTCCAGGGAGCGCGAGCGCCGGGATCAAAACATACACTTAGGATTAACTTTCAACTTTAAACTTGCTCTCGACGTATTTGGAATAGCAAATATAAATCAAATCTATGTAACTTACTTTCACGGGTTAGTAAATTCTTTTATAAATGTTTTAAATGCAATTTACATCTTGAGACAGAACTTGACAATTGACTTCGTCTGTGTTGATAGATGACACTCATATCTTGCTTTAAGCCAGGGATTAACTAGGTGACATAATAAAATCATGAGTATAAAACCTACATACACAGCAATAGCAAGTTTTATTATATTTAAAAAAATTAAAATTCAAGCTTGTGGAAGTCGCAGCGAGAAAAAAATCATGATAATTTTCTTATGTAATAAATAATTAAACTTAAGCGCGTAGAAGACAAGTGAGCCCATGTCCAAGAGTGGATAGGGAAAAAAAGAAATGTGTTCGCAAATCCAGGCATTTTCCTCTTACCACTTAGGATAAACTCGACGCACACCTCCGAGGTGTCGATGATCGCGCAAAGAACTAGAGAGCTAACGGCTATGCGGCGAACACGTGGTGCGAGCGGGGGATGCAGTGATTTGATTTTTTAGGGTTCCGTACCCGAAGGGTACAGACGGAAGCCTATAATTACTGTCACTCACGCGTCCGTCTGTCCGTCCTACCGTACACCGTTACAAAATTTTGTTCCGAAGTATTTTATAACTTCCCATTTATCTATGAATTTGGAATTTGGTGACAATGTTTATTATTACGTATATTTTACCAGCAAATACTACTCTTAAAAACATATTTAATGCAATCTTTGACATACTCTAATTAAATTAATATATTTGACATGTAAAATTTTTTATTTTATCAATATAATATGAGTATGAGCATATTGAGAGATTTATCGTGTGACTAGTTTTTTTTTGTTGCTGTAATTGTGTTGCTAGGTTTGTTTCACCTTTGTCACAACCCAGGGGTCACGAGTAGGGTAACGATGGGTACCCAAATGAGTGGGCAACTTGACTGCTAGAAGTTCTCAAGCCGTTATTAAGCCAAGTTAGGAGACCTCTAACTTGGCTTAACAACGTTATCATATACAGCAGCCGGGATCAACGGCTTAACGTGCCTTCCAAAGCACAGGAGCGCTCAGTTAATAACCACTCAATCGGTCATCCATCCAAGAACTAACCTGCGCCGACGTTGCTTAACCTCGCATGCCGCACGCGGAACGCAAACGGAGCCATATTGCTGTCACTCACGCGTCCGTCTGTCCATCTGTCCGCCGTCTGTCACATAAGTTTTACAGCCACATAACGTTAACGTCATAGGTTAACGTTAAAGTCTTCAAATTTTCACAGTATAAGCATTTTGTTGACCCAAAGCCATACAAATATTTTTAAGGAGGCTTCCCGTACAGGGCGGCGTGAAAAAATAGTTGGTTTGAACAAGATAAGTTTTACGGTTTTTTAGTTTTCGCTGAAAACTAAAAAACGTGTGAACTAGTAGGTGTTGGTATGGAACCCTTCATTGTGCGTGATCCGACACGCACTTGGCCGGTTTATTTTTTATTAGCTGTCAAACATCGGTTATTTTTAGACAGTTGACTTTCTGTACATACATAAGTTAAGTACTATATTAATTACTCGTATTCTGTGCTAAGTCAAGCTTACATTGTTTAGTTCAATGGTGCAGAATTCGATGAATACGTGTGTCGATTTATTAGCGTTATGGTGCTATTTTCGTGTTTTCGTGGTGGTATTTTCCGTCGTCTACCGATGCCCGAGATCCCCGGGCTCATTACAAAAGAATGCTATTGTTTATTTTTTTTGCCGGGAGACGACGGCGAATATACTAGGTCCGATGTCCGATCTGATACTGATATCGTATCGGGCAATGCTGGCTTAGTTAGCCGAATACGGGGTTGTTCCCTGTGCCTGCTAATTCCGTAATTGCGTTACTCACTATCTCGAGCCTGTCTCACCCAACGTATTAATTTATATCAAATCTGCGGTACCTGGGAGATCGAGCATGGTGTTTTTCAGGAAAAAACCATTTTTGGAAAAAGCCGTTTACGGGAATAAATATACAAATATTGCTGGTTTAATACTTAATTAGGATTACTTGTAGCTAACATTCGTTCTGACCTGTTAAGCTTGGCGCAAGCAGCCCCTGTCGCACTAAAAGTTTTTGTGAAATATCACTTGTCTTTACCTACACGGTAACCTGCGCGCCGCGGCACTTCGAATGTGGAAGTGAGAGCGGTGATAATGTAACGTTTTTGGAACGTGCGTAAGGTTGATCTAAATGTTATTTTTCATACCAAAAGTGACAGAACTAAGTTACGTAATCAACTAGTTAGTAGGTACCAATAAGTTGCCAGACCGAATATCGCACACCGCCGTCAGTATTTAAAATTTATTAAAAAAGTGTAAGAAATAAATAATTGAAGAATAAATCCAGTTTTTACCGAGATTTCGATGGATTCTAGGTGGTCTTAATACAATGTAAGAACGAAGCTAATTTCATTGAATTTAATCTGTCTATAACCTTCGCTTACTTCATCAGACGCTAGTATTGTTTATCGCTAAAACTTGACACCTAACGTCATTATTAAGTGAGTGGACCAAGTAATACCGAGTGCGCACGATGAATGTGACACTAAACTAATACATAGAGTTTGAAAGATCTATAATACATATCTTATAACCCACAATACATTCACTTCTCAGCTAATGTTGTCGAGCCACTATGACGGAACTTGTCTGGCGATTTTTGCCTATAATACTTTGCCTCACACAGGCGTGATTTATCGTGGCCCCACCATAATCACTGGATCAAAGTAATTGATACATTAAAGTCACGTACTCAATTTGGTACAACCAGAGACATAAAAGCCCCGTAATGTGGGAGAGCTGCCCAACTCGAGCCATTTGTTCGCCAAACGGGCCTCGTGCAACTTAGAAGCAAAAACACATAGCAATAATAGAAATCGGTGATTCTACCACTTGGGAGCTTCGCATGTGCACTGCAGTAACAACTTCGTGCAAAATTGTAGATACGAAATGTGTAGGTACATTGTACAGAACATCGATTTGAATAATTTAGAGGACTAAGAGAAAGACAAAAACATTTTCTAGCTGTATCTTTATTAAATGCCGAAGCTTTATGATAACGTGGCATTTTGATTCAATTGATGTAATATGAGGATAATGTTTTTCGAGTGCATGTATTTGCGAAGGTGAGAGAGACTATAGTGCATCAATTACAGGACTATCAGGTCGTAGATTACTAATTTTGTGTAGCGGTTCTTGTTTTTTGAACACGACATATTGCATACACTTTTATAAACTTAAATGAACTTGTGATTCCAATGTATTTAGCGTTCAAACGATGAAGAAGCACCCTAATTTCTACCTAACTTATGAACAATATAATCACAGCAAGTGCTTGTTAAAGGGCAACCAATTATACTTAATAAAGCAATCACATAAAAAACAAACAAACAAATAATGACAAATTAAATAAAAACTAATTTAAACTAACTTGCCCAGCCCAGTCATAAAAAGAAGACCCCGTCCAGCAGTTCCGTCTGCTTAATGGTGGCCATAACGCTGGCGGCGTCGGGTAGCGCCAGCTCTATGGTCCCCTGAAGCGTCGACGAGATGTTCAGACATTGCTCTCATGAATGATTTCATGTCAGCTGACCTGGGACCCAATGTTTCCGCCGCCAGTGCCGCAAACTCGTAGTCTTTAATTAAATACTAGTAGGTATTTGCGGCGCTTCAACACCTAGGCCTGGTTAGCTGCAGCGCTGGCTTAAGAGCGAGCCACCTGGATTTACTTACTCGTATCTAAGCGGCGAGTTTGATTAGGCCTCTATGTTTGAGTAGCCCAATCAGGCGTCGCATTATTTTAAATTTTCATATCTCAAAATGATAATTATATATCATTCTGAGATATGTAATCTCAGAATGATATATGTAGTTCGTAAATAGACCACACCACATAGCTGAGATTGACGGGCGGCGACCGCATGACCGCGACGCGACACTTCGGGCATCAAATTTACATAACGGGCATAGTTGCGGCTCTCGACCTGCCTCGTCACATTTCCCAGATTTCCTGCCACGGCAAACGCTCCGGGACTCCTGTCTTATTCCAATAAGTATTTCCTCGTAAACTATCCAACATAGTCAAGTTTTTTAAAACTATTTTCATAAAAAACGCTTATTATTTTAAGGAGAATAAGGAATTCAGCTTAAATTTTGATAAAAGCATAGTTTCTAACAAGAAAGAATATATTACACATTCTAAAGGACCGTAATAGCACTACAACCGGCAAAAGTTCCGCGTAACGTTGCAAAATTTATGTAATGTTCAGAACATTATGTTCTGCACTACTCTAAGACGAGGTACCGTCATAAGATATTTATGCAATAAACAGCGCGCCTAGTTGTGTCGTACACGTCAGTCTCACAGGAGAAGGCAATGTTAATGGACTTGCTAATTTACATAAACACATTTGCTCAGATTTTGGCACCCGCACTAGCACTTGAAATGCTCGACAGGAAACGCTCATCCATCCAATGAATTAAGTACGTACGCGCCCATGAAAACGCTGAACCGTTTACGTCAGACTCATTCTATATTCCAGATCAAAGTAACTAGTGTCCAAGAGTGACTAATTATTTATTCAAAAACAAAAAAAGGCTCTAAATCTCATTTAAACCTTCACTTTGTTCTTTAAAGCAAAATTATAGCATCCGCATTAATTCCGTCAGCAAAATAAACAAATTAAAAGTGGTCCGCGAGTTATTCCGCGTGGCGACTTCATTAGAAAAGTTTGTTACTCTCAAAGCTTAAGCCCTCGCCGGTATTAATAAAGTTTTGTTACGGAGCCGGCGCAAAAGAAACGTGTTAATTATCTGCCCGGAGGAGTGGGCATCTGTCACGTGGCCGCTGCCGCGAGCCACCTCTGGGACGCCCCGCGGCCAATTGGATGTCCGATACCTATGAATCGACATTACTGGTATCGACACCGATAAATAAGTTTCTACATTATTGTGGCCTGATAATGCGGTCGATGTTTGGCGGAAATGTGGATGATCAAATATTAGTTAGTACGTATAGGTAAATCTTTTTGTGACTTTGACTGTACAGAGGTACAGTCAGTCATAAATATATTTACGTTCCCCAATGCCCTATTCATTAATGTCATGTCCGCATATGTTGTTACAGAATGAGTGTGGATATTGTTGATATTGACTATAGGTATTTATTTATTACGTTGATAAAATTAATAATTGCTCGCGCACTCATATTTGTGTTGGCAATGACATAAAATCGTAAAACACTTAACATTTTTCTTAGAATCTCAAAATATAATATTTTAACACTTTCTCTAAGCCGAAAAGACATAAAGTAAGGTGCTTAAAATGACAACAGCAGGCACCCCCCATACACAGGTGATAAATTTCACTGTTAATGCCTCTGAGCCAAAAATGAAGTAATTTGTTTTGCCGACAACAGGAGATGAAAATCATTATTTAACTCTGAGTTTATTACAGAAGCATCAGCTTTGTAATATCGAGTTTATTAGTAGGAACTAGGTATATACTGTTGTAGGAAATGGAATAATAACTGATCGACGACGGCAGTATTAATTTTATGGTATGCTTTTATTGTTAATAAAATATTTACATTGTGATAAATACATTCGTTTCAATATTTTGTTTTCTAAACATTAATCGTTGCTGTTTGGTTGGTACCTTGTACAATTCGTTGTTTAAATAACAGCTTTCAATTCGACGAGACGCTACTGCTGTTTATAGGTAAAGTATTATAGTGTGTTTGTAAAAAAGAGCTGAAATAAAAACGTAAATCATAAACATAGCACGGCATTATTAGTTGATGGCAGTAATTTTCATCGGGAAGGAAAATGCTGCAATTTAGTAAGAACACCGAGTCACCTGGTTGACGACCGCACTTCAAGACACCCGGTGCTCTGATGGCTGTAATCAAAGAAAACACACTAATTAAGTTTGTGCCCGAAATATGTCTTGGATCCAACGTCACGTCGTTGAGACGTAGTTTTTTTATTGTATTTTCCAACATGGTTTCTCGTAATAAGACGCGGTTTAATATTTAAATTCAAAATTATATACAAATGTACTTTTTATACACTTCTAAAATCAATAAGAGCGATCTAACAGACGCGAGACGGTTTCAGATCATTATCATGAGATATTATAATTTAAATCGTTTTAAAATGTTCTTCAGAAATATATAAAACATTTATCAAAGAAGGGCTTTAGTAGCAATGTAGGTAGTTTGAATAGCGATCCTTATTTATTTCTCAAATATCCTAAAACATAACACTTAATTTTGAACTTATATGTTATCTTTATTTTAGTTTCTTGCCACCGTTACCTACTTACACGCTGAATCAATTAATAAAAATCTAAATCAAATGTATATTCTGTGAGTAGGCCTAATGGCTACAAGTCATGCAATAAGATTAACTCAATATAAAAATTAGTAGTAATGCGCAATAGAATAACACCTGAATACATATAATTATTACAGTTTCTCTGAATCCAATAATACGGAAATGTATAGTCTCCAAAACTTAAAAGTACAACATCCAAGTCGCGGAAATAAATGTTAAGTTATGTATTTTGTACAGAACAATCGCGTCATCTAATCGAAATCTACAAATCTTTTCTAAAATAATGTCTTTTAGATAGATAGACAGGTCGATATTATCAAGATGCGGGCTGCTTCCCGGCGCGAGAGGTGTTTGCTCCCAAATCAGTCGTTTAAATAAAACTGTTTCGTTTTTTTCTGTCTCTAGAAATTCAATTCACACCGTTCGTGAAAATACGTTTTGTGAAGTTTACCGAACTCATTGTGCTGCTGTTTTCAGGTAGGCAATTGTTTCACGTGCTAACTGTGAATACAATTTAGCTTTTTATTTCATGAATACAGAACGGAACGTATAATAAATAAATTATGTAAAGCCTGACCAGAAATATATGACCGTGCGCCATGTATTTCATTGGGAGTAATTTCTTACACTTGCAATAATTTTAATGACAGGTTGTCAGACTTGTTAGTGTCACAGTTGCGGTTTATTTCAATAATAGGTAGTAGAGTTGATAATTAAATGATAAATGTTAATAATGTATATAACAAACTGCTGAAAAAAAAAAGTCTTGGGAACTGAAACTGTATCGCTGCAAAACATTTTATAACTGGGCCAATTTTTATATTATTGTCGGTTTTTATTTTCTGAATGAATTGGGTGAAAATTGTTTGGTAGAGCTCCTGATTGTGTACAAAATACATGTAAAATCATAATATGTACCCTATTTTTTTTTCTCATGGACTTTATCCACCGAGTTATGAAATCCCCACAAGTTTTTTGTCACTCAATGGAAAAAAATGTGGGACTGTAGGAAATCGTGCAAATATTCATCAGAATAAGGAACTTAAGCTACCCCCCAATTTTAATCGGAATTTAAAATATATAAAAAAAATAGGTACATAAAAATTGACCCAATTAACATTAAGGTAGGTAAACAGTCAAAATGTAATTTAGTCGGTTGCTATACAAATCAGAACAATAGCGCTCTCTTTACAATGGTCATATATTTCTTGTCGGGCTTTATAATCTATGAATTTTATCACTGCCGCATTAATAATTATCCGACGTGATGCTCTCTGATGCCTGATGTATAGTATATGCTGTCGCTGTCACATCAGTGTATTTTGAATGAATATGAATCTAACCGTAACTAAACTTACAGACAACTCTGAATTCCTATAATAATAATTCCAGAGGGCCCGTGTATCCGGCCCTCGCCTCTGTGCTTGCCTTAACCGGCTGGTCAGAGTGGATTCGCAAGAACGGAACCTACGCTCCAGGTTGGAAGTGTAAAATGTCATAACGCCGGCGGCCTGCTGAACGGATTACCGGGATCTGGCTACCGCAGACTCACCTCTCGACAACCTTACAGCCGCTCAAAGGGATGTTGCCTCATTGTCGCACTGTACGTGCGACTGTTATGTGTGGCCCACTCAGCGAGCAGGCAAGTCACCGCCTGCCTTTTTACAATTCCGAGACTAATTGTCACGGCAGGTGTCCGCTAGTCTCCTCCCATAACCCATTATCCAGTCCATCCAACATTCAACTCAATATCCCAATGACCTTAGCTCCCATCGCAGCCAAAGAGCTGCACTCCAATTAGTCTTTGCACCTGGCGGGAACCATCTCCGGATGTATGAAGTTGTGCATTCGGAAATGGTATCCGCCATGTGTATCCCTTGCTTTTAGATTATTTTTGTCTTAAAGGGGCCTCTGCGCTGTTGGCTTCGGCCCCACGCATGCCTTCCAAAGGTCCGGGACCCCATGGTCCCGAGATATGAAAAAAGACATACAATAATAATAATATGTTTATTTACGACCAACGTGGATCATTGTGTTAGTAATAACAGTTTATTAAATTATATTACAGTGGTGTTAGTAACAATTCAAGTACTTAAATTTGGTACTTATTATATACACTTATTTATTTCTGCGCATATGTGTCATGCAGCATTTATTCAAATAGAGGCCATCAAACCTCCCCGCAAACATGGCCAGAATGCTGTTGGAGCTAGCCCGCACCAGGGATGTGGCTCGCTTGCGCATCGTGGCGTAGAAGCAGTCTACCCGCGCCTCCGCGAACATCCCTGACGCGCTACAATATCTCGGAAGCCCCATCAGCATCCTGAAAGCGTTATTGTACTGCACGCGCATTATGGGTAGCAGTTACTTTTTGTAACGAATTTCTTATACTTTTATTTAAGAAACTGTAAGTCAAGAATTTAAGTACAATTTGTTAATGTTACATGCAACTATATAAGACTGTTTGTGTCTATATAAAATAAACTAGCCGCCGCCCGCGACTTCGTCCGCGTAGATTTTAGATGGTAACAAAGATATAAATGAGGTTTATTTGTTTCTGTCAGTTGTCTGATACCATTAATCTTTTGTGAAAATTACTCGAAAGAAAAAATTAATGTCCGCCATCTTGGATTTGAAAATGGATGTAACTTTCGGAATCGGCACCCCGAGGAACCTCGACGATGACACCCATATCGATTTTTAAGAAAAATAAATGTCCGCCATCTTGGATTTTAAAATGCTTATCATTTTCGTAATCGGCACCCCAAGCAACCTCGAAAATGACACCCATGTCGATTTTTAAGAAAAATTAATGTCCGCCATCTTGGATTTGAAAATGGATGTTATTTTCGGAGTCGGCACCCCGAGGAACCACAAAGATGACACCCATATTGATTTTTAAGAAAAATAAATGTCCACCATCTTGGATTTGAAAATGCATATAATTTTCGTAATCGGCACCCCGAGGAACCTCGACGATGACACCCATATAGATTTTTAAGAAAAATAAATGTCCCCATCTGTCAACTTGGAATCCCTTTTTGCCCCATTAGGGGAACAATTTAGAAAAACGCTGGAACACGTTTTGTTGTATTTAAACGGAGAGTTTATATACGAAGTTTTAAATCCCGCACTTCAAAAAATATTTGCTCCTCGTACGAACTTTTAAACTCCTTTTCACCCCTTTAGAGGAACAATTTTGAAAAACGCTAAAATTTATTTTGTTGTATTTAAACAGAGAATCTATGTACGAAGTTTTCAATCTCTCACTTCAACAAAAATTTGCTCCTTTACAAACTTGGAAACCTCTTTTCACCCCTTTAGGGGAGCAATTTTGAAAAACGCTGAAATTAGTTTTGTTGTATTTAGACATAGAGTCTATTTAAGAAGTTTCAAGTCTCTAACTTCAAAAAAGAATTGCTCCCCGTACAAAGTTGGAACCACGTTTTCACCCCTTCAGAGGAGCAATTTCAAAAAACGCTGAAATACGTTTTGTTGTATTTAAACAGAGTCCGTATACGAAGTTTTAAATCCCGCACTTCAAAAAATATTTGCTCCCCGTACGAAATTTTAAACCCCTTTACACCCCTTTAGAGGAGCAATTTAGAAAAACGCTTAAATAAATTTTGTTTTATTTAAACAGACAGTCTATGTACGAAGTTTTCAATCTCTCACTTCAACAAAAATTTGCTCCTTTACAAACTTGGAAACCTCTTTTCACCCCTTTAGGGGAGCAATTTTAAAAACGCTGAAATTAGTTTTGTTGTATTTAGACATAGAGTCTATTTAAGAAGTTTTAAGTCTCTAACTTCAAAAAAGAATTGCTCCCCGTACAAAGTTGGAACCACGTTTTCACCCCTTCAGAGGAGCAATTTCAAAAAACTCTGAAATACGTTTTGTTGTATTTAAACAGAGAGTCTATGTACGAAGTTTTAAATCTCTCACTTCAACAAAAATTTGCTCCTTTACAAACTTGGAAACCTCTTTTCACCCCTGTAGGCGAGCAATTTTGAAAAACGCTGAAATTAGCTTTGTTGTATTAAGACAAAGTCTATTTAATATGTTTCAAATCTAACTTGAAAAAAGAATTGCTCCCCGTACAAAGTTGGAATCACCTTTTCACTCCTTTAGAGGAGCAATTTCAAAAAACGTTGAAATATGTTTTGTTGTATTTAAACAGAGTCCGTATACGAAGTTTTAAATCCCGCACTTCAAAAAATATTTGCTCCCCGTACGAAATTTTAAACTCCTTTTCACCCCTTTAGAGGAACAATTTTGAAAAACGCTAAAATTAATTCTGTTGTATTTAAACAGACAGTCTATGTACGAAGTTTTCAATCTCTCACTTCAACAAAAATTTGCTCCTTTACAAACTTGGAAACCTCTTTTCACCCCTTTAGGGGAGCAATTTTAAAAAACGCTGAAATTAGTTTTGTTGTATTTAGACATAGAGTCTATTTAAGAAGTTTTAAGTCTCTAACTTCAAAAAAGAATTGCTCCCCGTACAAAGTTGGAACCACGTTTTCACCCCTTCAGAGGAGCAATTTCAAAAAACTCTGAAATACGTTTTGTTGTATTTAAACAGAGAGTATGTACGAAGTTTTGAATCTCTCACTTCAACAAAAATTTGCTCCTTTACAAACTTGGAAACCTCTTTTCACCCCTGTAGGCGAGCAATTTTGAAAAACGCTGAAATTAGCTTTGTTGTATTAAGACAAAGTCTATTTAAGATGTTTCAAATCTAACTTGAAAAAAGAATTGCTCCCCGTACTAAGTTGGAATCACCTTTTCACTCCTTTAGAGGAGCAATTTCAAAAAACGTTGAAATAAGTTTTGTTGTATTTAAACAGAGAGTCCGTATACGAAGTTTTAAATCCCGCTCTTCAAAAAATATTTGCTCCCCGTACGAAATTTTAAACTCCTTTTCACCCCTTTAGAGGAACAATTTTGAAAAACGCTAAAATTTATTTTGTTGTATTTAAATAGAGAGTCTATGTACGAAATTTTCAATCTCTCACTTCAAAAAAGAATTTCTCCCCGTACAAAGTTGGAACCACCTTTTCACCCCTTTAGAGGAGCAATTTCAAAAAACGCTGAGATACGTTTTGTTTTATTTAAACAGAGAGTGCGTATACGAAGTTTTAAATCCCGCACTTCAAAAAATATTTGCTCCCCGTACGAACTTTTAAATCCC
This sequence comes from Epiblema foenella, assembly GCA_963556455.1. NCBI lineage: Eukaryota > Metazoa > Arthropoda > Insecta > Lepidoptera > Tortricidae > Epiblema > Epiblema foenella. The sequence goes on along the minus strand of OY747099.1, from coordinate 10,235,457 downwards.
TTTTCACCCCTTTAGAGAAGCAATTTTTAAAAACGCTGAAATGCATTTTGTTGTATTTAAACAGAGAGTCTATATACGAAGTTCTAAATCTCTCACTTAAAAAAAAGTTTTGCTCCTTTTCAAACTTGGAACGCTCTCTTCACCCCTTTAGGGGAGCAATTTTGAAAAACGCTGAAAAAAATTTTGTTGTATTTAAACATAGAGTCTGTTTACGAAGTTTCAAATCTCTAGCTTCAAAAAAGAATTGCTCCCCGTACAAACTTGGAACCCCATTTTAACCCCTTTAGAAGAGCAATTTCAAAAAACGCTGAAATTCCTTTTTTTGTATTTAAACAGAGAGTTCGTGTACGAAGTTTTAAATCCAGCACTTCAAAAAATATTTGCTCCCCGTACGAACTTGTAAACCCCTTTTCACCCCTTTAAAGGAGCAATTTCAAAAAACTCTGAAATACGTTTTGTTGCATTTAAACAAAGAGTCTATATACGAAGGTTTACATTTCTCACTTCAAATAAAATTTGCTCCTTTACAAACTTGGAACCCCCTTTTCACTCCTTTAAGGGAGCTATTTTGAAAAACGCTGAAATACTTTTTGTTGTGCTTATAAATAGATTCTATTTATGAAGTTTCAAATCTCTCACTTCAAAAAAGATTTGCTTACCGTACAAACTTGGAACCCTCTTTTCACCCCTTTATGGGAGCAATTTTGGAAAACGCTGAAATACGTTTTGTTGTATTTAAACATAGAGTCTATTTACGAAGTTTCAAATCCCTAACTTCAAAAAAGAATTGCTCCCCGTACAAACTTGGAACCCCCTTTTCACCCCTTTAGAGGAGCAATTCCAAAAAACGCTGAGTTACGTTTTGTTTTATGTAAACATAGAGTCTATATACGAAGTTTTAAATCTCTCGCTTCAAAAAAGAGTTGCTCCCCGTACAAACTTGGAACCCCCTTTTCATCCCTTTAGAGGAACAATTTCAAAAAACGCTGAAATGTTTTGTTGTATTTAAGCAGAAAGTCTATATAAGAAGTTTTAAATCTCTCCTTCAAAAAAGATTTGCTCCTTTACAAACTTGGAACCCTCTTTTCACCTCTTTATGGGAGCAATTTCAAAAAACGCTGAAATATGTTTTGTTTTATTTAAACAGAGAGTCTATTTACGAAGTTTTAAATTTCTCACTTTAAAAAAGAGTTGCTCCCCATACAAACTTTGCACCCCTATTTTTCCCTCTTAGTGTTAGAATTTTGCAAAACGCTGAAAACACTTTCTTTGGATTTAAGTTCATAACCTTTTTACGAAGTTTTCAGTCTTCAGCTCAAAAAAAAATTTTTCTCCCATACAAACTTTGCACCCCTATTTGATCCCCTTAGGAGTGGAATATCCAAAAATCCCATCTTATCCCTTGCATACGTCATAAAAGTAAGCTCTGGACCAAATTTGAAGTTTCTAGTTCTAGTAGTTTCGGCTGTGCGTTGATGGTAGATCAGGACTTCTTCTTTTATATATATAGATAAAAAATAAAATAAAATAAACGTAGAACACCGATATCGTTCTGCGGCGCCAGGAGACTTTTTTGGAAGCCTATTATTTTACCAAAACATGTTTGACCACATTTCATTTCCCAACCAAACTTTGCCAAAAGATTTTTTCCCAATATTTTTTTCCATATATTTATTTGCAAAATCCTAATTAAGTCAGATCACTTGTCAGAATATTATTCCAGCATATTTCATTAGAGCAATGGTTCTTAATTTTAAGCAAAACATTTTTAGGAAAAGGATATGCAGATAAATTATTGATCAAAATATGTTTGGTCAAATAAATGTGGGGAACATTTATTTGACCAAACATATTTTGGCTTCGTTAGGTCTACATTTTGACATGCGTACGACAATTTCTACCTCTATTCTCAGCTTTCACACATTCTACTCTAAGGCAGGTCGGTGTAGGTAATGACGAACGCAGCGAGGAGTGGTTAGCGACCCTACAGCGCGCCGAGCGAGCGAAGCGAACGATAGCGGCCGACGAAGCGCCAGAACCAAATTTTTTCGATATTTTCATCGTTCGGCATTTCAATTGTAGGTAAACCAGACGTCGATATAATAGTAGTAAATATTATGATCGTTCGCTATTTTACTTTTCGTTTGAACTGCGATTTCTTAACAGTCGATATAATTAAGCTTCGATTTCCAGATACGTGCCTGATAAAACAATGTCTATAACATATTGCAAAGTATTATGTTTGCTATATAATTTTTGGTTATTGTATGTTTTGGTATTTGTTTCATCCAGGAAAATGAATAATAATATTGACCTTATCTACTTTGACCACCTAAGCTAATGTTTAAACATGTATTTGCTTATACCACTGCTTGGCAAAGGCCTCGCCTCGTTTCGTCCACTCGGCCCTATTGTTTTCTTGTTCCTGCCGAGCCAAACAGAACGCGTCCAAATCATCCCGCTATTTCCTTTTCGGCCTGCCTCTGCTCCGGTAACCATCTTGCGGGGTCCATGCGTACTTACGACAGAAAAATATGAATCCGGTTTTACTAGCACCGGAGACTATGTGATCTATTTTAAGTATCAATTTTAGTTATTGTTGATAAATCAATCTTCAGAAGCTAATGACTTACTCTTGGGCAAACGAGGTTTTTCCGTATATTTAGATGACATATGCGACTCGATTGAGTCAGTAAGTACCTAGTTAAATTATGCTGAATAAAGCTCCCTGTTCTTTTATAATTTACCGCCATTTACACCTCGTTTTGCCGCTCCTATTTTCGACAAGTTTTTATTAGAATTTACACGTCATCCGTACGCATAAAGGGCAAATTGGACGAAAAATCCCGGAAAAAGTGTGTGTGGCAGTCGAGGTACAAAGCTCCACTATCAAAGCCAAGCCTTCTAGTACGTAAAGCGTGCGAGGAATTTACTATTTCCTGACTATATTCTACAGTTTGAAAAAGATATATATTTTAGTGGTATTGGTATTTTTGATGGTTGTATATGGTTCTGGCCGCTAGATGATGAATAAGGAACGTTCGAATGTAGTTTGAATTGCTTTGGAATTCCACACGAGTTGACGGATGACGCAGTTTTCTTTTGAACCTGACTGTGGCTTTATAGGCCGGGCCCAATATACTAATACAATGATAATACTTAACTTACTTAAGATAAGTCAATCAGTATGTCAACAACAAAAGGGAAAGGTATAATTACTTTTCAGAGGTCAAGCTAGGAATTACCTAACCGTGATTAGAATAGTATTGGAGGTGACAGTTTTTCATTTACTTACGTCAAAGTGTATATGAAATGACAGCTATTCCGAGTGTAAACTAATTCCGATCTAGTAAAATTAATTTACAATTTAAGAAGGTCTGACAATACAATAAAAGTAATAATTTCAAAATTACAAATATCATACAATAAAAATATAACAATATCAATAATGTTAGAGATGTATAAGGTCTCAGCCTGAACAAATAATAAGTACATGAAATTAATAAAATATCCAATAGATGTAGAATTGTAGATGGTCTCTGAGCGTCCAAATACGATAAATAGTAACAATTCTACTGTCCTTATCAGGTCTCAAAGCGTCAAAAATTAAAATAATAAGATTAATTTAATATTGTCAGAGATGTATAATGTATTCTAGTCTCTAAAAGTCAATGTAAATAATAACTAATCCAGAACATGATGATGTCTCTCGTCAATTCCGAATAAAATTACACTAGTATTAACATAGTTACTACGTAAGTATTTGCAAGCATGAACATGAACAGGCCGGACTCCACAAAGAAGACTCCACAATAAAAATCTTCTTTCAAACGTTGTCGACGTTTGTAAGTTTTTTATTTACAATTAAAACTCGTATAATTTATATAGGCTCACAAATGGTCATTTTAACCCTCTTATTCCTAAAACTTAACATGCCTGCTAAAATGTGCTGTGTATTATAAAGCGAAAGATTATTTTATTTCAACTATTATTTTTTATGAAATTCTAATATCAAAGAAAGGATCAACCAAAATGAAGAACAAAGAAATTAGTCACGCCTGCAATAATAGGAAATTATGATACAAGTCAGGTATATACCGTCGCTCATTACACCAGAGGCCGTATATGTTGAAAAAATATTAATAATATTTTTGTTCGTATAGTATTGATATTTCCCTTCCAAATGTGTTGACAAACGTCGTATAACACTGGTGAGGCACTGATCATTAAACTCTCGGCTCCCTTATCGCGCGAGCAATACCGCCTCTAGTGTAAAGATCAACATACCTCACTTGTATCATACTATAATGTACTAATCTGTAGTCGTTGATGGGAACAGGTTATTACTTACAGATTATGTATTGTACCATCATCAAAAGTGTTTCCAGTGTCGTCATCACGTCATAAATTGATACTACTGTTTATTATCACAATTGTTTTCTCCCCAGTGCACAAGTTTTAAAGACAATTACGCAGTTTAAGCACTTATCAATAATTTTTACAAATATTTATGAATTAATGGCGCGCGGTAACTTTTTTGCTTGTCTTTTGCGCTAACTGCGCACGCATGTTTTTGCACGCACGGGGCTTTAGCGAAATCTCCAGACAGCCACTTATACATAATAATATGTGGGTACTAAATACGAATTCACTGTAATATTATTAATAATGGTTTGCCTGACGAGGTGGTTGCCAAAACAGAGTCGGTCAATTCCAGTTTCCGCCAATAAAGGTAAATTTTCTCAAATAATGATAGTGACATACCTAATGACGTGGGGGTATTTTTACTTTGATTTAACTGGAAACATTTATAGTCTTTCAAATGCCTTATTTATTTTCACGTTATTTTAGGTACCTAGGTTACCTATAACATAAAAAATCGTGCTCAATTAAATGAAATCACCACTTATTTCTACTTTTTTTCTAGGATTAGAAGAAAAGCGAAGAACTGAAATAAAAATATCATCGCACTGAAAAAAGCGCCGATCTCTTTGGCCTAATATTATTTTACCTAAGTCGTCTCTATTTAGTGTGAGGCTGTCTTCAGGATTCTGAAAAGTGTAACCACTATAAGTAATTATGATGAAGTAAATTGTGAGCAAATTGAGATAAAATATAGTTACTTTAGCCCATCTGGAAGGTAGGTACTTCATTATAATTCGATGAAATTATCTACTTAATTTTTATTGACATTATAATGGATACATTGATGATTGAGCTACATCATTAAAGTAACTACAATTTGCTGCCAACAAGCAAACATTGGAAAACGAGTACAAAACGTCTATCAATCGTAGAACTAATTTCGCCTTAATAATCATGATAAAGCAACAAAATAGCAATTTGCTCGACCATAAAAATAATTGAGTTCAAATTGCGTTTAGGCAATAAAAAAGCGTGAAAGAGATCCTATAACCTTTAGCGGGGCGTGGGAACTGGCACCTGGCGAATAGTGAAGGCTATTTAGAGGCTGCACTGAGCCGACGTAAGAATTTGCGCCATTTCAGATGCTTGTTACTTAATGTTTTCCTTTGCTTTTTAGGGTTCCGTAGGCAAAATGGCGAAAACGGAACCCTTATAATTTCGCTATGTCTGTCCGTCCGTCCGTATGTCACAGCCGATTTACTGGGAGACTATATAAGTACAACAATTATAAAATTTGTGCAGAATTGGAAATTACGAACAATAATGAACTGGGGGATGGAATTAACCAGGCGATAAAAAAACATTGCGTATAGGCGTATATGTGGATCGGCATTTAAAAAAATAATATCGAGGTTTCTAAAAACTTTTCCATTTAAGTCAACCGTTCGTGAAATATTAGCTGTCAAAGTCGTAAATTATTCTGTGTCAGATGTATCCTGTTTCTAATGTACATATATTAATTATTTACCAAAAACTACGGAACAGAACTGTACTGTACCCTATTTGCAGATGATGTCTCCCTACTATTCAGATGCCCGAAGCATTTCAAAATCAATAGCTCACGCTGACAGACCTTAATGAGTGGTTGGTTACGCGACCACTGTTTAGAACTTAATACGAGTACAAAAAAAACTAAGTTAATACAATTCAAGCCATATCAAAAAGTACCTTTAGATTTAACAGATATATCAAACGAAATCGGTAAAAGAAGTTAGTACATTCAACTAATTAGGATTTACAATTGACACGAACCTAAATTGGAAAAATCATTATTGAAGTTACACGCAACAAGTTATCTCGTTTCATATATTCGTTAAATGTACCTACTTAAGCGAAATACTCATATGGAATGCGCACTGTCGGCATACGGCTGCGATATGGTAACCTATCGCAACCACAAATTTTTTTTTAACCGAATTTCATTTGTCCGAATACTTTTAAGTTTTGTGATGCTTCTCCGAATATACAACTCGTCAGTGTTTTTCATTTGCAATTTAAATGTTATCTAAATAAATCATTTTCCCGAACAACTTTTACCGCTACAATCATTTGACTTTTCACTCCTTTCGTTTTTTTTCACAATCCATTTTTCACTTCTCCAGGGCTATATTTCGCATTCCACACGTTTTTTTCTACACATGTCAACAAAACCGACTCTAATGTTGTTAAGTTAGGTTATGGTCCGTTTAGCTTCGCTCCCACCTTAGTCATCTGATGATGCTTGCACAAAAGATCCCACTGGGTCGAAGTGCATCCGCAAGGGCCCTCATCTAAACAAGGTAAGATAAGATAGTCTTCCGATGTTAGGCATTTTTATGTGTGTTTTGTACGCCGCCCGGAAAGAGTGTAAATAGAGCTTGGGACGGATGTTGGCGTGGGGTCCTACCTGTGTAGACACACTGGCACTGTCCCACCTCCAACGATCTACAGTAAAAGCGGGTGCAGCGGCGGAAAATACCGAAATATTGAAGCGTAATGAACATAAGGGCCTCGGCAGAGAGTACAATTTTGTACCTTTTGGGATCAAAATTCTTGGTCCAGGGTCCCAGCGCGCACAAGTTATTTACTGAAATCACGAAGGGTTTGGTTGACGTAACTGGTGACCGAAGAGCTGGCGACTTCTTCGCACAACGTATCAGCATTGCGATACAGCGAGGAAATGCCGCCAGCATCCTCGGTATAAGGCCCCAAGAGTCTGTTTTAGTTTTAAGTTAGTTTTAATATTATTTAAGTTATTGTTATTTAACAAATACTACCGCTTGCAAACAAAAAAAAAATTAATATTATAAACGTTCTCAATTTTAAAGTCTTCTCAAACTATACTCTTCTCAACAAATATCTAATTTAACTCCTACTGCAGATAAGTTGTTTTGTTAAAAACTTTAACAATTTATTGTTCTTGCCCCTTAACCATTTTTCCACTGCTAAATACTTAGGGTGGATCGCTCTAGTATGAAAAAAATATTTTTTTCGATTTTCGAATTGGCGGGTACCGGAATAGTTGCTTTAATATTATATCATTAGGCGTGTTAAATATAAACGTAATTAAATACTAGCAAGTACTGCCGTAATTGCAAAAATATCTTGAGATATTCACACTCATATCATATTATTGGTATCTTCTATGAATATATTTTCATTATTAGGACATTAACAAACCGAAAATATTTTAACTGTATCACAAATTTATCCTTATATACATTTAAAACTACCCTCAAATCAACTCATATGTTTAACATTACTGCTACTTGTATACTAGCAAGAACATATCGTAAATAAATATAATAGATCCTTTAAAATAAAAAATAAATAAAAAGAGAGAACGACGGTTACTGAGAATGGTTTCAGGAGGGTTGTAACTGAAGAACACATTACAATGCAATACATTGACCGCCGATCCCATCGAGCCAGGTGATGCAAAAACTATCGCTAATACGCTGCATCATTTTTATTTGCTAACAACACCATTAGGGGTGCAAAAAATCGTAGCTGTTTGATGTGATGGCACGGCAGTGAATACTGGTGTTAGAGTAGGTATCATGAGAATACTTGAAAGCAAATTTAAAAGCACTCTTCAGTGGTTGATTTGCCAGTTGCACGCCAATGAGTTAAAACAGCTATTTCAGTATATTTATGGGACAACTACAGGACCTAAAAGATTTACTGGTACGATTGGCAAGGCATTGAATAACTGCGAAAACTTCCTGTAACTGAATTTTCTGCAATTGAATGTAAATTGCCAAAAATGACGACGATTCGTACCGATCTCAGTATAGATCAATAATATATTTATTGGAAATATGTGAGGCCCTCAACCAAGGTTGCTGTAAGGACAGCTTGGCTAAACGAAACCCAGGTAAAACATGTTATTCACGATTAATAAAAACAGCGAATAGGATTCTAATCTATAATAGCCACCCAGTCTCCTTCGGAGCACTTACTGATTCTGACCAAGTTTGTATTAAACGTCAACGCTCCAATGTGGTTTAATATTAAAACTCAGCCTTCATGTGCTAGTGGACTTACACTTACACGAAACAATAAGGCTATTTCGATATCTTCCAGGAAATGTGAGGAAAGTAATTGATTTTGTAATACAACGCAATGGATATTTCGTATATTGCGAAAATATAATAGCTATGTTAGCTGATGATCGATTTTATGTAAGAGAGTCGGCACTCCGACGAATCATCAAAGCCAAGGCTAGATTATGCTCGGAATCTATAAGTGTTCAGATTGCCGCAGTTTAATTTCGATGCTGATGAATATTAAATTTGCTTTACTTGCAGCATGTCACGGAACCACCAGCGATGAAAAAGCTTTGACAAATATGTAATTTCCCTATCCATGATGGATCTCAAGAAAGTAGAGGCTGAAATCTTGTCCAAATTCTGTTTAATGCGATGTCACGCACAAGCGACTGAAAGATGCATTAATTTAGTAACAGAATACTTTTCTGCTGTACGTAGAGAAGAAAATCAGTTTTTTCATCGGCTTTTTATGTATAAAAAATGTGTGTTCTTGACGGGTTTTCTATTACTATTCGGTTTATTGATCCTTTCAGCAAACTAAAAAACAATAAAAAATAACATTATGAAGTACACTATAATTTTATTTATTAGAAAGAGAAGCTAATTTCTAGCCCTTTTTCACATTTTCAAAGGGCTTGCGGCAGTACTTATGCTGAAAATTTTGAAAAGTTTTCATATAAACTTTGGATTATGTACCCGTATACCATCTATATACTAAACAGCCATTTATGAAATCCAAAAAAAAATCGATCCTCCCTAATCCACATAGATCGTGAAATTTTCTGAAATAGTGTGATATAGATTTTTTTGTCGACTCAGTTATAAGAATTTTTCAAAAGGTCTACAGCTCATAGAGCCATTAGTTTTTAAATGTACAATAAACAATGAAATCTTTTATCTTCAGACATACTTACACATATAGATAGAAAAGAATTAAAATTGTAAAGACAAACATAGTGGTCCCAGAAGAAAACGAAGACTAGTGTTAAGGGCATCTTTACAACACGCTGGGGAACCGACTAAGCATGAGTTATGACGGCATTTTCCTTACCCTTATGAGGAAATACGACATGTCTAGCTCACAGATGGTCGAGGGTCGGCTACCATTGCCCCAACTAAATGTAACCAACGACATCAACTTTTAGGTCTCACGTATTAACTTTTTCATTTTGAGCAATTTTGCAAGTTCTAAGCAAGCGTATACTTTCTGAAAATACAAACAAAAAAATCCTCTTTTTCATGCCAAGTATATTTTTACTAACTTCCAATGTTCGTATTCTAGTCTGCTGTACCTAAGATGTACATTAAGGTAAAGATACCATACATTTACCTGCCAATTTTATAATAATTATAAAAATTAACACCCTACTTGCCTCCTTGATTGCTACAAATTAAGATTGAAGATGTGATAATTTGGTACTAAATTGTTAATTATTAGATCATAGGTCAATTAAATCCTTAAATCAATGATCTAGGATCCTAGGATCTGTATCAGAGTATATAACAATAGGGTATTGACTCGTTTTTATAATCCGTTTTAATATGTTAAATATGCCGTAAATTAAACGTTTCAGCTATAAAAAATAGTAGATTGTATGACAAAGCACTAAAATAAGCCATATTATCACGAGATGGCTATTTCGAGCGGTAATATGGCATTTAGACCAGAGTTACACTCTATTTTTCACTTCGATCGCGAGAAAATAAATAAACAAAGATTATCCACCCACAGTTAATAATAAAATACAATGACAATATGGCGGCAACTTTTTTTTAAAACTGTTTTGCCTCAGATACATAGTAGTTGAAATAGGGACGAAAAAAGACCTAATGTTTTACATAGTTAAATTAGTAGAATGAAGTATGTACCAAAAAGAACCCAACGTTACGATTGACTGTTGACGTGTTTTCTGATTGGTGGATTTAATATGGTAAAGTATTTTGATTAGTCAAATTAGAATGTTTTGTACATCATAAATACGTACTCATATTTTCCCTAGGGGCTAAATGTACTACTTTAGCCTCGCTTGATAAACCTAATATGACACACTTTTCGAGCATGAGAAGTGAAAAATATATTTCTTCCTATTTATTATGAAATCCATACTTTTTTAATTTTATTTCAATTTTCGCGCTTAAACGCGATCCAGTGCTTGTGTCGTCACACAAGCACTGGATCGCGTGGAGTACAGGTTTTTTTTTAAATGTATGAATGCAGTTTCTCTTGTTATTAAAATCGATGACATGGTTCCTAAAACAGATCTTCGTATATCTTATAGTTTCAGACTTTCCCATACTGACCGATCTAAATGAGCCACCCTGTATAACTACTGTGTGTGTTATATTAACTAGCAAAACGGGTTTGAAAACAGCTGTTTGTAGTGGTATGACGTCACTAGCAAAATGCCTTCGTTTCGATCATTTGAGGCACAGATAAGAAAATGTTAAAATCATTAAAATCCTATTAATTAATTAAATAATTTTCATTGAAATGTCAATAGTTATTTTAAGCTCTAAGAATTATAAGCTACATTTAACAATGCGTTTTATAATAATTATTAGTAATTACATGTATCTGTCAAGTACCCTATTATTCCATTGATACTGAAACAGAGCAATCAGGAATCGCGCATCAGTTGCTATTATCTGAGCGGTTTCGGCAAGCTGGACCGCGATCTAATATTCATCATAGACAGACGTGCTCGTCTACATGGCAAAGCATATACGTATGTAATTAGATCCTGCAAATGTTCCAGAACCCATGCCCGCCTGCCAGCATGCATTATGCAAGGCTGTAAATTGAATGTGCAGTTACTGCGTGGATTAAACCTCGACGCACTAGTCTCGCATACCATTTACCTTTTTCAAAGTTACAAAAATAGAATTCTGTTGCGTTTTACTCCTGATTTACGTTTGTGTACCTGAGTTGAATAGGAATTGCTATAGTATTCGAATTAGACGTGCAACCACAGGACCTGCGTTTTGCAACTAATAATTTAATTTTAATTTCTTTTCCATCTGTTTACCAGTGCGCTGCGATCGAGCATACATTTAGCTGCTCACTATATAATGTGCAAGATGTACTTCTTAAATTTTCTTCAATTCCACCAGTTTATTTTTTTCGCGTACGAAGGAAAGAGATGCAACACTCTTCCGGAATGGCTTTTGGGACCATAGGAATGGCTTTAACTTTCAGGGATATTAAAGCATCTAAATACTCGTCTGACCCTTTTTGGAAAATTCTATACCTAAATTTTATACACGAGATTAAGTAATTTCTATAATAAAATGGTAAATTTATATTTATATCTCCTAGGCGAGATATCCCACTTTTTGAAAATTTGTTTCGGCTTCAAACTATATGTAGTCAAGATTAATATATATCCGCAAACATTATTTTGCAATGTCCATTGAAAGCGAGCTAGCATCAATCCCATACGTATGAGTCGCGTCCTGGATGTAGGGCCCATTATTACGATATAGAATAAGGATTGATCTCACGAAGCGTCTACATGGTGCCTGTATTTAGAATATGTTTAACAAAGACGTAAAATTCAATAACATGTAAATTTTCTTTGCCTGTGTCTGAGCGCAACTTTTTCACAGAAAGTTCTTGACAGAGCCGTTGTTTAAGATGCTTCGGGGCACACAGTCAATGCTTCGCCGATCTATCGCCTCCACTAATAGCTGAATACATAGTTAAATGGTTTACTGTAGTGAAACTACATATATTTCATCATCATATCGGCTCAATTAAGGTCTTTAAATGATAAACATTATGGAAACCATTTTATGATTTCTTTTATTGTCACCTGCAGGCGAATCACGTAACTTTATGTACTAACGGTAGATAAATTTTACTGTCAATTTTGAAGTATGAGCTGCGGGGTAATCACGTAACTTTTTTACTACCGTTAGGTAGATTTTAATGTCAAATTTTAATTGTCACCTCATACATTTATACTTCAAAATTGACAGTAAAATCTATCTACCGTTAGTACATAAAGTTACGTGATTCGCCTGCCGACAGTTGAAATTTGACATTAAAATCTATCTAACGGTAGTACAAAAGTTACGTGATTACCCCGCTGACTTACACGAGTGTATAAAATTTCGACTCGATTAGACTTCGCGAAGGACAACCGACATACGAACACTGTTAAATAAAGGCTAGAATAAATATAGATTTATCCTCAACGGAATCATAAAAAAAAATTAAAGCATAGACCTATAAGGGTAAACGTGTAAAAATTACAAACTCGCGCACACAACGCACGGGCAGGATTATTGCAAGCGTCCACACGGGAGATTACACCCACCGTGTAACCGTGAGTTATGATCGCCTTACTGCTGCTCAATCTTACCCGCGATGAGGAAATACTGGCCACGCCGTCCCCATACTAACTATATATTAACTAACAAACAAGCTGATTTATTAGCGGTGAACAACATGTAACGTACGGTACGTTAGCTACCTACTAAATTCGGGATTTTAGAATACCCGCTGCAGAACCGAAGACTTGAAGACCACCATGTTAAACAAGTTAGATCTGGATGGATATGCTAAGACGAGGGGTGTACTTAATGAGAGTGCAAATAAGCAGTAATGAACAGTTATTAGGTAACACCTATTGTTCACCTGTCATGGCTGTCATGATGAAAGATTGAAAGTGTCAAGTAGTGTCTGGCGTTACCTTACGTTAAACTATATTACGATATGTATCACCAGCCAGCTTGAAACAATGAATGAGCCGGACTCTGAGCTAGACAGTAAATACGAAACGAAACATTATTGTCGCTGCGGTAAACAAGTACAAGATGGAAAAGGTACTTTTCAAGACATGGGAGTATATAATAGATTTAAGCCCAATCCAAATTAAAAAAGTAATCCCCCTCTGGCTGATCTTACTTATTTTTATTCATCTAGTAAGAAATTAAGAACCTAAACTATAGTGGTGTTGGTAAGATGACAGCTGTCATTCCAGTACAAATTATGGCATGTTTGACGTTTTAAAGTTAAGATATTGTGATGATAGCTCAATGACACAGTGCCCAAGCTAAGTTAAAATCACTATATTAAAGACAAGAATGCAGTACTATGCTGACAGCTAAGGTAAAAACATTGGAAATGTAACAGATAACTCAGATCAATTCCAACTTAAGCGGGATTTTTTGCAATACATTAACGCAAATTTGAAAATACAAACTTGCCTAGTTTTACACCAGAGCACCAGATTTGATTCCAGCGCGCGCCTCATTAGGGCGGCTTAATGCACGTCTATACTCGTAGCAGCGATGTTCATTTTATTACGACTGACATGCATATTTAAGCAACGCCCTAGATTCGCACAAAATTGTTGCACCATTAAGCGACACTCCAGGTAAAAGTGAGGCTCCACCGCTCTCGATGCAAGACATTTTAAGCATGCCACCACTTACTTATTTTTAAATCCTGTGAATTTTTGAGCATCGTTATTATATCGCTTTGGAAACAATGCTTGCTTTTGTTTACGTTGTTTTAGTGTAACCTAAAAAAAGTAATCTATTATACTTTTATAGTAAATACCTTACAATACTTTGTCTGCGTAGATAATAAATTTAACTAGCAGCATTTGTAACTGGAGCACTCGTGGCCCAGCGGCGCCCGCGTACCGCGTGCGGTATGCGAGATTAAGCAATGTCGGCCCAAGTCAGTTATTGGGTGGGTGACCGCTTTGAGTGGCTATTAACTGAGCGCTCGCGTGATTTGGAAGGAACGTTAAGCCGTTGATCCCGACTGCTGACTATGATAGCAGTCGCTAAGCTAAGTTAGAGGCCTTCGGGCGGCTTGAGAACTTCTAACAGTCAAGTTGCCCGCTCACTTGACAAGCCTAATTCCAATAAGGGCTGGTTTCCCCTCCGATTGGAAAGTCAGATGGCAGTCACTTCCGTAAAAACTAGTGCCTACGCCAACTCTTGGAATTGGGTAGCGGACCCCGGGCATCCTTCAGGATGCAACTGTACCGGGATAACGCTAGGATGATGATGATGATGAATAAATTTAACTAGTACCTACTCACAAACCAAATCTCAAAATAATTATGGAATAAACTAATTGAGTATCTATTTAAGGTCATAAGTTGTCAGATCCTTTGTTCTCACTCAATGTATGTAACACAGCTACATAATAATTTTACTAAATAACTGAACTAAAGATATAATTGTTTTAATCTTACACAAAAAAAACAACACAAAACAAAGCAGAAGTGAATGTTTATATGAAAACTTTTACCCTTGTTACGTTCGAAAGTGAAGTGATCATTGAGAAAATCGGCCGGAGATCCAAACGTCCATCTAACTCGACGTTTTAAGTTGATATCAACATTACATTACTCGAGTGAGCGCGCTTAGTCCTAAAACAATTCTACTAGCTAAAAAACAACGTTTTGTGTAAAGACATGATCTATAGCGAAATTCTTTTTCAATTCTTTTTTGTTTCTTCCTACTCACAAATATGCAGAAACTCATTTCTTCACAACAAACACATTAGCTATTCTTCGCAGCCTTTATCGTACATTAATTCATGGTAATTTAACAGATAAAAAATTACTTCGTCTAAAATGACAGAACGAGTGCTTGCTATAAATATAATTTTGATGTCAAACCGAAGTGTCGAGTCAGAAGAGCCCCCGCACGAGCTGCCGGATGCCTTTGACAGTCGGGACACATCGTGACCTGAACGATTTACATATTACGTGACACTTTTGCAGAGCTCGCCATTGACTCCGCTCTGATAGACTGAGACATCGAACACGTTATTGTTTCTCGCATATACCCTACCATTTCGAAGCCCTTTCAAGGGTAAAATGTTTTTTTATTGTCCTTACTGAAAATTCTATGAGTGATCGTGAACCGTACCGTTTAGGTGTCTCTTTGTTACATTTGTTTTTTCTGTTGTGAATACCAAGCATTACCGGATGGATACCTACACAAATTTACGTATTCGGGTTCATAAATTTCAACTCCCTTATAATTTAATTCTCGCTAAACAATATTGATTAAATTATGTTGAGACATGTCACGCAGTAAGGCGCGCTGAGATTAAATTATTTAACATAAAACGTACTTTGAAATCTCACACGATATGTGCCGAAAATTACATGGCGTATTTATGTCATTACAAGTAACAATTTGGATGTTCCTCTTCATTAGACGCCTCTGATTCTGTCATAGCCGGAGGTATATCTGCGCTAATTAATTTTCAATCACAATTATTCTCCCGTATAATGTAAATCATTCGTCGGCGCAGTGCCCGCTTTATGTTTTAATGACGACTTACGACTACCAACGATTTGAAAGAACCGACCCTTAAACTACCGACAATTCACCGTATTTCAGAACCCGTACTTAAGATTATTTGTTCACACCTCAGAGACAATACATATTATAAAGGGTAGTTATGTTAGGTTACCTTAAGCAATAATAGTTCCTACACTTATCAGCATCATAGAGACGAGTTTTCAGGCATTGTGGAACGTCAACAGATTTGACGATGTCGTCTAATTAATTGAATCCCGCCCAACCCAGCTGGATTCTCCTAACAGCATTAGATATTATAAATTTATCAAAAATAGTGTCAGAAAGTGAGAACATACAAACATTCCGATTCAATTAAATATGGATTCGATGACTACGAAGCGAAACAAAATCCATAAATTTTATTTAATCGCTATCCCTGGAACTTTCCATCGTACGTACTTAATGCCTGTATTGCGTTGCGAGCAACTCTCGAACAAAGTTCAACTGCATTTGCTTAAAACTTGTAAATATTCAACTCTAAAACTCTAGCCAATTAAGCAACGGCTATAGTATTGGCTCGAACTTTCTCGAGGGTAATACTTATTCCGTGAATAAGCCGGGAGCTTATTGCCTTTTCATTAATAAAATCAAAGCTGCCCGACACAGGAGGGCAACGTAATGAGTATAGCGGAAATCAAAAAGCAATAACTAACGCATATTGATCGGGCCACCAACCCAGCCTCATAAGTACCTACGTCTGGCATTATGACATCCATATTCGGGTGTTTTTGGGTATTTACGGCTTAACAAAATTTATAAATATTTCTGTAAAGAAAAGCGCATAGTTTATAGCGCTTTGATTGCCAGTAGATCTGTAATTTTTTTTTTCAGTTTGTTCCATTTTCAGACAAATTGCTAGTATCGGATGTTTTTTAACTATAATACGAGATAGATAGTGACAACCAATTTAGAGCGTGACATTGTGCTGTCCGACCGGGCACTAGTGGACAGATTAGTCCTCCATTTGTTGTTGCTTCGATGTCGCATCGGCTTCGTTTAATTCAGCCATTTCTGCTGCACTCTGACAGCTGCACAAAGTCGGTATTCGCTGGGTGCGAAGTAGGAGGTGGGGGAACAACGAATCGATCGCAGCGCGCACCGTGGCCAAAAAAGGAACTATCGGCAGACCAAGTGTTAGATTTTCTAAGCGAAATATACGTATCCGCACATTTTAAGTAATAATAAATAATCAATATAATCTTGCGTCACGAAACCCGCTGCGTAGTTAACTGCAAGAACAATGGCAAAAACCGTGATCCCAAATTCTATAAATTTCCACAAATAAGTTGGAAACGAGAACAACGAATGAAATGGATAATCGCTGTCAAAAAAAAGTTAGTAAGCTAACCTATAAAGCAACATATTTTGTATGTTGTAGGTTGTAGGAACTTAGCACGTTACAATGGTTACTATAATTTGTTTGTTGTTTTATTAGAGCCAAAACTTTTTTTTTCCTTTTATTGTAGTTTGTGGTTGGAAAGCGATGTCGTATGTGATTGCTCGGAATCCAGTTTTTATAATTAATTTGGACATGTTTGACTGAAAATACACAAAAAGTCTGCATTATTAACAATACTACAGTCATAAATGATCGTCTGCAACATAAATTAGTTTAAATTTGTACTACATTATTGGATTAAATTTGTTTATTTCTTTACTTACTACTTACTCTACCTGAAATTTATGGACTGTCATTTTAGACGGGAAATAAAAACGGTTAACGTTATTATCGACACTATAGATTTACACGGTCGAATAGAATCTATGTAGATTACGATATTTCACTGAAACTATTTGTTTGTTTACAAACTCTTGATAATAACAACCGGTAATTTGACATTTCAAAGTCCGCCGTAGTTGGCGCCGCAGTAACCGCTATAGTTGGCGCTGTCATCGCGCACCCTGCGATGCGAATATACCCATTCAAGTCGTATTAAACGTTAGGGTTTTCGGAACCGATAAACTGAGATGATGGCAACATTAAAAATACATAACGCTTCAATTTATTTTTGCTTTTAGTAAGATTTTCTAACTACATGAAAATCAAGAAATCAGAGTCCATTTCTGACCAACCCTAAATAAAATAGGCACCGTAAATAATTACACTCATTTTAGTCATCATCTTGCATAAAAAAAAATGTCCTTTATAGAGTGCATGAACGCACGATTTTTTATTTTGATTTTTTAAATATTGTTAATATGATTTTTTAAATGGG
Source organism: Epiblema foenella (assembly GCA_963556455.1). Taxonomy (NCBI): domain Eukaryota; kingdom Metazoa; phylum Arthropoda; class Insecta; order Lepidoptera; family Tortricidae; genus Epiblema; species Epiblema foenella. The sequence goes on along the minus strand of OY747099.1, from coordinate 10,217,447 downwards.
TTAAAAACGTCGTGACGTCACTTTTTGCAACATCACACTAACCGAGCGTTTTAACGTTTCCGCACTAACTCTAACGTTTCTGAACTAATTTCTTACACGGGCAATAATTTTAATGATAGGTTGTCAGACTTGTCAGTGTCACAGTTGTGGCTTGTTTCTATAATAGTAATGTTGATAATTAAATGATAAATAACAAAAAAATGCCCAAAACGATTTCTAGTCAAGAGCAGAACATTATTAACTAGTGGCTCTGTGAGCTGTAGACCTCGTGAGTGAGTTTTTTTTATAATTTCCAAAATCTGACATTATAAAAATGATCAATTATGATTATCGAACCTGCTAACAAAATTTCGCTAGAAGCGGTTGAAAAATGCGACCTGTAGAGGAGAACAAACCGAAACTCGGACGCAGAAACTTACAAAATCTTTGAAATAAAAATTGTTTTTGAAAATTTTCAAAAACTGACTCGACAAAAAAAATCTATTTAATTACCGGACCTGCTCACAAAATTTCACGAGAATCGTTTGCGAAATGCGACCTGTAGAGGAGAACAAACCGTTGAACAAATAATTTTTTTTCCAAAAACTTATTCGACAAAAAAAAATCTGTATTTATCCAACCTGCTTACAAAATTTCACCAGAATTGGTTGAGAAATGAGACCTGTAGAGGAGAACAAACCGAAATTCACCCGCAGAAACTTACAAAATCATTGATAAAAAAATATTATTGGAAATTTCCAAAAACAGTCTTGACAAAGACTGTTTTTGGCTTTTTTGACTTTTAAGAACTGTTGCATGATGTCTAGGTCAGACGATATTGACATTAAACATAAATATATAAGAGTAAACATGTGGCATGTTCTTTAAACATGAGTGTAAGGTTTCTCAAAATGATATAGTGAATATAGATAATTGCTCTGAAAGGAACATAAAATTGATCATCTTCGAATGTCCTTTCCCTGGCCGAAACTTGGTCCCTGAAGGGCTTGCAGATTTGCAGTTAGGCTTAATTTTTTGCATTCAATTGAATTTAAAAACGTAGTACATGTTGTCGTCGAAATATGCAAAGTTTATAAGTTTTAAAACATTAAGTGAAAAAAAAAACAAATTTCGCAGTTTTCGGCGTGTTGCTCAGCAAGCTCCAGTTTTTCGAAGTTCCAAATGTCACACACTACCCTAGCTGATCCATACAATTTATTAAAAAAGCAGAACTAAATCATGCTCTGCGATTTTCGTTTTTTTTAGTATCGAATTCTACTTCGTTAGTCGTTACTTGATTTACATGATGTTGTTAGTCTCATTAATTCCTCTCTATACGTACGAATTCATGACAAAAATTTAAACTAAAATTACCAATAACAATTCTGTCTGGTCAAATGAATATATATCTTGCGACGTAACGAAAAAACGAAACGGGTTGCTTAGTGTTGTGGAGGCAGCTCTCTAGGGCGCCACATAATTCGGGAGCTTAACAAACGGCCGGGATAACACATGGCTGCCCGAGAATATGTTGGAGTTTTCATACCGACGAAATAGGTTCTCTGCGGATGCCGAAAGGTAAGGCAAGGAGTTTTATCTATAAAATATCTCAGCATAATATTTTAAACAATAGGTACTACCTATTTGTGTACGGCCGTCTCTCGCGGATACTATGGATCGAGTGACTCCAGACACCGCACACACATATAAAATATACATACAGGAGCGCAGCTACAGTTAAATCTACCTTTATTTCTAAAAAATACCTAGTCTACCCTTTTTAATAAAAATTAATAGTACAATAATACGACATTATGAGCACGTCGCTAACAAACCCTATGCCTACCTACTCAACTCGAAATCCTGGGTTCGCTGTAAGTACGAAATTGTCGCACAATTTACTGTTTACAACATAAGAATCCTAATGGTACTTTTAAATTTACTTTTTTTTCGCAACCCGCAGTGGGAGCTTTTTCTTATTTGTTTACGGCTTTAAAAAGAATATCTCACCTCGCACCGGTATCAACAAATAATCCTTTACAGACACTAATCCTATTGTCGTACATAGCGTTTGCTGAAGTGAGTTCATAGTTCTGAGTTAAATATCACAATTTATAAACATCAATATCTTGTATTAGACTTGTAGGAAGACCAACTAACAGAAACTAATACTTAAAGGAAGTATTCTCGACTGTTGCAGTGTATTAAATGCGTTCAGAACAGAAACTTCTTGTTAAGAAGCCGAAACTTCGATAGTTTTCCGCCTGATTTCGAAATGTTGCAAATTAACAGAGAGCCAAAGCGAGCTATTCTGATCGCGCAGGCTCTAAATTAAACGTCTATATGGCTCAATCTGTTAGACGAGTATACGACTCGGAAATAGAAAGTTGCAAGACTATGCACTGAATATAGCAAGCAATTCGAGCATTTAAAAAACGAAATCAGTTTTTGCCGAAAACAGCTGGCTAAGGCTCTGACAGGACCTAAATTGGGTTCACTTTAACAGTATTATAACAAAAATAATTTTATTTGGCAAATCGAAAAAAGTAAATAATAATATTCATATAATGAATAAGTTTGCTGTCTCTAAAACACGATTTGAACAAATCGATTCAATAAAAAAAGTAAAGTTACGTCTGAAATCCTCTTTAAACAGTTCTAAAATGTTTTTATTTATTTATCTCGGGTGATTATAATTTAATAAATCTGGGGGCACGGCAGTCAAGCAAAACAAAGAGACACGGCCGTACGACTCTGTTGTCGAAGCCGTTCAGGCCATTTTCAACATACTGTAATTTTGTGGTGGCTAAAGCTAGAAGCCTCAATATTCAGTAAGATATAGGGCATAATATGACTTAGACATATTCTTAATAATATTCATGGTAAAAAATGTAGGTACTTTCTTCACACTCAAGACTTACACTAAAATAACAATCATTCGCTTGTTATTTGATTATTATTTTGAGTTAAATCGCAGGCCGTGTAAAGTGAAATGTAAAAGCCATTTAATGCAGAAAGCGGCGACAATCTCATTCCGGACGACAAATTGAGAACACCTTCCGTACTAGACGGGGCGACCGCGGCCGTGGGGTTCAATTAGAACAGGCCTTTTACCACAGACTAAATAATAGTGCTTGCTCGTAGAAGGTCTTTTGTCTAGCAAAAACCGATGTTTAACAGCTAGAAAATTTAAATCAGTATATATCTCGCGCGCAGTAGAAAAAAAGCTTTTTTTAACCTGACTGTGGCTTCTTCATAGGCCGGGCCCAATAAAGCGGTAGGAGTGCGTGGTTGGAGAGTAGCCTGGGGAAAATTCACGGGAAAACCTCCGACACGACCACGCGGGTGGTTTTAAACACTGGAATATTCTAAGAGTTTACGCTCTAGTGCGATTGCGAGTGGTTTCAACCGAATCTGAGGTGTGAGTGGAATAAATTATTGTATATTTATGTAAAATAAAGAGCAAGTAAGTCCAAATTAAGAGAAAATATTTACTGGACCGATTCTTACGCTGGTCTATTTTTGATGAGTGGTTTAAAAATATCCTTATCCGAAACATGTGTTTAATGTTGTGTAATTCAGCATTATATATGAAACATACATACGTGTTTATATAGCTTTTAACCCTCTTATCTATTCATAAAACATAACAAAACTCTGTTAGATAAAATTTTGCAAAGTGACAGATAAAAAGAACTTTAACGGCATTTCAGCTAAAGGTTTTATGAACGATAATGAATAAGGGCAGGGCAGCACGGTCGTGTAACATAAAGAGCAAATCACAACCTACTCACACTTGCTCAGGCAGCGGGCGCACTCCACGGTAAATGGCTATTTGTTGCGGCAGCGACACCTGTCCCGGCCGAGACCCTCTAAGCCCGCTGTCACCCACCGCGACAGTATAATGGCCTATTCGCATTCCCTAATGCTCACATACTCGGCTGCCACTGATTAGTTGAGGTTATATTATTTCTATCGAAAGCTCGAGTTGCAACTGACATATATGTCTCCCCCTTCCTGCCTGACTATTTTTATTATTACCTACTATTTATTTTTTTGGTTTTTTGCAGTATTAAAACAAATAATGACTATACGAATAGTCAACAATTACATGCAAGAGGGACTTTTCCACCTATATTAATGTATGGATGTATGAATCCCCTTTTTAGGGTTCCATACCCAAAGGGTAAAACGGGACCCTATTAATAAGACTCCGCTGTCCGTCTGTCATAAGGCTGAATCTAATGAACCGTTGATAATTAGTTGAAATTTTCACAGATGATGTATTTCTGTTGCCGCTATAACAAAAAATACAAAAAAAAACAGAATAAAATAAATATTTAAGGCGGCTCCCATACAACAAACGTTTAGTTTTTGCCGTTTTTATAGATAATGGTGGTGTCGTTATCTACGTATCTCGCGTCAAATTACTACGCTTCTAAACCATTTATTATTTTGACATGATACGAGAATATTATTATAAAACCGTCCACATTTGAAATATCATGTCATTGTATACGAATTGATCACGTCCAAAGTCCTAGTCTTAATCCTAAATTAGAACGTTTAGGGGCCATCCATAAAGTACGTCACACGTAAAGGGGGGGAAGGGGGTCGACAAAGTGTGACATGGTGTGACAAGGGGTGGGAGGGGTCCTAAGTTTCGTGACATCACATTTCGAAATTTATAAATCTTAGGTATTAAACCGCGTAATTTGCAATATTAATTATACTAAAACATATTTCCAACTCTATCTTTATGACAATACGGTTTAAATTGTTTTGTTCACATTCGCTCTAGTGACACGCGCCGACAGAAGCGCCGATCGCCCACGAGCCCTTTGAGTAATGCCGCCAACACCCCGCGTGATTTTATTGTTTCTATTACATTCGAAAATTGACTTTCGCTGAGTGAACAACGTCATTGTTTAGTTAAAACATATTTAAAAAAAACAAGTTTAAAATGAATAAAAAGATAGATTTAGGTAATCTTTACCGTAGACTATACGAAACATACAGTGCAACTTACGCTGATAAAAAAAAAATTGAATGGTAATAAAACTTATTTCGGAACTGTTGTTTTAATTTAATAATTTTTCGATGTGAAATTGCAAAACATGTGACGTCACACTAGGGAGGGGGGGGTCTCAGAAATGTGACCACCTGTGACAAGGACGGGGGGAGGGGACAAAAAATCATGAAATTCGTGTGACGTACTTTATGGATGGCCCCTTTATTATAAAAAAAAATACAAGTTTAACGATTTTGCCATTGACGAATACTACTTTATACAATTATTTAAACACTGTACTGTAATTTTCCATTACTTGCAATCTTTTCAATCAGTTTTCAAAACTGACTTGCAAGATTTAATTACCTACATTGACATAGGTACAATTCAATTTACTTTGTTACAGGTTTATTTTAAAAAGAAGGTGAGGTAAACTTAAACTAATTGTAGTTTAAGTTTACCTCACCTTCTCTCTCAAATTAATTGTAATTTAATCGTGCAATGGAAACAAACTGATGATGAGGTATGAGTAGAGTAGATCCTAGCAAACATCAAACCACGGCGGATCTAAACCGCTTTTTTTAGTCCGAGCGCTAAAAACAAAACCGGTTTACTTACTTTTTTCGTCTCTATGAATCAGTGATGAAACCACACACGGAAGATTCGCAACGTTTGATCTATAGTATAATAAACGAATAAATCATTCACTAATCAACTATGTTGCCGTGTACAGCTGTGTTGTTCAGTGCATTATTTGTGCTGGTATTTGGCGGAACGCATTATGACTTAGAAGGTACTGTCATGGCACACATTATTTAGTATTATTATAGTCAATTTAATTTTTCTCCTCTAGTATTGTTTCTGATTATTAATAGTAATTAATAGTATTTTTGCCCAGACAGCCCAATATTTTTCATACGATTTGGTTTATGTAGTTACATTCATGATGAACGATTTAGCCTATAGTGGTTAGTGACCCTGCCTACGAAGCTTACGATCCTGGATTCGGTCAGGGCAAATATTTGTGTGATGAACATAATTATTTTTTGGGATGTTTTTATATTGGTAATAATATAAATATCGTCTTCTAGTACCCATAAGAAAAGCCTTATAGAGCGTACTATTTGGGGCTACGTCGATTTGTTTAAGATTGTCCCGTAATATTTATTTCTTTACTAGCTTTTTCCCGCGACTTTGTACGCGCATAAATGGTACTTTCCGAAGACTTTCAATACGATACGAATTCAAATCCTCACTGCAAAAAAGATTTTTCCCGTATAAACTTTGAACCCCTTTTCACCCCTTTAAAATAGAAATTTCGAAAAACGCAGACATCCGTTTTGTTAAGAGCCTATATACGAAGTTTCAAATCTCTTGCTTTAAAAAGGATTAGCTCCCCAAATAAACTTTTTACCCCTTTATGGGAGGATTTTCGAAAAAGCGCTAAAATATTTTTTATCATGTCTATCGTCTCGAGTATATTAAGTGTGTCTATGTTATATCTCTCTCTATCGCTCGAATATGCAAGTGCGACAGAGAGGATATTTCGTTTTCTGTTCGCTGTAGGCCCTCAGGGCACGGCTTAGACGTGAGTGGCCAGTTTTATTCAAATTAAAACTCACGGGAGTTTTCCTCTAAAAAGGATTTCAACATGAATGTGTTACTATATTGGACCCAAAACCGTTAGTTATAGCAAAAACCGTTACTTTACGGAATTCCTAGATAAGTTTCAAAAAAATATTATTATGGTATTCTGGAATAAAATTTACAGATCTATTTTATTAGGTAAATAGTTTTTTTTTAAGAAACAGATGACAAATTAGACTTTCTAACCTTAAACTTTTAATATTTCCGCAGGAAAGACGCGAATTTATATACATATATTTCAGTATGGTCCTTTAATACAATTTTACCTTTTTCCTTTACTGCACCTTTCAATGACATGTCTCCACTGCACACTGCTATTTTTGAAATCATTTGAGTTGGCCGAGTTGCATCAGAGGAATTCGTTCAAAAGAGTTATTCTAATATCCAAGCAATAATATTCATAATCTAATAACATCTTTACAGAAATTCGGTCTACAAAAAAAATTTCAACCTTATTATAGGTACATGCATCAAACAGTAGTAAACGCCAAAATAAGGTCGTATGTCGGCCCATAAATCAATTCCTGCGAGTAATCATGCAATCAAAGTTAGGCATATTTTAATGTCAATTTAATGACATTAATCTAGCTTTTAATGCTAGCTATGTAGACACTGGCACCGTCCCACTTCCAACGAACTACAGTAAAAGCGAGTGCAGCGGCGGGAAATGCCGAAATATTAAAGAGCAATGAATATAGGGGCCTCGGTAGAGAGTACAATTTTGTACCTTTTGGTGTCGAAACTCTTGGTCCATGTGGTCATAGAGCGCACAAGTTATTTACTGAAATTACGAAGCGTTTGGTTGAAGTAACTGGTGACCGAAGAGCTGGCGACTTCCTCGCACAACGAATCAGCATAGCGATACAGCGAGGAAATTCCGACAGCATCCTTGGTACAATGCCCCAAGGGCCTGTTTTAGATTTAAGTTAGTTGTAATATTATTTAAGTTATTGCTATTTAACTATTATTACAGCATTTAATGACATTAGATCATAGATTTATAGGTAGGTATTGACATTAAAATATACATTACCGTTAGTCCCTACATAAATTTACGTGGTTAGGCTGCTGAGCTTTAATATGGATCATCTCTGGCACATTTTTAGAGTAACCAGATAGATTATCAGAGTAGCAGTAGTAGTAATGTTATTTTCCATAAGTACTAAAAATTACAGCTAGATTTAACTAGTGTACCTAAGTTTAACACGCTACGTAACTAGCGCGACAGCTACCATTGACAATCCACAACAACTTTACAATAATAATATATTAAGGTGCTCACAAATCTAGACATACGAATATTTCCAGGGCTCAATCTACTCAACAAAAGAAATATCTATCTATCTATCTATCTATACATATAATAAAGCTATAGAGGTTCGAAAATCTGTACATTGAAGATATTAGCAAAAAAATTGATGGAGGGGTCTTATAATCGATAACAGACCACATTTCAACAGTTTTTAGAATTTGTGTCTGTTTGTCTGTCTGTTTATTTGTCTCACCATCACGCGAAAACTAGCCAATAGATTTCAATACAACCTTCACTAATAAGTTTAATTGATCTTCGGACAGGTTATAGGCTATAAAAATCATACAGATTGGGGAAGGAAGGGGGTGAAAAGAGGGGTTGAAGTCTTTTCAAGCCTTTAAGTCCTTCAATTAATGACTTAAAGGCTTGAAAATTGGTAAGCATACAATTGGAAGCAAAATAAAAAGAATCCCATTCTAAAATTGTACAATAAACAAATAATATGTGAAAAAACGGAGGGTAAAAAAGTGCTTAGGGGACTAACGACAAATAACCAAAAATCCCTCAACCCATTGTAACTGTTTGAAATAAGAGATTTAATTATGTTAGTCAGTCGTTGTCAATATTGTCAAACCAGTGCCTTGAACTTCGTCTCCTATATCTGATATATCTTCGTTGTTAGAGTGGTCGAGTATGATAACGGTGTTATCTGAGGACCTACAAAATATCACAAATTCCCACGATTCCCACTAATATTATAAATGTGAAAGTTCGGATGTTTAAATGTTTATATATTTGTTACTTAATCACGCAAAAACGGCTGACCGGATTATGATGAAACTTGGTACACAACGAGTTTATAGCCTGGATTAACATATCGGATACTTTTTATCCCTTTTCATCCCTTAAATAGATAAATTCGGGGGTGGAAGTTGAATTTCATAGATATCCTGAATCATGTGGAATATTTACAATACCCGCTGATTTACGAAAATTTGTCTCAGATGAACCAGTGTAAGTCTGAGCTCCGAATATGCACATAGTAGTCACGAATCGTAGGGGACTGTAGCGGTTAATCCCCCGAAATTAATATTCTCTGGTCAAGATACAATAAGGATGTATCGTGAGGCGAGTCTAGACAGTTGTAAATTTAAGATATTTGACGTTTGGCATGTCAGAGACATGCCATTCATTAAAGTCGAATCGAAGTTAATGTAGATTATTTACTACTTGCACAATTCAATAATTTGAGTCTTATAGTTACTACGATAAGGTAGGTATTTTCATGTAAAGTTTTTATTTTTACCATCGTAGTTATAAAATAAGGAATGTCGCTACCAATTGATTATGATGAGCTATTATTATGAAAGATTACGGATATTTGTGACTCTTAGAGCTTAATTATCTCAAAACCAAAGCGACTCATGCGATTGTGAATGTTTACCGCATTTCAGTACCTGAAGTTCTATTAATTACATACATGTATAATCGTAAGCAAAACATAATAGATTTGCTTTATTTAGGTACTGACTTACACCCTCTAAAGCGCTTGCGTTTGAAACCAAAATTTACTGACCCATTGAGCCTAAATAACTTTACTGTTTATAAAATTGGAGATTAAATAGATTGGACGTAGACGATTGTTGACAGCATTGACTGACCAGCGCTTTGATATATGCCTACATAAAAAATATAGAATTTTCACTCCATTTTCGCTACCGCGTTGAATGTGGCGAAGCCTTAAGAGTGTGTGCTCCAGTGAGATTGGCTGATCGGCTTCAACCAAATGTGAGGTGTGTGTGGAATCGGACTACTGGGAGTTCTGTCGCTGGTTCACTAAACCTAGCCTAGCTGAGAAGAGTCCAGCATGGAACTCAGCTAGGCCCGACCTGGGTCAGACTGACTCTATCCGGTATGCAGCGGTATCGGGACGAATAGGGATTATATGTGTCCGTGTCGTCGCGATCGTGCGGTGGACGTTATTTTGGGTCCATAGAAACTGTTACAAATCTTTTGGTTTACTATAGGTCAATTTATCCAAAATACTAATTTAATGTAGGTAACATGAAAACAGTGATTACCTAGCTGATTAGTTATAAACAATCAAATCACTGGGAGGTACAAGTATTAGGTATAAGAAGAGGTTTTGTGCTATGGTCGTCCGGCGTCCACCTTAATTCGGTCTTCAGCTGCTCGCCGGTTTTATCAGGCTTTGTTTCGAATTTCTTGGAATTTTGAGGTAGATGGGAAATATGGAGGGATTTCAAATTTTAGGTTCTTAGAAAAGAAAATAAAAGTCAATGGTCCTAGCTTGAAATTGTAGAAAGTGGCTACTTAGAAGAAGAAAAGTAACTTTAGGCGGCATTCCACCTCTCAGTCTTCGGGCTTACAATTTTTTTTTTAAATATAATTGTAATATGATAATGTGTGCGTAGATACTTAAAAAATTACTGTTGTTTTAAGCAGTAACATCTATTAACGAAAATTATAAATTTAATTTAAGGAAGCGCGAGTCCTTTTTGTAGATGTCACTCTGCGTAAGCCTCCCTAGGCTTTGTAAGAGAGAAGTGGTTGAAGGACTTGGTAACCGAGTGTGATTACTGATTGTTCAGACAGCTCAGTTAAAGCGATTGGCTGCGTATTTCAGGATGTCACAGGTTGGATTGTACCTTTTGGACGTAGAACTTTCACTAGAAAAATACTTACGATAAAGGGAGAATTTCTTACAAATATTTTGATAGGGTGCTTAAATTTTTGTAAACATGTTTGTCTTAGTAAACTGAAAATACCTATAAAAAAACATTTTCTTAGTAAGACTAGAAGTGTTCAATTAATTTTCATACCGTAGAGGTTTTCACTGCAAGTAGAGTATGTCATACTGTTGTAGGACATGAATAATCTTGGGTTATAATGTAGGACTCCTGACACTTTGCATTTCGAGCAACATCAAAATTTTTGTTCTATTCAAGCATAATACGTCTTCCCCTGTAAGTAGTCGCTACATCGAGCATGTCAGTACTAAGACTCGGAAAGTAGGGAATTGGGTAACGTCATCGAACAAGAACGTATGTGGACGTATAGACGTACGCAACATCAAACTGTGACACCTCTATGCTACATGGATGTGATAAGGTAGTTTCTTAGCAGTCATTAGTGTTTTGTTACATAGTATAAGAAATCATCAAAAATAATTCATACGCATAAATGCTATATGGGATCGAGTCGACGATGTTCTCCGGCCTGGAATGAAATATGTATTTAACGTCTGACTTACTTAGCCAGTACCTATTACCAACATACATACATACTTACCTATATGTATGTATTGATAAATCATAACCATTTTGTTCCATTATCCGCCTATTACATTTTCTTCAGGACACATGCTTCCTTTCATAGATAAGAGGGCCCATTTCACTTGCTAATACAGTTACCTATATAAATTAGAAACTTTGTAAGGTTGTAACTTTAAGACGTAAAAACGTTGGAGTGTGAGTCACTCAAAGTTAAGTAGTTTATAACCTAACCAGCATTTATCTACCAAGGGCAAGGAATAGTCAGTAGAAGTTTACGCGAACGAAGTCGCGGGCAAAAGCTAGTCTTTAAATAACTTTCTAAAACTCGAAAAAAAACTCAAACTGAAAGTACTAATCGCACGAAAATTGTTTATTTTTTTTAATTGTAAAAAGATGTAAGTACAGTGACTAGTGTGTTGAGTAGATCCCTGGAAATATTGGTAACTAATTTCTTAGCACCTTGGATTTGTATGACGTATTATACGTACAGTTTTAACCTAGAGAAACTGTGTCTTACCAGTTAGTGCACGGAAATATTTGCATGATTCAAGCGAAACTCACATCGTCAAGCATGTAAGTCTACTTCAATCTTTTTAGATGTCATTTGTCTTAGTAACCTTTTTCTTTTAATATTTCAGCTAATAGCATGTCCTTTATACTTTTTCAGATCAATACAAACAAAAGTCGGTGTCTCTTGTGGTCAATACTTAACGATTTTACGTTAATGTATGTTTTTCCGTTTATGCGGATTATGAGTTCAATAATTAGGATTTTTAGCCTCAAACTAAATCTGCATATGATCCATTTTAGTAATTTTACTTTGGGTCGTATAACACTCTTCGGGTTCGATTCCAGTTATTTATTTTGGCATAAGAACGTGTAAGAGCAAGTGACATAGAAATACAGACCCGGTGATTGTTTTAAGTACTATCTGAGTGTACCTGCTAATGCTTCCGATGCCTGCAATATTTATTTAAACTAAATACAACACTACCTAATAAAATTTAACTTGTTAGTTAGACGTATGTAATGATATTTTTCTCCATGTTTAAATCCGTCAAGTACCTATTCTCGGTAAATAATAATCACCATCGACGAAATGATGTCATAAGTATATGAAAAACAAAAACCGCAAAAATCCTCTTTAGATTGGAAATACCTTGGCTTGTCTATTTATAAGAACATAACAATATCTTTTTTGTTATCAGATGATGAATCATCGCTTCACGAACGCAAGACTGCGCGTCAAGTTAGAACAAGACGCCAAGTTCAGTACGTTATGCCTGCGGCCACTGAATCATCAAGTAACAATACGCAAAATCCAGAAAACCAAAATCAACAATTCCTATACAGCAAACAGGATGAAACAAATACATTACATTTCGAATATGATAAATATGATACTACGCCGCAGTATAATAATGATTATTACTATAGACATCGTCCGCCACCACCACCACCTCCGCCATGGCTACATCCTCGATCTTGGGACGGATATTATGGTTATTACAGGCGTCCGCCGCCTCCTCATAACGGAAGACATCCCCGATATCCCGATTATTTCGGTCCACCTCGCCATGGTCCTCCACCGCCTCCGTGGTATCGTGATTATAGATCAGGCCCACCACCTCCACCTCCAGGTCGTCACAGGCATCCACCTCCGCACCATGGGCCCCCATCTGATGACCATAGACCGCCTCATCATGGCCCTTCCCCTAATTACTATAGTCCTCCACCCCATGGCCGCCCTCCGCCGCCACCACCTTACTATAATAATTCTCCTTATTCTGGTGGGCATGGCCCTCCCGGTAGACGTGGCCCGCCCGGTAGACATGGCCCACCTGGCGGACGAGGACCACCTGATGGACGTGGGTCCCCTGGAGGACACCGACCGCCCGGTGAACAAGGTCCACCTGGTCAACCAGGACCATCTTCTGCTAGTACTGATCAATTTGATAGTAATGTACAACCTGTTGCATTTTCCAACCTCCAAGATGGTTCTGCCTCCAGTCAGACCGCTGAGAATGCACAGCTTATCAAGAACCTTAAACTTATTTTTGGAAAGACTAATGAGTCTAGCAACATGAACTGGCCCTCAGTAACAAACCATATGGGCGGAGAAGCTCTTAGTGGTTTAGATGTGAATACAAGTCATTTAATTCCTACCACTCCATCGCCTCATCCTAACCTCTTCCAAGTAGTTCCTGTCACTCCGGAAAGTTAATTTTTGTCACTATGATAATTATAACAAGTCGCAACGCAACGTTCTGATTATAATATTGTTGTGCAAAAGTTGCAAAGTTAACACACCAGTAATTTGTAGGTATACTTGATCCTAATAAATTTTTTCCAATATTCACTCGTATTTCTTTACCGCCACAATTTTCCTTCAGAGTTCAAACGCAAGTTGTGTAACCATCTCGACTTCAAGATACAGGTAGGTACAGTCGGCCTTATAAGTAGCCCGACACTTTGGAACTTTGTCACTTTCCCCCGTTAACAAGTCGTGACAGTTCAAACATAACGTTAAAGCAACAAGATAAAAAGGTGTTTAAATCCCTTGTGAGGCCGACCATACAAGCAAAATAAAATTTTAAATGACATTTGATTCCCAATCTGGCCCGTGACTTAACAGAATGGAAGAAGGAAGGAAACTTGTTTAACGTCTTACCTATCTAAACATTCCTAATACTATTTCCTGATTGGTCGGTGCGGAGGCGGTATGATATCAGAAAGCTAGCAACTACTGTCACCGGATGCACGGAAGCATGGGCGTTATGAAATACTTCTGCCCATGATATTGCTACTGCGCAGGTGTAATATTCACAGTATCAATTAAAGAATAAAATACCACATACCGATCCCACCCCGCCAAGTCAGGAAGTCGTATTTGTTTTGTCCCATTACTGCTCAAAGGCTCTCCATTAGAATTCCAATATTATAATGGCAATGAAATATTTATTCAGATATCTTTAATAAATCTTTCATCCGTCTCATTATATTCACTTAATCGTTGTTTTTTTTTTAACCTTACATTCATTTTTCTAAAAATCTGCCACATGATAATGTTTTAATGTAACAAATTTAAATTTCAGTTACATGTTCATGTGTTACATTATATTGAATGAAATTTGAATCCCTCCAAAGTATATAGGAACGTTTATTCCCAGACGAACCCATACAATTTTGACATTCAATCGCAGACAAAGTGTGGTAATTTACGCAATTTAAACGTTTTCTTGTGGAATCAGCAGGCGAATCACTTAAGTTTATGTACTAACGGTAGATAGATTTTACTGTCAATTTTGAAGTATGAATGTATGAACCTAACAAATAAAATTTGACATTAAAATCTACCTAAGGGTAGTACAAAAGTTACGTGACTACTCCGCTGTTCGCTAAAGATGTATCTATACATTTCAAAACCTAACAAAATTTCAAAATGAAAAGTTGTTTTAATTAACTTTTTACATTTTTTTACAGACACACGACCATTAATTAAAATCCTAGGATATCAGAGCCATCGTGAGTCAAGGTCCCCTCAAAGCAATACACCCCAAGAACCCGAAAAATTTCCAGACGGTAGGGATCCACGAGATTTTCATTACCATGGTAAACCTCCAAATCATAGAAGCCCACCGGATCACAAACCAAACCACGGAGTACCGCCAGGTTACGGTGAGCCACCCGGTCAGAGAAGACCAACGGATCACAGACGCCCACCTAGCAACCGAGGACCACCGGACCATAGGGGACAATCCATTTACAAAGGCCCACCAAGCTACCGAGGACCACCGGACCATAGGAGACTCTCCGTTTATAGGGAACCATCTGATCAGAGAGGCCCATATAGCAACCGAGGACCACCGCACCAAAGGGAACCAACCAATTACAGAGACCCACCCAGCAACCATGGATCACTGGACCAAAAGGGACCAACCAATCACAGAGAACACCCTAACAATAGAGCGCCTCCTGGTCAAGGCAGACCCTGGGACCGGCCCTACCAAGATCACGGACCAGGTGATAATGGAAGACTTGCCAAGGACGGAGAATCATCGGGCAATGGAATGCCTCAAGATAAACGACCTGATAATAAAAAGACTCAGGTTATTAAAAATCCATTAGATGTTCATAACTATAGTCAAAAATATTCAGGTAACGGTGATGTGAAAAATAAAAACTCAGTTGAAAGTGAAAGTCACGGTGGTGTACAATGTTGTGTGGTAAACGATGTATTTCTTAAAACAACTATTACGAAGCGGCCGTCGCAAATAACAATGTTTCAGGTGATTGCGGTTACTCCTGAAAGTGATTAGAAATACTTGCAGTGGAATATCCAATGGAATAAAGGTATATGCCAGTTTGATTCATTGGTCAACTCAGCCCGCACTTTACTCAGCCCGCGGGCCAAAATGCTCACTACGACATTTATTTATAATTTTGTATAGGCATAGGCTTAGCCCGCGGGCTGTAATGACCACTATGAAAATGTTTTTTTTTTTCATAGTCAAAAGTTCGATGACAATGGAATAGTACGTACCTACCTACCTCCGAGCTGATCTAATGATCGACACAGAAGGTGGCCATATAGCAACTCCTAAACTACACAAGATAAACCTGTCGTGTTTGGGCTTATTGGAATCATCTAACCGAGTAGTTGATGACTATGGAAAAAGGTACAGTTGGCAATAAAAGATTTTACCATAAACATTTTTTTTTGACAGAAACTTATTTCAAAATGTATTTATGTTCGGTAAGGTACCGGGAGTAGTGGGTAATAAGCGTGCCTGCTATTAATTTATTATTAAAAAAACTGCTTATTGTCAAAGAATAATGATATCCCATCAAAGACATAAATGTGAAGAAGTTCGTAAACGGTTGCGCTAATGAAAGAAGTGAGATCTAACTGAAAACCAAGTTCCTCTACAGCCTTATTTTGACAAATTGCTCAAGTGATCTTTCCCGACTTAAGGTAAAATACAAACACTCTTTATTTGACACCTACATTACTTTAGCTGGTTAGCTGACTTTGGCGTTCTGTGCGTTCAGATATTTTTTACTCATTTTATATTCAGAAGTTATTGAAAATCACTTGCTCATATGTTTTTGAAATATTGGATGTTCAGCTAATATTGGTAATATGTAGCGTAAAAAAATTATTGAAATTTTATGCTGCTCAGAAATCTTTGAGCTCCTCAATCGATACGCTATTGGGCATGAGTAAAGTGCGGGCTGAGTTGACCAATGAATCGCCGTTTCATACTTAAAGTAATTTATCTGTACCTTTCTTCTAAGACATAACTTTCAGTTAAAAATAAACTCAAAAGACAATATATCTTATATTCATTTACGAGTAGAAAATATACAGACACGTCAGAATTTTGTACGTAAACAACAGCAGCTAACGAAGATTTTTGTTCGTCAAATTAGCGAATGAGTTCTGTAGACCTACACAGTAAATTATAATTATTAAAGATTTAGCATTAATAATAAAATATTACTTAAGTAACATACATTATAAATGATCTATATTTTATCAATCGATAGCACCTGTTTGAAACATGAAAAAAATTGTCACTAAGTATCAGGTTTATATCAGAAGGAAATCGTAATCTCCCCTTATTTCACGTTTAATAAGAAGCCATGCATCGGCCGTCAGAGGTACGTTTATAACCGGCCTGGCAACCTCCTGAAAAATTTGCTCGTTCGTCTTTTGCAGTGGTCGTTGTAGATGACAGTGTGGTTGTTTCTTCGTGATTATGTTCTTTATCACTGGTTCCCACCGTAGTTGAAGTAGATGTAGTGGGAGCATCGGGGATTATTTCTTCTTTTTTCTCAGGCGCATTATCTTTTGCCGCACTAGGAGCTAGTGGAGTCGTGACGTGGTCAGCATGATTTGTATCCTTGTTGGTAGCATCGTGTTCAGGTCTCCAAATTTGTTTCACATCTTGATGGATAATCTCTGTTGTTTCTTTAACCTTCCCAAAAAAATCTTTAACAACTCCGCCTTCCACTGAATAGCGGGTTATTATTAAACAACATGAAATAAATACAAAGAATTTCATAATGTATCTCTACTTGTAACTTCAAGTAAGTTAAAAACTGGACTGTCTCATCTACAGTGAACACTCAGTTAAATAGATAACGACTTGACCCCTTATAACTTATCAGTAGGTACCCACTGTGCCGACCATGTTATCTTCGTATTGAAAGTGAGTTATATAACTTCAATATTGTTATTTTATACATTGTTCGACTGCCGTAGTCTTCGGCTTCCACTTGCATCTGCATCAGGGCCTGTAAAATTGTAATTATAAAAAAGCAATTACAATAGATACATAGTGATTTCGTAGTATGTACCTCTAGTTCCTATCAAAAATTACTTGGAGGCATTAGCCACTTACGAAATCACATGAAAATACAATAAGATTTTATTTTAATCCGCTTAATTACATTAAATTTCATATACGACGTGCTCGTTATATTTTACTCGTTTCCTAATATAAATATCAGCTACTTTTATAAACTGTATTTACAGCTGCGTCAAACCGTCAAGGGTCCTCCTCACAGGCTATTTCATTTAACGTAAAACAAAAATTACAACAATTTGTGAATACCTATTACAAAAAATACAGTTTTACGAATATAACTAAATTAGCGTAAGAAATACTGCTGTTTTCAAAAGGGTAGGTACTATAATGACAAATTTTTATACTATACCTTTAAAATATTGTTCTGCACCGTCCTAACTGATCACGCTTAGATCCTGCAGGGCATTCCAAGAACGGAACCCGTATTACTTGGCCATTTAGTATGTTTGATTTCGCTGTAGTGGAGGCTATACTACTAAGTTTCTCACGATAATCAAAGCTTATACCACAAACCAAATTCACTATTAACAATGTGAACAATACAGTTTTTACGTTCATTGTATCGCGACGTGATTAAACCACTGCGCCACTCAAACTGGGTATGGTGCCGTGCACCGAAGTCTAATCACCAAGGTTCTCGGCAAACACCGTTCTCATCCTTTAGTTTACCTTCTTTACAACGATCAGTGTTTATCGGCACGTCTATCATACTTTCATATGTATTATATTCACGGTTACTTTCAATTTTTTTGTCACTTTTAGGAGAAATCGCATTTATAAAATGAGACACAGGATTCTCGAACACATCCAGAAAATCTTTTGTTGAAATAGCAGCACAGTTCACAGGGACCAGTAAATAAATAACAATTCCAAATACCACTATATGCGTGCACGGCGATGTCATTCTACAAAGCTACCGTCTACTGCTACGCGGCACAATATTTTATCAACTAACGGCGTCTGCTGCACGTACATGCCATACACTATCCTACCTTTTATCTATACACTATATAAAGAATTTTATCAGTACATGATGTACATTAGGAATTTGTATCTAATGACTGATGAAATACAGGGAAACACTCATCGATATTGCCATGAAGTATGTACTTTTTGCAAAATTCAAAGTATATTGTTGTACCTATCTTCGAATTTTTGGTCTACCAAAATTTAACCCAAAATGTATGACGATTTAGATTAAAATAATTTTCTCAAAGCATGCAATGAAATTTGATAATTATTAGAAGACTCGAAATGAAAATCTAAGGAATCAGTAATAAAAACATGCACTGCAGCAGCCGGCGGCCGGCGTCGTCTTTTGTATCCGTGGCGCGGCGGCGGGCCCGCGGCCCAGCGCGCCCTGGAAATAAAATAGGTTCACTTTGCCGGCCTAAGCCGGCAATGATGTATGAAATTCCATTATGGGCCGCTCGTTGCGCCGCACCGGAAACGTGATACCTAACTTCGCAGTTATAACGAACATAACGTCAGTATTTCATTGCATGTTTGACAAAAATAATATATCCAGCAGTTTAAAACTGTTTTTGCGATTCATCTAATTCAATAAGACGTAGTTTTCCTTATTGACATTACAGTATGGCCTCCGCTTGCCGAGATAGGTATCTCGGGTCACTTTTTAAATAACATGAAGGACTTTGTATAGTTGTCGCATAAGGTTCAAAGTTGACTAACCAGTTCACATAAAACACAGTTGATATTGCGGTCACTGTACGTTTAAATTTAGGTTATTAATAAAACTCCACACACTAAGCCCACACTTATAGGTACAGTTTTTTTATCTTGATTATAATACAATTACAATTTCGTTGAATGAATTACACATATTTACAAAATCATATTGTGTTGACTAAGTACACAGTCTAGGTACATAGTTTTATTTTAGTTTATAGGAGTTAGGCCAGATATGTTTATATAAAAAATCTTAAACTGCATATAAAATAAATAAAAACTAAACTTTACTTATCCTTTATTCAATATTGTAGTTAAGTATATTTTTCAATATTTTGTTTATGATAGTTTATATCAAATACTCGTTTTGTATGTGTGAGTAGTTGCCTTTATTACATCAATTGAGTCCTATTGCTTCCATCCTCGAATTACTAAATGGATTTCCGCCAACACATCAATGGCTTTAAAACAGTTTCAATGCATAGGTTAGGTACGGTAGGACGTAATGAATGATTCAATACTGCGAGTTTTTCTTAGAATGACTTATGTGATTCATAGCAGATATAAACCAAATATGCTAGTGTTAATACTTATAATAGTATTGTATCATGTCATTATCATTAGGGTTCCGTATCAAAATGGTAAAAAAGGAACCCTTATGGTTTCACTTTGTCAGTCTGTCTGTCTCATCGCTAAGTATCTCAAGAACTAATCGATTTGAAACAGTAATAAAGAAGGGTAAAAAACATGTTCTATGCATCTATAGAACATGTTTACCAAAAATAAAATGAAATTATTAGATAACATTGATATCAATGTATATCTCTCGAGTTGTTGCGGAACAACTCGAGAGAACTGTAAAGGAATTTCGTACAATATTTTATTATTAATTTTAATGTAAACATGGCGCCTCTATTCATGAACCGACCGCGAAAGCTATCGTATTTTTTCTTTCTGTCGCTTAAATGACATTCCTCATTGGAGCGATAGAGAGAGAAAATACGATGGTACTTCGCGGTAGCGCCCCAAGCTAAACAGCTGAATTACATATTTTTTATATTTTTTAGTGGCTGAATGGTTATCGGACCAAAAATATCCGCGTTAATACACACGAACTCGTATTAAGAATACAAATCTGTATGATTCAATGTGTTGATGAATAAATTTAAAATATTGTCTATACGTAAAGTCACCGGGGACCATAGACAATATTTGAAATCCGCTACATTTATTTTATTTATTATAGAAATTAATATTCTTATTATCAGGTTGTGTATAATGGCCCTAATAGGGTCTATTCGAACACTACATACGCGAAATATGGACGACCAGGCTCGCGCAACTAGGAACAAATGTCACTTTTGTATGGAATTTGGCCAAAAAATAATGGCGGATACTGCTATCTCGCTCCCTCAGTTAATCCATCTCAGTCACATGTTAATGTCACCTCTGCTCACTTCCGTTCAACTTGAGTGATCGCCATATTGTTTCTTTGTTGATCAGTTCGTAGTGTGGTTTGTAGTTTGTTATTTTGGTATTTATAAATGTTAGAAACCTTAATTTAAAGCGAAAAAGCATGTAGTAAGAAGGCAGAGTGTTTTTCAACATGCCACGAACTATTTCAGCCTATAGTTAGGGTATGTGTTATTTGTGGTTTTCGTGCCGGTCGAAAAGATGACGAGAAAAGGAAATTAATGGCAAGATTTCCTTTAGATCACGACCGGTAAGCAATTAATTGGAGATTATGTATTAATATGTACCACAGCAAGTTACATGTAAGCAAAATAAGAAGCGTTATTTGCAATTTAGTTTTATTCGTATACTATACATACTAGTGTTGGCCGTAACATATCGATAACTAGCTTATCATATAGAACTCTGGTATTTTTCAGTTGCAGACAGTGGGTGAAAGTGATTAGCAATGAAGACCTAGCTTACGTTCCGATTGAGAAGTTGAACGAATTAAAATTTGTTTGTGGTGACCACTTTCAACCCAAAAATTTTAACCGAAAGAAAAGTCTTTTAAAGAGATGGTTAATATATTTAAAGCAACAAAACTGTATACTTTTTTATTTTATTTATTTCTAGCCTTACCCACTGCGGAATAAGCGCATGGACGTCGTAGTGTAGTCGTCATAACCTAACCAGTTGAGAATGGATTCAAACCCCAATGTTAATAAAGGAGCATCCATTATTAATGTGAGGTGTTTTGGCAAAATTCGATTCCCTCGATATCAATATCGTTAACCGTACTACATCAAAGTTACATCCCTATCGCGCTGTTATGTTAGCATTACCTATTTCCTTTTTTTATTTTATTGTGGTACAGAATGTTTGGCCAAACTCTACGTCAATGTCATACAATGACAATGTCACTGTCATCCAAGACCTAGTTCGAAGTCCCGTCTCTTAGAACGTAGTGGTTATATTCTCTTTGCGGACGACATCTGTAAAAACACATTATGGAGGGATTGGAGGGAAATTAAAATTAGTTTTTTGAGGTGTATTTTTTTATTTCATTGCATATTGATAAAAGCAATAGTGCTTTTATCAAACATATGCAATGAAATAAAAAAATACAAGGTATGTGTAGACATATATATACCTTGCCGTGAAAAGGGCTTGCGGGCTTCGTATCACTATCGGGGCTCCTTGCGGTCGGCCGTAGATACCTACTCACCCGGCAAGCCCTTCTTTCCCGGCGTCTGCAATAATTTACTATTATGCAACTACTACATATTACGAGTCTTTTAATGCCTAATTATGTACAGTTGCATACACTACTTTATCTAAATCCATATATTAAATCCTCTTTCATGTGTTTCATGTGGGCGCGTTGAGCCGGCAGAAGCTATGTTTGATAAAATAGGCCGGCCCGTAGCCCCCGCCGGCTGCGACACGCAGCTGTGCTGTTAAGTTCACGGGCTGTGCAGTTCAATCTCATAACCGTTCTATTTATAATGCAGTTATGGCCATCTCCGCTCGCCGCCCCACGGTATATTGAAAAACTGGTCCTTACATTTACTATATGGGGGTAGATAAAACATATTCGTTCATATTATTATCAGATTCGTTTATTTAACAGTTATTTCGTTGGTTTGATCCGACAATTGACTGACTTTTTCATATCTATGTCTTTCAAAATTCGAAAGAATGCCATAAATATTTATAATTTGTATTTATTATATGTTATAGTTGTTATACATTTACTTAGTTCTGGTTTTAGCTATAAGTTTCCTTATTGAAAAGTTTTAGTACACTGTGTAAGTTTGTCTATCTCATTCTCCCACTCTACCCTCAATCCCTCAAAGGTTAGCTGGAAGAGATCCCTCATAGGGATAAGTTCGCCTCTGTACTCTAATCTTATGTGACATGTATATTGTTTTAACCTGTTATTGTGTACAATAAAGTGCTTACATACATACATAACAGTAGAGAATATCTCTTGGTAGGTGGGAGAACAAACAAAGATTCAGATGAGTACTACATGAAGGTACCCGTCTGAAGACTCGTTTATTAAGAACGTACAATATAGCCCAGACTTCGTTAAAGTAGTTTATTATTGATTCCAGAGTTCACAATTACAAAGCACATTGAGTTACTACCATTAGGCTCAATCTGACACTTCTTCCAGTGTTGCCACTGTTGACAACTAGACATTGAAATATTGTCTCAAATATCACATAAGTTAACAGTCGGCCATCCTGAGAGAGTGTCTGTCCCAGACACTAAATCAGAGAAAAGCATTAATGTGGCGGCCAAAAACCACGTTTGCACCGGCTTGCTTCTCATATTCTCAGAATGAGATCAATTTCGAAGTCTTGAAGAAAAAGCAAAGTTTATGAGAGCTCACCAGCGCATACTATGTTTGGAGCCACACCAAGGCTTTATTCTTTATTAATTCATTCACTAACAATTTTACAATTGATTCTGACCTAATTCCTTAAATCATTTGTAATAATAAATATCATAGCAGTTCCATGAATATACATCATATATAAATTACAAAACAAAGTAACTATGGCATCAAGTCATGGATTCTAAACCTGAGTTCAAATAATTCATTAACCACAATCTCAATATAGTGACAAATACATTAATTTGTAAGTTCGTCGATTGAATAGAAGTACAACAACAATGATCTCAAAAAAAATGTTAAGGCTAGTAACACAATTCACTCACGAGAGGGCTTATTGTAAAGTTGTACTTACACTTCTGTTGGTATAATAACATAGGACACAATACCTGCCTACATTAACCATTACCTACATACAAAACGATATTTTATCACAACAACAGTGGTGTCAAGACATTAACAATAAAGGTAATAATATACATATTACAAACTTTACGGATAGTCATCATCCTAATATTTCTAATTACCGGGCATCCTAATATGTCCCGTTCGGCCATCCCATTATTGAAGAATGTCCCCATTCGTTGGATTATATTAACTTTCACTAAATTCCAAAGGTGCCTTTCATTGAAAATCGTAAGTTATTGTAATCTGTTAACCCATTTGACCTCCACGCTCACGTAATAATTACAATGTGTTGAATTAGTATTAGTACATACTTCTTTGCGAATATGATAACAATATAACTGACTTAAAAGACCAATTAATCCATTTCAAATAACTAAAGACAATGATACAATTTTATAAACCTTGAACTATTACATACTTAAATGAACATGTCAACGAATTTTAAATTAATTGGCGAGTTTCTACTGCACCTAGACATACATGGTTCTCTATAGTGCTTAGTTGAGATTTCAGTGTTGCCGTTATTTTATAAAACTCGTTGGATCTTGAATCTTCTTACATACACAATTAAGTAGCATTTTGTACGGATTACTTTGACACAACTCGGCCAACTGAAATAATCTTAAGTTTAATTTTGCCAGTGACTAACTTGAAAATGTATGCTTTTATAACCGATTCTCTGATAAGAAATTTCAGTACTTAAATAAATTATCAAGATTATAGCATTTAAGATTTCTTCGTGATATTTTAACTAGGCTGTCGCCATTTTCGACTTGGGTAAATGTCATGCAAACATTATCAAAAACATCGCCTAAGTGATGATGATAATGCAGTTTTCCATAAGGGACTACTGCTTAACCCATAACTTAAGATATCATCAGATTCAGATTCATTAATTTCAAGATAAAAATTACAATATAAATTTGAGTGTATGTCAAAATTACAAGAATTTCTACCATGGTCGTCAATCCTAAATAATATGTAGGTATAAATTAACAAGCAATGTTTCAAAATGTAAAATAATAATAATTATTATTATTAGGTATCAAAGTAATTCTGTATCTCTTAGAAATAATCGTTATTAATTACACGGAAGAATAATATTTAACTACGTCTACATTATCATTATCATCATCGGTAGTTAATATATGTTTCAGAAAGTACGATATTTTGGATAAATGAACTTCCGTCATGCATATACCTAAAAACTTTCCTGCACTTAGAAGGCAACGGTAGAACAGTTACTTTC
This sequence comes from Epiblema foenella, assembly GCA_963556455.1. Classification (NCBI taxonomy): domain Eukaryota; kingdom Metazoa; phylum Arthropoda; class Insecta; order Lepidoptera; family Tortricidae; genus Epiblema; species Epiblema foenella. Next base: position 10,192,686 of record OY747099.1, on the reverse strand, counting down.
CTCTAATGCTTATTTTATCGATATTATATAGGTACGCATCATATAGTAATGTGACACATTCGAAGATAAATTAACAGTAATACAAAAATATTATTTTTCATAATTCACCTAAGTACCTATGCCATAACTGCGATAAAACACTTTTCTTATACTTAGACTTATGTAATCGTTAATGTTTACTCCTTTCACAAATTATTCCGAGACATTACGTTATCGTTATTGCTTTTTTAATTGACACAGATAATCCAGCATTATTTATCTTAATATCTAAGTAGCGTAAGTACATATGTATTCTTCGGAGGCACTTATAGGCAACAGGATTATATGACGTGCCAACCGCGAGTGAAAAAATGCAAACATAGACACGCTCTCACCACATATAACGCGACCAAGGATGAGACGCCACACTGTGCTAAAGGATGTATCAAACCTCCGACCCATCTCAACTCAGTCAGCCTAACATAAGCTCGTTCTCGAATTTCCGCGATGCCAATCCTCCCTCCATAGGATCCTCTTTTTACGCCGAATATACTCAGGCAGTCATAACTGTAGGTGTTATTAATATAGCACATGAAAACGAATTTTCTCGGATATGAGATGAGACACGGTCAGATTTATTGCTACTCTCCGAAAACTTCCTCAAATCTCTTTTCCGAGATCTCCGAAATAAATAAACATACAAGAATTACTCGTTTAAAGATATCATTATTATAAATAATATAGATCGAATTACTATTCAAGCGTCAAGATTATCCTCAAAATTCACCGCTTCCATAAAGGTGCTACGATATGCGTCTATGAATAATGAACTGCCATTATTCTTCTTTTCTGGATTCTACTTACCTAGGTGGTAACGTAACTTCAGCATTCGCAATAAATATTTTTATATGACATTTCTTTATCCGGATTGTAAAACTGGTTTCATTCATGAATATAAATTGTCAAACTATTACTGGAATAACTATGTATATTCGTATAATTTACACTATTTACAATATCATTATCTGTATAATGCTATATTCCTATATTGAACTTGATATGCAGCTATCCATTGGATATTGTTACTAAAGGACGACCAATTTAAGAAGTGTACCTATTTAACCTTTTTAACGCCATGGCCATACAATGGCACATGACAAAATACATGGCAGACGCAAAGCTGAAAAAACATGTAGGTTGATGTTGATATCGCAATGCACGCCGTGACGGAGAATATCCATCGTTGGCGGTGAGCACATGGTGCGGATTTATCCGCCGTTGGCGTCCAAAAGATTACCGCCATTATAAATGAAACTAATGCAGAACAGAAAACTAAACTTAAAGTAGAGCTACACTATCTATAAAGTAGATCATATATTATTCAGAATTTCAGAACATACAAGTGATCATGCCAAAATGCCAGGCTTCAATACTAAACAACCTATTAGTCCGGAATGGAAACGGAACAATTGAAATACCTTCCATGACAATAATAGAAGAACTAATCAAAACTGTCGAGCTCGTTATTTCATCGGTACCAAGTAAGTAATCGCTGGGACGCAGCGTTGTACAGGCGAGTTTCTTTGTTTTACTTTTGATCTGTGATTATCGTCATCCGGATCCAAATATACAGTAATTTATTTATTGATATATTTTTAAGTATGTTCCTTAAAATCAATTTTGCCAAATGTAAAAGAGTGTATCTTCATTCATAATCACTTCGTTCTTGTAAACAGAATCTTTGAATTAGTCACGAATTAAAAAAAACCAATGAATATGACAAAACTAAGTACAAATTCCTTTTAAGGCGCGTAATAGAGTGAAATACCACATTTTGGTCGCGTTCAAAGGCCTAAAACTCAAAACTGGCCCGAAATATAGGTCTCGAAAAAATATACTTGAAGAATTGATATGATATGTCCTCTTCAATCTGAGCTCCGGAAAATGCAACACGCCTCAACGCGCAAGGTCGTTCGCGGTTATACGCGCCTTAATTATGTAAACAATACATAATGTATTACCAATAACCAATGTATATACTCATACCTTTTAATAAATACATACTTCATATATTCGTATGTATGTAATTCTTAACTTGGTTTAATTGAGCACCACTAAATAAACATTTTTTTTTTATTCGATAAATACTAGTGACATTACTTCATAGATGAATAGCACGATCACTATAATTTTGAGTTAATTAAAAGAGTCGATTATATGACGATGTCGTCGTCTTCTGCCACCTTTAGGTAAACGTCACGTCCATCATGTAGTTTCTAGTCTATCTTATCATCAATAAGACTAAAGTTAGTAAAATGTGTACCTTTATACTAAAAGCATTTAAAAGTATGTATACTATTAAACCTTACCCGATGTCAAGTTGTTCTAATATCATGATATTCACACCGTCTAAACTTGTCTCACAGTAAGTCCTCAGATCCTCTATCTTGACCCCGAGATTCACAACGACCAGGTATGCATAACTGGAGGTCAGGCCTATACCGATTCATCTGAGACGAATTTAGGGTACGTCAATAGGCATTGTGTAGATCAGTCACGCGCTCGGAAGTATTCGGGTCCACTCGAAGATCCTCGCCACAAGTGCGCTTTAGCCATTACTACGATGTCATTCATTGTGTTGTGACTATATAGGTACAATATTTCGATATACGGAACTAATTTTATTGTTTTACTAACATCTCTATTTGAATGAATATTTGAACGCCAATTCCAATTTACTTACGATGTGTTAATCTTCATAAAAACTTATTGATAGTCTGGTATTGATAAAGAGTGATATTATTCGAATACTCTCGAAAGTATCAGTTCCATTAGTTAATACAACCTTTAAATATGTAAGATTAAGAAAACAATGTTCAAGGGATGTACCAATGGAGATAGAAACTCAAAAGTCTTAACGACACAGTCATTGTCGCGTCCAGCGCGCGAAGTGGGTTCCGAAATCGTGACAGCGGTGAATGGGTCAAGCATTTACTTTAAACCGCGCCGTCATATGGCATATTTCTATGTACCCATATATTATGTGGTTATGTATATATATATATATATTTTTTTTATTAAATTCTCAACTGTACCTACTGGGTGTGTCAATTTATATATTCGTGTTTTCCATCCACTGACAGACGTTACCGGTAATATAATGTGTAAATGCAATTACACTTCATTATTTCCATTGCATATGATATAATTACAGTTTGTTAATCGATGTGACCTGATCATGCCGCCTAAGTTCCGGCATTTATATATATAGATATTATAAATATAATTGGCTAAGGTAGATACAGCAAATATTACATCACCACGACCGACATCTTCGTCCACTATCAATATCTTGCGTCTTAGTCCGATGGCGGCCTTATTTTCGCTTGGTAGGTGAGGCCAGCTATAAGGTAATCTCTTTCGACTTGTCCTTAGTAAAGAACAAACGGCCGCGGTAAGCCTGCACCTAATCTAATCTGAAACACAATAGAATTTAAGACTATGCTCGCACAAACCAGATAGATAATAGTAGTGCTGGGTACCATTTGCACACACATAGTCTTTTGGTATCTTTCAAAATAGTTAGAATCATAAAAATATATAATTATAATAACATGAAAGTGGTTCTGGGTACCGCTTGCACACACAAGATGCTTCGGCCTAATCCAGACTGACTACATAATAAAAATATTTTATAAATATCTGTGGACAACCTTACACAAATAAGTTCCGAATACCGCTTGCACTCGCGTGCTTCGGCCTAATCCAAAGTGACAACATAAGTTCTGGGTACTGCTTGCACACACAAGTGCTTCAGCCTCCTCCAGAGTGACAACCTAAGTTCTGGGTACTGCTTGCACACACAAGTGCTTCAGCCTCCTCCAGAGTGACAACCTAAGTTCTGGGCACTGCTTGCACACACAAGTGCTTCAGCCTCCTCCAGAGTGACAACCTAAGTTCTGGGTACTGCTTGCACACACAAGTGCTTCAGCCTCCTCCAGAGTGACAACCTAAGTTCTGGGCACTGCTTGCACACACAAGTGCTTCAGCCTCCTCCAGAGTGACAACCTAAGTTCTGGGTACTGCTTGCACACAGAAGTGCTTCAGCCTCCTCCAGAGTGACAACATAAGTTCTGGGCACTGCTTGCACACAGAAGTGCTTCAGCCTCCTCCAGAGTGACAACATAAGTTCTGGGTACCGCTTGCACACAAATGCTTCGGCCTCCTCCATAGTGACAACATAAGTTCTGGGTACTGCTTGCTCACAGAAGTGCTTCAGCCTCCTCCAGAAGTTGATGTAAGATAGTGCCCATAACTCGCGAGTATCTGAAATATACATATTCTGCAATAATTTGCTTCACATAACTTCATCATTATCAACTAATAAAATAATTAATTTCAGACTATGCCCTTAGCTTGTTAGTAACAATCTAAACCAACAGGACTATATCAGGCACTGTAGCACTCGGGTAAGATAGAAATATGCATGTCATAACACCGTACCTGAGAGGCACAGTAGTAGTCCCACTCCATGTCATTCTTGAATTTCTTTTTTTTTTTAAACAGAGAATAACACTAACCCAAAGTTTGAATACCTGGTACTTCTAGGCTGACAATACAGTCAAAGTATATGTATAACAACTTTCTCATCTCACCTTTGTATCTACATACTTTTATGCAATAAATATTTTCTATTTTATCGTCCAAAAACCTTGAATTTTATTGTTATGCATTGGGCTGAATGATCCTGACCTGCGATCGACAGCCCGCCTGCTTCCGGCTAGGCGTCTCTACACTACATCAACATCATTGTTATGCATCAATATGTGTAAAATCTCGGTACAATTTAACTTTCTAAATTTAATAAAACTAAAGATGCGGATCATAAAGCTCCAAAATAGTGAAAATTCTCTAGAAAATGTGGTAAAGTTAATTTATTGCTATCTGTTTAAGTATTTGGAATATTCATTTTAACCGGATAAACAGTGTCTCAAAAACCGGATACCAAAATCAAGCGGATATTCGAATAAAACGAATATCCGGATATCCGGATTGCAAGCACTAATTGCTGGTTGAATGTGAATGGCATGATCAATATCACAACATCTAGTAACTACTTACATTCTCTTGAATAAACATTCGGTTTGATTAATTTTAATGTGAGACATGTTTAAGGTCTCCAAGTGTCACGATAAAATAAACCAGTAATAAGGTACTTAGCTACATTATCATAATAATATCCTGTGAGAAGTATACAATTTCCTAGCATATAAAATCATAATTAGAAAATAATTGTCAACATTAATAGTATTCATGAATGAATGAAACATGTGTTAACATACCTGCTTTCCATGAACTAACCACTCAAGTATGCTGTAAACATTCAGGTGTCCACTATAGGTTAAGCCGTCATCTCACAGACCCAGAGGTCTCCGGGCATATAACAAAAAAGTATCATTGTTTGTTTTCTTTTTTTTCTCCGGGCGGCAACGGGTTATCTCAGGGGATTGTACAGTCTTATTATATGGTTTCATTATTAGTTCATGCAGCTTAAACACATTCATGGAGACAAAGCCAGTATATAAACTCTGCATATGTAGGTAGACATTTATTTCTCTTTTCCTGAAATTCAGACACAAACACAGCACCACACCATACCTATTCTTTCTACATAACAACCCCATCGGTATAAGTGTATCTAATGGGAAACTGGGTAACTGATTTAAGGTTAAGTTTTACATAATTTTACTTTTCGAGCAACCAGTATAACAACAATTCAAGTTCATATACCTACATAGTGTAGATACAATACATAGGTCAATGAAAAAAAAATGATTTTTACTTTGATTCAATACACTTTAAGTATAACAATCTTAGACAGATTTCAATAACAATAATTTCGCGCCAATTTCCTTGAAAACGTGTCAACGTACCTATTGTTGTATACAATCCATACCAACACGCTTTACTATGTATATCACACATTCTTCTTTCCATTTAAATAGTAATTATTAAATTACTAAAGAATGTTGGGCTTTCCTTTCTTGATACAAACCGTCCCGAGTTGGTCTTCAAAAACGAATGCTTTGGCGAAATAATTTAGCTATCATGGCAAGTAATTCGTGGGCATTAATACCACTTCTGAACTATTAAGAACGTACAATATAGCCCAGACTTCGTTAAAGTAGTTTATTATTGATTCCAGAGTTCACAATTACAAAGCACATTGAGTTACTACCATTAGGCTCAATCTGACACTCAGTGTTGCCAGGTTACATCACCTAAAAGTTTCGTCGCCATTCCTGAAAAGTTCCATTTTAGGTGGAAAAGTTCCATTTTTTTCTAAATCACGAAATACTTATAAATAAGGCAATTTGCAACTGCGACAGAGAGGGAAAACTTCGTTTGCTGTTCGCGGTAGCGCCCCTGACCCGTTCGACGTTCGACCAATGAGCGGCCACGACCACGGCTCAAGCTTCGTGTGTATGATCGCGTGATTGGCCGGTTTGGATCAGCTGTATTTTTGTGATAGGAACATAAAACATGATTATTTCGTTTTAACAGAAAAATGAGTCTTTATTACATTTTTAGAGTGTGTTATTAAATATATTAATGCCGGGACCTTAAAAGTTTCGAAAATTGTCCTAAAATCTAAAGTTCCTTCCAAGTTCCGCGGGGTTGCCAGAAGTTCCGAAAAACGGAACAAACGGAACCAAATGGCAACACTGCTGACACTTCTTCCAGTGTTGCCACTGTTGACAACTAGACATTGAAATATTGTCTCAAATATCACATAAGTTAACACGTTCATTACACTTGTTTGCCACCGACAGTTCGACATGGTTTAATAAATAAATAAAACCCCGACACAAAACACGCAAAGCAAGTTATGAAATAAATGAAATGAAACGAAACGAAACATAACTAAGAACTATCGCCACAATCGAGACTTTCGGTTAAAAAAACCGCAAACAAATCAGTTCATCCGTTAGGGACCTACGATGCCACAGACAGACACACATATACACAGATGCACGTGTTAAACTTATAACACCCGTCTTTTGCGTTGCGCATCGGGGGTTTAAAAAATCTTACATGTTTAACGAGTTCATTACTCTTTTCGTACTTTCGCTGAGTTTTGATCTTCAGAGTTGAATAATAGAACCTGTAGAGTGCATTATTGTACAAACCTTGTTACGGGATCCCGCAATTGAACCTCGCCTGACTGACTCCTTTCCGGGGAGGGGAGACAAATTCACTGACCAATTGTTTATCCGTACTTAGTTTTTTTTTTTATGTTATAAGAGGCAAACGAGCAGACGGATCGCCTGGTGGTAAGCAATTACCGTCGCCCATAAACACCTGCAACACCAGAGGAGTCGCAAGTGCGTTGCCGGCCTTTCAGAAGGGAATATGCTCTTTTCTTGAAGGTTTGAAGGTCATATAGGTCCGGAAATACCGGAGGCGACAGTTCATTCCATAGTTTGGTTGTGCGAGGCAGGAAATTTCTTGAGAAACGCACAGTTTTGGACTGCCAACCATCTAAATAGTGAGGATGGAAATGCTGACGCGTAGGACGATGACGAAAAGATGCGGCAGGGATCATTCCGAACAATTCCTCCGAGCACTCCCCGTGATACAAGCGATAGAAAATGCAGAGTTAGGCTACAATCTCTACGCAATGCCAAGGAGTCGAGCCGATCAGAAACACGCTGGCAGCCGACGATTCGAGCTGCTCTCCGTTGAATACGATCCAGAGGGAGAAGTTGATACTGGGGTGCCCCTGCCCACAGATGAGAGCAGTATTCCATATGTGGGCGAACGCCTTGTACAGCTGTTGGCAGTGGGCCAGAGTGAAATACTGCCTCGATCTGTTGAGCACGCTGAGCTTCTTCGAGGCTAATTTAGCCTTACCCTCTAAATGGCCACGGAACTGGACTTCACTCGAGATGTCGACACCAAGGGTTCCGATGCTAGCTGTGGCGGTTAGGAGAGTGCTCTCAAAAAGAGGTGACGCAACAAACGTAGACGTTTTAGCGGTGAACGCGCAAACTTGTGTCTTTATAGGGGTAAAACGGACTAAATTAAGTCGACCCCATTTTGAAACTTCCTTCAGAGAAGTCTCAATTTCAGTCACAAGTTTGTTTCAGCTCTCGATGACGTTTTCCCGGGAGATGTTGGCGCGGCCGTTATAGGCGGCATCACCCGTGCCGTCATTCGTCTGCAGCATCATCATTGATATGCAGAAGGAACAGCGTGGGCGACAGCACACAGCCTTGAGGGAAACTAAGGCTCGGTTTTATAAAGATCCGTTAGACCTTATGTCGGTTTGTTATGTCAAAAAATGTACTGAGTTACTGAAATTTGATCTGATTTTGGTCAAATGGATCTTTATAAAACCCGGCCTTAAAGTTGTATTATGACGAAGTCTGCAAGTATATCTTAGAAACATTGGGTGGGTGGGTACAAAAGGTGGTCCAGTTTTGATATTTCTAATTTTTTATACTGGTGGCAAACAAGTTTTTGGCTTGCCAGATGGTAAGCACTGCAGCCTATACAGCACAGATAACCTTCTATCTGTGTTATATAGACATGCGACTCCAGGTGAATAACAAGCGCGTTGACGATTCTTTATTGGTTTCGTTATCTTGACAGTGTTTTATTTTTGATTATACCTCAAACAAACCTACAACCTGACGGCAAGCGTGTACCATAGCTATGAAGTAAGGATAAGACTGGAGCCGGCAATACACACATACACAGATGTGCGAAAGAGATGTAAGCATAGACAATAACATACGTAGGAACGACAGACAATGTGTCATCTCCTGTCCCTCATCGCGTATTATTTGTCACCGGCCTGTGTCACCGAAAGGTAATCAATGTATTCAAGGCTGTTGGCATAATTTCAATTTGGTGCCAAATACAGTACGACTAATTATGAGATGTCAGAATTCTGCTAATAGATGTATCAGTCTTTTGATACATCTCAATTTAGTCAGTTCCGTCCCTTTTGGGTATTCGTTAATCCTCCTTCTATAGGATCCTCTTTCTACGACCGTAGCCCATGTACTGTTGGAGAAGACTATACCAAGACAAACCTATGCTCAGTGTTGGGTGATTCTGATTACAGGCGGAAATTTATGATGATAAACGAGTCTTCAGATGTGTAGGTACTGTAGGCACACATCTGAATGTTTTTCTGTTCTCCCACACGAGGGGACCTTCTTGTTAGGAGCGGGATTCGTAGAAGTGGGCGATGCGAATGAAGTAATTTTGCAATTTATTACTACTTCGCAAACACTGTCGGTAAACTGAATAGTGAGAAAATCCGGACTACAATAGCAAGATCTCGGTAGAGAATAAAATACGGCATAGAGATAAACAGAGGTTACCCGCTAAACGCCTAAACGCCAACGAAGCTATCTCTCTCTCTATCTCTCTCTCTCTCTCCCCTCTCTCTTTCTCTGTTGTTCGAATAAACAAGTGCGATAGAAATAGATACCTACACGAACGTTTGATACTATTAACTACGTTGGCGTTTCTCCGTAGCCGCTCTGGTCCCTCTTCTCACAACAATGCATCCTCTCTAGCTCCGGCGACCTTACGCTATAGTTCTCTTATTAGTGACTTACCTTACCGTTTTAGTTAGGTATGAAGTACAATATATCATAATATTCAAAGTTACAACATACATACCATAGACAAAATAAGAATTAACTAGTTGCAGTTGATTACGAAACCTGTGAAATGTATGCTAGGTAGATCAATGTAACTGTCATTTTTAGTATGGATATTGATAATAACATTTAGATCAACCTTGCACACGTTTGAAAACTTTACCTAATCCCTCTCGTAAACATAAAGATAAATTAGATTTTATAAACATCAGTTGACCTTTGTTGCCTCATGCTGACTCTGGAGCACGATGACTTGAGTACAATACTTTTTACGGTCGACCAAATAGGTCCCTCCATATCGTTGCTTTTCTAGAATAACGCACTATTCCGAAATACTACGTTTTGCAACTAACTACAGGACTAAACGCGAAACACGCAGAAGTTTATCGTGAATAAAACACCCATCGAGTTACGTCAAAAAATGGGCAGATGACAGCATTGTGCCGTTATGCCATTGGTCGGATGGCGACGCCAATTTTTGGGCAAGACCGTCCGCGGGCCAATTAAGCCGTAATTTTTGACGCCGAAACCAAGACACTTTGCTGACTACTGGCACATAGCGAAATAAATACGCACACACGCATTTATTATTTGTGCAAAAGTGTAGTATTGTGAAATAGTTCATCAAAGTACAATCATATATTTGTGTAATAGTGTTACATTTATGGTGGGGACATTATTCAAGAGAAAGTATGTGCAAGTATTTTGACATAACAACAAATGCACCTGTGTTCACGAAAAGCGTAGATACGAACAAGGTCTTGTTAGCAAAATAAGCCTATGTACTTGATAAGAGTAAATTAATTATTGTTGTAGTAAACTAATTCGGACAGTGTTATTTAAAAAATGACATTAAGTTATCTGTTGTAATATGAATTAAGTGTTAATTTTATTGAAAAAATGTTAATAGTGAGCTGTTTCAATAGTTTTAATAAGGTTCCTGTAACACTACACTGCAAGTTATATAACTTATTGTGTTATTTAACTTGCAGTGTAGCGTTATAGGAAGCTTATTAAAACTATTGAAACAGTAGCTTGTAAAACTGGCTCCTCTCTTCTCCTTCTTACTCTTATTCTTGTTCTATGCGCCAGGCAAACACCGTCTGAGCAAATGCACAATTTCATGGATCGATGACCCCACTGACCCGCATGCGGGGTGACTAAAACGGCATGCAAAAGCACCCGGATGCGGGGAGCCGATTTCGTTGCTTTAACTCGGTCGATATAGATACTGCATGCAGGTGCTCCTCGCATGCTGTATAACAAGTAAAGAGGCATTTTCATTGGTTGATAGGGCCCGACTACCCGCATGCGGGCGCTATGGCATGCGTTTTGGAAATCTTTCGCACCCCAGCACGCTAACGACCAGCCTGATTTCACCGGGCGTTATACCGCAAGCGGTAAAACGACTGTGCTATCGACTTCTGACTTTCATTAGTCGTTGTACATCTCATTAGTTGTATGCGGGGTGCACACTGCACGCGCAAGCGGCATTGATGACCAGCACTTGAGCCTATAGTTGGTGGACGCTGCCTACGAAGCAGCTTACTTGGCGGTCATCTTGCCTACGAAGGTAGATGAGGTCGAATATTTGTTCCTAAGTCTTGGTTTTTTCCATGGAGTTAAGTATCTTTTTATCTATGTAATTATCTACATCGTCAAGCTTTGCTTAGTTTGAGACTAGGTCGAGCTTTGTAAATTTGTCCACAGATATTTATTTATATAATTTATTCATTATGTTATGGGTTATGGACACGTGTTTCAATATCTTCAGATAAATCCAGATATTGCTAAAAGACCGATACTAAAACATGTACTACAAACGCCTTAGCTCCCAGCAACGAAACCGACCATGACGAAAAAGTTGTCATTAAACCATTACCCGTTGTTGAAGAATTATTCCGTTTTAAAGGAAATTTCATTACTTTAAAACGGACTTACAAATAACCAGTCACTGTAGCAGAGCAAATTAATTTCCAAAATTTAGATTTGGCTATGTGATGCTAGAAGCTTGTCGACATACGCATTGTGAGTCAGAGTATGCTATCGCATACTTTTAGCTGCTAAGTTATGCCATCACAAGCTTTCATTTAGCTGCTAAATGATGTCATCACTTAGTTTCAGCTGCTATAGGATACCATCTCATGTTTTCAGCTGCTAGTCGCATGCTTTCATTCAGCTGCTATAAAGTGTCATCAGGTCATCACTTAATTTGAGCTGCTATAGGATACCATCGCAGGTTTTCAACCGCTAAAGTATGTCATCTCAAGCTTTCATTTAGCTGCTAATGGTTGTCATGAACAACAAGAACATAAGTACCCAGCCAGGAAGCAAGTCTGGCCCGGACGAGCCGGATATACCAGGGGGCACAAATTACTGAGCAGCGACACGCTCTGTGAGGGGTAAGGAAGACCGATCAGCCGCAGCCAGTCGGCCATAATCGACCGGCTGTGCAGCCTTTAGCCAGTATTGGAAACGTGGAGTGGTAGGAAAATTCGTCGGTGGATGAGCATTGTATTTTCAGAGTAGTTAAGTCTTCTCGGGGATCACTGTGTGTTCCTACGATTCCCAGTAATCGTCGTCGTACACTATAAAAACGTTTCTTATCTATCCGCTGGTTTCCTTGTTAAAGTGCACCATTAAGTGATAGAAGACCTTCCTAATTAAAGAGGTTTTTGTAAGATATCCTTGTATCTAAGTCATCAGGCACACTTTGACTATAAGCCGTGGTGCAATAGCTTCTCAACATACGGTGACTTTTCACGGTGTAGACATGCGACACGTACAATACTTTTTCTATGATAAGAGTATTTTAACATGGCTATATTATAATGATATATTATAAACAATTAAACACTTTAATTGAGCTGCTATAAGGTGTCATCAGGTCATCACTTAGTTTCAGCTGCTACAGGATACCATCGCATGTTTTCTACCGCTAAAGTATGTCGTCTCTTGCGTTCATTCAGTTATGACATTACATTATTTCAACTGTTATTGTATACTATCCCATGTTTTCAGGTGTCAAAGAATGTTTTCCCATGTTTACAGATGTTAAAATATAAATCATCGCATACTTTCTGCTACTAAAGGATGTCATCGCATGCTTTCATTCAGCTTGAAAGTAAATTGCATATAAATTTGATATAAATTGCATTATTGTTTAACAGTAAAAATATTTGTATTAATGTGTCTATAAGAAAATAATTTAGTGAAAATACCAAAAAGATATCGAACTAATCAACAATACCTCAATATTAGCGATATAATTGTATTATTTTTTATGACGCATGTCCTGTTATGCCATTATTATGCAAAGTTTTAAAAATTATTATGGTATATAAAACGTAATACTCCGGTATTGCTGATACATGATATACAAAAATATGTCTTAGAGACGAATAAGCCGTTATTCATCATAATAATAAACCATAATGTTTCAGTATTACGTATTGTGACATTATTGCACATAAAAACGTTTGAACAACCTCTAAATATGAAGTCACAACTCTAAGTATGTTATTAATTTTGGGGTTTTTAATATTATATTTTTATGTTATCTTAGTTTTCTTTGGTTTGTCATATACTCTAATAAACTATGAAGGTATTACAAAAAGAGGATTTCGTTTATGTTACTTTAAATAAAAAATATTATAAAATCATTTCTGTTCCACTTTCAAACCTCTCTCCTGAAAAAACACATTTTTTAAGATACAGCGTTGTTTTTGAAAAGCAACGATATCTCTTAATCAAAACACAGTATTTTAAAATTCTGACCAGCATCCTTTGAACGTCGAGCGTCGATGAGCAAAAATTGCAAATACCTACAGAAAGGCATTTTGTGATTAAAATTTCGTTATTTTATTGGAAAACATGTTAATCACTATCCTGTTGTACTTACCACACTACACTTTTAATTGCATAATAATTACATGATCTTTGCTACGTTTTTAAAATATAGCCAATGTTAGTTTTTTTACGAGCTACTATAGTTGAATCACGGCTCGTACCCATGGTCTAAGAAAACAAGGTCTGACAATCCGGATCGTGACACGACCTGTTTCACTGTCGTGAGTGTGTCGTCACTCACACTTACGACCACGTACCGTCGATAGGTTGATGTCCAAAGTCGTGTCACACACACTACTAACCGATGTACCGGATTGCCATACATGGCGCAGTATATTATTTTATCATGCTCGTACCAATGAGTTTTTCGGAACTTGTGAACGTAATTTCATTTGATATTAACAGTTTTTCGGTGAAGTTATACACCGTAAGGAAACTTGCATACATGTATCTACGAAGAAATTCAAAAGTGTAGGTATGTGAAGTACTCAATCCGCACAGGGCCAGCGTGGAGAGTGCTGCCCGATCCCTCTCATCCATCAGGGAAAGCCTGTGCCCAGCAGTGGGTCCATGTAGGCTGATGATGATGATAACATTTGGCTACGTTTATATTACTTACAGGAGCATGCAGGCTTCAACGTTTTCAGTGCCAGCTCGCGTCTTACGCCGCCACAAGCGTTGCCTATCCAAAAACTAGTTCTTTCGGTCATTCGGTTCTCGAATCAGCATAACTCGATTCCAAAATCGTATGAGAATCGAATGCGGAAACATGTCATGTGCTGCATCTAAATGCAGTCGAGGCAAAGAATTGGGGCTGTAGCAGAGATAAATTTCGCTAAGTATCGATCAAAAGAGCATGCATGTGTCAATTATACTCTGACAATTAATATAAACTGAAACGTTTATGGTTGCAGGCATCGACGATTTATAGCTTAATTAACCCATGTGCATCGTTTTTATATTCGTCTATGCCTTCGCTATAACGGAAATATAACCTATAATTAGGCCAATGACCATACTGGGCACAAAATTCACTTTTGGAAGGTGACAATAACAGTCGTTGTTAGGTCCTAACGCTCGTTCCGCAAGTGACGCATTACTCTGCAGGAGAGGCTTTTTTTAGGCTTGTGGCCTTGAATGACATTTTCCTGAAATATAAATTAACGACTAATCTACTATTCACATATTTTATTCAAACCCATATTTACAATGATATCTCATGTGAAATAATGTTTAAATGTCCCCGATTAGTTCTTTCCGCATCTCCTCATGTGTCTCGACTTCTTGTGCTAAAACATAATAATTATTAATTATTTATTTTAATACACAACAAAAAACGAGCAAAGAACAAACATGACAATATAAAGCCTTATAAATAAAAAAAATGCCCTAAGTTTTCGGTGCTCGGTAGGGTTCCCAGAAGGCTGGCCGCATTGCCACGCTGGATAGCTATGCTAATCCGCTGGGCGAAATAGTGGCCAGCCCTCTGGTCACCGGAAGCCTCTATAAGGCGCCTTGCAATGTCCTTATAGAGGCGGCGAGCACTTGGACCCCGTGGCCCCAGGGTCGCAACCCCAAACGCCACAAACATGTAACTACTGCCGAGAGTGGCATATTTGCGGCGCTTGAGGTTTTCAGCTGAGGATGCAGCTGCACCAGGATCGACTTTGGTGCCTGGAATATGGGACGACGCGACGCCAGAGTATCTACACAAGTAGCATCCCAGACAAGGGGCCTACCCATACTCCAAGGCATTACTTTTATTAGGCATTTAATTATGCAATACGAATGTATGTTAATTTTGGTCAAACGATGTGAAGATGTTTTGAAATTTTGATTTTTTGTATTTATAAAGTTTTCGAAAGATTGGTCTAAGATAGGGCAAACCAAGGAGGTGAAGCGATTCCTTTTTCATAATTTTGATACCAGGAGCTAATTGTTTAAATTGTTTTATTCCGCGTTCCTCATTTGAACACGACTCTGTAACAAACAGTTCACATTTTGGGAAGTTAAGAGAGAGGCCGACTGCTTTAAGTTCTGTTGTCAATGTTTCTAAATCACTGTGCACTGAAATCGCATCACCGCCGAGGGTCCCGTCCTCTAGATACCATATATTTAATTTTGAATTTAGTTTTTTAATTAAACTAACTTGTTACGCACACCATCCTCATTGTACCTATGTTTCTACAAATAAAATTTCTGATTTCTGATATGGGATGTATGGCGAGGCTAAAAATTGCTGGATCAAGTGGGTCGCCTTGTTGACAACCTACGCAGGAAGCCAAAACGTTAGATTTGTATAATAATTTAGACGGAGAACTGTAACACTGCCAAAGAAATTTAAAAGTAAGAGGAATTTTCTCTTTAATTTGAGTTAACAAGGCGCCTCTGTCTACGGAGTTGAAAGCGTTAGAAACATCCACCTTCAGCAGAACCTCTCCGGCCTGGTGCTCAATGTACGTTCGTACGGCATGCACAGCGGCTTGGCAGCCACTCTTAGTTCCAAATCCCAGCTGCACAGGCTGTAGTTCTGAACTAAGTTCGCTGAGGATGGACCGACAAGTAATTTTGGCAGTCAAACGGCGAAGGGTGGTGCAAGTTAATTATTAAATATTGATTTATATGCAGGTGCCTCTGCACTAAGAGATATAGGTGTGAGTGCTAGAAAAATAATAATAAGAAAGGCCTCTCTTTTATTTTATGTAGGTATTATTATTTATTCTGAAGTGTTTGGTGGTTTGCAGAGACATGCGGTATTTTAAACTTGAAATATATGATTATACTCGTATACAAAAGGGGGCTTTCCTTATTTCATTATGTGTTTATCTACATGAACTCATGTCAACAGTGCTTAGTTAGACACATAATAATGCTGTGTTTTACAGTGATAATCCCAAGATATGAAATCGTGGAAACAAATATTAATAAAATGTATCTGTTATTTATACCAACATACGAGCTTATGTATACAAAATTATAATGCAGTCCCTTATCATGATATAAATAAACTAATCTAATCGAATCTAATAAAGTCGGGTTCCAAAGATGGTATACTTAATAGTCTTTCGAACACAAGCAGTGTTTAGTGGCTATCTACCACATACCATTAAAGGAAGAATTGCTTAGAGTCCCTATTCGAGGAGACCCTATTCATAAGAGGGACGGAAACATAAATTAATGTAATAGTTTAAAAAAACTGGATACATATACGTAATAGTACGAGTATAATAATTAAAAAAAGCTGTGTATGGTACGTATTATGTTATCACAATTATACAGTTATATTGTACGACATTCATTCTTAACTATAAAACTAACATGAAAAAGACTGATAATAGGCACCGTTCTGGACCCCACATTAAGAATTGCCTGTTCCTTGAGACTTAGGTCCAGAATACAGAAGAAGAAGAAACCCAACCTCCACGGCACTAGAGTGGCACCATAAGGTCTTAATGTTTTTCTTCTTCTTCTATATTCTGGACCTAAGCCTATATATAAATATGTGTTTCACATACATGCGTCTGTGGCAAAAGCGTCGCTGAGTCGGGTAGCCATGGCCTCTCATGTATAAAAAGCGCCGGCCACTTATACCGCCACTGCACTATAAATAATTTGGTCCGGCGTTCGCTTGCCACCGTGTCTATGCTTGCTATCCTCGAACCCACAGGATTAGCAAGAGACCTTTTGGTGCCACTCTAGTGCCTTGGAAGTTGGGTAGAGCCTTGGTGTGGGACACAACGTAAGTGGATACATTTGCTCAGTCCCACGTCCAGGTAACTCGCTCTCAAGCCGGGGCTGCAGCTCTGCTGACCAGGCCCAGGTGTTGAAGCGCCGCAAATACTCGTCTTTAATTAAAGACTGCGAGTTTGCGGCGCTGGCGGTGGAAACATTGGGTCCCTCGTCAGCTGACATGAAATCATTCATGAAGGCAGTGTCTAAACGTCTTGCTGATGCTTCAGGGGACCATAGGGCTGGCGCTTACCTCTCCCAACGTATTTCTTTGGCAATATAGAGAGGCAACGCCGCCAGCGTTATTGGCACCAAGCCGCAGACGGAACTGTTGGACTGTGTTTTTTTGTGAATTGGGCTGGGCAAGCAAATTTTAGTTTTAAATTCATTTGTAATTATTTTTTTGTATGTTTTATGCAATAAATTTGTAAAACATGTAAAATGTTATTATTTTATCAATAAATTGATTGAATTGAAAAGCTCTAAGGTAGCTTAATTGAGAACTTGTTAAAAAACGCTGACGGCTTACCATAAACGACCTCCTTAACTGTGGCGTAACGATTAACCGTTTGTTTGCCTCACAGTCATATCAAATAGTTTGAGGCAAAAACAAAGTAAAACTAGTACAAGGACGGCAAATAACGCTTATAAAAAAATAATAATAAAAAATTGTATACGACCATCGCGGTAGTAGCATTATTATTTGATATGTACTCTGGTTACTCTGAGACCATACGAGTATATTATATAAATCCTTAGTTATATTTTTCCTGTATAATATACATTGATATCTTAGAGTAACTAATATAAAAAAATATTGTTATAATATCCCAGACTATCTTTAAATACATACAATTAAATAAAAAATTATAACAATACCTAACTTAAAGTAGAACTAATAAATAATAAAAACTGATAAAAATCTAAAAAAGGTCCCTGCGGCATGGTTCCTAGAATGCTGGCAGCATTTCCTCGCTGTATGGCGATAGCAAGGCGTTGTGCGAGGAAACTGCCAGCTCTCTTGTCCCCTGTGACGTCGACCAGTCTCTTCGCCAGTTGTTGGAAGAGCTCTGTTGCCCCAGGGCCCCACGGACCGAGGGTCTCGACGCCGAAGGCAACGAAGTTGTATCCGGCGTCAAGACCCCTGTATTTGCGTACATATATTACATAATACATATTTCTCCCCACCGTTAAACCAGTTATAATATTTGTTATTCGTTGTGTTTACAAACGATAGAAAGCAGTAACTAGCTTTTTTTTGGTACTAACGTGATGGCTAGACTTTTCGCCAGAGTCATCGCAGTCCACCTCGTTTTTCTTGTCGTCTTCTTCAGACGAGGAAGACGACGAAGATGAAGAAGACGACGAAGAGGAATCATCTTTCTTGCTGTGTCCCTGAAACAAAAAGTAAAGGTACCACCAAACTTACAATCCGTGTCACACATAGGTATGTTTTGAATAAAGTCGTCCACTTTGTCCATTATATTGTATGAATTGGGTATTTGACACATGTAAAAATGTATTCCATAGTGTGGTTATACATATAGAAAACCATTAAATTATAACAATAAATAGTAAATTAATCAATATCGTAACAAGATATTATGGGACTTCAAATATTCGCAAAAATGTTGTTTTATTTACATAGTCCAAATGTAAATTCAATATTAACGATAGAGTTCTCATGTTTCAATAAAAAAGAAATTGTATGGCAACTATGCCCGTAAACACAATATTTCACGACTAAAATGGTAAATTACTCGTTTTTCCATACAATGAGATTACGACGCCATTACACTGTGACGTCACATTTCACTGCCTATCCGTATAGAGCGTTTTCAGTGCTCGTCAGCGATTGTACCTCTCGTTTTCGTCTTATGTGTTGCTCTAATTGTAGTTGGTCCTATACAAATATTTAATCGTGTCTAAAAACTGGTTCGCTTGACAGCATAAAAAAATTGTAGTTAAATAGCCAATTGTATCCCTACATTCAAACAGCGCCTGAACCTATTATATACGCGACAATCGTCACACGTAGCCATAATATGGCTCATAGGCATAATTGTAGCTTGCAAAATATCACATTCATCAACGACAGACGTAATTAAAATACACGTTAACGTTTCAATTTACAGTTTTATTTTAAATTCTGTTGTTTAAAAGGAAGTGGAGCAAAAACACGAATAACAGCTAAAGTTGAAGAACAGTTACATCATCATTGCTCATTAGAGCCGCAAAGCCGCAATTGAAGCTCGCTTGAAGAAACGCGCCACGGAACATTTTCCAAACAAATTGGAGTGTTCAGCGTGCACTATATAGCCAATTAAAGATTAGCAACCAGCTAGTATTTTTGTGATACTGGTAGTATTGTAGATTTTGTTTGTAGACAGTACTCGTAGTTATGAAATTGCTTAATGCCCGTGTAATAAATTAAAGATTGTTTATTGCAAGGATTATGAGTTCATCCAAAATTTACGTCTATAGCTGTTTTAGCTAGAACAATAAATTTTCAAAATACCTAAGGCCATCCTTATTTTTTGGCACACAGGACGAAATTATAAAATGCACTACATATAGTATATTTATTAAATAACATATTTTTTTCAAGTTTTAGAACACAAATAATGATTACGTCGTCGTGAAACCCTATTAATCAAGATAATTGTTCTTCTGATGTGATAGATACTACTCTATTTAAAAAGCAACGATTTATTGAGCCAGCAAGCGAAACTCTCCGACTGGCATACTACAGGGTCTGTATGTATGTGTAGATGTATGTTCGACGATAACTCGAGTGAATGAATGATCATCGGTAAGGGTATTCATAATTTTTCAGTTTGGACAGGAGCCACATAATGTAATAATAACTTTTTGGTTGTATAAGGGAGTATTTTTTTTTAACTGGTATGTACAACGCTAGTTTACTTTCGAGTCGACTATAAAATCATTTATATTTTCATTACGAAAATATGACGTAGGTACGTAAGTAGGTCCGTAAGTAGGTCCTGGGTTTTCGTGAAGCTGGATACTGTAAATAAGATTTTCAATTTGGTACAATTCTTTAGGAAAATAATTTTATTAATTTCAATTAAATACCTACATAACTACTTTATTCCACAAGGCTCAAACACGGATTTAGGTTCGCCTCTTTCCCGTGGACTTACATGCACATAAGCCGTTAACTATTGACCACAGGAGGGAGGACTGTGTAGTGTATGACCCTCAAGGTGGACTGATGGCCTGGTAATGGTCGCGGGACTCCGATGATTGCGGGTCACGTAGGACCGGTCATTGTGGCACTCTTTGGAGGAGGCCTCTTTCGACTGATATTACTTATGATGACTTAAATAACTAAATTGGATTGAAATACTTACGCTCTTGCATTTATTGTCATCTTCTTCAGACGAGGATGACGAAGACGAAGAGGACGAAGACGAAGAAGAAGACGAATCGTCGCATTTGTTTCTCTGAAGTAAATAAGAAATATCATTTTATTATCTATATATATATACGTAAATGCCTTTGTCCTGACTGACTGACTCACTCACTCACTCACTCATCAACGCACAGCCCAAAGTACTAATGCTAGAGAATTGGTTTTTGCACAGTCGGTTACATTTATAACGTAAGCAAGGGATAAGAAGGGATTTTTGGAAACTCCACCCCTAAAGGGGTTAAATAGGGGTGCAAATTTTGTATGGGGAGCAATTCTTTTTTTGAACAAGAAACTTGAAACTTCGTGTAGAATGAACCAAGCATGAATATATAAGAAAACTAATTTCAGGGTTTTTGAAAATTCGCCCTCTGAAGGGGTGAAAAAGGGGTTAAAAGTTTGTATGGGAAACAAATTTATTTTTAAGAAAGAAACTTGAAACTTCCATAATAGACTTGATATTAAAATAGAAGAAAACTATTTTCAGCGTTTTTGAAAAATCACCCTCTGAAGGGGTGAAAAAGGGGTTGAAAGTTTATTTGGGGAGCTAATATTTTTTTGAACTAGAAACTTGAAACTTCGGGTATAAACCTAGCATTAAAATATAAGAAAACTAATTTCAGCGCGTTTTTTGAAATTGCTCCTCTAAAGGGGTGAAAAGGGGTTTAGAAGTTCGTACGGGGAGCAAATATTTTTTGAAGAGCGGGATTTAAAACTTCGTTAAAAAAACGTAATTCAGCATTTTTTGAAATTGCTCCTCTAAAGGGGTGAAAAGCCATTCCAAGTTTGTACGGGGAGCAATTATTTTTTGAAGTTAGATTTGAAACATCTTAAATAGACTCTATGTCTAAATACAACAAAACCTGTTCCAGCGTTTCTCTAAATTGTTCCCCTAATGGGGTAAAAAGGGATTCCAAGTTGACAGATGGGGACATTTATTTTTCTTAAAAATCGATATGGGTGTCATCGTCGAGGTTCCTCGGGGTGCTGATTACGAAAATGATATGCATTTTCAAATCCAAGATGGCAGACATTTATTTTTCTTAAAAATCGATATGGGTGTCATCTTTGTGGTTCCTCGGAGTGCCGTCTCCGAAAATAACATCCATTTTCAAATCCAAGATGGCGGACATTAATTTTTCTTAAAAATCGGCATGGGTGTCATCTTCGAGGTTGCTCGGGGTGATGATTACGAAAATGATATGCATTTTGAAATCCAAGATGGCGAACATTTATTTTTCTTAAAAATCGATATGGGTATCATCGTCGAGGTTCCTCGGGGTGTCGATTACGAAAATGATATGCATTTTCAAATCCAAGATGGCGGACATAAATTCCTCGGGGTAGTTCCTCGGGGTACCGATTCCGAAAGTTACATCCATTTTCAAATCCAAGATGGCGGACATAAATTTTTTCTTTCGAGTAATTTTCACTAAAGATTAATAGCATCAGACAACTGACAGAAACAAATAAACCTCATTTATATCTTTGTTACCATCTAAAATTTACGCGGACGAAGTCGCGGGCGGCCGCTAGTTATTATTATAACTTTGTATTAGAACGAAAGCAAGCGAAGCAAAGCGTTATTCTATAATACCGGTGATGTAATTATTGAAATAGCAATTTAGTAGTTCTCCATACATATATACAAACTTACATTTCAGAAACTTACAAAACTAAAACCTTTACCTCTTTATAATATTAACAGTATGGATTTAAAAGGCCCGTTGGAAATTAGTCCTTGATTCTTGAGCAAGTTAAAGTAGTTTTTAGCTACCAGGCTTCTTCATTTCACAGGGGCAAATACATAACGTTATCGAACGTGCGATGCGTAAGGTTTAGTTAATGTCATTGTTCATACTAAAAATTTTATTAGAGATCTACCTGGATTAAGTTTGACACGTTACGTAATCAATTAGGTAGTCAATATTTCGCTCGAAAAACAAGAAAATTCAGATTAAGGAGGGCAGCATCGTAAAAGAGGGAAAGGCTTGGTTTCCTTAAATAATAATATTTGCTTCTAGAAATAGAATTTTTGTTAGTCAAGCTAGGCTTAGGGGATAAAAACCTTTTTTTGTATCCATTACCGAATGACTTGAAAACTAAAGACCAACATATTCTTAAACAGAAAGATATAATAAGTATCTGCTATACGTAATACGTATGTCTGTTATTTATTCCTTTATTTTTCCTTCACCTCTGCTCTGATCTGAATTTGTTATCTTTGATCGCCACAATTAACAATAACCTTTAAGCATTACCATTACCTAACATGTCAGTAACGATAAGATATACGTACTCAAGAAGTAACTAACATTAACATTGATGTCATCAATTATTCAATCTATTATATACAATGAATGAAGAATATTGTATTAGGTAATAAAACCACCTAATACCAAAATTCACACCGCCAATAGATGTTGCTGTTAGATTTTCTATGCAATGCAATACAATAGAAAACATTTATTTCAAGTAACATGTAACTCATACAAGAATATTGCTAGTAATATTCAATATTATTGAGTTATTATTGTTAGTACCTATTATGAGTACCTAAATTAAAGACATTATGTAATATACTTTTCACACCACCTGCTCGACAATGCCCCATTATATATCATACAAACAAACCGAAAGCAAATCATTATAGTCCTTGGTTTTAGCCGGATTTATTTGAATGTCATTATTATGTCCTTAAAATCTAATTTCGTGAAGTCCGCACGGCGGCGCAGCAGCGCTCCCAGAAAACAAAAGACGGCACCGACCTTATCCGATTACGCTCAAAACTGATATCTAAGAGTATGCGAGGTCACTTGGAACGAATCTGGTGTCAAATTTTGAAACAGTGGCGGCCATCTTCATTTTGTTTATTTACGATCCGATTACGTTCAGAATTGATATCTGAGCGTTCGAGAGGCCGTTAGAACGAATCTGACGTCAGATTTTGATACAGTGGCGTAAGTGACCTCTTGGTCACCCAGATCAGATATCTATTTTTAACGGTTATTTGTCTCGCAAGAGGTGAGAAAAGTAGAGTATACACCTCGGGGATATAACTGTTTTTGTCTTGGGCGCGCTTAAATCCCTCACTACACTCAGGACTCAGTCTTAATTCCTCGCTTCGCCAGGAAATCAACTCATAACAATCTCGGTACGCTCGGGAGTAAAATCTGAAGTCTTTCGTTCCGTTCAGGATTCAATATTGCGCCCGTGACATAAAACACCGCTTTATCCCCTTGGTGTGCAATCTACTATTGTATAACCATTCAGGTGACAGTATAGTTTGCCACTTTAAACGTTATACAAAGCATGTACCATACTAATAAAAACGAAATTAAATTAAACAAGGACAATGGTTAATTAGTTAGACAACAGGAGGTCTTATCAGTGTGGCGGTAATAGCTACTTAAAATTGCTATTGTTGATAGGAACTTATTTGAGAGCATTAATATATTTACGCACACTAAAAACTTCGTTCTTGGGATATTTTGAAATTTATTGGAAATAGCACCTTAAATTAATTATCTCCAAAACCAAACAAAAAAGTCTATTGAAGTACCAACTAGAGAGCTGTAATTTTAAGACTGTAATTAAGAAGGTAAGTGGATGTATAATTGTGTAGCTATGTATAATTGTGTAGCTCTTTTTAATTGATTCATTGTAATTAGAAATAGACAAAACTAAAACGATTAGTCTAAGTGAACAATCATTTATAAAATTTTAATTACGGTCACTTAAAGAAAAGCGGCCAAGTACGAGTCGAACTCACGCATGAAGGGTTCCGTATCATTATCAATAAAAACGGCAAAAAAATACGTTTGTTGTATGGGAGCCCCCTTAGATATTTATTTTATTCTATTTTTTATTATAGCGACAACAGAAATACATCATCTGTGAAAATTTAAACTGTCTAACTATCACGGTTTATGAGATACAGCCTGGTGACAGACGGACAGACGGACGGACGAACAGCGAAGTCTTAGTAATAGTTTCCCGTTTTACCCTTTGGGTACGGAACCCTAAAAACGGAGTTTCACAACATCTACAGTGCTATGAAAATTGCTTGGTACCTGTCCACCAAACAGTGTCAATCTATAACTTATTTTACGTTTGAAGGTAATAACTTGTACGGTGATGGCAACTAAATCACATATGTAGTATCCAACTAGTCAGGAAATCACTAAAGCTTTGGGTTTGTACTGTCTGTAAACTGGGGTAACATTCCTACCCTTTCGATTCAACTCAATTTAATATCAATTTCTTATAGGTCAAAATCAATTGACAGGGGATACAAATGCTTTCTAGAATTAAAACAAATACATGATTATAATTTAATTATAACCCTCCAAAATTCACTCAAGATTCACTTATACGTAATTGTCCAACCCACAGAA
Organism: Epiblema foenella; assembly: GCA_963556455.1. Lineage (NCBI taxonomy): Eukaryota > Metazoa > Arthropoda > Insecta > Lepidoptera > Tortricidae > Epiblema > Epiblema foenella. Next base: position 10,167,619 of record OY747099.1, on the reverse strand, counting down.
TTTTTCCTATTACAACTTCGTTCATTTAGGTACTTAATCATCAAAATCGACGAAGGTGTATTTTATACTGTAAAACATATAGCGCTGGAAAAGAACCATCAAAATAACCCAAAAGTTGTCTGGAAGAAATCGCTCTTTAGCGATAAGCCCACCTGATGTCTAGCTCTGCTTATACCTACCGCGCTATGTTATGTTCTGAAAAAAACTGTTTTGTATTTTTATTGAGGTTTGCAATAAAGAGTATTTGTATTGTACCTACCTATTTTTATTGTTGTATTGTTGACAGTGGGTACTATGTGCAAGGTCTTGCTTATAGCTACAGCCTGACGCTCTAGTGCGGCGAACAACAGAACGGTACGAGGCTATAACACAGAACGAGATAGGTAGGTATATGAAACCAAATTCCACCGCGCTCGAGCGTCAGGTTCTTTTTTTTTTGAACCTGACTGTGGCTTTATAGGCCGGGCCCAAAAAAGCAATAGGAGTGCGCGGTTGAAGAGTAGCCTGGGGGAAAATCCAGGGGAAAACCTCCGGCACGACCACGCGTGTGGTTTGGAACACTGGAATACTCTAAGAGTTTGCGCTCCAGTGAGATTGGTTGAGCGGTTTCAACCGAATCTGAGGTGTGAGTGGTATCGAGCTACTGGAAGTATCGAGCTACTGGGAGAAATCCGTCAGGTTCGCCTTAGAGCTTATGTACACGCGGCAAGTTTGGCGACACTTCATGCCACTGTTATGTGTCCATAGTCGCCTGAAGTGTCGGCAATCCTGCCGCCTGTGGACTGTAAAGGCCAAATTGTTAGGTCATCGTCTACCGGTCCCTGGGATCCCAGGGCTCATTACAAAAGAATGCTATTGTTTTGTTTTTCGCCGGGAGACGACGGCTTTGTAGGTTTTTGTTACCTGGCGGCGGTCGTCGTCGTCGCAACGGGAATGGTGATTATTTCTGAAATAGAACGTAACTGAAACTATACTGAGAATATTTAAAAAAACGACAAATAACATACAAATAGGTTTTACAAAAACTAGTCTCTGATTACTGATTAGTTATCTGCGTACCTACTTTCTTCGATCGTAACTAGAAGATTTATCTATATCTATAACTACGTACATTTTATTTTGTTATAATAATAAAACTATGAAGTGAGATATCCATGCAACATTTGGCGTTTGCAACGTACGCCCCATGCCCCTAATGTGAAATAAAACTGACTGACGTTGACCGGATCGTTTCTCAATCAGTCTGTCAATTTTTAGTGGTTTTGATTGAATATATTTATGCAATAATATAATAAGTCATTGCAGCTTCCGTTATACGGCCGCGTGTATACAGGCGGCAAGTTTGGCGATACTTCAAGCGACTAAAACTAAAATAACTATATGACGGAAGGACTTGTACATGCGTTTTTATCTTACTCGTCTTACTTTCCCGCAGCCCGGCAATGTAATTAAAATAGCTGTGCATGCAAGATTTTATACCATGTATTGGCCTTAAGGGGCCGGTGCCTTGATTCGGTCAGCCACGCCCCCGGGAAAGAGACAAGCTTATGTCTTTCGCGCACAACAAAACGAGATGCAACACTTTTCGGGAAGGGCTTTTTTAGACAAATCTCGATAAATATCTGACTGTGTGCAGTTTTATTAAATTTCATCTTGACAGATTTTAGATGAGGCAAAATACCATCATTTTAACTTAATTGTGTCGTTTAATAATGCGTTATTTTAGTAGGCTGAGTAAAAAAAGGAAAATAAAGACTCAACTTTGGATTTTTCTATTGAGAAAATTTTAAGCCATCATGTTTTGGCTATAGTCATAAAAACAGTCATATAGTCAAAAATCATATATCTGAAAATCAATCCTTATTGTTTCTTCGTCTGGGCAGAATTGCGTTTCAAAGAACGCGATATTTCTCGTTGCACGGCCTTAAGGCGTTAAATAAGACAAAAGTATGTTGCACACCATCTAGTGGTCGGTCCACTACTTACGAGGTTTAATTGTGTTCTCAATGTTCTCATATACCTAAGTAACTCACTTGCATGTTGCTCTAGCATCGGCAATGGCGAGGACTCCCATAACAGCTAATAATATTAGAACAGTCTTGGTCATAGTTAGAGTTGTACGGCAACTTTCTGAAAAATACAAACACCGGCTTAGTGCCTTTTGTTTTATCATACCTGGATAGTTTTATTCATCCACAAATTATAGGCCTACAGTTTAACACAGACGGTATTTGCGCGACATTTACGTTTCTCAGTCGTCGTCAAAATATATAATACGGAGTTAATGAAACCCTCCAATTTTAAATTGTACAATGTACAAAATAATACATAAGTAATTGTTTGACTATTATTGTTCTACTAGTTACAATAGCTCTCTGTAGATATCCAAAGTTGAACGTCATTGTTTTGACGTAAACTAATAAAGTACATAACGTGCAGTATTTATTTGATATGGAACGTTAATTAATAAATAAGATAATTGATGGAAAACCGTTGTAAACAGCCAATTGTCTCTTTCCAAAGACCGATGTGCAATATATATTGCCGGGTACTGTACAATATAAGTTAGGCTTGAAAACACAAGGTGCAAATGCCTGTCCAACGAATGTGAATTTTTACGACCTTATTGACAGCATAATTATGATTATGTTTATCTTAACTTTAATGCACACTTAAAACATAGCTAGTCTCTGTTTATCATTTGGGTCCCAAACAGCTGAAAAAAAGTAAGTTACGTTTTAATTACATAGATTTATAAAAACTGAGACTCTGTTTAGTTTATATGTGCATTATGAGTCCGACCAAAACTTAGGCTTTTTAGCTCTTATAATTTGATATAATTATGTCCACAGAAAAAACGCGAGAGAACCTAAATCTGTATATGACCGGCTATCTTGCTAAACATTCACAAAAATAGTGCGAAAATTCGAGTCCGTGCGCTTATACTTGCCAAGAGCATTAATTTATATCGATAAGTTGATACTCGCAACTCACCTAAATGCAGATGATCTAATAAAATGTCCGCGTGGTCCGAAACAAATATTTGCACTGACTCCAGTGTCCGTGAGATAGCATAACTGGAACACATCTCAATAACTTTGACGAACCAATAAGGTCATTCTGATAAAATTGGAAAACAACAACGAAATGAGCACAGAAACAACATAATTATGTACGTTCGTTTCGATTTAAACAAGTAAATTTAATGAAACTAACTTATATTATTTGAACCAACGTATGCTTGGCAGCCAGAGTTGTCAAAGGACAGTAATTAATTGGCGCTATCCAATATTAGTTAAAAATACCATTCCCGCCATCAACACTTTAAGTTAAAGAAAACCGCACTCAAAACGATTTTACGCACTTCAAACGATACGTTAGGGGGTTACGATGCCACAGACAGACACAAACATACATAGCATGTTAAACTTATAACACCCCTGTTTTGTGTTGCGCGTTTGGGGATATAAAAAAGCGAGAGCTCGTTAAATGTTTTTTTTTTGTTTATTGTTAATTTTGCATAACATCATTTCACTTATTAATATATTCACAAAGCTTATACTGAGAAACAAATATTTAAAAAAAACTGAAATTATAGTGGATAGCTACATTACAAACACAGCGAATCACTCCCCTTTATCGGGATTAGGCATTCGATAAACGTTCTCGTCGTCAGCGAGAAAACAAGCTCCTTACACAAATGGAAGGGATTTTAATATCCTTAAGTAGAGATGATACTGGCCTTCTCTTATAAAAGACTTGCAAAGTAATCTGCAGAAAGCGTACAGATATCCCCCAAATCTGACTGAGTCATCGCATCCTTTTCGAATAAATAGGGTCAAGAGTGGATTCTCGAGGAAATATTTTGCAAAACTCTTTTCAATTTTCACGTCGAAAATTCTCGGATTGAACAAGGGTACCTATATTGACCTACAGTTATATAATTTAATTTAATGTGGAATTTATTTGAGTCCCTAATCTGATCACATTTTGATTTTACAAAATCATAGGACTAAAAATTTTGTACAGGATTTGTACGCGGATATAAGCAAAAACTTATATTTTTGTAATATCAAAAAAAATTAACCAACTCGCTGGAATCAATTTAGAAGCATTAGCAGAGTAAACGATAATTTTTCCCAACAACTTTCCGTCGGGTATTCACCTCCAATGAGTGCAAACGTATTACCTGCGAGTAAAATTACCAACTGGTTTAAAACTTCTCGATGAACCGAGTTCTAAAACGGTATTATAAATTCACCAGTTTACAATCACAGCGCTACTTCGTCGAGGCAAAAAACCTTGGCGCTAAACTCGTTGTAACTTTTCCTATTTTTCTGCGTTAATTTCACCTGAACCCATTACACTTGGCAACATTTCTTAGTGCGAACGTTTCTATTAGGGCGCTTAAATTGCATTTTAAATGACTTTCTCGAAAGTTCGAGAAGGTGGGAACAACTTTCTTTTCACGTACGTGGGTCGCTTATTATCGTGTAATGAAGAAAACGAACAAAGTTTACCATGCCTGTTTAATAAAATAACTAATTCAGCGAACCATCCTGTATAAATATTTCCACTTCAGGAATTATTCGACTTCATGATGACAGTCATGTATGTTCATACAAAGCTGTGCTCAAATTGTATGTAAACACATGCCACAGCGCTATGCCATATTATATGCTGCAAATGTTTGAAAAACGTATTTGCTATAAGGATTCAGCATAAGGACTAAATGATCAGAAATCAAATAAATAAATAAATATTTGTGGATAACCTTACACAAATCAACCTAGTCCCACACTAAGCAAAGCTTGTACTATGGGTACTAGGCGACGATATACATACTTATTTAAAAATATATATACTTATGTAAATACATAAAAAAATATCCAAGACTCAGAAACAATATTCATGTTCATCACCCAAAAAAATGTTTTGACTGGGATTCGAACCCGGGACCTCTAGGTTCGTAGGCAGTGTCACTACCAACTGGGCTAAAGCGGTCGTCATTCGTCGTTCGGTCGTCAAAAGACTTAAAAGAAGTAGCCAAGTTGAGCAATGAAATGTTAAGGACGAATAAGTTAATTGGCCCCTAGAGCGTATCGACGTTGCCTCCTGTGGCACAGAGGAATGCATTTAAATTGGATTTTAAGAGTAGAAATCACCGGCGCGCTCTCCGCCTCTCCCAGCCTTGTTAAAGCCAATCTCAAAGTTTACGTAAACGAATAAACCTTCTCCGTCAACTGAATCCAACGGTATCAATTCAAACTATAAATGGACTGTTACTATTTAATTGAACTTCAGAATTACGCTCTTCAGAAAAGCAATCAGCATTTATTTTTATAAACGTTTTAACATACAAGAACTAAATACCGATTACATTACTATGTATATTATTTAAGAAAGAAGGGAAGCATATTGAAGTGACAAGCAACAAGTTATCTCGTTTCATATATGCGCTAAGTGTACTTAAGCGAAATACCCATATTGAATATGCACTGTCGGCATATTATGCGTATGCATATGCATGGCTGCGATATGGTATTATCTTATGGGGAATAGCACTGACGCCCACGACTTGTTCGTAGCACAGAAAAAGTGTATAAATACGCATTATAGCTAACATACGTCGCCCGGAAAGCTGCCGACCTCACTTTGTCAAATTAAGTTGCTGACACTATCGTGCATAATATATATATTGGAAATGACACTAACAATAAATAAAAAAATATTTAACTCAATATAAATTTGTTAAAAGCGCTCGTCGAAATTAGCCCTCCCGGAACTTAAAGTGGATATGTATAAGAGTGGACCTTATTACCAATCAGTTAAAATCTAAAACAAAATCCCCGACTTCATAAAAAAAGAGGACAAGTTTAATAGTTTCCGCAGTAAACTTAAAGATTGGCTCATAAGTAAAACATATTACTCATATCAGGAATTTATCACAGACTTATATAATAGAGAATAATTTAAAGTAATAATAAATTGACACAGACATATGTACATTTTATATAATTTATCAAATAATTGCTTATTAAGTATGTTTAGTTATAGGTATCGACTTAGTAAATATTTCTGCTTGTATTGTGACCTAGTTGATAATTAAAGTAAAATTAATCGTCAATCAATGCTACAAAAAATCATCCACAACACGTTTTGTCACATATGCTACTATAAGATATGTCCGATAAGTACCCGGTTCAAACGTCCCAAATATACTCGCCGCGTTCTCGCGCTAGATTGCGAAAGAGTTACGATGAAGCAGGTACGCCCCGGCCTGGGATCACAAATCCAATCTTGCAAACGTCTTCCCAAGGCCAGTGCAAATTGCTTTGCCTCAGGGCACCATTGTCCCGCCGTTTCAACAGCAAGAGGTGCGAAGTCATACACTGGTTCCAAGTTCGAATACTTCGAACCAGTGTATGACTTCGCCCATCTTTGAGTCTAGCAGCAGTCTCTCAACACAAGTAGCATCCCACAACAGACTTCGGCGTTTCGCCTAAGGATGGTGTAAGACCGTCCGGTGTCTTCCCATCTGGCCGGCTAAGACCATAGGCTCCAAAACGCAATGAATGTATTTTACGTAATTTAATACTAACTAATTCGCGATGCTCGCGTGTGCGAGAAGGCGCTGGACAAGAGAGCTGTGCTGTCGCAGGAAAAGTTATTTGTAAGTGAAATGCCGTTAACAGTGATTGCGAATGGTCTGTGCAACTGTGCAAAAAAACGAGGGTAGGTTCACGCTACCGCGGCCTGCACAGTAATATGCAGTCGAGCGGGTAGCTCTCTACCTAAATAGATGAAACATCGTGTTACCCGTTGATATCTCATAAACAACACACGACTATTCCCATTTCTTTACCGATAATCCCGTAAAAAGTGTCCCTTAATGTGTTCTAATAATTTCTTGATGCTTTTGGCTATCTATATTATGGACTCTTTGTTTTTTTTTTGTTGAAAATTTAAGAATCACCCGGAGCGCGTCATCGCGAACGCGCATGATTAAGAACAGCATATCGGTTCCCTAAGATGTGCGTGACCCGTTTCATTTAATTTTAAAATCTCAAGAAAGTTTTCTGTATGAAACGTTGTTACTATTAATTAATATTATTTTCACCTCACCCGCTCTGAAAGGCTTACTTTATCGTTTCAAATCTGCGTGCAAAAGTCCATTTTATCCGCTAGCGGGTAAAGTGATTTTGAAATTCGAACATGACGGAGTACCGCGCTATCAATTTTTTTATGGATGCGTTCAGAATCATGGTTCGGCCATCCGTTCTAAGGCCGTTTCTACACTGATGCGGTTTCCGCACGACGGTGCGGTGTGCGAGTGAGTCAGGGCTATACATGTATATATAGCGATGGCCCGCTCGCACAAGGAAAGTGTCATCCGATGAAATATTTTATTTTAGGTACTTACATTAAATTGAAAATCATTCAATTTCAGTTTTATATCATTATTTTACCTACTTTTTTAATTTATGGAAATACAAAAATAAGGAATATATTCAAACAATAATCGTATTGCAATTTTCTTTAATAATACTTGAATTGTTTTCTTGTACAGTCGCCATCAGATATATCGAAGCGAACAAGGTGTTCATAAATATCTGAACACGCCTCTATTACCAAGGCGTTAGAGTGCACGTTCAGATATTTTTGATCACCCTGAAGAGTGCAGATATATTTGATGGCGACTGTGCCTACGTTTCCTCGCTAGGGTGAGGTGAAAAGTTGTGTGTTTCGCTCGGCAGCAAAGTTATTTAGCTTCTCGTGTCTTGAAACCCTCGCTACGCTCAGGATTCTATTCTTGAACCACTCGCTATGCTCGTGGTTCAATTCTAGAATCCTTCGCTAGCTCGGCTTTCAATTCGAGCACTCGCGCCAAACAACAACTTTGCAGCCTTGCATAACAAATAACTATTTCACCTCACCCGCTCTGAAAGGCTTACTTTATCGTTTCAAATCTGCGTGCAAAAGTCCATTTTATCCGCTAGCGGATAAAGTGATTTTGAAATTCGAACATGACGTAGTACCGCGCTACCCAATTTTGTTATGGATGCGTTCAGAATCATGGTTCGGCCATGCGGCTTTAAGGCGGTTTCTACACTGATGCGGTTTCCGCACGACGGTGCGGTGTGCGAGTGAGATAGCGCTATACATGTATATAGCGACGGCTTGCTCGCACAAGGAATGTGTCATCCGATGAAACATTTTATTTTAGGTACTTACATTAAATTGAAAATCATTCAATTTTAGTTTTATATCATTATTTTACCTACTTTTTTAATTTATGGAAATATAAAAATAAGGAATATATTCAAACAATATTCGTATTGCAATTTTCTTTAATAATACTTGAATTGTTTTCTTGTACCTACGTTTCCTCGCTACGGTGAGGTGAAAAGTTGTGCGTTTCGCTCGGCAGCAAAGTTATTTGACTTCTCGTGTCTTGAAACCCTCGCTACGCTCAGGATTCTATTCTTGAACCACTCGCTACGCTCGTGGTTCAATTCTAGAATCCTTCGCTGGCTCGGCTTTCAATTCAAGCACTCGCGCCAAACAACAACTTTGCAGCCTTGCATAACAAATAACTATTTCACCTCACTAGCTCGGAAAGGCCTTTTTTATTCTTTGAAAACAGATAGCAAAACTGCCAGCCCACAACCAGCTGACAACCCAGCAACAATAATTTTATATTGTGCTGTTGTGTTCAAAAAACTAGTACCTACGCCAAATCTCGGGATTAGGTAGTGGACCCCGGGCATCCAACTATATTTAGGATGCAACTGTACAGAAATAAAGCTTGGACGAGGAGGAGCAATAAAAAAAATCCTCGCTCTAGTGAAGTGAAAAGATTTGTGTTATACACGGCTGCAAAGTTATTTTACGTCTCGTGTGTTGCAACATTCTATTTTTGAACCACTCGCTTCGCTCAGGATTCTATTTTCGAAACACTCGCTTCGCTTGCGGTTCAACCATAGAATCCATTCGCTAGCTCGTAGTTCAATCCTAGAATCCATTTGCTAGCTCGTGTTTCAATTCCACACTCGCGATTAAAATACAGCTTTGCACCCTTATATAACAAATAACTATTTCACCTTACTATCTCGGAAAGCCCTTTTTATTCTTTAAAAACAGACAACAAAACTGCATTTTATCCACAAAAGTGCAAAGAATATTTGAAATCCGAACGTGTTATTTGTAATTTTTTTAAACATAATAACATCTAAAGGCCAGTCCAGACAGTCCAGCTACAATAATTTTATATTGTGCTGTTGTGTGAAAAAAAACTAGTACCTACGCCAAATCTCGGAATTAGGTATCCAACTATATTTAGGATGTAACTGTATTGGAATAACGCTAGGACGAGGAGCAAAAAAAAACTTCGCTCTAGTAAGGTGAAAAGATTTGTGTCATACACGGCTGCAAAGTTGTTTTACACCTTGTGTGCTGCAACACTCGCTACGCTCAGGATTTTATTTTTGAACCACTCGCTTCGCTCAGCAGGATTGTATTTTGGAAACAATCGCTTCGCTCGCGGTTCAACCCTAGAATCCATTCGCTAGCTCGTGTTTCAATTCCACACTCGCGGTTAAAATACAACTTTACACCCTTGTATAACAAATAACTATTTAAAATATGCATTCTAAAAGACGTATAGGTGCCGTCGGTACGTACGCCGCCAATCGTAGCGTTATCTACTGGCCGAGCCAGTGTAAAACTAGTTATTGAAACACGCACCGTGTACATGACGGGCAGCCACCCACACAAACGCCCTGCAGCTTGTAGTTGTTAGAGGAATTTTTTCAGCGTCTTGGCAGTCTTATTTTCACACCTGCTATTCAGAAAAGAGTCATTGTTGCCCTCAAATGAGGGACCAAAGTCATACTTTTCTTACCTCATTTGCGGGTAACAATGACACTACTCATATTAGTTGTGAAAAGCAATATGTGCCACTTGGTATCAAAATCATTTGCAAGACATTTCATGTTTTAGCAGCGGGCCTCATAGGCGCACAATTATTTCCATGTTGAGCGTAAACACTTGAATCCCTCGTTACGCTCAAGATTCTACTTTAGAATCCCTCGCTACGCTCAGGATTTCATTGTAGAATTTTTCGCTTCACTCAGGATTCAATATACCGCCCTCGCCGCAAATATGCCATTTTGTTCGCTTGAGACACAATCTGCAATTACTTGTGAAGAAACGATCTCTAATAAAAGACCATATTTATTTCTTGTTACAATATTTAATTAGATTTCTATTACAACAACCACCTTAGTTACATTTTGTTCGATTTCCATAATCCCAGCAGGCTACTTCTTTTTTTCATCCACGCCATTAGTTTTAACTGTCAAAAATGGCGCCAATGCATTCAGAGAATATATTAAATAGGTTTTATTCAATTTCAAATCATCAGTACCTAATACCTTCAAAAATATGTACAATAATTAAGTTACTTTTTAAACGGTGAAGTTGAATACAACATTCATCGGTTTGGCCACCCACCGTGTCAGTAGCAGAGTAGTGATAAGAAGACGCTTATCATTTTGGTCATGATTTAATTTAACATTCTAGCTTAAGAAAGAGATAGAATGAGTATCTCAGCTTATCAGTGAAACGTTTGGTTATCTAGAAAACACATATTCGACTAATGTTATCAATAATATAAGTACTACAATAATTATACTTTTGAGGTACTAATTTTATAAACCAACTATTTACACGACTCCTACAGTAGTGTGGCATTATGCCCCCAGAAATGCCCAGGCGTCTGACTATGATTAAAATTAACAATTTCGATAAACATACATTAGGTACTTAGCAAAACGTAAAAATTATGCTCAATTTTCACATTTCTGTCTTTACTCAAATGAAAAAGCCCGAGCAATTTATTAAAATAGGCAGGTAAGTGCGGAGAATATGGAACACGAGTACTCGTGCAAAATGTGGGTTAATATTTATAGTGGCCACTAACGCTCACTCCGTAATGTTATTGGTTTGACGTATACCTTCGCGCTACTCGTTAGTTATGAGCAGTGTAATTACGTATGTGAAACTGTACCTGATAAAACTTTTCTGTGGAGGTTATATGAATACTCATATCCTACCCTACCTGGAGGTACCTATAGGTACCACATATGACTTATTTTTTTTAAACCAGGAAGCTTTTATTTTCAATCGTGATGTTAAAAATATCTGTATTTTTCAGGGTGTTCATAAAACATCTGAGCATACACTCCAACGTCTTGCTAGACTACCTACACTCAATAGTAGTGTCATGTACAATTTATTTGTGAGCAGCTTGTTCGCTCCGATATATCTGAAGGCGACTGTACAAACGTTATTTTCAGTGACACTTCAGGCGACTATGGCATTTCCATAATCCATAATCGCTTGAAGTGTTACCGAATTTTCCGCCTAACCCAGGCAATATTTTATACCTTTATTGTAGGTAGGTACCTACTGTAAGTACTTATATAAAACTAACTTGTACTTATATATATTAATATATGTATATTTTTTCATTTCACAAGTAGGGATATATTTACAAACGATAATAATAGTTAAATAACAATAACTTAAATAATGATAAAACTACTAACTTAAATCTAAAACAGGCCCTTGGGACATTGTATCGAGGACGCTGGCGGCATTTGTTCGCTGTATCGCAATGCTGATACGTTGTGCGAGGAAGTCGCCAGCTCGTCGGTCACCAGTTACGTCAATCAAACGCTTCGCGATTTCAATAAATAACTTGTGCGCGCTGGGACCCCATGGACCAACATATGTCCATTATTTTATTGAGTTACCTAATTTGAAGCCTCTGTCTTCCTATCGAAAATACATTCTAAATATTACATCCAAAGCCACCACTTTACTTTTTATAGCATTAATATTAAAAACAGTAGAGGTAGATACGTTATCTGCTTTGCTATTACACCTATCTCCCGCTAGATAATACCTAAGCCAAGTAATATGTAATCATTAGGCGTTAATTATGAGACGGCGCGGCGTCTAGCGGGGCACATGGGTCGTGGGTCATTTCTCAGGTCAGTAGAAACATTACCTTAATGGTCTACCAGACAATATTTCTGTGTTTGCTATAATACCTCTCTTATGTGCCTTCGCGTTTAACGAACTGAAAAATAGATAGTGTTATTTTGTTCAGTGCATATTTGTACCAATATCTTAATAATAATTTACAGTATTTATTAGTTTTTTTTACTGCGGCACGATTTCCGTTTCTTTTCACGAAGTCACAAGTAAAGTTGTACAAGCCTAACCTATATGGATATTTAAGATAAGTGTACTTAATTGATAAGCGTTACAAAATTTAGAAACATATATGTATACATATAGGATTGAGGACAAGAAATTATATACAAGTTAAATAAAGAAATAGAACTTAACCTAAACTATATAGATATTCTTATCTTAACCCTTGGATATTCTTCTTTAACACTGATGTAATAACATGCTTTCTCTCTCACACACATCTTTAACACTAATGTAATAATGTAAGACATCGTAGCTGGAAAATGTACGAGGTGACAGCTGTCCACCGAATCTAAAAATCCTTACTATGACTACTTCCTATTATCTTTTCTGAAGAAAAATTCTCGAAACGCGAACTTTTCTAGGACAGTGGTCAGGTCCTGGGCTTAAACACAAGTAGGTATCACAAGTAAATTAAATTATAATAAACTCTGAAACAGGAACATCTAGGAACTATCTCCACCATCAAGTTTCGATTAAAAAACCGCACTGAAATCGGTTAATTCGTTAAGGAGCTAGGATGCCACAAACAGACATATACACAAATAATCATGTTAAACTTATAACATCCCTCTTTTGCATCGGGAGTTAAAAGTAACAGATAAGACAACGGATTTTTATAACAATTTAACTAAAATATTAGTCTTGAATAATACGAGAAACAAACTAAAACCGAAAATATAGATTAAATTGTAATTCAATTTGTTCATACGTATTCGTTTTGGGTCGAGCTCAGATTGTGGGCGAGGGCATCGCGGGTTTCCCTACCGGACCTTTTCCTCACACATCATTATTCAAGTTAAGTGGACGGGCAGGTCAAGTTAGGTTAGTGGATGAGTAACAAAAATTCAGCGGCCAAGCATATGTTACGGGAGCGATACGCTTTACGAATTGAGTGCTCGCAGATTTAATCTATGTGGAGACTATGATGACTTAGGCCGCGTTCGCACGCACAGGCGCAACCGCGTTTAGCGTCGCACGCGTAGGTAACATAAGCATTTGACAAGTTGCACTTTCTGAGCGTTAGGAGCCTACTTTTTTTTGTTTAGGACCTACGAGCACAAGCAGACATCATACATTTTGTAACATTATCGGTTTAGTAGAACGGTTGACGGAATTGTTATCTGAAGTTTCAATCCTAATGACTAATTAGCATGAATAACGTTAATATTAACCTTAATTTACTATTTCAGTCCGCTGCCTGCACCGAAAATGCTACAAAATTTACGATGTCTGCATATAAGCGATAATGATTTTGCATGAGTTTTGAGATTTTGCAGTGAAATTACCTTTAACTTTCATTGGGTTTCTCAATCAGTCTATTTAATTAATAGGTAACGAGACAAGCGATAATCATTTTGTATTTGACTGTAGTGAAATTACCTTTACTCCTTGGGTTTCTCAATTTTAATTAATAGCTATTGAGACATACTTCTAAGGGGAATCCATCATTTTACCGAAAATCGTTACATCGATTATCGTTTCCTATAACACTATTTGCAGAATTTTATTATCACTTAGGAATCATTCATCGAACTTCGTTAGATCGCTCAAACACTTGCTCGAATTACCTTTTACACAAGAAACAACTCATCGAATTTTAATTCAGTATTTTATTTATTCATCGACGTAGTCGTTCATCGAATGGCCTTTAGTATAATTTTGGTTTAACGAAGGTTTCAGTTCCCAAAATTCTTATTACCTAGAACATCATTTCACCACTGTTTACTATTCTTGATAATACGACTAAAATTAAAAATTTCCCAGATTCTTGGTGTAGTGTGTAAAAGTACTCAAAAACAAAATACCCAAAACCTAAAATGTACAAAAGACCTGTTAAGGCAAAACCGACTTTAATGCGGATAGGTTAGAAGATTAAGACGGGAGCTTTGCTCCCATCTTAATCTTCGAGGTTATTTTTTTTAGTAAGCCCTGAAAGACCAGTTAGGGCAAAACCGACTGTAATGCGGATAGGTTAGAAAATTAAGACGGGAGCTTTGCTCCCGTCTTAATCTTCGAGGTTATTTTTTTTATATAAGCCCAGAAAGATTATGCGCCTTGAAAAAGCTAATTAGCATGAATAACGTTAATATTAACCTTAATTTACTATTTCAGTCCGCTGCCTGCACCGAAAATGCTACAAAATTTACGATGTCTGCATATAAGCGATAATGATTTTGCATGAGTTTTGAGATTTTGCAGTGAAATTACCTTTAACTTTCATTGGGTTTCTCAATCAGTCTATTTAATTAATAGGTAACGAGACAAGCGATAATCATTTTGTATTTGACTGTAGTGAAATTACCTTTACTCCTTGGGTTTCTCAATTTTAATTAATAGCTATTGAGACATACTTCTAAGGGGAATCCATCATTTTACCGAAAATCGTTACATCGATTATCGTTTCCTATAACACTATTTGCAGAATTTTATTATCACTTAGGAATCATTCATCGAACTTCGTTAGATCGCTCAAACACTTGCTCGAATTACCTTTTACACAAGAAACAACTCATCGAATTTTAATTCAGTATTTTATTTATTCATCGACGTAGTCGTTCATCGAATGGCCTTTAGTATAATTTTGGTTTAACGAAGGTTTCAGTTCCCAAAATTCTTATTACCTAGAACATCATTTCACCACTGTTTACTATTCTTGATAATACGACTAAAATTAAAAATTTCCCAGATTCTTGGTGTAGTGTGTAAAAGTACTCAAAAACAAAATACCCAAAACCTAAAATGTACAAAAGACCTGTTAAGGCAAAACCGACTTTAATGCGGATAGGTTAGAAGATTAAGACGGGAGCTTTGCTCCCATCTTAATCTTCGAGGTTATTTTTTTTAGTAAGCCCTGAAAGACCAGTTAGGGCAAAACCGACTGTAATGCGGATAGGTTAGAAAATTAAGACGGGAGCTTTGCTCCCGTCTTAATCTTCGAGGTTATTTTTTTTATATAAGCCCAGAAAGATTATGCGCCTTGAAAAATCATACTTGCTTGGTTGTTCGATGAAACATTGTTCGTGGAAAGAATACTATATGGAACGTACTATCTGTGAATCAAGTTTCGTTAAATGAATACTATGAATAACGAATATTTCTATGAAAGGTAAATTCGATGTACCGTTACGCTACGACTAGAGACGGATTCGAAACGATTAACTATGAAAAGTGGTTCGATTATATAAAATGCAATGAATTGACGATTATGTGATTAGAAAAAAAAACCTAATGAAATTCGTTGAACAGTTTTCGGTGAAATGAAAATTGATGTAAGATATTTCGATAAAATAATAGACACCCACTTCTAAGCGATAATCATTTTGCATGATATTAAGTAGTTAAATTACCTTTAACTTTCCTTGGGTTTCTCAATCAGTCTATTTAATTAATAGCTATCGAGACATACTTCTAAGCGATAATCATTTTGCATGATATTAAATAGTTAAATTACCTTTAACTTTCCTTGGATGTCTCAATCAGTCTATTTAATTAATAGCTATCGAGACATACTTCTAAGCGGTAATCATTTTGAATGATATTTAATAGTTAAATTACCTTTAACTTTCCTTGGGTTTCTCAATCAGTCTATTTAATTAATAGCTATCGAGACATACTTCTAAGCGATAATCATTTTGCATGATATTAAATAGTTAAATTACCTTTAACTTTCCTTGAGTTTCTCAATCAGTCTATTTAATTAATAGCTATCGAGACATACTTCTAAGAGATAATCATTTTGCATGATATTAAATAGTTAAATTACCTTTAACTTTCCTTGGGTTTCTCAATCAGTCTATTTAATTAATAGCTAGCGAGACATACTTCTAAGCGATAATCATTTGGCATGATATTAAATAGTTAAATTACCTTTAACTTTCCTTGGATGTCTCAATCAGTCTATTTAATTAATAGCTATCGAGACATACTTCTAAGCGGTAATCATTTTGAATGATATTTAATAGTTAAATTACCTTTAACTTTCCTTGGGTTTCTCAATCAGTCTATTTAATTAATAGCTATCGAGACATACTTCTAAGAGATAATCATTTTGCATGATATTAAATAGTTAAATTACCTTTAACTTTCCTTGAGTTTCTCAACCAGTCTATTTAATTAATAGCTATCGAGACATACTTCTAAGAGATAATCATTTTGCATGATATTAAATAGTTAAATTACCTTTAACTTTCCTTGGGTTTCTCTATCAGTCTATTTAATTAATAGCTATCGCGACATACTTCTAAGCGATAATCATTTTGAATGATATTAAATACTTAAATTACCTTTAACTTTCCTTGGGTTTCTCAATCAGTCTATTTAATTAATAGCTATCGAGACATACTTCTAAGCGATAATCATTTTGAATGATATTAAATAGTTAAATTACCTTTAACTTTCCTTGGGTTTCTCGATCAGTCTATTTAATTAATAGCTATCGAGACATACTTCTAAGCGATAATCATATTGCATGATATTAAATAATTAAATTTCCTTTAACTTTCCTTGGGTTTCTCAATCAGGTCTATTTAATTAATAGCTATCGAGACATACTTCTAAGCGATAATCATTTTGCATGATATTAAATAGTTAAATTACCTTTAACTTTCCTTGGATGTCTCAATCAGTCTATTTAATTAATAGCTATCGAGACATACTTCTAAGAGATAATCATTTTGCATGATATTAAATAGTTAAATTACCTTTAACTTTCCTTGGGTTTCTCTATCAGTCTATTTAATTAATAGCTATCGCGACATACTTCTAAGCGATAATCATTTTGAATGATATTAAATACTTAAATTACCTTTAACTTTCCTTGGGTTTCTCAATCAGTCTATTTAATTAATAGCTATCGCGACATACTTCTAAGCGATAATCATTTTGAATGATATTAAATACTTAAATTACCTTTAACTTTCCTTGGGTTTCTCAATCAGTCTATTTAATTAATAGCTATCGAGACATACTTCTAAGCGATAATCATTTTGAATGATATTAAATAGTTAAATTACCTTTAACTTTCCTTGGGTTTCTCGATCAGTCTATTTAATTAATAGCTATCGAGACATACTTCTAAGCGATAATCATATTGCATGATATTAAATAATTAAATTTCCTTTAACTTTCCTTGGGTTTCTCAATCAGGTCTATTTAATTAATAGCTATCGAGACATACTTCTAAGCGATAATCATTTTGAATGATATTAAATAGTTAAATTACCTTTAACTTTCCTTGGGTTTCTCGATCAGTCTATTTAATTAATAGCTATCGAGACATACTTCTAAGCGATAATCATATTGCATGATATTAAATAATTAAATTTCCTTTAACTTTCCTTGGGTTTCTCAATCAGGTCTATTTAATTAATAGCTATCGAGACATACTTCTAAGCGATAATCATATTGCATGATATTAAATAATTAAATTTCCTTTAACTTTCCTTGGGTTTCTCAATCAGGTCTATTTAATTAATAGCTATCGAGACATACTTCTAAGCGATAGTCATTTTGCACAATTTTATGTAGGTCTCGCCTTGGGTTTCTAAATCAGCCTACACTCAAGAGCAAAAATAATGGGTAAACCTTCTATGGAAATTCAATACAAAGTGTAGGTACGCATTATTTTTGCTCTTGAGTGTATTAATAGCTAACGAGGCATACTTCTAGTAAATAGTATAAATGTAGACCGTGCTAAGTAAAGTCCCAATCCCAACTCCCCAGCCTACATGCTGACGCGAAGCGCCGACCATTTGCGAAAATTCAACAATCACATCACAGTGCATTTCCCCGGGGCGCGCTCCTCACGCGTCTCTGACGCCTTATGTGTGATATGCTCCCTGATTGATGGTGTCAATGAATTCAAATTAATGAAGCTTTTATATTGATACTAATCTTAGTATCAATATTGTGATAACTGATATCGAGATATCGTGTCGTGTGATGTGTTTGAGCCCTTTAAGACTATTGAGTATCATTTTTATTTAAAAAGCTAATAAAAGTTCACGTACTGTATCTAGAAACGTCAATTTTTCTGTAATAGTACTTAGATACTTATCCCATTATTCATAAAGCTTAACAAACCTCTGTTAACTAACATATATGTTTAATTTCTTTCCCATACACACAAATGCTAAAGTGACCGATAGGGACAACGAACTTTAACGGCATTTTAGCGAAATAGGTTTGATTAACGTTTGTTAATATAAGGCACCATTGTATTCGCGTTTATGTCGGACGTAAAGCATTTGTCTATCTCTACCAAGTTTGTATAATTTCCAAACGGATGGACAGTTTAATGACGGACGTAAACACGACCCTGCTACGAATACTGATCAGTCTGAAAAGAGAACGTACTTAGCCAGGAACACAACACCATATACCAAAAGAGCAAGCGGTGGTGTTATTACGATCTTCTACAAGGTGAATGTACTTCCCCCGTTGGGCTAGACGTTCCGCTGCGTTCTACCTTTCTTCCACGACTAAGTTATTAAGCAAATAACTAGGCTGTATTGTAAACATACTACTTATATCTTCGAATCTGGCCGGTAACGTGTGATGTGGTCGGCGGTGCGTAGCCCCGTGCAAGGAAAACGGCTTTCTTTACGAGCTATTTCGCCGAGCCAATATTTCTCCGCGACAGAGCGCGCCGTCATAAAATAAAACGAAAAATTCCAACGCACTGCCGCAGCCACCATGAAATCATAAGGGTTCAAATGTTTACTGACATTGGTGACGGTTTCATTCGAGAAATTGCCTGATTAATTTATAGGTAAATCATATACGTGTCGAAAGAACCTTACACTCGTAGCAAAAGCCGTGATAACAAAACTTGTTGTGTAGTTTTGTTATAAAGATTCAAATTAAAAAGGAGTGAAAGTCTTATAGTCAGTCTGTAGGAGAGTTTAAAAAATTGCTGGGAGCGGAGAGGAGATTTCAATAACTGCAATTGCGTAACTTTTTTGACGACCGTTTAGCCTAATTGGTAGTGACCCTACGAAGTTGGAGGCCCCGGGTTCGAATCCCGGTCAGGGCATTTATTTGTGTGATAAGCACGAATATTTGTATCTGAGTCTTGGATGTTTTCTATATATTTAAGTATCTATTTATATATATACTCGTAAGTAGTATGTCGTCGTCCATAGTACCCATAGTGCAAGCTTTGCTTAGTTTGGGACTATAGGTCGATTTGTCTAAGATCGTAATTTTTTTTTCAATCTGTTTTAACCTTCAATAAATGATAATTGATGATGTACAGACACATCATAAGCCAACCTAACGTTCTTTCTATAATTTGCTCTGACTTTGGGTCCAATGCCGTTTCAAACCAACTCCTATTCTCGAAGGAAATCGTTCGAAAGTGCCGCAACCTCAGCTAAGCGTTTCTTAATCATTGGAACTATTTGTTGTTCCTAACTTAATTTTTATTGAATATTTTTCAATTACATATTACTCATGCATTCCATTGATTATTTTTGCTTCCTCACATTAAGACAACACGTAATGTAAACATTCAACATGAAATCAAGGAAATGGGCGCCTGTTATGATATTCATCGGACCCATTGACAAGCCACTGGAACAAGGAAAACCATTTTAGTGGATCTCTGAATATTCATGCTGGGACGAGCACAAAACATTCCCTACTACTGTCTGGCATAACATTTGCCTATATAAATATAATGTATATCGCTCTGTAAACGTATCTATCTGCTGTAAATATGTAACACCTTGTCTGGTGTTAATTGACAGCGAAATCTCAAATGTATAGACCCCTCATTTATTTAACACACAATATAAAATGTAAGTACCATACCATAATGAAAGACAATTTCCTGAATCCCAGTAGCGCCTACAACACTCACCTATCACTTCATCAACAATCAGTAGATGTGCCGTTGGCTATATTGCCCTTGATACCGGTACAAGAAACGTTTGTGCGTTCGCGTACGTTTATCGGGCTAGTTGGCTAAAATATAAACAGTTTTCATAAAACAATGGGGTGACATTCCGCTGTCAGATTCTAAATTGCTAGCAACCTAGCAACGTAGGTAATATTCCCGGTAGCGTTGCCGAAAAATTTCCAATGTTGCTGAGCATCACTAATCACAACCCATGCAATTGTAAAACATAACACACAGAACCGTTACTGGAACGTTCGATTTTTCTCTCAAAAATGCTCCAAGTGGGAGTGCACTTGTTGTTTGTGCGCGCTTGAGGCTCGTACGACAAATGCTTGACAAAATACTCTGCCAATTGTGTCGGAGTGCCGCCCTCAATTGTTCGAGATGAAAAATGGCCTATTCGGATTGTTCGCGAACAAATGCGTGCCGTGCGGGTCATTAAGCTTTGTTTTAGGAGTAAGTACGACAAAAAATTCACTGTGAAAAGCTAAAATTTTCGCTTCCACCCTCTTGAGTTGTGAGAAGCTGTATTTAAACTACGACCAATTGTTTGCTCTGTGTATTTTGTTTTGAACATAGAATGTTTTCCATTTTAATGAAAATTTTACTTTGAAACGTTATTTAGTTAGGTAACTCAACACGGCACGACGAGTGTACATATGTATAGACCCGTCATATAGGTACACTACAAGTAGGTATAACGAGTATAATACTTAGAGTAATGCAATTAGACATCCTTGTTCCTAGACTTCACACAACATCATAAAAACATCTAATAAACACTTCTAATATGATTATACGCCGACGCTACCGTTATTTTCATCGGAGCAATAATACGATCCTACGTTATTTTTCACGTCGCCTTACAACATGGTCTTGAGTTTTATATATCAAAGGGAGGCAACAAATCCGTAAAAATAGTCAATAATATAGAAAATGAAAATCGACGATGGAAATCATAACAGAAGATTTTACTGCCCGACATCCGATTGGAGAGGGGCAAAGATTGTTTCAGGGCTCTTGCAGGATGGAGACGAGGCGATAATAACAATGTCGTCACTTCCTCAATCTTAACTTCTTCAATATTTCCGAACCGATCCGTAATAAAATTTCATTGGTGGATATTTTTACGCGACAGAATCCGTTGACTCTTGCATAATTTGCTTTAATAATATTTATTGTTTATTGAAAATAGTCCATTTGAAGTGATGTTTGAAACGACGATTCTTAATGAAAAATACATTTAAAATGTATGACATTAGATTTCAATAACCCTGTTCTAAATAGTAACGCTGAGAAATTGTCAAGATGCGTGTCAATTCAGACTAAAAATGTTGTAAATAGACGAGCATTTTATAACTGATGGTACTTAGTACAGTAAGCTTCAGAGAAAAAGACCTGTGCCTTATGAAAATTGTACAACAATTTCGTTAACTACAATCAAGTGGATCATTTATCAAATCCACAGAATATTTTTTACTTTTATTGTTTTTTATTTACTAAGTAAATTAATACGATGCTATTATAAATGTACTAAGTATATATTTTCATCATCATCATTATCAGACTGTAATTGCCCACTGCTGAGCATAGGCCTCTCTCTTAGTCCATCACTACATAGCCCGGTCCTGAGCCAGTCTTATCCAAGAGTGACCCGCGAACTTCCTAATATGGTCGACCCATCGAACCGGTGGACGCCCGACGCTTCTTTTACCACTAAGTGGCCACCAGTTTGACACTATTTTAGTCCACCTGCCATCACTCTGCCTGGCAAGGTGTCCTGCCCAACTCCACTTGAGTTTGGTAATAACATCTCCGAAGTCATGCACGCGGCGGCGGATCTCCGCATTCCTCACCCGGTCTTGCAGTCTAATGCCGAGCATGGCGCTCCATGGCTCTCCGCTTATCTGTGGCTCATGGCTGGTCAATATTTTATGTTAAAATGAAATAAAACAACTCATAAACATATTAGTGTATAGTAATAGCGTTTTAAAAATATTAATTTTTCCGTTTATTTTACAAATTCGGCTGCTATAATATAATTTAACTCTAATATCTTAATAATAGAAGACCACCTCCTTAGGATATCGATTTTCTTCCAATATGCCGCATATTTAACTTATGCAACCGTCGTTTGCTCACTTTATTATAGCTAATAAAAAGGGTATAATTCGTTAACAATACCTCAGTGGTCATAACAGTATTCATCTTCTGTCATGTTATATACCTACTACAATCTTTGAAACACAACACTCACTAGAAACATTTAAATAATACACTTCGAAAAAAGTACTTTGTTACTTACAAAATATCTTGATAATAACGTTTAAACTAAATCGTGATTTGGTGCAAATTTAGTGATTTCAATATAACAATATTGCCAATCAGTATTATCAGGCATTGTGTATTTTATGTGCTATTGTATTGTTTACGTAAACGTTATGTGTTTACGTAAATGCTGCTCAAATGCTTATTCCTTGATTAATATTTGAATTGGTAACCGTCGTTTTATCTTCGTTTTGCTTTTCATGCTGGTTACCATCTTCGAACACTATTTGGCTCGATATATATTCTATTAATTCAACAAGAAGCCACTTATAATCAACTATCCCTCCTTTAATATCTCATTAAATATTCATCCCATCGAAAAAGTGTATATAACCTTTTTTATAGAAAATTTTATGTAGATTACTTATGTCCCTTATGTTACTCTTTTTTTGCTACTGGCTACCGTTTACGAGCTTTTTGCAAATAAACTAAAAAAGGGACCTTTACACCCCCCTACCCCTTAGCTCCAACCCCACCCCCAGTACCTTTAGTATGTAGTTTAGAATATCTTTACCTACAACTATGCCAAAATTCGCTTATACACGAATTATTGCCGCCAATTGGCAGTTATTGGTGTTCGTTGGGTGTACTAATAGAGGGGGAGAAACCGGCGTCGTAGTAGTTCATATGGAAGATACACTGTAGACCAAAAACATCATGCGTAAAGTAACATTCTTTATAAGGGTAAAAAGGGACTGTGGCAGCGAAGAGTCGCCGCCTGATGTCGTCATTGCTGTCAATAGTGTCACCTCTGTTTGCAGTGTTTAGGGCCCGGTAATTACTCCTTCCCCTGTAATTCGACCTCCACGCTTTATTACTTTGTGACGTTTATCCGAAACCATTAATTAAGTTAAATATCATTTGACGGTTAAAATGAAATAGGTTTGTCTAAACTCCGTGACACTATAGAAATATCTCAAAAAACAACTACATACATCAATAAAATGAGACAGTCTTCAAATAAAACTAAAACTATGTGGAGCATTATTAAGCAGCTTACAAAAGTTCCACCATACATAACAAATATGAATATAACACTTAAAGAAAATGATGAATTAATTGCATCGCCACGCCACCTAGAGTGGCAGAGGCCTTCAACAAGTATTTTGCCACCGTTGGTGTATCGCCCGCTACCGGTACTACCGCAGCACCACTACCACCGCTTAATAATTGCCCCCCAGTTCCTGTTATCCGGTCAAACAATTCGATGTTTTTGAGTTCCGTTCCCGCGGAAGAAGTAATTAATATAATACGAAATCTGCCGAATAAGTGTTGTGGTATAGATGATTTTCCTTCGGTTCTGATCAAAAAGTGCGTAAATGAACTAGCTTCACCTTTAACATATTTAATAAATCAATCATTTGATGAGAAAACTTTCCTGGATAAACTAAAAATAGCAAAAATTATACCTATTCCAAAAAACGGGACAAACCACAGGACCCCGGACAATATAGACCAAAAGCGCTTTTACCGGCTATATCTAAGGTATTCGAGAAGGCTATGACAAATCGCAATTATGGGTTCCTTGAAAAATACAAGCTACTTGATGACGGTCAACATGGCTTCCGTAAAAATACGTCCCCTGCAGTATTTAAGTTTATACAACGTGCTCTTTCATTAGAAATAAACTTTACGCAGTGGGGCTTCTTCTTGACATGACGCAAGCTTATGATAGGGTCTCTCACAGTATGCTTCTTAACAAATTACATGAAATAGGCATTCAGGGTAGTGCTTACGAATGGCTAAAATCATATCTCTGTGACAGAAAATAATATGTTCAAATACAATACTTTGACCATCTAAATAATAAGCTAGATTCCGTGCATCCAAACATGATTGTAACGAATTGCTTTATTCCACTGGGTAGTGTGATATGGTGTTTAATCTTTATTATTTATATATAAATAATTTACCACAATCAAGTGAATATTTTAACATATTTTACGCTGATGATGTATCTTTTCTTTTCGATTTTTCAAATTTAAATAGCACAAATATAATTATAAACTCTTTGCACAACACGACATCGTCGCTCAAACTTCACAATCTGGAGATTTCCCTTACCAAAAGCAACCCGTAGATCTTTCAACAATAAGTAATACTCTAAAAATTTAAGAAGTAAAACATTTCACTCTCCTGGGTATTATGGATATTTCGTTAAACTGGCATGAACATATCTCAAAAATAAAATCAAAATTAGCCCAATTCATATATGCTTTAAGTCTACTGAAGTCGAATACGCACTCTGAATGTGCTAAGTCAGCATATTATGCGTATGCGTATTCGTGGCTGAAATACGGTAACGTCTTATGGGGTCATAGTCTGGAAGCACGTAATTTATTTATAAGTAAAAAAAAAATTAAGAATTATCGTAAACAATCACCAACGAACTAGTTGCGAACCACATTTTATTAGAGAGAATATGCTGACACTGCTTTGTATTTACATTTTAGAAACCGCGGCCTTCGTAAATAAACATATATCTATGTACGAAAGTGCACGCAGACAACACTTGATAGTACAACCTCCAAAACCCATATTACAGGTCCGTCCTCATATACAACAAATTACCAAAAAGCGTAACTAGTGAACAAAAACATAAATCTTCCATCAATAAACTTAAACACATTTTAATACAAAAAGCATACTACACGGTTGAGGAATTTTTTTATTTTAACTGATCAAACTTTGAAATAATATAGCTAGTCAATAGGTTTATATTTGTTACAATGGATTATATAATGAATTGAAATATTATAGTGTACCTATGTTATTTAATGTAATTCGAGTGTAATTGTATAATTGTTATTATAATTTAGTGCGTAAGACAACTTGCTATGCCCTAACAGGGTTTCCATATACCTACTAGTTGAAATATTCACATCTATTTTATTTAATGAACATGGTTGCAATAAATAAATATACCGCGTTGACCGCGGACATAAAATTTAGTACTTAACTATAAATAGGTACAATTGATAATTTAAAATAGAAAGTTGAAATAACTATTAGTTTCCGTGGTTAATGTAATGAAACATATACTTTTTAGGTTTTATATCAAAACTAGCGACCTGCCCCAGCTTCGCACGGGTGCACTATTTAATGGATGTTATTATACATATAAACCTTCCTCTTCAATCACTCTATCTATTAAAAAAAACCGCATCAAAATCCGTTGCGTAGTTTTAAAGATTTAAGTATACAACATATATAAGGACAGAGAAAGCGGCTTTGTTTTATACTATGTAATGATACAAAGCTGTTTAGATTTTTTCACAATCCATTGACCACAACGTTTACTTTTTTTCTAAGTAAGCTCCTCATTTTATTCGTATTGTAAGCTCTCTATTCATGAAAGCCACCATCAACTATCAGTTTATCTTACATCAGCAAACGCCTCGCTGAAACGTTCGTATGGACTTTAAACTCATAACGTCAAAGTTATCGGAAGGGATGAATGCTCATTAATTAATTAAGGCCCTTCGCGACGTCGCCCCGAGGACCCATTACTTAATTACCTAACCAGTGCTGACCCATGGAGCGCCTTCAACTCGCCACGAATACGGACAACTGATTCTAATCTCCGTGACCTCTAATTTAATTTCTATTACAACTGTTAGGTAAGGTAAATTAAGCTAAATGTCTTAATGCTTGACACCTATACTTCACCTCTATCGTCATGCATGAATTAAGATTGAACGTATTGGGGTAATGTCAAGCACTAGAATCTTTACCTTAAGTACCTATGTTATATTTTTTGGTACTTGGTGCAAATGATAGCGATCATCTTATACAGTCGCCATGAGATATATCGGATCTAGCAATGTGCTCATTGCACAGATATCTGAACATGAACTCGGTTGTGTGGTTAATATAGAGAATGTTTAGATATTTTTGTATCACTTTGAAGTGTACATATCTAATTCTGTCTGTACCATTTTACGTTTGTCATGGCGTAGATTTTACTACCCCGATATATTCAACTATAGAAGCAATGTCAAGCTGTCTGCTAATTTTTATTCCTTAAAGCAAAAGGCCCATGCAGAGATCTGACGAAAATACTGAAGTTTGAGCTTCCAGTGTGAAGAAATAATGTAGAATTACACTACACAAAAATTACTGTGGACTGAAAGAGAAACAAAGAAATGAAATAACCGAACAAAATATCGAAAAATGCCATAGTAATTCTCAAAAAATCCTAAATCATCGTAAAAATAAATTTCATGCTGCAGGTTTCGTAATTATCAACGACCGTGATATGTTTTTTTTTACAAAATGATAGATTCTTTATTGTTCTAATGCAATAATCGGACAATTTTTCCATAAGTGATCCAGTGTTCCAAAAATCAATTAACATGTACTAAATATTCACGAAATTACGCGCAGAGAGCGGGATGGTTGATTGCAAACTCATGCGTGTTAGAGGGGGTCATTTGCACTGGAATGACCTTGCCTTAAATATGAAGAGTTTAGTTTCAAATTGTACCATTAAGTTTTAGGTAATTTATTACATATTATTAAATTTTGCGATACCGGCAAGTACTGAAACCTATCAAACTTGCTTTTACATAATAATAATACCTAATTAACAATATTTACATAAAGTACATATATAAGATTATTATTATTAGTATTAGAGTCACCTGCGAAGCAGTATGAGAGAGAGTAATATTCTAAAGGATAACATGGGCAGAATGCTAAAATATCTAGTCCCAGAAAGAACACGGTCTTGGCATTATTCAAAGCAGACTTTACTAATGCATTTTATGGTCGTGAGTAATATTTACGAGGCCCAGGTGAACGCAAAAAACGAAGGTAAGCACCTCATCGGGGCTGATTTTAATATATAAGTTTCGGGAGCAACGAAGGGAAACGTTCGGGTCGAATAGAAAGTTAATCTCGAAGCCGCGTCAAAATTTCAGTAAACCATTACTGCAGTTATCTGGAATTCAATCATAATTTTATTTACGCGTCTGCTAATAGGGGCGTTCAGCTAATGCTGCCTAATGACCGCTTCCGTATTTGGCGGAACGGGATATGTATGCGGTACATATTTTGTTTTTTGCCGACAGTATACTGATATATCCCAAATTCCTTACTTGTCGGCTTACTGAAAGGGGGTACCCATTCAATGTTTGCAATAGTATTACGCAGAAGCGAGGCGGTACGTATGCAGTAATGCATTCATGCCGTTTCCTGGAGAAAAGCAGCTGACTGAGTTATCTGATATTTCTATTTACTAAAAACTCCAAGATGGCCGCCAGGATGAGATCGTAGACCTGTTTGACCTGACCGACCTGCGCCCGAAGATTCCGCGTCAATCCCGAAGCACATCATATTTAAATGTAAGAACGCATAAGCTATAAAAAGCCGGCGGAGACGTCCACCGCGCGATCGCACGAACATCACAGCCACATATAGTCCCTATTAGTCCCGGTGCCGCCGCACACCGAGTAGAGTCAGTCCGACCCAGGTCGGACGAGTTTCGTGCTGGACTCTTCTCAGCTAGGCTAGGTTTAGTGGACCAGCGACAAAACTCCCAATAGCTCGATTCCATTCTCACCTCAGATTCTGTTGAAACCGCTCAACCAATCTCACTGGAGCGCAAACTCTTAGAGTATTCTAAACTACACGCGTGGTCGTGTCGGAGGCTTTTTCCTAAATTTTCCCCAGGCTACTCTCCAACCGCCGCGCACTCCAATCACTTTATTGAGCCCAGCCTATAAAGCTACAGTCAGGTTAAAAAAAAGCAGCTATTACAGAATCTGTACTCATTTGAAAGGGCCAGCTAACAATTTACTAATACCGCACCGGCTCCGCACCGCCAAATGCGGAAGTGGCCTTACGTTTTTACGTGGTATCGTAATTGCTTGTTATCTTTATTTTGGCTCCAGGATTTTTGTAATCCAATGTTTAATCCCCTTATTAAGAGTTATGCTTGGCTCGAAATTTAAACCATGTTTTCCTCTATCCAGAGGCCAAGGCGTCGCATCGCGCTATACTGGGGGATTCCGTCCTTCGTCGTCGGAAAACCTTCCATAAATATTTCTTATATTGTTTGTGTTTTCCGCGGAATACCGTTAGTACAATTTTTGTTTTACCTCGACGGTTCAGGCATCTGCTAACGAACACTATTAAGTAGGCACTTACCACTTTCCTTTTCAATTATTAAACATCTTTAGGTACCTTTACTGGAAGAAATTGACAGATTCATTCATTATTAATCTTTGTGTTATAATTTACCTAAAGGATTTTCTTGGTAGCGCACATTTATTTATTTTTTATTTTATTTATATATCATGCTACAAGCTTGGGTTTCGTTTCTTGCAATATTGTCTTAAATTTTGTTGTTTTCGTGTCATTTATACATGTCGCTGATACTTACACTAGGTAAATCCTGTGCTATAAGCTTTTAGTGGCAACTTATAAACGTGACCCAGCTACATTTACATCTTAGCTTATAATATATAGATATATATATCTTTGTGCCAATATTGGCAAGGCAAGTATGTGTACGTAAACAGTATACCCTGATTTTTAAGTATATAAGTAAGTACCTATGTCGGGGAGATTAGTTGAAAAGTAAACAAGCGAGGATAACAGCCCCAGGGTCCCTTATGCGCGATCTGATTGTATTGAGCCAGTGCGTATTTACAACGATTACCGACAACTCACCTCATTAAAACCGATATAAGTTTGATCCCTAATTACTTATAGTCGTTACAAATTTCAATGGTCTTTTTATACTAGGAAGCACTAGTGAAGGGAGTCGCTAGATTATGAATCACATCAGATCAATTATTCACCATTTCAGGCGAGCCCTCTTGAAATTAATAATTATGCTTATCTTCAGTAAATACTCGCAGTCCTATTCTGTTCTTAAATAATCTTAACTACGTTACATTTACCGCATTTTTTTGTATTTGTTCTGTGTATCAAACGATTACTTTACATTTAATTAAGTACGTACCTAATTACTAAAAATCGTACTGACTTGTATGTCACACAACAAAACAAACTAAGTACAGTCGCGAACCGGTATTGATGAGCCACTTGCCACTGTCCGTAATTTAGCCGTGTAATGAAAGACCAATGTTACCCGATGACATATCAGTCCCGATTTGCGTTACACATCCAAGTTATGAAGACTGGCAAGTAACTCAACAATCCCTGTTCGTGATGGTACATACATATTCATGGTCCACAAATTCCAATCCGCAACGTAGGCTTTGTCAGGTTCGTATTACAGAATAGTAGATTGTATGACAAGGGTCTAAAATAAGCTATATTAATTACCACGAGATAGTTATTTTCCCGAACAAAGTGAGAGTACACTCTACTTTTCACTTCGATTGCGAGAAAATAAATAAACAAAGGTCATCCACTCAACATTAACAATAAATTCCAAGGCGAACATAACTATAATTTGGCGGCATATTTTTTTATAAACTGCTTTGACAATATAAAACATATACACCGCGGTTCGCCCGCAACATTCACGTACAAATAAATGCTACTGACCTTCCCCATTAAGCGCTTCAAAGCGTTGTTCAAACGATTTAATCACATTTTTAATTATAGTGCAATAAGGAACTACAAACTTAATCTTATGAGAAATGAATTCTTTCCTGATTGGTCCATGTTAGTAAAGCTGTATTCTGATTGGTTGATAAAGTTAAATTAGTGTTCTGTGATTGGTGAATTTAATAGGTGAAGTATTAATAATAATAATAATAAAGGCGTAGGGATGTGACGACCCCATCGCCCACTGGTTTTCCAGTGCAATCAGTCAACGTAAGGCGGCTTGTGGCGAGCTGTTAGGGAGTAGCGGCCCTACGTACCTGAGTGCTCCTGGGGGTGGCCTGTGTGGTTGGTGGGACAGGCCCCCCCGCCTCTGGCTTGCCTTAACCGGCCGTCCAGAGTGGAGTCGCAAGAGCTGATGCTCGAGGGTGGATGTGGTCACCTAAGTGGCGAGTTGGCTATATGTTTAAAGTCCAGTGCCACCTCTCCACCCCTAGCTCTCTGACCGGTGTTGCCCTTAAGCCATTTTATAATGTCGCTATTTTATGGGGGCCCATCTAGCAGAGAGCGAGTCACCGTCTGCCGGAAATAAATATCTGAGACAGTTTTATTAGGCAGGCGTCCGTTGTCTCACGCAATAGCCCAGCCATTAATTCATCATTTTCACCCAATAACCCAGTTCATTTAGGCTCCATCAACCAGAAATAGTCCCTGTACACCCTGGCGGGTGCTGTCTCTGTGTGCGTCCCATGACACGGGCAGGGACAGTATCCGCTCGGTGTATCCCTTGCATTTCATTAAAGTGTCAAAAGGGCCTCTACGTGTTGGCTATGTGGTACTCGTTTGGTACTTCGGTGCCTCGGTACTTCGGCTCCGCGCACGCCTCCCAAAGGTCCGGGATACCATTGTCCCGAGAACGGGAAAGACATACAAATAATAATAATAAAATGCTTTATTGTGCACTACATGGAGAATTATTACAATGACAAAACATGAACAGGACTTAAGTAAGTAGGTAACAACAGGCGGTCTTATCGCTAAAAAGCGATCTCTTCCAGATATAGTATTTTGATTGATCAAATTATAATGTTTTGTAAATCATATATATATATATATGTATTTATATTTTCCCTATTCAAATTTAACTTTAACCCCGCTTGGTAAGTCTAATATCACATTTCACACCTGCTATTCAGAAAAGAGTTATTGTTGCCTTCGAATGAGGGATCAAAGATGTACTTCCCTCATTTGAGGGCAACAATGACTCTTTTCCTGATAGAAGGTGTGAAAAGCAGTATGTGACACTCTGTAGTAAAATCATTTGTATGACATTTCATGTTTTTAGCAGCGAGCCTCATAGGCGATGTGAAAAGCAGTATGTGTCACACGGTAGCAAAATTATTTCCGTCTCGGGCGTAAACACTTGAATCCCTCGCTACACTCAAGATTCTACTTTAGAATCCCTCGCTATACTCAGGATTATATTGTAGAATCTTTCGCTTCACTCAGGATTCAATATACCGCCCTCGCCGTGAATATATCATTTTGCTCCCTTGAGACACAATCTACTATTAGACGTCGCAGCTAGGTGTATGTGGGTACCTACCTTTCATCTCCGTGAAAACAAATGAAACCGTTGAACGTCGAATAAAGGACTTTGTCTGATATTGGGTATATTTCAAAATGATAATATTATTATGCCTACAGTGAGTAGGTACCTATATTTCTTTGTAATTAGTGAACTTAAAATTAGCTGAAGTTCTGACAGTTCATTGGCATCGCCGCTGATTCCATTTGTATTAACTGATAGAAAAGCGTTCCTAAGATATCACTTTTGTTATTAAGATTTTAAACGACATAGAAGAAAAATTCGACATGTTTATTGTTTAGAGTGCTAGTTCATCATTTTTGTAACATGCCTGATTTAACGCATATTACTACAATTGTATTCTAAACTTTAGTGCTATCTATTCTGTGACAACCCCAAAGTACAGTTTTCTATAGGTACAATGTACTGTGGAGGTACCGAAATTCGAGCTTAATAGTCAGTTTACGTTTCGCCGGTTTATGAGCTCGGTAAAACACCGGGCTCGTTGATTGGTTACGTTTTTATGTGTACTTAGATTCCAAACGCCGCTCCAAGAAAAGGCAGTAATAATACAATCACAAAGCGCATTCATTGCCTTGTATTGATCTATAATTAACTTCTAAATGTGAAGTTGATCCGCTCAAAAATGGCGTTCAGTGAAAATATTGCGTTCACGAGTATATTATAGGGAAATCAAAAAAGGGTCGGTCCAGAGTCGCTTCTTCTTCTTCCTCTGCTTTACCATCGGGCAAGCCATATGCTTGTTTGCAACCGACGAGGTATCAAAAAATAGTAATTCGTAAACATTTTCTACTCGTCCCTATTTGCCAACTCATCCACGTGCGATTGCAACTGCTTAGAGGCACATTTATATTCCATTGCACATGCTAAGAATATGGACTAGTTAAAAAGGTAGACAAATTGGCAAAATGGATGAGTTGGGAGCATGAACGAATTGATCATTGGATGACTTTAGAATGGGGATGAGTTAAACCTACTTATTGTTGAAAAACTTAAGTTAAGCCCATGCAGTGGTGAACTATTACAATAGGCATTTGTTTTGTTTGTGTTCGAACACGCCACAACTATAACAAAAGGGGCTTACATTAGGTTTTTTTACGTATATTGAATTATAGAAGACACGTCTTTGGTTTTATAAGTTTTTACTCCATACAACTTTCTATATTCAGCTAGTATTTATTCATCCTTCGTGGGTATTTGAAGAACCCCTTCAGTGGCAGCATGTTGTCGGGCCTACGGTGTCAATACTGACTGACTATAGGTAGGTGTTATGGCGTGTATTGTCAAAGTCACCTTCGTGCTATATACTGAGGTTGTTTTGGGAATTACTTTAAGTATAGTAGTTTACAGATGTGATGGTTTGTGTAGATGTTTGTATTATGCTGTCCCATTATTATGTATCGCTTACTAAGGTTTATATTCAATATCTTATAAACAATTAGACGTGTAGATATATGAATAATTGCGTCCAAGGGTTAAATACATCTCGAAGCTTCCTAAATATAGAAGTCCATTATGGTAATTGGAATAATACGAACTAACATAATCTGGCGTACCTACCTCGCGTGCAGACAGATTGTGATCTCCATAGACAGCACCTCACCTGACTCCATTAACTGATTAGATTTCCTTACACCTATACCTAAGCTCGTCTGAAGTACGTATTAACGTATCATACATCGACGTTATTCGATTATAGAAAGTATGCGGGATAAACCGAAATTAGTGATGAAAAAATGAACTGAAAATAAACAAAGTTGTTTAGTAAAAACGAATACTTAATGTATTAAAGAGTAGTCTTATTTAGGTACCTATAGTATTACTTATAGTAGGTATAGTGTACTATGTAACTAAGTGCAAATCAATCAATTAATAATAGCGTCTATTCCAAGACTAGCTCTTAAAGTTATTTATAACGTTTAACCTCAGACTAAGCCTTCGTTTTAATTTGGTCGAATACAGCCTAAGGTGACTTGTTGATTTAGCAAGGCGGCATCGGTATGTGATATTTTATTATTCGACGTGAGCTCAGTGATGTCGCACATTTTTTCTCACTGGACGTGATATTGTCATTATTACTTATTTTGCGCAGTAATATCGCAGAAACGGGCAGTAGGTATCTACTGCGTGTGTGTCGCGCTTCCGCCCATCCCGCGTCTCAAACTTTGATCTTTAAAAGCAAACAAAAATAAATGAAAGACCTAAGCTATCGTAGCCTTACATGTAGACGCTCTGTAAAGAAGCCGTAGTTACTCGACTGACAATAGGGATGATGACTCATGTTACAAAACATAGTGTTGCTATATGGATAGAAATCCATCAATATATCCCAATAAATAGTAAATTAGACAAATTAATTAAAATCATAAAAGTATGGGACGATAATATGCGCAAAAACGTTGTTTTTTGTTTATTGGCCAAATGCAAATTGAAAGTTACCAACAGAATTTTCATGTATCAATAAAATAGATATTCTATGTACGTAAACGCAATATTTCACGACAAAAACGTACGTTAAACGTACGTAGTGTGTGTGAATCAATATGAAGCGTTTACAGTGCTCGTTAGCTACGCTCTACTTTGATCCTCTCTAAAAACTGGTTCGAATGGCATGAATTTTTTTTGTGTTCATTCCTTTGACACTGACAGTTGACATTTAACGTTACGTAATTATACAGCCTAAAATGGATATTATTTTTTATTGAAAAGCTACGTTAGCATATTGCCCCACACATGCGTGTTAGGAGAAACTTATTTTCGGAGCCCATGTCTTGTTCTAAAAGTTGAAGATTTACGGTCACACCATACTTACATCCAACTTCAAGTCCCAAACTGAAGTTTTCTAATAATGTAGTCGTGAAAGCGAAACCGTGTTGCGTGGTCCTTTAGGGATTAGTGTAACCGCACCCAGAGGGTCAACTGAAAGGTTTGACCATAGACAAACATTCCGAATTTAATGTTCTGTCAAGGGGCTCTGTCACGCTCCGGTAGCTGTGAATTAATTGGATTTCAATGCTTAAACGTCGACGTCGGCGGCGCAATAGGTCATAATATTATGTATAATACAGTAAGCCAAGAAATTGGTCAACCACTTTTCGACTTGTATTTGTTCATTCAGGTTCAACAGAGTGGTAGACCTCAGTTGGTAAGACAAGCCGCTCTTAAATGTCTGAAATGAACTTTTCCCCATTTACGTGAAAACAAAATAAGGTCATTATTTTACCGACAAAGTAATCTTATGCAAAAAAATTAAACACATCCTAAATTCATTATACTTAATGGATTTATATGTATAGTCAGTCGTCAAGCCGTGACAGATATTTTTAAGCGGCTTGTCCTGTCAACTACTTTTGCAGCCGACTATACAATTCCTATCCCAGCTAGATTTCAATGCTTGTTTTAAAATCAAATTGTATACGAAAAGCATTTTAGGTTTTGCTACGAAGTTCTACGGCGTAGCTTCGTAATGATACCGTATATCACTTTATTTTAGTATTTTTAGTACCGAACCAATTCAATGCCCATTACATAAATATGCGTCATACCTCTGCGTGCGGTTTCCGCTACAAGGCGGGAAAATGCTGCTACACGCTACGGCGTAGCACCCCTTTTTCACTGCCAAGCTTCTTGAGACTCATTCACTACCACGCTGCGCTCGTAGCCCTACATCGTAGTCCGTAGTGTCTACTGAAAATCACCTGTAGCATTCTCACACAAGTGCGTCGTGATTGGCGCTGAATGGGTTAAATGAAAATATTTTTCAACAATTTACTATTACGAAATGGCTGTTTACTAAGACTCAGACAGGTCTTTTCAAATATTTTGAAATTTTGTTGAATATGTGATTTTTATGTACTGAATTAGAGAGTCGGCGGAATTAAACGAAAAATCACATAGCCTAGCAAGGTGAAGGGACGGCGTTGCGGCGCAAATCCTTATTTTAAAAGACTAACCCCCTTATTCATAAACGTCTAGTTATGCTATATTAGTTAACTAGCCAATAAAGTTCGTTTGTCCTTATCTGTCACTTGTCTGAGACAGTGACAACAGACATTTTAGTTAGCAGAGGTTTGTTAAGTTTTATGAATACGGGGGTAATCCTCTTCCCTTAAAATTAACATGTGCTAAGATAGAGTAGCTCACGTATTTTTTTGCCATAACTAGCTGACCATCCTCCCCTTCCTCAACTCTTATCTACGGTCGAGCATTCGAGTCACTGCAAGGTTGTTAAGAAGCGCCGGAAGTGCGAAAAAGTCATGAAAAACTCTGTGAAACGGCTCGCATTTTCCATACGGTAAGACGGATGTTTGCCGGATGTCATCTTCGATTAGTAATTGCTCTCGCTCTGACGAGTTGTGGAATGAGATTGTGATGCCCAATAGGTTACTTTACTGAAGGAAAGTTCGTTAAGGCGACTACTGAGTTGTCGGTGCGGAGTACTGTATAGTCCGGCCTGTAGTACCCCCACGGCCCTGTGTGTGCATCCCGTGCCAATCATGAAAAACTCTTTTAAATAGAGCTGCGTAGGCAGGAATCTGTACCGACTCAATACATTTTATCAATACTGCGCCGCCTCAACAAGTCAGAAAGTCGCCTAAAGTAAACGTCCCAGTGCTCGACACTGGCTATTTGGCCAAATATACACACGTACTAGGCAATGTCAAATTTATATCATATATTTATTTATTTATTTAAACTTTAGCACAAAGAATATAATATCAAAGGGCGGATTTACTGTTTGGCCTTTGGTTGACTCTACCATTCAACCATAGGGCCAAACAAAAACTTAACTAACTACTATATCTCTTAATATTTTTTGGGAATCAAAGTGTCACACATACAAAATTGCCGAACCTAGTAGGAAAACTATGTTTACTAGTTCTTTAAAATGTACAAATAACGTGCAAATCGCATATATTTCAGTTTAGCAGCGTCGATGGAGCATTTGAAGACTAGAGGTTTGTTAGTTATTCAGTAAAACTTAATTACCAGGCCTGAATAGTGTTTGATGTCTATAACAAAATAAATTTTGTTTAATCTGGATTTAAAGCTATCTTACCTAGATCAAAACTGCTCAACCTCACAGGAAAACTATTTTTAGGTCTTTACAAATGTAAAGTAAAAGTGCAAATCGCATATATTTTAGTTTAGCTGCGTCGATGGAGCATTTGAATACCCCTATGTTAGTTATTCAAAGCGAGCCTCGGCGCGGCTGCGCCGGCCGCTCGCTGTCTCGTAAATCAAACTCGCCGTTCGCTTATGCATTATACAATTTTATTTGTGCGAGTCCGCTGAATAGGTAATAAACTACGGCAGGTGAAATGTTTTGCGTCCGAACGCGTGGGGAATTGGGAACGAACGCAAATATGAGCCAGTTGTTAGTGTGCACTGTTTGTAGCTGTCGGGGGTACATCTGCGTGTTCCGGGACTAAATTTGTAGGTACAGTCGAACTCATAAACAATGTAGCTGGACACTTTGGAACTTTGTCGCTTTCACCCGATGGAAATTTAGTAGGACATTTTAAACATGACTTTAAACTACTTATTAGACGTAATTTTATTTTTATGTTATTATAGTACCTAGTTAAGTAGTTATTAACACTCTCATGTACTGGTTTTAGCTGTCGTGGAATGCTTCATCGAGACAAACCACGCTGTGATTTAACGGTGGTGTTTAGCCAATTGTAATTTTCATGTGTTTCACTTCACTACTTGGTATAAAACAAAGCCGCTTTCTCTGTCCCTATATCCCTATGTATGCTTAAATCTTTAAAACTACGCAACGGATTTTGATGCGGTTTTATTCAATAGATAGAGTGATTGAAGAGGAAAGTTTATATGTATAATAACATCCATTAAATAGTGCACCCGTGCGAAGCCGGGCGGGTCGTTAGTTAATAAATAAAAATGAAAATAAAACTACACTGTGCAAACTAGTACAAAGGTGTTAAGCCCCTTGTGAGGTTAACCGTACAATCACAGTGAATATATTTATTTACATTAAAACCATTAAAACATACTACAATGCGATTTAAAAAAAATATTAAATTAATAATAAACTTAAAATAAATAACTATATCTAACTAAAAACTAAACATTAAAAAGCCCTTACTACTTATTACCTTAGCCCTTATAACTTACTTATTTATACTAGCGGACCTATAAGCATACCTTGTCCTCTCAATAGTGACGCCACCTACCGGATCCAATTGTGAATCTAAACCATCTAGGGACACTCAAAAAAATCACCAAAGTCAATCCAGCGCTTTAAGGAGAGTTCAGTGGCATAAAGTGTTAATACACACGTACAGAAGAATTATTTACGTTTATTATGAAGGAGATGTATACCTTACCACTACTATCATCATCAGTAGTAGAATATGTGGGAAATAACCACAATAAGTAAACAATAAGCAATGATGAGAAACGTACTTTCGTATTTACATTATTGACCAAGTGACACGAAGGTCTCTGCTTCAGCTTCGACAAAAATGCTTTCGTATGTCCGAATTCCGGATTTCCAGATTTCTGGTTGGTCTCCTCTACAGGTCGCATTTCTCAACCGATTCTCGTGAAATTTTGTGAGCAGGTTCGATAATTATATTTAATTTTTTGTAGTCGTTTTTTGGAAATATTAAAAACATTTTTTTTCCGTGATTTTGTTAATTTCTGCAGGCGAGTTTTGGTTTGTTCTCCTCTCGATTCTCGTGAAAATTTGTGACCAGGTTCGATAATTATATAGCTTTTTTGTCGCCCAGTTTTTGGACAATTTCAAAAAAAACTCGCGAGGTCTACCTACAGTTCACAGAGCCACTAGTATTAACACTTTATAAATGATAAAACAGTATAAACAAATAACGAAAAGAGCCATATACATTGCTTTGCATCACAAGAAAAAGACGAAGAAGAAGGAGATTTGCCTACTTGTAGGGAAAGCCGACTATCCGGCCACATTTATAGTCGGCAAAATCCATAGCCCCATCTCTGCTATTAAGACATGTCAGAGTTTTGCATTTTCTTCATTTAATACCTATGCGAAACCGAAGAGGACATTCTAGTCTTAAAATTGTATTTAGTAGACA
This sequence comes from Epiblema foenella, assembly GCA_963556455.1. Classification (NCBI taxonomy): domain Eukaryota; kingdom Metazoa; phylum Arthropoda; class Insecta; order Lepidoptera; family Tortricidae; genus Epiblema; species Epiblema foenella. The sequence continues at coordinate 10,128,891 of OY747099.1, read as the reverse complement.
ACCACATCTATCGCTGTAACTCTTGAAAAAACATGTGTGAAATTATTTTACGGCTATAACAGGTCTAAAAGGCTATTTTCAGAAATCGTGAACTAAAACGTTATTTGCTCCGCGGTTCGCCGCATTATGGGAAACAGGCCGCAAAATAGTGTTAAATTGATCTCCGCGGTACATTCCGTCTAAATGTGGACATTATTTTGTTTAGAGGGCGCGTTAGTTTCCTGCCGGCCTCTTCATCTCGTGGCGCGGCGGGGCAGAAAATTCACTCCTACCCTCGTTCCACACGTGGATGCCCTCGCCAGCTACCCTACTATTTCACTAATTTAATTATATAGGTACATACTAAATAATTTACTTACATTTGAACTGTACGTTAACTTAAGACGTTAGATCCTGAAGATTCTGTAGTTTCTGGTTCATTAATTTTAGTAATGCATGCACATTTAGTAGACTTATAATATGATACATAGTTATAATAAGTTCAACACACTCATTATATTGATTATAGATTGTTCCTATATAAATTTAAAAAATATTTTAAGATAAATCTATAACTGCTTAAGCATCATAATTAGTTTATTGTGGCTTATTTACCACTTCTTACTGTATGGAAGAGCGGTATCTCCTGACACAAGCAAAATTGCTTTCTAAATGGTTCCAACCTTTACTCTTTTGTTAAAATATTTAACGGAAATAAACTTTATTCATTAATAAATTTTGGGGTCTGATAATTTACAACTGTACAATTCTTAGTAAATGGGTAAATTTTTTCTCGGGTAAAATGGTTTTTGTGCCAGGACTTCTACTAAGAAAATATCAACACTTTAAGGAGATATCTAAGTGTATCGATTCGATTCATCCACAATGGAGAACGCTGATCCGCGTCCAATGTTAATGAAATGGGAAGTGAAATGATCGTAATTACGATGCCCGTTTTTACTGCATTGTCGGCAGCCGGCGTCGGCGGAATCACCTGGCATTACCGTTGCGAAAATATTTCCAACAAATGGCCCATTTGTTCAAGCTACGTATTTACTGTTATAACTTTTGTAATTACGATGGCCTACTGAACATTCACATAATGTTCGATGAGCCAATCGGAATTTAATTTGGATAATAGTGAGTAGATCAGGTTAAATATTTTTACTCAACGGGAGATGCACTATCCGCCTGTCAAAAGCGTCCGCGCTCAAGAGTGCTTAAATGCCTTTTAAGCACTCTTGCGCTCAGTCGCGCGCTAGCCATCGGCGAGTCAACATGCCCAAGTGCTCCGTAAAAAAATGCAAAAACAACACGTTAACGACGTTAAAAAAGGATGGAATTTCGTATTTTCGGTGAGTATTTATTTAAAGTTTCATTATTTAATTGATTTGTAGTTATATTAAGCTTTAACGCGCTTATAATAATTATTTTATCAAAATATCAGACACACGACCTGCTATGCTACTGTCTCTTTCCCTCACGTTGAATGAGTCGTATATCGAAACGAATCGGGAGACCTATGAATCGGACTATAGTAAAATTTCGAAGGAATGGAGTCGCAGACTGACTAATTTTTTTATGAAAGTTTACAAGTATTGTTTGTTATTAGCACACACCTATGGAGTGTGTATGTAGATATGTAAGTTCGTAAAAACTATAAATTAAAATATTAGCGTTTATCTAAAAGAAAGTGAATAAAAAGTATTAAATGATTTGATTATGTTACCTATATATAATTTCAAAATGTAAAATAAAGATTTCAAAGCTTAAGACACTATCATATATACAAGTTACTCTGATTCAGTGTAATTTTGTAAATTAAACCTTGTTTTTAAAAATATTGTGTTACGGATAATAATATTCTATTTCTTCTTTCAAGTATAACTTATTCGATTAACTGCTTCAAATTTAGGACTGCTTTAATTTAATGGTAACATAACATGAAATTACAGTAGAACCATTTAAAGTGACTTTGTCATAGTCGCTTGAGTATCTTGATCGAAATATCTTAGCGCCACACACAAACACTAGATGTTTTGGATGGTCCCATCCATGGTCTTCGTCATCAGCTTCTCTTTTCAAATGCTACTTTCTGAATGCAAATGCTCTATTTGTTACCGGAAAACTAAGATCGCTATATGTTTCCCCTGATTTTTTGAGGATTTCCCTCAATTCCTCATGGATACCACCATCAGAACTAGTTTACGGCAACAACGGGACCAACATGCTTCAAGCATATGATTCCAAACAAAGAAAGAATTTTCCGAATCGGTTCATAAACTACGGAGTTCTAAAATAACACACATTAAAATAATAAAAATTAAAAAAGAACATACAACATAATAAATCGATTTATCATTACTATTTATAATAAATTGACGTTAACACCTGACGTCGTATTTTTGTTTACCACCTACCTATTTTAAACAAATCATTTTTGACTCCACGGTACACTATACCGACTCTGTTCCAATGTATGTCCAATGCTGCCAACACAATCAGTGGAAAATGTGCGTGAACAAAATTGAACTTAATGAACTGGGCTTACGGTGTACAATCTGTTAAAATAATGCGGTATTTTGTTGAAATTTTCCCCGACTTGATTCGTGCAATTTGTAACGCTGTAACCGCCAAACGCTCTCATTTATAAATAAAACGGTACGCTGGTGATATACGGCTGACTATTGAAAAAAAATTTGATCCCAATTGACTTACGCTTGTTTAGCGTGTATCTAACACGCACACACTCACAATGTCGACTCGGCAGGCTCGGACACTTTTTCGTCTTGAATTTGTAGGTGATAGTGTATCTAGGGTATTTTAAATCGATGTCAACGGGACTTAATCGCTGTCAATTATATTTATTTATGTAGCTCGACGTTTCGCACGAATTGCAACATCCTTTTACGGCCGAGACGACCAACAAATAAATGACAAATAATTATAAACGATTAAGCTCCGATAAAAAAAATGTGTGAAAGTTGTGAAATGCGGGATATTTTGGGTTAGAGGAAAAACAGAATCCGATTTACTGAGTTAAAAACATAGCCTTATTCGCGTTTCTGAATCCTTTCGTCCATATAAATCGACAGCTGATCGCTGTTTTTCCCGTCGATAGTTCTGGGCATACAACGTATTTGCTTGCCATGTGCAGGTTTGTAACGGGGCAGTTGAACCCCTTAATTATTTATAGCCTAGTTAATCGACGTCGTCGACTGACATTATTAATATTTCCACGGATCCCTGAAACAAGGTTTGGAACATTTAAGAGGAGAAATAAAAATAAATTATAATGGCGAAGACAAGTCGCGGGGCGGCTTAGCCAGGCCACGCTATCCGTCTTTATTAGAGGGATCTTAGCCGCCGCAGCACGCAAAGCCTCAGTCCACTAGTCTGTTTAATGCTTACACTTTTTTGAATTAATACTATATTCAGACAATTGGTTTGAACAAGCGCAAATTTCATAACTAATTTATGTTTTATACCAACATCTAAGAGAACCTCGAACTTACAGCAAATTAGAGAAATTCTAAAGAAAGGTCAGGTCAAGAGTACCCGAAACCAACGAAGCATGTAAGTATGAGAAATGTTACGAGAGCTAATGAAGTGAAAGTATTGCTAAAAACCACAGTTAAAATCATTTGTTTTGCATACACACACGTGTGTGAAATACATTCATTATAAACAAGCACTCGGCTCGGGTAAAAAAAGAAATTGACCCCATTTGACCGAGTAGCAAAAGAATTTAATTATTTTCTCTCGCTCATATCAATCATTTTTGGGTTCCGTAGTAAACAAGGAACCCTTATAGTTTCGCCATGTCCGTCCGTCCGTCCCCCGCTTTTCTCAGTAACCGTTAGGACTAGAAAGCTGTAATTTGGCATGAGTATTATATATCAATGACGCCGATAAAACGGTAGAATAAAATCATAAATTTTTTTTTTGGGTACCTTCCCTACATTTAATGTGGTGGTGCATTTTTTTTTTCTTCCAAACCCCATCGTTGGATAGCACTTTCAAGGAAAGATTCCATTTGTACACACCTTACTCGTACGGAATCCTAAAAAATAAATATGGACTCGGAGCATCTTGCCACTATGTCGGCAGTTTATGAGGCAACAACAACACGACAAGTAGGTACATAAATCTTAACCTTTAAGTTCGAGACTAGCAACAGTAGCAACCATGAACAAAGGCACCTATGTCTCGCATAAGTCGGCCGCGTAGTTGTATATTGAGTGAACTTTTATATTGAAAGTTTCGGTCACGAAGCCCTAAGGACACATATTGTACTTTGTTCTTAGAGCAAAGTTTAGAAGTTACTTAACAGATGTTCTGCGTGAGTTTTGCTACAAGTGAGTCGTGTAATTTCCTGCATGTTTTTTTTTATTTCTGCGGGAATAAGATAAGGTATGTCGTTAATAATCTTACTAAAAAAAACTGTACAAGTAATAATCTTACTAAAAAAATGGTTCAGATGGTGTACCAGTCCCGCCCGACCACATTAAGTAATTCAGGAAAAATCTTAAGAGCCCGATGGAGAAATTGAACGCCTCGGCTATAAGCGTATTTTGTTACTAATTTACGTAGTATTCATGTTGGTTTTTTAAAGATAATTCTTTATCACGTGAAATATTTATTTTCTATTTGAAAGACGGTAACTTCTAGTATAATCTCGTATGAGTTTACAAACGAAAAAACATGAGGTAGTGAAATGCAAACTAAAATAAATCTAGATAGAGATATAGTCACTTATATCTTTCATGTAATATTTATACTGATATAACTCAAGATCACCCCACTTGACATAGGTAGTCACGAGACTTTGAAATTTTGCACAACGACAAGAAGCACCTAGTATGAACCGATATCGTACCGTTTCGTCACGACTTCGCGGCCTAGCTTTTCGTAGTGCTACGGAATTTCCTCTACATACGGGAAACGTATGTTATCGGCTACGCGTCTACGAGCAGAGAACTCCCAGGGGAGTTCTTGGCACTTAAAGTGTTAATATTATGATACTAAACTAATTTCTAAACTAGGGTAAAAGGACTTTCACTACGTAAACGCCTGCCCTTTGTTTTCCATCGCTGTGCTTCGATGCTGACGAGACCATGATCTTTTCTAAACTGATTTCATGACACAAAATGTTGCTTTCACATTGTATTGAAATTAATTTCGTAAAATTAAAATTCAACATTCAAGAAAATAGTTTCGTATTTAATACTTTGTATTCTACATATTCTGTCTCTTTGCCGCACTGCGTTGACGTCATAGTAACACGCTGCGTTACCTTGCGTTGATTCCACAGAAATCTGATACGGGTTCAAGACGTAGTAGGAGTTAGTGGTGACACTGGTGCATGAAGTAAGGATAAGACTGAAGCCGGCAATACACACATAGAAAAATGTGCGAAAGAGATGCAAGCATAGGCACCTACACATATGGGAACGAGATACAATGTGTTGTCTACTGTCCCTCATCGCGTATTATTTGTCACCGGCCTGTGTCACTGAAACGTCAATGTATTCAAGCCTATTGGCTTAATTTAAATACAATGTATATACATCACGACTAATTATGAGATGTCAGAATTCTACTACGCTACATCCATATCAGTTTTCTGTTACATCTCAATTTAGTAAGCCTATCGTAAGTCGGCCCCCTTGGTGATTCGCTAATCCTCCTTCTATCTAATCCTCTTTCTACGCACTGGTGAGATATGTATAAAAAAATAAATGTAAATTATATAAGTTGAAACAGTTGTGAAAAGTTACGCCCCTTGCATACTCCATTAAACGGTCTAACAACAAAAATACAAAACATTGAACATGTCATTGAACGTGGTGTAAAATTTTAGGAAAACAAATGTCTGTCCGTAAAACTCTCCCGTGTAATGGAAATCGTGCCCTGCGGCCCCGGGGCATCGCGGATTCTCCTCACAAAAGGCCCAACAAAAAGGTCCTGCCGTCACATGAACATTGTAAAACTCGGCCTGGTACTTACGACACACATTCCAAGCCAATGTGAACTCTACCCCACCCATCTAAATCGCATTTTCGTGGTCGCAACATTGTTTTGTAACAGTTTTTTCCAATCCGATAATGCGACCTTAGCGTCGGGATCATGGTTTACTACAAATTGTATTAGAGTAGTAGATTTAACTATTTATGCGGTCTCTCATTCCAACAACTTGTAATCTTATGCCTTTCGTGCTCGGGTCCTTTGACATACATAATGTACTGTTGACAATCGAAACTTTCTTTATTCACTCACGATACAAAACCTGCGATAGCTTTGTATTAGTCGATATATCTACAGAGGTGAGCGATTACGCTTCTGAGAACTGAGAACATAATATCGAACAGTTTGCCTAATACACCCTTCGGAAATGTTAGCATCCATAGAATCGATTATCGTTCCTAGAAATACCTTGGCTCTCGATTTGCTCTTCATATTCTGAGGAAGACGATTTGATCTGATCACGTTACCTAGACTAGACTGTTCTGTACCAGTTAAGATGGGATACTCCGGCGACTAGCGTACTACCAAGTATGTCTAGCATTTCACATTGTATTGGCAGCCAACGTATATAATTCCTATATAAATAAAGATCACACATGAGAGCAAGGATATTTTAACATATCAATTAATTCTCACTATTAAGTAAGTATTATTTTTTGTTCTGATTAATAAAAATCAATTTAGGAAAAGTCAAAAAAAGTAACTCAACCTACTTAGATTGTTAGGACATGTTAAACGTTCTATATAGTCAGCCAACCATTTGTCAAGAAAGAACTCTCAAATTTTTTGGACACATTATGCGTTCTAAGCAGCACCACCTCGCAAGAACTATCATGCTGGGCCAAATAAGGAGCAAACACACCAGACGTCGACCAACGAGCTGGACTTACATCATCAAGCAAGCTTGTGGTTCCATGCATAAAGCAGCTCATATGGCCCTTGACCACGTCGTATGGAAGGACATCGTGATTGATCACGATACTCAGTCATGAGGGAACGACGAAGAAGAAGAAGAATAGTCAGCCAAGAATGTAGTAGACCACTGTCTTGGTTGACTGTGCCTACATAAACTGAGAAATTATTTAAAATATTTTGAACCAGGTTGGGGCCTCTGGTTCTGAGTTGTGTGAAACATAGGATTACATTTATGTTGAATGTTGATTAGGCACTTTATAACTATATACCTAAGTCTAACTACACTGATGTGATGAGCAAGGAAGAGAAAAAAGGTAAATTTTATTACTCTTGCACTCTAATCTCACTTCGTTTGGCGAATGCCTCGAGGTAGCGTGACAACCAGAGTTATCATACACAAAACATATCTGGCGGGGAGGAACATTATTTCGCCAAAATCCTTGTAGGTATCAAATCTTGGAATCGGTTCGCATTGTTGTCTTTTGTGTTCGGTTCGCATTCGTTTTCCATCGCACACCATTATTCACATTAAGTGGACAGATCTCGGGTCAGATCCAGGCATAAGAAAAGCACAAAAAGTGCCCTCTTTATCCGAGCATGATAAATCTACTTCAAATCCGAGAATAGCGTCTTTATGAAGGAAATTGAAATAAACCGACCGTGCGGATAACGGCTAAGTAAGAAGATCGAGATCCTTTTAGAATAAGTATATTGGTGAATCATTTTCATTCATCACTCCATTGTGCCGCATAGCTATATAGCGAAAACTTCCTAATAGCTAGGTAGAACCTGCGTTTTGATTACGATGCTGATACCTACAAAATTTAGAGAAATGTTCTTTGTGCATAAATTGTGCCATTTCTACCCACTACCCAGGTCTCTATGCTCTTAATGTTTTTTTCGCGTAGATAGTATGGTATGTACCATGATTTACGTTTACTAATTTCCAAGCTTCGAAGTTCGAAATTTCATTATAAACCGAGAACTTTTTTTACTTCACATTTAATCAAACGTTCCATTTTCCAGAACAGATTGTCCAGAAGATACGTCCTATTTTTAGTGGTAGGGCAGAAATCGACCGTGAAATGGTTACCACACGAGCTTGTGACGCATTCACAACGCCTAGGCCCCTACCGTCAACTCGTCTCGGGCGAACCAATATCACAGAATAATTAATAGTACGTACGGAAGGTTCCATCGAGCAAAACCGATATTAGACAGCTAGAAATAAATAAATCATGCTACCCCGCTCTACCGCATTGCACGTGCTCTGTTGTCTACTTAAAGTCTAGTTTTGTTTGTCCGTCGCTATAAAACAACTGACGTGTTTTCACAACATGACTAAATGAACGAAGCTGTAACTATCCGGTGTCAGCTGCTTTCGGGTGACTTAACACTCCGGGAGTGTGTAAGAGCCAATTAGTTACCGCAAATACTTAATTTCACCCTATCCCATCCCATCTTTAAGTTGTTAGTGTCAGTGACAAATTGGTAGGTTTGTGGAATGCCCTGTAAACCTTGAAGACCGACTTCAGGGCTCTACTGAAGACCCAACTAGGATCGTGAAGATCAAGGTCATTGTCTATGCTCCGTGCAAGAATCTGTAGGCTTGGGTGCAAAGCATGTGGGTGGGTGGGTTGGACATATGCCTCCGACAGAATGAGTGAATGAATAATGACTCGTCGGAATCTCGTCGGATGCACAAATGACTGCCACTTTTCATATTTGATACGAATCTTTGGGTCCAGTTATAATTAGGTCGAGTCGTGAGGTGTATTAAAGATGGGTTGTGAATCGTACGGCTTGTCTCACGGACAAACGAAATGGCTCTCGTTGGGGTGGCGGTGTTTGCCGGAAAATTGGCTGACAACCACGCAAACTATACTTTTTTTGTTTATAGAGCAACATTGCAAGGCAAACAATATAAAGCCTTTGGTGTTAACCATTAGGTGTATATGTATATATTTTACTTGATTATATATGACATGTACGCTATTTCCTGTTCTGTCCTCTATACCGCGATCATTTTTAGGGTACATACCTAATAGTAGAAGAGCCGACGACACTGAACCTAGTGCGATAAGACTTCCAGATGATATGTATATTATAAGATACGTCATTCCTGGGGGAACTCGAAACGGCTATGCTGCAATGCAAAAACCTGGTAGCCATAGTAAAAAAAAATTACAAAAAAGAATCCGACTATTAGTACGATACAGTACTACACACTGAAAACCACACACCTTACAGTACTGAAATCATGCATGTTACATTTATTTATATGAATAAAGACTTAGCGCGTAGACGTTATCGATATCGATAAATGTTGACCAGAGGGCCTACTCCGCACTTCGAAATCCGAACTTCGTATCGTGACGTCCCTTTCACTCATATAGTGTATAACACGAGAGCAAAAGGGACGGCACGATACGAAGTTCGTATTTCGAAGTTCGGAGTAGGCCCTCAGTGCCTTTACATGACCGTACTCGCTAGCGACTGCGTAAACGATTTAGTATGCCGATTCTTAGTTTTATTGCATAACCACCAGAAGTGCTATATTTTTGCCTATACAAATTTTTACGCAATCGCTAGCGAGTACGGTCATGTAAACTCATGGTAAAGGCTTACGGACGTCCACCGCACGATCGCGACAACACGCACTTGTAGCCTCTATTCGTCCCGGTACCGCCGCATATCGGGTAGAGTCAGTCCCACCCAGGTCGGGCCTAGCCGAGTTTCTTGCTGGACTCTTCTCAGCTAGGCTAGGTTTAGTGAACCAGCGACAAAACTCCCAGTAGCTCGATTCCACTCACACCTCAGGACCTGTACTCCGAAGGTCGAAATCCGACTTCGTATCGTACCGTCCCTTTCATTCTCGTATTATACATTATATGAGTGAAAGGGACGGCATGATACGAAGTTGGGATTTCTAATTTCGGAGTCGCCCCTTGAAGCCGCTGAACCAATCACACTGGAGCGCAAACTCTTAGAGTATTACAGTGTTTAAAGCGCTCTCGTGGTCGTGTCGCGGAGGTTTCCCCTGAATTTTCCTTAGCCCAATCTCCAACCGCGCACTCCTATTGCTTTACTGTACCCGGTCTATAAAGCCACAGTCAAAAAAACGAAAAAAATACTTGGGTTATCGTGCATCTACACGGAGAAAGAAAAAATATAAAAAATAACGTAATAGGCGGCGTGCTGTCTCCCTTGTTATTTTCTATTTGTATAAATTCAATCACAAATAATCTCTCTTCTCACTATCACCTCTATGCCGATGATCTTCAGATTTATTCACAGGGTGTACTTAATGATCTACCATCTGTTATCAGCACTGTAAATAATGACCCGGTGCGTATCCTAAATTGGAGTCATAGTTTTAGTCTTAAGGTTAACCCCTCTAAAACCCAGGGTATCATAATTGGGAGCTCAAAGTTTGTCCCAAGAATCGATTTTAATAGTGTTTCACCGATTTACTTCGATAACGTCTTAATCCCTTTTCCTACACAAGTAAAAAATTTAGGCATTATTATGTATAGGACTTTATCTTGGGTACCTCAAGTGAACGAGGTCTGCAGGAAGATGTTTTCGGCAGTAGCTTCTGTGAGAAGGCTACGTAATTTCCTGCCCATTGCCACTAAAATTGCGCTTACTCTAACACTCACTCCTCCCCATCTTGGATTATGCTGATGTTTCTTATATTGACCTCAATGAAGAGCAATTTCAGGGACGAGCTTTCTACTATTTCTAGCGCGTGCCGGACCTTTAGTATTCGTAGCAGACTTATGGCTTAGTATTTCCATGTATCCCAATTAGATTTTCAGTCTAGCAAACCAATACGCAGTTTTGTCAAATTCTCCATACCTAACCAATGTGTCCAAGGTTTGCACCCTTTTGGACTCTGAGTGATTAACTTTATACCAATTAAATAGCACATTATAAAATATTTACACGTTGTTTTATTATTTTCGATCTTGACAGACACACTTGACAATATAGCTTGACAATTCAACAACTGAGAGCTGCGTAAGATAAGTTGCGCACGAACATAACGCATAATGCATTAAGTGATAAATTATAAAAAGTCGTATCTTTACCCTGATCGTATACTGAGATACGACTTTTTAAATTAGCACAGCTGATTACGTTTGATTTTATACCCCATAAATTTTCATATCTCGGGCTTATATATGGAAATCGATTCTAAAGGAGTAAACTCCACTAAACTTCAAAATGCAGTTAATTACCCTTATGGTGCGACTCTGTCGTCTTGTACTTATGTCACATCCACATAGATTCTCGAAAACTACTTATGTCGATTTTAAATTTGCAATACTAATAATTATGGATACTTGGATACATATATGAGTGAAGAATTGACGATAGATAATCTCCGCGCTTGAAAGTGCGATTTAGAACATTTCAAATTTAAATAACTGTTTTATATGAACACGTTACCGTGAACGTGTTATGTTTTGAACGTAGGTACTGCCTTCTCAAAGATCTCACATTCGAAATAATTGCCATACGATAAACCTACATACCTAACTATATACTATTTATTAATGTTTAAATAATATAAAAACAAACATAAAATAAACTGCAGTTTAGGTAAATAAATAATAATAGCATTGTAACTGACCGGGTGCATTGTAGTAGGTAGTGTTATATTTTTTTGAACCTGACTGTGAATGGATTAATAGGCCGGGCCCAATAAAGCCATAGGAGTGCGCGGTTGGAGAGTAGCCTGGGGAAAATCCAGTGGAAAACCTCCGAAACGACCATGTGTGTGGTTTCGAACACTGGAATACTCTTAAGAGTTTGCGCTCCAGTGAGACTGGTTGAACGGTTTCAACCGAATTCGAAGTGTGTGTGGAATCGAGCTACTGAGAGTTTTGTCGCTGGTTCACTAAACCTAGGCTAACTGAGAAGAGTCCAGCAAGAAACTCGGCTAGGCCCGACCTGGATCGGACTGACTCTACACGTCGTGAGGCGGTACCGGGATGAATAGGGACTATATGTGTCTATTTTGTCGCCATCGTGCGTGGATGTTCCCGCCGGAGGGAACGCCTAAGTGTACGCTTCGTGTCTGAGTTGGACGCCGTGAGCTCAGCGTTCCATCTTTACATGAACGCTGTGATTACATCGTCCGGGTCCGTAAGTGTGTGCCTAGGACGCCGGACCGTACAGCCCCTAATCAGTGATCGCCGAGTTACGGCAGAGGCGGAGGTATGGGAACGTAGTTGGCAGCCTTCCATACAAACGGATTCCTATGATGGGGAGCGTCGAGCGAAAATAACGTCTCGCAGTCTGCTTATATAGAAACCATAGATTGGTAGGTACAATATGGTGCTAATCCCCATGTCGTGGTGCAGACTGAGATTCGACTGGTACCACGGGGCACCAGTCGCCCTGTGGAGAAAACGATTCTGAATGACCTGAAGCGGCTTGAGCGATGTCACGTGAGCGAAAGCTACACTTGCATAAGACATGCAAGTGTAGCTTACGAGCACGAGTTTTGTATAGTTTCAGCTTATTTCTAAGTGACATTTTACTAAACTTGTTAATCATCGGTCCAAGCCTTCCTAGCACGAACAAGCACGGTTGCGTACCCCACTAATGGGGCTACGGAAATTCAGTCTTCTGTCGAGGATTACTGCAAGATATTTGATTTCGTTGGCCCAGGGGTGGGCCGGCCAAACATCTGAATCGGAGCCATCCGCCATTCCGTGCTAACGTGGTCAGATGGGTGGAAGACTATCGCAGTGCTTTTTTCCGGATTGACTTCGATACGCCAAAGATTAAACCAACGACCTAGGTCAGTGACAGTGATTGCCTCCTGCAGGTATCGCCGGATAAAAGTGTACTTACAATGAGTCCTAAAGAGCACAGTATTGTCGGCTAACAACCCACGTTGCACTTTAGGGTGCCTGGGAATGTCGTTCGTGAATAACAAATAAAGAGTGGGAGAGAGCACGGAATCTTGCGGGAGTCCGGCCCGGATGGGGTGTGGGTCCGAGTACGTTTCCTCCAGTCTGTATCGAAAGCTCGATCCCTGAGAAAATCTCGTATGGTGAGTACGAGTCTGTCAGGCATACCGAGCTAATATAATGTATAAATCAGCCCGTTATGACAGGCCTTGTCGAAGGCTTTCGCCACGTCGAGAAAGATCGCACCGGTCCTGAGCCCCTGGAATCGAGAGAAACCGTCCAGCGCGTGTTCCGTGACGCGGTGCGCCTGTTGCACGCACGAGTGCGCGGATCTAAAGCCGAATTGCTCGTCGATGTATCCTCAGCCGTAAATCTCAACCGCCCATATAGCTTTCCTAGCGAAGTAGGTAGCGTGTTTATTACCTACCAGTGGCGGAGCGTCCATACAACTCGATTCCCACCGGCTTGCCTAATATTCAGCCAGTCCAGTTCTTTCACTACGGCTCATGAAGAATAAGAAAGGAATTTTTTTTCCGGCTTCCCTAAGAAAATTTTTGACGCGCCGCCACTGTTACCTACCTATAGCCTATCGCACCGCAGCACACATCTTTTATACACCTCCGTCAGGGTCCGGATCAAAGCCTGTACTCCCGACTTCGTATCGTACCGTTTCTTTCATTTTCATGTTCGACGGCACAATACGAAGTTTGGATTTCGAATTTGGAGTAGCCCCTCAGGTAACAATTAATTATTAATTCCCTGGCATAATTTTATTTCAGGGGTTTTGGGATTAGTGTACTACTAATCCCAAAACCCCTGAAATAAAATTTATTAGCAAGTATTTAGTACTTATTGTCACATTTGAGTGCTGTCAACGGTTTTGACAAAGCGAACAGAAGACCGTTTGACAACTGACATTTAAACTTAGTGATTATATTCTCTCTGTTATTTATCGAAATTTCATATATCAAATACATTTCAAATGTTTTTAATAGTGCATTTTTAATTAAGGTAATTAATATATTAGGGTCCATAAATCGAAGTCGCGAAAATGAATAAAGATGTGAAACTCTATTCGTCGATGAATTTCTGTGACGAAGCTCCCGACGATATGCGAAATGCTCTCAGATTGATTGCTAAAGAAATACAAAGGTACCGTATCAGTCTTTCAACAATAACTTAACAATTATCTTTGAAAGAATTTACTAAACGGGACCATGACACTTACCAAAATTATATTTATTTAGGTATCTCAGCCCTTCGGTCGAGTTGCAACATCCTTGTTTACGTGAGGGCATCCTTGAATAAAAACTAATGTTTAAACACAATTGAACTCAATCGTCCATAAAATAGAACTTCTTTTATGTTTACGGTATCTATTCCTACCACAATGGAAAATGTTACAAAAAAATTTTATAGAGTCCATCAGGTTATCAAAAAATATGAGTTTATCAAAAAATATTGGACACGTATTTTTTGTTTGTCGATCGAACAAAAAATAATGAAGATACAGCCCGTCAAAGTTCCGCGTGACGTCAAATTATTCTAAAAAATATGCAATAGATTATTTTTGTAACGTTTTCCATTTCATTGTAGTAGTGCTTGTCCTTGCCCACCTGGAACCCTGTCAAATTGACATTACCCGTGACCTAAGCCCACGGGCTTACAATGTCACGACATTGCTAGAGAATTAGGGATGATGACTCATGTTACAATTTATGACATAGTGTCGCTATGTGGATAGAAAACCATCAAATTATCACAATAAACAGCAAACACAAATTAAAATCATGAGAAGATTTGGGACTACAAATATTCTCAAAAATGTTGTTTTGGTTTATTGGCCAAATGTAAATTGAAAGTTAGAAATAGAACTCACATATTTCAATAAAAAAGAAATTGTATGACAACTATACGCAATACGTCATGACAAAAACGGCAAATTTCCTTTTCACACCTGCTATTCAGAAAAGATTTATTGTTGCCTTCGAATGAGGGATCAAACTTGTACTTTTCTTCCCTCATTTGAGGGCAATAATGACTCTTTTCCTCATAGATGTGAAAAGCAGTATGTGACACTCTGTAGTAAAATCATTTGTAAGATATTTCATGTTTTTAGCAGCGGGCCTCATAGACGGTGTGAAAAGCAGTATGTGTCACACGGTAGCAAAATTATTTCCGTCTTTGGCGTAAACACTTGAATCCCTCGCTACGCTCAAGATTCTACAATAGAATCCCTCGCTACGCTCAGGATTCTATTGTAGAATCTTTCGCTTCACTCAGAATTCAATATACCGCCCTCGCCGTAAATATATCATTTTGCTCCCTTGAGACACAATCTACTATTTTTTTCATACAACGGTAGTACGAGGCCACGCAGGCGGGACGTCACGCCTGCATGTGAATCAGTCTGGTGCGTTTGCAATGTTCTTTAGCTATGCTGTACTTTGCCTCTCATTTTCGTCTTTTGTATTGCTCTAATTGTCGTTGTTCCGATACAAATATTTGATCGTCTCTAAAAACTGGTACGAATGGCATGATTATTTTGTCATCATGCCTATTATAATACTTACTTACTATAAACAATCCTATCAACAGTATCAGCTCACTATCTTCGTAAGGTTTAGATGCCTTTGATATAGATTTTTGGTCGGTCAGAATTTTATTGGTCTGACATTACCATTTATTGGTCACCAAACTGTTTTTTACAGTTTCAGATTAGACTGCGAGGCAGGAAAACGAAAAATACCTGAAAACAAAGAGGAGGACTCTTATTCCGCGAAACTTCACAAGAAAAATAAACAGCTGAAAATACTTAAAAAAAACCTTCAGATTATATGTAGTAAGTAAATATAACGAACATGTTATAATATATTAAACAAGGTAAATATATATTTATTTATACTTACTTAGGTTGTGATGAATTATATTTTGGTCACTATTGGGAAGTCCGTCTACACTGCAAGCCCGTCTGCGGGTCATAACTTTTTAATTTGAATACGTATCTGTAACGCACTAAAATAGATGTCACTGTGACAGCTAACAGCTACAAAATCATTTTATAAATAGTAGATTGTATGACAAGGGTCTAAAATGAGCCATATTAACACGAGATAGTTATTTTCCCGAACGAAGTGAGGGAAAATAGTTCGAGGGATTTTTAGACCAGAGTTATACACTCTACTTTTCACTTCGATTGCGAGAAAATAAATAAACAAAGGTTAACCCACCCAAAATTAACAATAAATTCCACGGCGAAGATATATACTTTTGCAGCATGATTTTTTTTTCTATACTCCTTTGACACACAAAACATAGACACTGCGGTTCGCGCGCAACATTCACGCGCGAAAAAAGCTAAGTGACCTTCTATTGAGCGCTTCAAAGTGTTGCTCGATCGATTTAACCACTTTTTTAATTATTGTGAAATAGGGACTACTACAAACTTAATCTTTAGACTCTTTAGAAAAAATAATTATGTTTCCTGATTGGTCGATTTTAGTAAAGCTGTATTCTGGTTGGTTAATACCCAATACCAAATATTTTTTAAGAGTTAAATTTAGTGTTCTGTGATTGGTGGATTTAATAGGTGAAGTATTTTGATTGGTCAAATTCATATGTTTTTTAAATCATAAATATGTATTCATATTTGACCGCTTGACAAGTCTAATATGACTCACTTTTCGAGCATGAGAAGTGAAAAAATATTTTCTGAAGCAGTTTGCTACCAGAGAAAGGCTTTGTATGTAATTAAGGAATCAACTATCTCAGTTCTATGTTTAAATTAACGGAAAACGCCTTAGTTTCGGAATGGCAACGGCATGTTGCGGAATTTCATCGAAACTAATTTCTTACACTGACAATAATTTTAATCCTAGGTGGTCATTGTTGTCATTGTGGTGGTTCAGATTAAGTGTTGAATATAAATAATGAATGACAAAAAATGCCCAAAACGATACATTATCAAGAGCGAAACATTATTAACAATGCATATAATAAAATTCTGGAAAAAAACGCTTGGGTAATGGAACAATTTCGCTACAAAACATTTTAAAATTAACATCAGAACTGACAGGTAATCAAGTCAAAATGTCATTATTCCGCCTATACTGTCATTACTGACCTGTTGCCATATAAATGAGAATACTAGAGCCCTCTTGACAATGGTCATACATTTCTCGTCAGGCCTCATGTTACTGACCATTTTTAGGTTAAAATTTTCATTAGATGGAAAGTCCGTCTACTTGGACCAAGGCAAGCCCATCATATGCCGGACTTGCCTTAGAGCAGAGGTTGCCAGCAGATTTTCTGGCCTCAATATTATTTTAATATCGTACTGTATACTGTACAGTAGGTATAGTGTACATATTAATTTGTAAGTAATAGATGACTGTCATCCTGCCAATACTGCTTATATATAGTTTTGAAATTGAAGTACAGATGTTTTGCAGGGTTAAAGGTCCCTTTTTTTAATTAAAAACTCGTAAATTGGTGGCCCACAGCAAAAAATGTTCTGAAAACATAAGTAATTCACATAAAATTATCTATAAAAAAGATTGTACTCACTTTTTTGCTGGGATTAATATTTAATGAGATATTAAAGGGGGGAAAATAATTATAAGCGGCTTCTCATTCCTTTTCTAACATTTTTCAAACAATATATATATTTATAAAGTAATTAACTTTCCCCCTTTAATAACTCATTAAATATTCATCCCAGCGGAAAAGTGTACAGAAACTTTTTTGTAAAGAATTTTATTTGTATCGCAAAAAATGTTCTGAGACATCTCAGAATTTTTTTTCCTATGGACCACCGTTTACGGGATTTTTATAAACAAACTAAAAAAGGGACCTGTACACCCTACTACCCCTTAGCTTCACCCCACCCCCCAGTACTTTTAGTATGTAGTCATCTATATCTACAACTATCCCAAAATTCGCTTATACACGAATTATTGCCTCCAATTGGCAGTTATTGATCTTCGTTGGGTATACTAATTGGTCTTATTACCGCAACTCTTCCTATTTTACAATATAAATATAATATAAAGAAAAATGGATAATGCATATACCTACCTTGTGATCTCAGTAAATTAAAAATACCCTCACGGACCCGGCCGACGAAATCACAGCGTCCATCGAAAGATGGAATGCTGCGCTTACGGCATCGAACTCAGACACAACGCGTACACTTAGGCATTCCCGCCGGCTGGTACGTCCACGCGCGAATGCGACAATACTGACACATATAGTCCCTATTCGTCCCGGTATCGCCGCACACTGGGTAAAGTCAGTCCGACCCAGGTCGGGCCTAAGTTTCTTGCTGGACTCTTCTCAGCTAGTGAACCAGCGAGAATACTCCCAATAGCTCGATCCCACTCACACCTCAGATTCGGTTGAAACCGCTCAACCATCCTCACTGGGGCGGAAACTCTTAAAGTATTCCAGTGTTCCAAACTACACGCGTGGTCGTGTCGGAGGTTCTCCCCTGGAATTTCCCCAAGCTACTCTCCAACCGCGCACTCCCATCGCTTTATTGGGCCCGGCCTATAAAGCCAGTCAGATTCAAAAAAAACTGGTCGGTTTATTTCGGAACTCGAACTATTTATTATTATAAAAATTATTAGTATTATTATTTTATTTATTCGTTTATTTCGTATAATAGTTATTTGTTACACAAGGGTCCAAAATTGTATTTTAACCGCGAGTGTGGAATTGAAACACGAGTTAGCGAATGGATTCTAGGGTTGAACTACGACATAGCGAATGGATGCTATGGTTGAACCGCGAGCGAAGCAAGTGGTTCGAAAACATACCTACTTTTTTGTGTGTGTTTCACTTACATACCTACTTTTTTGTGTGTTTCATGTACATACTTGTTTATTATAAATTACTAGCGACCCGCCCCGGCTTCGCACGGGTGCACTATTTAATGGATGTTATTATACATATAAACCTTCCTCTTCAATCACTCTATCTATTAAAAAAACCGGCCAAGGGCGAGTTGGACTCGCGCACGAAGGGTTCCGTACTAGTATCTATAAAACAGCAAAAATAACTTAACCAAAATTACAGTTAAATCAACCTATCTCAAAAACTATAAGAGATACTTTGATCAAACCAAAAATCGTTGAAAGAGTTAATTAGCATGCATCACCTCTATTTTTTTTAGAATTTTATACCCCGTAGTTATAAAAATAGAGGGGGGGGGACATACTTTTTACGACTTTGAGAGCTGATATCTCAAAAACCGTTCACTTTAAGAAAAATGTTTTTTAGAAAACTTTATATCATTTTAAAAGACCTTTCCATTGATACCCCACACGGGTATGTACATCGAAAAAAAAATTTTCATCCCTCAGTTACATGTATGGGGGGCCCCACCCCCAATTCTTTTTTTTACTATTTAGTGTCATAATTTTGTAGCGGTTCATACAACACATATTCCCATCAAATTTCATCACTGTAGTACTTATAGTTTCCGAGTAAATCGGCTGTGACAGACGGACAGACGGACAGACGGACAGACGGACAGACGGACATGACGAAACTATAAGGGTTCCGTTTTTGCCATTTTGGCTACGGAACCCTAAAAACCGCATCAAAATCCGTTGCGTAGTTTTAAAGATTTAAGCATACATAGGGATATAGGGGCAGAGAAAGCGACTTTGTTTTATACTATGTAGTGATAATTGCTATACTATCTTATTTTTAATTGTAGTCGTGAATATGTGTAGCAGGCCCCGCCATTTTTGGACGCACCTTTTGACAGTTGGACATTCATGTCACGGCCCGACGTGACAAGACGGCGGTGTCAAGTTGTAATAGGTCGCGTTCAATTTTTAGGCGAAGCGTACTACACACACCGTCATTAACAACCTAGGTTTCGCCGGAAGATCAGCGCCAGGAGCGCTACCGCGAACAGCAAACGAAGTTTTCTCTCTCTGTCGCACTTACGTCCGAACGTGCAAGTGCTACAGAGAGCGAAAACTTCGTTTGCTGATCGCGGTAGCGCCCCAGCTCCCTGAGTCGGCATTACGCTGAGGCGAAACCTTTTTGTGGCAATTACATGTTTTTTTTTAATTACATTTACCTATATTTTATGTTTGTATCGTCACGAATAAATGTTTTTCTTTCTTCTTTCTTTCTTAAGGGACGAATACTATAAGTCCGACATATAAGCGATTATCCTAACTACTAACGTTTTACTTTCTTTTATAAACTCCCTAAATATATTTTTGTAGATGTTGCAAAGATAATTTTATCAGCCAAAAACAGAGAAAGAGAATTTCTCATAAGTCACTTGAATGAGATGCGAAACGAGTCGTTGGACATGAAGAAAAGCAATGCCCAAAATGTAAGTCTAATACACAAGTTGCGAATAGAAAACCAAAATATAAATAACGATGTGCTACTGCTTAGTAACTTTATCCATTTGGCTTATGAAAAACTACAAAAAATGAGGAATGAGATTCCTAAATATGTCCCTTGTATAGAGGAATTCAAGGCAATCATTCTAGCCTGTGGGCAATACTATACGGATTTTTGCAACGCGCGCGACCGTTGCGCACAACTTGAACGCAAGAATAGGTTTTTGAAAAATAAACTGAACATTGTGGAAAACAACTTAGCGGCTACCACAGAGGAGCTACGAAATCTAAGAAATCAAAATACGAAACTTCGAATAAAATCTCAACTGAATCACAAAAACAGAGGTGCAAGTATGGAAGAGATATCAGGTCCGAACGTAAGTGAAAAGTTTAACAAATTATTACATGATGGGATTAGAAGAAGAGACAATGCAGCTATAACAAACACTGCTCAATATAAAGACGCCCAAGAAATAATAGCTAAAAGAGGTATATCATCTCATTTAGAAAAAGTTAGAAATCTTATTTTAGATCAGGATAATATGTTACAAGAATTAAAGGGGTTGTATTTAGAAGCTCTTACACCAGATCCATCATTTCGAGCATAAGTTTTTTTTATGAAATACATTATTTAATGGATACATAATTTTTGGTTTTTCCTTTTGGTAGCAAGGAGATTGTGGATACCAGAACTCTCCCAGCAACGTTATGAGCTATGTCACACCGGCCAAGCGCGGGACCGCGCGGCTACCGGGCAGTTCGAGCGCGGGCCGGTGTGACATAGCTCATAACGTTCCGTGCATTCAATCAGTGCGGGGCCGCGCGCAAACTGCGACCGCGCCGCTACCGCGTTGAATGTGGCGAGGCCATAATACATAGTGTTGCCAAATTATTCCTTGCAGAGTTAGCGTGGTCGGACTCCACTATATTTCCAAATCCCGCGATATAGTTAATTTCACACTTCATTCGTTTGTAATTTATTGGAATATTTAATTTATTTTTCTTAAATGTATTTTATTACGGTTATAAATTCATTATTTCCTTCAACTAACGGAAATATCATTTAAATCGAAACGAATGATTTAGTCACTAGGTACACTAGATTTAAAAATAAGTCGGAGATACATTACTTAACGGCCCGTTTAGCAGATCAACGCTACGAGATCTAGATTTAAGAAAACGTATTTTAATGTTGGAAACGCCAAGCGGTGATAGCTTGGGAGTGGTCTGCGTTTGGTCCATGCGGGTACTTGCTAAAACATGCATTGACAACTACCCGTTTCTAAACTAACTAGAAGTCACGTTGACAGTATAAAAGGCTCTGGCCCCTTGTCTGAGGAGAAATTTTCTTTCTGACTTGGTGGCGCACGGACGTAAACGGATAATGCTCCGCGTTACTGATTGTACTGAAATTGCCTAAAGGCTTATCCTGAAGGTTTATAATTCGTGATCAGTTAACTTGGTTCATAATCACTGTTTGTTCGACTGTTAAACGATAAGTGTCTATTTAAAGTTGTAACCGATCCAGGGGCGCTACCGCGAACAGCAAACGAAGTTTTCCCTCTCTGTTGCACTAACGTCTGAACGTGCAAGTGCGACAGAGAGCGAAAACTTCGTTTGCTGTTTGCGGTTGCACTCCAGTGCTTACTTTGAAATAACCAATAAGTACAGTGCAATCAACCCTACTGGTGACGTTTTATTCCTTATTTCCGTGCCTCAATGTGAATATCTAGTTACGAAGTAGTGATGATGAAATGTGCTCGATGCCATCCCTACCTACTACTGATCTATTGCATCCCGCTCGACCACCCACCAGTGTATCACCCATCGAGCCACCTCGTCGATAAATATATATATATACCGAGTGCGTACCTAACTCTTTTCATGGTGAAATATTATCATAAATTACTATGCATCAGTGTGAGAAAAAAAACATGCATTCATTTGATTGCTCCTCTAAAACGCGTATTACAACTTTCTAACTACTTATGAAGCTTTACTATCATTACTTGATTTTATTCATTGTTTCGATGTGTAATGCGCATTTACATTAAGTATATGGATGTTATGATGTGTCAAAAAGGAACTGCTAAATATTTTTATCAGTCCCAAACTAACGTAGCCCAAGCGAGTATTCTTTGGGCCATCATGGCATATTCTTCTTCGCCCGCTCAAATGTTAGTCAGTCATTTGGAGTATCCAAACGCAACGAATTGACATTGACAATTTTGTCAGTGAAGTAAGCGGCAGCAAGGGCCAAAGAGTATAATAAGTATGTTGGGAAAAGAGAGCCATCTCGCGAGTTAACTTGGAAACACGTCTACACCAGCGCCGCAAGCTTATCTTGTCCGTACTAATTTTGCGTATGTGTGCGTGCACACACACATGCACGTATGTATGCACTGTTCACCAGGCGAGTTCCGACCAAAACGAACATCAAGTTGCCGGATTTGAGCAAGAATGGCAGTGTGTAGGCTTGTCCGGATCTCGTCGACTTGCTAGTAACAAGCCTACATACTGCCATTCTTGCACCAAATCCGGCAACTTGATCTTCGTTTGGTCGGAACTCGCCTGGTGATGAGATATATTGAATCCCAGTGAATACAAAGATTCGAGAGTAATAAAAACAAGTTTTAAATGTTATTATTTATTTATTAGGTACATTATAAACTTCTATATGAATTACGTGAGATCTAAGCTCCTTACAAAAACAGAACGGTCGCCACTCTTATATATTATCTAGTAAAACTGTTAACATTGGCTGCTTTTTTAATGAAATAATATAATCATATTCTGCAAGTAGGATGCAATAGTTTTAAATGTTATTAATTATTTATTTGCTGCCATTTTCACCCTCATCTTTTTGATCTTTGCTAGACGAATGCGTGCTTCTGTAAGTTTGTGAAGACACCTGAAACACAAATAAAACCGTTGAATATCTCACAGCGTTTTATATGAAATTGCTATTAAATATCATGATTATGGTTAACAATATTATCCCGAATGAAATTAGTAGGTAAATGAATGATTTATGTTTTTAAGAAATGTACAAAAATTATAATATAAATATTACTTTTAACACGTTCAACGTCCGTGACCCTGATAAGGGTTACTGCAAGCCTCTTTTGCAAAGCCGTAAGGTTTACAATTCGGATTCGAACAATAAAAGTATTATTTTTATTAAAAAGATATGTTAAATAAAAACAAGGAGGTTTTCAATAGACAGCAGGGATCAACGGCTTAATGTGCCTTCCAAAGGACTAGAGCGTTCAGTTTAAAACCACTCAAAGCGGTCACCCATCCAAGAACTGACCTCAGCCGACGTTGCTTAACCTCGCATACCTCACGCAGTACGCGGGCGCCGCTGGGCCACGAGCGCTCCAAACACAATTTTTTGTCAAGGCGTTAAAGAATTTTCAGATATATTTGAGTACCCTTCGATATTATGAAGTATATGATGATGACGTATCGTTATATCATTATACATTTGGTAGAATCATGAAATCACTGAATAGTTAAGTTGTTTGCGAAATTTACTTACCTAAGTGATTGCACCCGAAGACAAAACCTTTTTTTCCCGGAATACTCATTTTCACGAGTAACCACAACAACAAAAATGTCTAAAAAACTAGGTTATGAAAAGCGGTAACAGTTCTAATACAAAACAAGTTATATTAATTCTAACAAATAACAATAGCAAAAAACTAAAATAAGACAAACTAACGATAGCGAGAACAAACATAATTAACAGAAATCATCGCAGTCGTAACAATAATATGAAATTTACGCTCGTACGAGTCTAGTAACACAAAAAAAGAAATTAAAATTACCCACATTATGACACCCGTGACACAGGTACGCCAATTGAAGAAACGTTTCTTTTCACGACGATAAATAATGTTAATCTTGTGGGAACGTGCCGTTACCAAAAATAATTGTATTATAATTATATATTATCAATAAATTCAAAATTAAAAAATAACAGTTGGGCCATGATTCAAGGACAATTTGAAATATTATGTGCTTGAAACGAAATGTTATATCAAATTGTTATTGTCGTGACAGCGAAATCTAGCGGTGGTAAGTATAATTAGCAAGCAAGTAAGAAATGTCGGAGAAGATGTGAAAGATGTCGCTAGTTTCCTTTTATATAATGGGTTCGTACTAAGTTTCCGGCCCCTGGCAAGGGCAACCCGGGCAACCTAAGCTTAGTCCACACTTGTATCTTTTTACCGTATGGTATCGCCGCCGCGTAGCACCGACGCGTAGCATGATCGTTAGTGTGGACGCGAAATGATATGCGATCATGCAACGCGCCGTATCTGATACACCGCGATCCAACCTGCACCGCGTATCTTAAATACCCCGCACACGCGCGTATCGGATACGCGTAGCATGATGTTTTGATACTGTATCAAGATACGATGGTGTGATTTGATACGGGATACGCCGCGATTCAACTGGAGTAGGTTTTTTTAGGTAGGTTTACCCGATCATGAAGGTCATCAGGGGCGCTACCGTGAAGAGCAAACGAAGTCTTCCCTCTCTGTCGCACTGCAAGTTTGCATATAAGTGAGACAGAGCGAAAACTTCGTTTGCTGTCGCGGTAGCGCCCCAGAGCGGGGATACGATACGGGCTGACATTTTTGTACGCGATCGCTATCGCCGATCGTCAGTGTGTATCTGCGTCTGCGACAAAACAGTAATAATAATAATAATAAGAGTCACTCAGGCATATCATTTCCGGTTGTGGTCATCTTGCTAACGGCGAGTACTTGCACAGACATAACTTAGTAGCCAGAATCATTCACCAGCAACTTGCTCTTCTATACGGTCTTGTGAACTTCGAAGTGCCGTACTATAAGTATACACCTGCGCCAGTTCTCGAAAATGGTCGTGCCACGCTCTATTGGGATCGATCTGTCATCACGGACAGGACTTGTAGCCAATAAACCTGATATCGTGCTGACAGATCGATCGAAGCGCCAGGCAGTGCTCGTTGACATCACCATCCCCCATGACGAGAACCTCGTGAAGGCCGAGAAGGACAAAGCCAGCAAGTACCTAGACTTGGCACACGAGGTGACCGCCATGTGGGATGTTGATTCAACGATCATTGTCCCGATAGTCGTCTCTGCGAACGGTCTAATAGCGAAGAGTCTCGACCAACACCTCAAGACTCTCGCTAGATGGCTGGGTCAAGGGTCAGATGCAGAAGGCGGTACTCCTGGACACGGCGCGGATAGTCAGGAGGTTCCTCTCTCTGTCGCCCTAACCACCGGTAGCTTAGGCCCCGCCTCGCTGCCGGCGGCACCCTAGGTTAGGATTTTATAATATTTTTATGTTTTGTAAGTGTATTTTTATATTTTACTTTTTATAAAGATATTGTAAAAGCCTGAGCTAAGAAGGAAAATAAATAAAGAGAATAATAATAATAATAAATCTTTATTGCCACGTAAAAACAGAAAAGTACAATACAAAAGCGGATACATAAAAAAAGTGAAAGAAAAAAGAAACATTACAATAAAAAAAAACTGCACTTAAAAAGAAATACAAATTACTTACAATTTTAAAAACTATGACTGCGGCAATGGGTACCAGGCTCAGCATATGCTGGAGCTTGCAAACTCAGCGCTGATTTTCAGTTGGCCCCTAGCCCCTCCCCTAGGTCGTGACCCATTTGTTGTACCATTAGTAGTAGTTTTTGTCTGTGTTTTTGTTTTTGATTGTTGAGATGGATAACGAGACAGTTCTATCTAAGGCTTATAGAGGCCTATAAAACCAAAGAGGTTTTGTGGAACCCCAGTCACCCCAACTACTACAACTGGTCATTAAAAAAAGACGCATGGGACGAGTTAAGCAATGAAATTAACTGCCCAGTAGAAAACATCAAAAAGAAAATTTATTATCACTTGTTGGTAAGCAATCATTTCGGGTGACATATTGGAACAGAACGCGGATCTGCACTGTCGAATGTGTTCGTCCAAACTAAACTAACCGATATGGAGTTGCGATACGATGCGCTGCTACGATGGTAATGATCGGTATACCCATATTGAGCGTCGACACTTAGGATACGCGTGCTCGATACGATACGCCTGAACTCTATACGCGATCACGATACAAGTGTGGTCTAAGCTTTAGACAGCGACAGCTGCAACTGCCACTTTTCATGTCAATCATGTCATTGAATGCGTGATTATGTGATTTATAGATATTGCCAAGCCAACCGAACCGGTGTTATTTTGCGCATACGGAACAAAGCCCTCTGCTGTATACCACGTGGTACAGATCCCAATTTTGCTTATTTTGTTTCTGTAGAAGTATTTCAACATATACCAAAAATACATTATATGTTTCTAAAGACCATTGTGGTTACATTGGTAAAGTTCAGGTGCTCAGTTCCAAGCGCTCGAATTAGTATTAAAACTAACATGTCCTTAGAACAAGCGAAACAAGTAGCCGCGTACAGGGCGGTAGATGAGTTTGTGACGGATAATTCTGTTTTCGGCGTCGGCAGCGGATCCACGGTGGTGTACGCCGTGCAGCGGCTAGCCGAGCGAGTAGAGACAGAACACTTGAAGGTGACCTGTATTCCTACTTCATTCCAAGCTAAACAGCTTATTGTCAAGCATAACCTTACTCTCGGGGAACTCGACACTAACCCGCGCATCGATGTCACCATCGATGGAGCCGACGAGGTGGACGCCAACATGACCTTGATAAAAGGAGGTGGAGGGTGTTTATTACAAGAGAAAATTGTGGCCTCCTGTTCTAACAAGATGATTGTTATAGCTGATTATACTAAGGATTCTTCCAAGCTTGGAGATAGATATAAGAAGGGTGTTCCAATAGAAATTGTTCCAATGGCATATGTTCCAATACAAAACAAAATTGTGGCTTTGTTTGGAGGAGAAGTCAAGTTGCGTAGCGCAATAGCCAAGGCAGGGCCTGTTGTGACCGACAATGGAAACTTCATTTTAGACTGGATGTTCACTAACCAGGATTTGGATTGGGATCATGTTAACAAAACCATAAAGATGATCCCGGGGGTTGTAGAAACAGGATTATTTGTGAAGATGTGCCAGAAAGCTTACTTTGGGCAGCCTGAGGGGAATGTTATTGAAAGATCTGCAGCATGATAAGATTTATATGATTATCCTCTTTTATTAACCTTTGGATGCTGTTCATTACCTACTAAAATGAGACGCACTGAACTTTATTGCTACCAAGTATATGAATAATGTGTACCATTAGATAAATTGGATGAACAAGGTGCTGACAACTATCAGAACATGACTATTGTCAAGATGTTAGAGTGCATGTTCAGATATTTTTCAGCTCAAAGTGTATATTTGACTGTACTTGATATTATGAAAAACACTTGGACAGCATATACTGTAACACTGCATCTGTTGTTTTTGGCAACAACACAGAACACCATTTTCTTGCCAAATGTTTGCATCCAAAGGGTTAGTTTTTATTTTTAAGCAAACTAAATTCTTCTATAATGGCATGCAGTGCATGTACAAGTTAAGGATCAATGAATTGTTATATATATATATATTTTGTAGTGAAAATATATTAGAATTAGATGATCAAACTGATTAAATCAGATCAGTATTTCCTTATAGGAATGAAGTAATCTCTTATTTATATAAATCGGACAAGAAACAAACCAGCAGTTATGTATTTAAATAGTTGCCCTCTTCATTGTTGTTTCATTATATTCTATATATATTTGGTAGTCAGCATCAGTTAGTGACCCACCAACATACAATACAATACAAATACTCTTATTGCACACTTCAATAAAAATACTAAGTAGGTCAGAAACATAGTGAAATATCTCATAGCTCATCTGTATTACTGCAGGAATAAAGGTGTTAACCTATATTTGTCTACTGTAACTGATGACTAATTTATTTATTTACTGTAATTCAATTTGCAACTTACAGTTAGTACCATACTTTAGCGATATGATACTGGCTGTAGAAATAAGTAACTTTGTCATATTATTTAATATTGTTTTGCATTATAAAAAAAAACATCTAGTGCCATATAGTTTATTCCATATTTTACCTTGACATGTATAAAACGCAACAATACATTTATAAAATAAACAAAACTGTTTGTTCAGAGGGATTTATAATTGGTATTGGATCATAGCATTGATTTAACAGTTCTGAATTATTAACTCGTTGTCTACCAGTCCCTGGGCGGCTTAGTCAACATTGTTAATGTACATCATTTCCTACAATGTACAATTATGCTGCTCACATGCTGCTTTAAGAACTGATACGGACATTTTTATATGTAATATATAATTTACTTATATTCAACAACAAAAATTATATAAGTAACAAAAATTTGAAGCATTTGTGTAGGATTTTTGATATCGGAAATATGAGAAATAAATGATCTTTTGTAGTTTTATTACACGAAAGAAAATGTTTGTTGTGAACCGTTGTTTTAGTTGTTTATGCTACCGACTAGAGATGTGCTGTTGCTGGAAATATTCCAGTTTTCATATGGAGATTGAGACCCATAAAAAATTGGAAATGATCCTGGTATGCAATCTCTACTAGAGACTCCTACCCTAATGTTCAGGTACATGCTCAAATATTTAATATTTAAGGGAAATTACTACTACTACATGGAATGTTTTTAAGTACTTTGCATCAAGCATAAGGTGGACATTATATGTATTTTATATTTAGGTGAGTCAGATAGACATCAATAAAGTTCCTAAAATACGAGTAGTGATACCTTAAATTAACACTATTATAAAAATTCGGTTGAGACTGATATTATAAATCTTAATTATTCTTAATACATTTATTTATCTTTGGTTTTATAAAATGCTTCTAAGTTCAAAGTTGTTAATTTTTTTAAATGATTCTACATATCAGGGGGGCTAGCACAACTACCGCTGCGACGCGACGCGAGTAGAGAAAAATCTACCCTCCTCTTTCTAACCCGCACAGTTCGAGCGAGACAGGAATCGCTGAGTCGCGCGAGATACGATTTGTGAGCAAGTTGTGCTAGCCCCACAGAGCAGACTTACCTAGCCACGATTAGAATATGATCAGAGGTGACAGTTTTTCCATATACTTACATCAAAGTGAAATGGCTGCTATTCGGATCATAAACTAATCCTGGTCTTGTAATACCAGAGATCAGATTCACACCTGTGCTGTAAATGTGTATAATTCCAACACTTATACCAAAATATAACTATTCCAATTGATTGTGGCTAGTGTCTTCTTCCATAGCTGCTACTATTTTTTATCCCTTTGAAGGATATAATTTGTGCTTTCAAAAATATAGTAAAAATACGACAGACAATTACATTTGTTGTCTAATACAGACTTGTTTTCTTCATGATACGCAAGAACTCGTCTTGATTGATTTCTCCATCACCATCCCTGTCAGCTTCATCAATCATTTCATGCAGCTCTTCATCAGTCAGGTTTTCTCCAAGTTCTCTCGCCACTCTCTTTAAATTCTTGAAGGAAATCTTACCTGGAATTAGAAGAGACAAATTCTGATTCAACAGCAGTAGCATTTTTTTTTATAAGTACTTGAAAAGTGGTAAGGTGAAATCATTCTTGGGATTGTTATGCAATCGGAATTGGGAATTTATTGATATGACCTGAAGAATGTCTGTGATGATATAAAGTATTAACCAGTCATCTACCAGTCCCTTTGATCCCAGGGCTCATTAAAAAGAATGCAATTTTTTTTCGCCGGGAGATGACGGCTTAATATACTCAATGCATAAAGATTGATAAATAGTAGTGACCAGCTCCAGGTTGTCATAAGCTGCCTTAATACGTTTGCTGCAACATTGAGTTGAACAACACTGATTCTACTATACTACAAGTTAACTCCCGCATGGAAGGTGTTAAGGCCGTGCAATATTGCATTCTTTGAAATGCTGTTCTGCCCAGACAAGGAAACAATAAGGACTCATTTTCATATATATGATTCTTGACTTGACTGTGTTTCTGGCAATAGCCGAAACATATTGCTTAAAATTATCTTAATGAAAAAAAATTCAAAGTTGTCTTTATTTTCCCTTTTTTTACTCAGCCTAATAAAACAACACTATATTAAATGACACATTTAAGATAATGGTATTTGCCTCACCTAAACCATGTCAAGAGGAAATTTAATAAAACTGCATACAGTCAGATATTTATGATTCTACTATTGAGATTTGTCTAAAAAAGCCATTCCCGAAGAGTGTTGCATCCTGTTTGATTGTGCGCGAAAGCCATAAGTGTGACTTTCACGGAGGGTGTGGCTGACCGAATCAAGGCATCCCCTTAACCTCTTCACCGCCAAAGTAGATGTAGTAAGTTGTGTCTCACATGCCAAAACACGGCACAAACAATGGAAAATGAACCTTACTTAACAGCATGTAGGTTGCTTTACATCAACTTGATATAAGGTCATTGTGTGGGGCACTAAAGGTACGAATTTATATCAAATGAATGGCGGTGAATAGGTTAAAGGACATTAGTACCTACCAGTTTCATCATCATCAAAAAGTTTAAAAGCTTTCATGATTTCTTCCTTAGTATCTTTCTCTGCCATTTTAACCGTCATCAACTCCAGGAAATCTTCAAAAGATACTTTGCCATCTGATTTGTCAATCTCAGCAATAATTTTTTTTATTTCTTCTTTTCTAGGTTCAAAACCAAGGGCTCTGATTGCAACCTTTAACTCTTTTGTATCAATTTTCCCAGTGTTTTCAGTGTCAAATAAATCAAATGCTTCTTTTATGTCCCTTCTTTGTTCTTCAGTGAGTTCAAACTTAGGTCCCGATTTCTTCCGCATGCCTCCAGGCGGTGCATTGATAGTGCCAACCTTTTTCTGGGCGGTTGTCACTGATGTTGTCTGGAATCAATATTTAATACAATGAAACTTTGTTGAAATTTAGACTTAGCAATAAAGTTCCTGGTTGCTGATAAAAATATAGTGTTTTAGACACATACATACAGGCTTCAAAAAACTGTGAAAGGAAGTAAGTATATAAGGCTGGTGATCAATAATTAATTGTAATTCTTGATGGTGTAAACTTATAACACTTACACTTACCATCGTTTGTACCATTAAGATTAAGAACAAGTTATTATTTAAAGCACGTTATGAATTCACAATCAGTTTTAACGAATTGTTTATTTTCATTCGACAATTTTCGTACGTAAGTACGAAGATCTGTCAAAATTCAATAAATTGATCCCATCCAAATCCCGTGGGGCTACCGCGAACCACAAACGAAGTTTTCCCTCTCTGTCTCACTTATGTGCAAACTTGCAAGTGCGACAGAGAGGGAAAACTTCGTTTGCTGTCGCGGTAGCGCCGCAGATTCCCGTAGCGAAATTGAACTGCGGGGCTACCGGCCTACCGTGAACCGAAAACGAACGAAGTTCGAATATCTCCCTCTCTGCCGCATAAATAAGCAAGTGCGACAGAGAGGGAGATATTCGAACTTCGTTCGTTTTCGGGCGCGGTAGCCCCTCTGGGGCGCTACCGCGACAGCAAACGAAGTTTTCCCTCTCTGTCGCACTTACGTCCGAACGTGCAAGTGCGACGGAGAGCGCCTCTGGGGCGCTACGGCAGCAGCAAGTGGGTGCCACAGACTACTACAAATACTATGTTTAGTAGTCATTCTTTGGTGCGTTCAAGTGAAACTTTTATGATTAAAATCAGTGCTGCCAACTTAATGCAACTTTACTACAAGTTTCATGTATTCATTAATGCATAATATATTATTTACTAATAAATACTAGTATATTATGCAACTGGTGTATAAGAAGGGTATAAAAAGGCGAGTGGTGTGGGTTGCGATGTGAGCCTTGGCGAACATCGCAAGTAAAGACACCACGAGCCTTTTTATACCAGTTATACACCGTTGCATACAATACTTTTTCTACGACTCATTTTGAATGAAAGTAAGTACCTAATTATTTTTCAAACTTTTCATGCGCCATATTTTCCCTAATTGTGCAACTTACCTACGCAATTTCTTCAGTAATGCCTTTTTCTTCAGTAATAACTTCTTCGTGGATTTTTAAAAGAATAAACGTACCTACACATTTTCGTCATGAACACAAAAAAATCGTTTTATTTAAGTAATGTAATCATTTATCAGCTTGAATGTTTTCGTTTTCGACTGGGAATTTGGTGGAAAATCAAAAATATGACATTTTGTCTATGGTTTGTTTTTTTTTTAACTTGCTAGACTTGGCATCCGACCTAAACTGAATAAGAATAAGAATAACTTTATTTGCATTAAACATTACCATTAGATACAAGCTGTTAATATAATTATTGGTAAGTTAACATGTTTAACTAAAATTGGTATGCAAATATTATATTAGGTATCAGCTAAATACACATCAATACTTATAAATCACATCGCCTGCCATTACGTGTCAAAGAATTCATTTAAACTATAGAAGTTTTGTTCATTTAGCCATCGGTACAGATACTTTTTAAATGACATAATATGCAACGACCGCAATTCGGCAGGTATTTTATTACAGACCTTCACACACATAACTAAACAACTTTTTTTATGTTTCGCTAAGCGTGAATGGTCATCCGGCAAAGTCTGTCTGGATCTCGACAGGCACGAGGATAAGTATCACATGCTTTTTTGAACATCCATTTATGCTTTTGGACAAACATACACACTTCAAAGACATAAAGCGCCGGAAATGGTAATAAACCGAGCTTTTTAAAAAGTGGCCTGCAGGATTCGTTTGGCCGCATTCTATAAATTGCTCTTAGACACTTTTTTTGTGCGATAAATGCTCGATTGCTGTCTGTGCTATAGCACATATGCATGATAGCATGATATTGCGGTTGAAATGTTGGTGACTTCAAATCCGGATCGAATATTCGTTTCGTTTTCATAAATATATCCAAAAATAGATAAAACTTGTTAAACAACACAAAAAAGATGATAAATGTATGTATTTAAATAATATATAATGCATTAATGAATACATAAAAACTATAGCAAAGTTGCGTCAAGTTGGCAGCACTGATTTTAATCATAAAATTTGAACGCACCAAAGAATGACTACTAAACATAGTATTTGTAGTAGTCTGTGGCACCCAACTCTGCTTTAATTTTTCATTAAAGTAGGGTAAGGAGTGTGTTTTTGGGCAATAGACTAGATAGACTTTTTACAGAATAAATAAAGTATGTATTTATATTAGAGTTCACGATTGCGTAAGTCGCGAAAAAAAGTACAGGAGTAGAAAAATACATTTAAAATCTTTTTATCTATTTTCGGATATATTTATGAAAACGAAACAGTTAAGATTCGATCCGGATTTGAATTCAGAGGGGCTACCGCGAATGAAAACGAACGAAGTTCGAATATCTCCCTCTGCCGCACGAATATGCAAGTGCGACAGAGAGGGAGATATTCGAACTTCGTTCGTTTACGGTCGCGGTAGCCCCTCAGTTTAGGTCGGATGCCAAGTCTAGCAAATTAAAAAAAAAAAAACAAACAATAAACAAAGTTTTATATTTCTGATTTCCCACCAAATGCCCAATTGAAAAAGAAAACATTCAAAACTGATAAATAATTATATTACTTAATATTTTTGCGTTCATGAAGAAAATCTGTAGGTTCGTTGATTCTTTTAAAAATCCACGAATAAGTTATATGTCATTACTGAAGAAATGGTGTAGGTAAGTTGCACAATTACTATGGGAAAATATGGCGCATGAAACGTCTGAAAAATAGGTAGTAGTTACTTTTTATTCGAAATGAGTCGTAGAAAAAGTATTGTATGCAGCGGTGTATAACTGGTACAACTCGCCTTTTTATACCCTTCTTATGCACCAGTTGCATAATACCACATAATACTATAAGGGTGTTTGGAAGGATGACTAAGTTATTAATCGTTTTCATATAAATTGCGATACCTACTAACTACTATAATCTTGAGTGCAGTTTACTATTGTCTTGGTACATAAACATAACATCTTCTGTTTTTAATTAAGTGAAAACTTCAATATGCCTATCATCATCATCATCATCATCATCATCATTTCAGCCGAAAGACGTCCACTGCTGAACATAGGCCTCCCCCAAGGCTCGCCATTTAGACCGGTCCTGTGCCGTTCGTTTCCACCGGATTCCCGCGACCTTCACCAGGTCATCACTCCACCTTGTCGGAGGCCTACCGACAGCTCGTCTTCCGGTGCGTGGACGCCACTCAAGTAGTTTCTGGCCCCATCGACAGTCAGTCCTGGGAGCAATGTGCCCTGCTCACTGCCACTTAAGTCTCGCAATTTTGAAGGCTATGTCGGTGACCCCAGTTCTGCTACGGATAGCTTCATTCCTAATTCTATCACGCAGAGAAACCCCGAGCATAGCTCTTTCCATTGCTCTTTGGGTGATCTTGAGCTTTCTTATGAGGCCCATCGTTAGCGCCCATGTCTCGGATCCATATGTCATCACTGGCAACACACACTGGTCAAAGACTTTTGACTTGAGGCACTGCGGTAAACTGGACGAGAATACACTGCGAAGCTTCCCGAATGCTGCCCAGCCGAGTCGGATTCGACGAGTGATCTCTTTCTCGAAGTTGGACCTACCTAACTGGACTGTTTGTCCCAGGCATGGTCTAAGAAAACAAGGTCTGACAATAAGGATCGTGACACGAGGTCGAGTTGCCACTTTATAGTAACAAAACGGATAAATAAGGAAAAAAAATCTGCCGTTATCATGCAAAATAAATTGTTTACGCATTAAAATTGGCATTTACTTGTTTAAGCATACAAAATAGGTCAAGTTGAACGAATGTACTTAATAATTTAATAAAATACATACAGAATACATGGAAGTCAGGGAGTATCATAATACACTACTGGCAACAATGCTTACTCACACATACGAGCGTCATGTCAGTCTTTTTGACGTTAACCGCGATCTCGCTCGGATGTACTGATTTGCATATATCGCTCTCGGTCGGTGTCAGTTTAAGCAGTAATTGCCAAACTTTTTTGCGGTGCGGTTGCTAATAAGAGTTGATGTAGGCCAGATTTTAAAATGGTTGGCTGTTCTATTCCGAACTGTAAGAGCAGAAGTGTTAAAGGCGGAACCTTATTGTTTTTCTACACTTCCACAAAACGAGTCAGTAGCCAACGAATGGCTTCACTATTGTGGAACGAAAACAACGAAAAAAAAAATGGTACACCGGACTACGTAAATTTATTTGTTTTCTTAATTTGTGCCTTTTAATGTTGTTGGGGTCCTTTTTATTCAGTCAAAATATAATTTTGACACTAAATGATATCCCGTGAGTGATTTCCCGTGTGGTTGCCGGGTAAGAATTGCGCCACCCCATCTCTTCCCGTGGGTTTCGTAGGAGGCGAATAAGGGAAAATCGGAGGGTGGGCAGCAGCATCCTTCGATCATTACCACCATCAAACTGCGGTCGCCAACCCGCTTGCCAAGCGTGGCGACTATGGCAAATCCCCCCCCAAATTGGGGGAGGCCTATGTTCAGCAGTGGACGTCTTTCGGCTGTAATGATGATGATGATGACTAAATGATAAGAATAGTGATGTGGCTAAGCCGATACTTGACAACTGGAATATCAACCTATTATTTGCAAAAAACCGCAATCGTTGTGTCATGTTGTCATACTGATTGAATATAGCTGGGTCTATACTTTGGTATAGATGATTAGAATTCATAATATTTGGCAGGGAGACATGCAAGACAATTAAGGCCAGATGCCATACCTTTTTTGTAATGGTTCTAATTTTGTTTTTTATACAGTCGTTTAATATAATTTATATCCTATTTTTTAAGTAAGACAACTATTTTTCCCCAAAATACATAGTTTGAGAACCATCGATAGCAGGGAGTCCGAAGGTCGTGTCACCCACACTACTAACCGATGCTTCCGTTTGCCATACCTGGCGAAGTATATTATTGTACCATGGTCCCAGGTATACGTACTCGTCAACAACTTCGAGCGCCGAGCCGCCGATTATTACGGGAGTTGGTACGACATGGGCATTAGACATGACCTTCGTCTTGTCCATGTTCATTTTCAGACCAACTCAATCGGAAACTCTGCTGAGATCAACGAGCATTGTACTGAGGTCCTCCATGGTCTCAGCCATGACTACAATGTCGTCAGCAAATCGAAGGTGAGTGATGTACTCGCCATTTACGTTGATGTACATATATAATATGCCTAGTATTAAAATAAAATTAAGTTAGGAATTTCTTATACATATTAATTAAATATCGATGTTGATATTTTCTAGAGAATTATCTTTCGCTGCATTAACGCTCGCCACGAAGTGATCAAAAGGGGTGACAGTGACAGAAAAGACATATCAGAGGGGCTACTCCGAGCTTCGTGTCATGCCGTTCCTCTCACTCACATATTGAATAACACGAGAGTGAAAGGGATGGCACGATGCTAAGTTCGGAGTACAGGCTCTGATAGCATGGTAACTTATCTTCTTCTTACTTACTGAGATGTACGTTAGGTGAAAATAAATCGGAAGTATAGAAAACGTTCAACTTAATAGCGCTCATCTGCTTTACTCTGGTATCAGTAGCTTTTCTGTGACTTTGTATTATTATATGACTTTTGACACAGTAAAAAAAATCACACTATGACAATATACAATCCTAACATTCATTCGAACACACGCGGCCTTGATTGTCATAGTGACAGCAGGCCGCTACAGAGGGGCAGCCGCGAAACGAAAACGAAGTTCGAATATCTCCCTCTCTGTCGCACGAATTAGCAAGTGCGACAGAGAGAGAAATATTCGAACGGTTCGCGGTAGCACTCGAGAGGCTAATAAATTTTCTCTCTCAGTCGCACTTATGTGAAAAACTTGCAAATGTGACAGAGAGGGAAAATTTCGAATGCCGTTCGCAGGAGCAGCCCAGTCTGTGACAGTCTTTAAAGCGCCCCTATTGCCGTCATAAAAAAGAAGAGCCGAAAACGAAGTATTTCCCTCTCTGTGGCACTTGTATATTCGAGCAACAGAGAGAGATTCTTCGTAAACAAGGAATAAATCCTGAAATAAATATAAAATAAGTGAAAAAAAAGTTATACCGATCGGGAGATATATATTGATCGGGTACCAGTCTCGAGAAGTGAGTTCCAACACGCTTATTGAAATAAAATGACCGATTTAGAAGTCACAATTTTATTAAAAAAGAACACAATATATTCGATATCTGTTACTTGTGTAAACTATAGCGCTATTGACCGAGTGATGCGAAGGTCTCCGTTTCAGCTTAGGCAAAAAATGCTTTTGTATATCCGGCTGTTCTCTACAGGTTGCATTTCTCAACCGATTTTTTTGTTAATTTTTTTTGGAAAATTATCAAAATGGCGGAGCTAGGGGGAATGAAAACATAAAAAATCTCGCGAGATATACACGCTCATGGAGCCACTAGTTCTGCTAGTTAGGGTGGGTTGCACCAAACCGTCTGTAAGCTGTGTTCGTTAAAATCTGATTGTATGGAAAGTTTGTCAATTTTCTCTGGGATGACAGCTTCCGGCGCCATATTTAATGTTGATCGGCCTGTAATCGTAAGTTGGTGCAACCCACCCTTAATCAGGAAGGTAGGCTAGGGCGCCGAGGGCAGCGTGCTGACGGACTTCATGAGATGGTAGCAGTGCGGCAGACGGCTGCGGTGGCCGATCTTCTGCAGCGTGGCGGCCGCCTGCGCCAGCATGCCGGCGCGCTCGCCCGGCGCCGCCAGCACGGCGGGCGGCAGGTGCTTGCACGCCATGTACAGCGCCACCGCGCGGGAGCCCGAGCCGCTGCCTTCTAGCGCGCGCTCTGTAACAGCGGGGAATCTAGGCCTTTCTGGCTACTACGCGTACACTCACGGACTTTCATTGTTGAGCCATTTAGGTGTCAAACTATAATAGTTTATGCAATCTTTATATAATGCATGCTTTTTTTAGTCGAGAACCGCGTTTAGTCTAAGTAAGGTTCGAAACTTAAAAAGCTAATTATATAACTATTGTATACACTATTTTTTCTACGAGTCAGCGGAAATTAATTAAACAAACCGAAATAATTAAACAAACTACTTCTGCGGAAATGAAGATTAGGCACATGGGTCGGGCACTCGTTGATGTCTTTTATTCTATGTCTGCGACGTCACCTGATTCGTCAATCTCATAAGAGTACAGTAACGGTGTCACGTGATTGACCAATTTCATAATCTAGAGTACTCAGGGCCTACTCCAAACTACGAAATCCGAACTTCGTATCGTGCCGCCCCTTTCGCTCTCGTGTTATACACCGTATGAGTGAAAGAGATGGCACGATACGAAGTTCGGAGTAGGCGAGGGCCGTTACTGAGGAGTAACGGCGACACTTGATTGTTCTATTTCATTCTTCATTGTATTTCTTCAGAATTCACTTGAAGGGATCCCCATAGAGAAAAGTATGTGATTTTAGTCCTTTCGGCCGCGTATGTATCCGAGTTTTGTAACCAGGTACAAAATAAGAAAATGTACTCTTTTCTCATAACCAGTTACAAACTCAAACATTCTCGGCCGCTTTTGTAACTATGTTTTGTAACCGTTATTGTTTTAATAATAATTTTGCGAAATGTGCGATTTATATGATTGTTAAATAAAATACATATATGTAAACTACGCCAGATGTAGACCGTGGCCTATACTTCGAAATCCGAACTTCGTATCGTGCCGCCCCTTCCACTCTCGTGTTATACACTATATGAGTGAAAGGGACGGCACGACTAAAAGTTCGGATTTCGATGTTCGGAGCAGCCCCTCAGGTACGTGCAAAGCCCACAATGGCAAGTAAACACACAACAGATTTAGTGTTGTCTCTTTTAGTTACTGTTTTATTTAGTTTTGTTTCTTTGATATATTTTCGCAACTGTATTAAAAAACGTCGTTTGATATACGTGCGGAAGTGTGATTTTCACTCGTCCCGAGTCTTGTCTCCGGCATCTTGTTTATATACATTTTCCATTGCGGAATATACCAAAACATATCATTTGCCGGCCGGTGCACGGATATGACATGTTAGCCCCGTCGTCTACCGGTCCCGGGGATCCCCGGGCTCATTACAAAAGAATGCTATTGTTTATTTTTTTCGCCGGGAGACCACGGCTTTGCCAAGAAGTAATGTATGAAAAACCATTATTGTCCGCTGCTCTAACTTTTTAAATTACCTTACTAACATTAAACTGACAAAGGAAAAATTACATACTGACAACCACCACTAGACTCTGTAACCATACTTGCGACATTAAAAAAAAACAAATCTATGGTGTACTATATTTATGTGCGTTAAACATGGTGCTCGAATAGCTTGTCCAAATAGCAAATTTAAAAATAAAGAGAAACAAATTAAATTATTTTTTTGCGAAAAAACTTCATTATACTAGATGGCGACTAATTCAGAGATCAGGATTCCAAATTTTATATTTATTTTGAATTTTAAGTAATTTTTTTTGCGAAAGATCGTCATTATACACGATTTCGACTAATTCAGGGATAAGGCTGTTAAATTTTTTATTTATATTGAATTTTAAGTAAAAAAAAAATTGTGAACCATCGTCATATTCGTAATACTAAATTTCGAGTAATTCAGGGATAAGGATTTCAAATTTTATATTCATTTTGAATTTCAAGTAAAAAAAAATCCTAATAAACTATTATTTACTTGATTATCTGTTAGTTATTTAAATTTGAATATTTCGTCACATTGTTTGAGAAAAGCACAATACAATCCTCGGTCGGAACAGGGAGTGCTGGGCTCGTTTTATCTGTCTACCCTAAACTCGTCCAGCAATCAGTCCCTTACTTCACGGCCTCTGCAGTAATGTACTATTATTAACAGTTTAACTACCGAGGCAGACCGAGGAGAGGGCAGGACGACATTGATACATTTTGTACGGATCGGCGAAAAAGAGGTGAGGCCTTTGCCCGGAAGCAGCTTTAAAAAATAAGCCTGTATAAAGAGAGCTCTAAATCGCTCAACAATTGAAGTCCGTGACCGTACGAGACTCGCATGCGAGTTTTACAACATTGCGCGGTTTTATAGTGCGTGGTGTTTTAGCAAAATAAATGATTGATTGATTGATTGATTGAACTCATTATACCTCCGTGACCCGCAGTGTTAGAGACCATATGACATCTCTAACAACATTAAATTAGTCTTAATTTTAACGCTCAGAGACCATATACATCTCTGGGATATTATATTAATTTCATTATACTCCTTGTTTAATCTTGAGACCTTATACATCTCTAACTTTACTGATGTTGTAATATTTGTAATTATGTAATAGATAACTTTGCAAATAGTAGCTTTGTAGTGTAGTTTAGTTCACAATAGCATGGTACGTACCTAACATTAGTTAAATGAGCGCGATCTCGCCAACAAACTGTTACGGCAGTTTGGCGAGTAATTAAAAGGTTGTGACTGCTATGTATTTTTTTGATAAATAAATAAAAAAAAAGTTTATCTTCACTGTATGACATTAATTTTGTTATAATTGTAAACTCGAAATTATTATTCTTTCTTAAATTATAAATTAATATTTTGACATGTAAAAGTCCCTTGTGCCCTATTTGCAGAATAAATGTTTGATTTTGATTTTGTATAAATAAAGCTTTAGCCAGGAGATGACTGTGCTAGTTCCGCAGAAAGAACGAACACGTGTGTGACTACACTACAAGAGGTCCCCGAATCCGCTCAAAATTTAGTATGGCAGGTTCTATCCAAATTTATACGCGCTTTTTTTGTAACGCGTTTGTTAACCTTAACCCTGTCACAGAATAATTAAGAGTAGGTACCTAATACACGCGTCGTGTCATCTCTTTTGTATTACGATAATTTGAAAGATAACGTTATATTCTCGGCTCGCGTCATGGGCCAATTACATTACCTGTTGTCTCCCGACGAAAAAAATAAACAATAGCATACTTCTGTTATGTGCCCGTACATGTGCGGGATCGGTCGGCAACGGCTTAAGGGTGGGTTGCACCAAACCGTCTGTAATCGTATGCGGTGTTCGTTAAAATCTGATTGTATGGAAAGTTTGACAAGTTTCTATGGGATGACAGCTGCCGGCGCCATATTTGACGGCCTGTGATCGTATGTCGGTGCAACCGACCCTAAGGGTCCCTTAGGTCCCACACGTAAACTCCAGAGCATAGCATTCGCTAAGTACAACCAGTCTACTATAAGTTTGGACCTGGCGTGAGAGGCGTCAAATACCAGCGAGGTCCAATTTGTAAGTAAACCGGGTTGTAGTGAGCAGCGGGTTGTAGTTACCTTTCCCACAGATGATGGAGGAGCGGTTGAAGCGCGGCCGCAGACTGCCGTCGAGCAGCTGCTGCGTGCGGCGCGGCGCCGCGCCCGCCATCATGCGGCACACGGCCGACTGCAGGAACACGCGAGGTGACACCCACTAAACAGAACAGAACACTCCTTCACTACCTCTAGTATATTTTCTCCTAAACATAAACGCAAACGAACACGTTTGCGTCTAAGCCATCAGCTCCCGTATCTCTAGTATAAGTTCTTTCGAATCGAAACACAAACGAACGTGTTTGCGTTTGATCTCTACTTGTACGGCAACGCGAGCAGAAACTTATGCTAAGAGGTACCGGGCTTGTAGCAGGAGATCTACGGGCACAACACACAATGTTACTGTTTATTTTTTTCACCGAGTGGCAACAGGTTATCAATTTGTATGGCAACAAATAGTTACCACCAAAGGCCACCATAGGCGCTGTTTGCGTTGCCTTTGAGACTAAACGCAAACGAATTTGCTTGTTTGTTTTCGCAAAAAATAATTACTGGAGGTTCCGTTCATTTAAAGATATTTAATAAAACTGAGATTTAAAGTCATGCAGGTTCTGTCCACCTAAATAAAGGGCCGTAAGTACCCTTTTCATGGTCCGTCGATGGGTATTAAACAACCGTCACTCAACCAGTTCTCGGTTACACCCCATAGCCAGAATCACAAATGTCTTTCTTGTAAAGAGATTTATAATGAATGAGTAAGTTGTTGTTGTTACCTTGTGCTACCTCGCGCTCGAGCAGCTTCAGCGAGTGCAGGTCGCGCTGGAAGGAGCGCAGCTGCACCTGCATCAGCTGCACCGACCCCGCGTTATTAGAACCCCTCACCGTAGGCTCACGCTCGAGCCGCCTCAGCGAGTGCAGGTCGCGCTGGAAGGAGCGCAGCTGCACCTGCATCAGCTGCACCAGCCCCGCGTTATTAGAACCCCTTAGCGTGGGCTCGCGCTCGAGCCGCTTCAGCGAGTGCAGGTCCCGCTTTAAGGAGCGCAGCTGCACCTGCATCAGCTGCACTGACCCCGTGTTATTAGAACCCCTCACCGTAGGCTCACGCTCGAGCCGCCTCAGCGAGTGCATGTCGCGCTGGAAGGACCGCAGCTGCGCGGCCGCCTCCAGCTAGGCAGCAGCAGTACTAGGAGCCAGCACGAGACGCAGAGCCATAATGAG
The DNA here is from genome assembly GCA_963556455.1 of Epiblema foenella. Lineage (NCBI taxonomy): Eukaryota > Metazoa > Arthropoda > Insecta > Lepidoptera > Tortricidae > Epiblema > Epiblema foenella. The sequence continues at coordinate 10,086,131 of OY747099.1, read as the reverse complement.
ACAGTTTTTTTTAATGAATGACTGAACAGCGATGTGCCTTAGTCTCGCCTGGTGGAAAACGATGACAAGGCTTAAGATTTTACCGGGTGCTCGCGCTCGAGCCGCTTCAGCGAGTGCAGATCGCGCTGGAAGGAGCGCAGCTGCGCGGCCGGCGCCGGTACGCTACCGCCCGCCTCCCACACGCCCGCGCGCACCTCCAGCACCCAGTCGCAGCACAGCACCTGCATCAGCTGCAACCGACCTCAGTTTTAGCAGTGGCCGAGCTATACTCTATTCATTATAGCAGTACAACTCGCTATTTGACTAATTCGTTTTTATGGTGCCACTCGAACCAGTTTTTAGAGACGATCAAATGTTTGGATGGGACCTACGACAATGGGGGCTATCGTTTTTGTGCTCACCAGTTGGCGCCACTGTCGACTAAGGTCCAGCTGTCAAAAATTGTTATTGGTTATTATGGACATGAGAACGAAGTTTACATTTAAATCATATTCAATACCTTAAAACCGTACCGTAAAAATATCAAACATACCGCATTGTAGTGTGGTCCCGTTTTGTTAGGAAAAAAGGAGGAAATAATTTTCCGAAAGACAAATCTGTCTCAAAGCCCTGACAGTCTCTTAATTCATATTTGCCATAATCAAGCTCAGGTATTGCAAAATAGTGACCATATTGTTCCAATTAGATATTAACCCGCGTAGCGCAACCAAAAAGAGTGACATTTGACGTTTCGGAGGACCCCACGCTACACTAGCGCCTCTAGCGGCGAATTCATACGCGATAGCCCCCATTAGAGCAATACAAAAGACTCAAATAAGAGGCAAAGTTTTTGAGCACGGAATACGCTCTATACTGATTGACAGCGAAATGTGACCTCACAGCTCTACAGCCTCGTACTACCGTTGTATGGGACAACTAGTAATTTGCCGTTTTGGTCGTGAAATATTGCATTTATGGACATACTTCACATACAATTTTTTGGGATGGTTTCGGTGTATAATACATGCATAATATATTTTAATCCGTTTCACGTGCATTATATTGTAATCCGTGCGAAGTGCGGAACGGGGGAAAAATAGTGCGATAAAAATAGATATACATATAATATGTCTTATACCTACCGATATCCTTTTTCAAACTGATATCCCGAGGTCATTAATTCAAGACATTAAGTTAAATGTATTTTTCTTTTCTTTTATTAACTTGCAGTTGTCCCTAAGTACTCAAATGTGATTTGTTTACATGAACTGTACTGGTATAAATAATAGAGTATAGCATGGGTGTCACCCGGCCCGAAGACGGTGACGTACTCGTGTGCTCGTAGCTCGTGCTTGGCAAATATGGCGATAGGGGGCCCACCCCCAGAAGGACATCAACAGGGGCGGACGCCCTTCCCGCTCCCCTTAGCTACGTCACTCAACCTTAGACCTCATTTTCACTGGTCTGCAGTCCGAGTCCAACAGAAACGAATATAGCGAGCTCCCCACCGAAAATGAGACCTTAAAGACCGATTTACATTAGCAAGAACTTGCATGCAAGTCTCATGCAGGGCCGCGGGCTACCAATGTAAGATGAATACGTTGAAACCCTGCAATGTAATGAAAATTCACTGAAAATTGCACACAAGTTCTTGCTAGTCTAAACCTTGCATAACACTACTCGATGCAAAGGCCACGATAGTACAGCGCGAAAAGCGTCAGTTTTGAGTGAACGGACTGTGAGATGTACAGGTAAACGTGGAAACAGATCAGATGAAAAGCAGTCGCATGTCAACGGCGTAAAGACTTATGGCGATAAGAAAACCTTTTCTCACTTTCCGTATAGCGCGGGCCCGATATTTGCGCTATACGTTTCACCGTCCCCTTGAAACTGGTGCGTATGGCGCGGCCTCAATGTGGCCCTAACTTGTGAAGAATACGATACAAAGATGGGCTTACACAAACATTATTACTAGTGATATACGGCAATATCAATAAATTTAATAATATTGACCATTATATTTGTATTCTAATGTAATACACTATGCTTGAAATCTTATATTGATTTAATAATACTTCACTTTTGCTTTAACGTGCATCAATATTCAAAGGTTTCTACTTCAATATTCCGTGTATCGCGTGATAATGACTGTGTATGACGTAAAGCTGACAATGTAAGGACATAAAACATTTAGATTGAAGCCGAGCGAAGACAATCCACTATGATTAGCTGATTCTTGTTCACTTCACTCATTTCCTCCTTCTCTGTTCAAGTCTCTACTGGCTATTAGCTTTCGCGAAGCAAACTTATTAATAAAAGAAAACTCGACACTTGTGATGCTTCGAGGTACTAAAATTCGCTCTTTGCAGCACCCACGCAGTTGTAAAAATGCTAATTTAAGTTTTGAAAATCTTCAAGTTTTCAAGATATTGTTTTATTACATTTTTGTTTCGTATCATCATATATATCAATTAATGTTTTCGCACGTCGGATGAAATGTAAGATTCAATTAATATTAAACAGAACGTAAGTAATTAAGTAATAATAAGTTGTTCTCAAACAATATTGGACAATTTTATGTAAGTAACGCAGTATAATTTACAAACACAACCAGCAATAAAATAAATTATCATTTATAAAACCGCCTCGATGCTTTCTATTACCTGTTCCAGGATTATTAATTACAGAATATCAAACAACAATAAAAACCACTACAGGCGAGAGGAGGCGTGTTTACACTTGTTTAGCAGCGAAAATGAAACTACTGAATCATTGTTCATAAAAATAAAATCAACAATGAAACTACTTAACTTATAGCAACCTCACAGCAACGTGAAAAAAAAACAACCAAACCACTAAAGAAAAAATAAATGCAACATAATCCAGCATGATCTTCAATGATGAGTGTTACTTCCGCGAGAATTGCCTTGTAGTAATATTGCACAAATGGTGGAACAAGTGCAATGCAACTACAATGCACCCCCGCAGCAGTCAGTGATGCCCCTCATGCATGATCTATGATGATATTTATTACAGTAGCTCGGTAATTTACAAACATTTAGTAATCATAAGTAACATAAACCGACTTATAAAATACGTGCGTACAATCTGTATGAACGGGTTGTTTCACAGTTCTGTACCTCTAGTATAAGTTTTTTCGAAACAAAACACAAAACGGACGCGTTTGCGTTTAGCTTCAATTTGTATGGCAACGCGAACAGTGCCCCTGGTGGTCTTAGGTGGTAACTATTTTTGTTTTTATTTCGAAAAAACTTATACTAGAGGTACTGACGTGACAGCTGCTGGCTCCATATTTAACGTCTACCGTTCAATTAAATGTGGTCGCAACCCGCCATTAAAATGTAGGGCCCACAAACCACTAGTTAGCATTTACTGATGTAATTGCGCACATAATGGCTGAAGGCTGAGGAAATAGAATTCTACTATATATTATATTATTTCCAAATACGACTAAGGGAGTTGCCACCGGCTTGGTAAGGTGGAATGGAAACATTCATGTAAAGTTAATACAGGCCAAGGGAATATTCATACAGGTATAGTAAATAGTTTTTTCCTGTGTTGCACGAAATATAAACAATTGCATATGTGTGGTGTGACGGTATATAAAAATGTTGTTATTTATTTTCAATATTCTAGAAATTTACTCGCCTCAATTTATATCGTTCAATAGCGAATGATTTTATTTCTGTTAATGAAAATACATCTCGTTTTATTATAAAGTTTACGGATACAACAGAAATGAAAAACAAACGCAAAGTAATAATACCAAAGGCACTTATCACACTACGCAGTATTTAAGATTTGAGATTCAGGATACTATTGTTTTTTGCAAAGAACTAAGACCCCATTCTCTCTTTACACTACCCTGATTTAGTGAAAGGATCCGTGAATGTTCTCTAAAAACGTATAAAGATGTTTATTTGACAGTACTTACCATCATCAGTTGGGTTGGTTTCCGACAACAGTAATAGGCCAAAGAGTCGGCTAGTCGGGCTCCAGCGATGTCGCAAACCTGCCACATTTACACAATACCATCATTAATATCTAATGACACAATTACCAGTGATATACTCAGTAAAATACATTGTATCAACATATCCACTTATCATTTATTTATTTATTTATCGTATGGCAATTATTTCGAACCGTGAGATCAACAACCGTACTGTCTTCTCAACATATCCACTACCATTGTTACTATTCATATCCATATATTATTTATATATACGGTCGACATGTTTCGAACTCGTTTGGAGTTTCTTCTTAAAATGAATGTTAAATTCTGACTACCAACCAAATCGTGGCACAAGAGTTGGGCAAAAAAATCGCATACTGGTAACAAAAATACATAACAATGTGATAGGTACCTACTTATAACGGACAGCTTATTTGTTAGGTTAAAATTGTTGCCATATACAGAATTAAAATAAAACTTGTGCCACGATACCGTAGTCAGACTCTATAGCCGGCGCGTCGCATCGCACTCGCGATAAACACCTTTCCTGACACTTATTAGTGTCATGTCGTCCGTATTGACAATTAGCTAGACTTTTTTTAGTTAAGCCTTAACACACTATAATTTCAATGTTATTAAAACGGTCGATCGACTTTTTCTTGGTAAGCCACGATAGACTATTAGTAACAAGTTTCTTAAGAAAAAAAAAATGGTTTACCATTGTCATAAAAACACATGTTTAGTTGATAACTCTCTAAAATCGTAGTTTTAGCTTCTACAGGAGAAGATTTATAACAAAAGGTAACAGAAAAAGTTGATTGGCCTGCAGAATATATGCAAAGTTACCTTAAGTATAGTATCAGCGGTCCTCTCAAGAGCGTCTGCATCGCGGCAATGTACTAGGCTAAGCAGGCCGCGGCGGCTTTTGTACGCCATGTGCAGGGCTCTGGACAATAGCACGATGTTTACATACGATAGTTATTCATACAACTATAAACTATACGGCTGTTTACTAAACACGGGCTCTAAGTCTATTGTGCTTGTGAATCCTCTTAGTCAGCGTTCATGTGTCATAGTATGTTATGCGAACAGTAGACGATCGGGCTTCGTTCATGGCAGTTTGGTGAGTGGTTAAATAATTATTTAAAATAAATATCATCCTCCTAGCTTGTTCACAGTTGTGTTGTGTGTAAAATACCTGTGACATACGGACACTATTGTAATTATTTAGTTTTTTTTTCGTTTTCGCTAAGGAACCGTATTTTTTTATTTTTGATGAAAAATTGTTTAGGAAGTGATAAAAACTTCGATAATACATTAGTAACGCCACAAACTTCGACAAAAACACGCGGTTACTCGTGTCGGAGGCTTCCCCTGGATTTTCCGCAGGCTACTATCCAACCGCGCACTCTAATCGCTTTATTGGGCCCGGCCTCTAAGCCACAATCAAGATTTATAAAAACGCGGAAACTAACCCAGGCACGGATCCTCACAGCGAGCTATCGGCTCGGGCATCAAGTCGAACTGTTCTCCGATCTCGGCCGCCTTGCCCGTGTCTGCGAGACGAACCGATGGTCCCATCACTCCATCACAAGTCCCAGCCTGCAATACGCGAACACTAACCCAGGCAAGGGATCGTCGCATCGAGCCAGCGGTTCAGGCAGCAAGTCGAGCCGGTCTCCTATCTCCGCCGCCTTGCCCGTATCGGCGAGACGCCCCAATCTTCCCAGCACTCCATCACGAGCCCCAGCCTGCAATACGCGGACACTAAGCCAGGCAAGGGATCCTCGCATCGAGCCAGCGGTTCAGGCAGCAAGTCGAGCCGGTCTCCTATCTCCGCCGCCTTGCCCGTGTCTGCGAGACGCCCCAATGTTCCCACCACTCCATCACAAGTCCCATCCTGCAATACGCGGACACTAACCCAGGCAAGGGATCCTCGCAGCGAGCCAGCGGCTCGGGCAGCAAGTCGAGCCGGTTTCCGATCTCCGCCGCCTTGCCCGTGTCGGCGAGCAGCCAGGTGGCAGCCACGCCCACGATGTTCGCCCACCACTCCAACACGGGGTCCCAGCAGCCTGCAATTCGAACAGTAGCCCTAGTATAAGTTTTTTTTCTCAAAAATAGTATGAAATGTTCTCATAACATATGTGCAGATCCATCCGAAAGTTACTCATCCTGGACAATTACCAGAAGTGTCCAGGAAACTACACCTACTGTCCAGGAAGTAAGTATGAAAATCCCATTACATATCATAACATTTAAATTTTGAACTCTTTTTTTTATCAAAAAAGCTAAAGTTGGCAGTAATTGATATTATAAAAAAGTTCGTAAGTACATACCACAGAGGTTAACGTGTCTGTATTGCAATTATTTCTAACCGTGAGGTTTTCGAGAAGACAATACGGTTGCCAGTTTTGTTGCACTTTTAGCACCACCCAGGGGTCACGTGTAGGGTAGTGGTGGGTCACCGGTGGTTACTTCCTACGGATGTGGTGTAACTTCGACCCCCCTTTGTCAAGTGAGTGGGCAACTTGACTATTGGAAGTTCTCAAGCCGCCCGAAGGCCTCCAAAGCACGGGAGCGCTCAGTTAGTAACCCCCCAAAGCGGTCACTCATCCAAGAACAGACCCCGGCCCACATTGCTTAACCACGCATACCGCACGCGGCACGCGGGCGCCGCTGGGCTACGAGTGCTCCAAAAAAGTGTTAAAAAAGACTTGCCCCCTAACACGCTTTTAACCCCTTTAGGGGATGAAGTTCGAAAGTCGCTGAAGTTAGTTTTATTGTATTTAAACAGAGAATATATCGAAATGTCAAGTCCCTCGCTTAGAAAAATATTGCTCCCCATACAAATTTTTAACCCCTTCTTCCCCTTTAGGGAATGTTTTTCGAAAAACTATCAAACTTATTTTATTATATTTATACAGAGTAATTTCGTATAAATTTCGAAATAGTTGCTTAAAAAAATTGCTCACAATACAAATTTTCATCCCTTTGTTTTACCCCCTTAGGAAATGAATTCCGCAAAATCCATTCTTATCCCTTGCCTACGTTATGAATTTAACCGACTGTTCAAAATAAATTCTCTAGCGTTAATAGTTTCGGCAGTGCGTTGATGAGTCACTCAGTCAGTCAATGAGGACTTCTTTTATATAGGGTCGCTAGACCAGTTACGCGACCTGCGTCAGTTTGCGGCCTTCTGAAGAACGAAGTTTTTTCAATTAAAGTTATTTACATTTTTGCATGCCCTAAAGAAATAGTGAGCCGTATGCGTTTTAATTAGTAGCTATTGAATGGGAATCACTACATAGTATAAAACAAAGTCGCTTTCTCTGTCCCTATATCGGTTATTTTTAATAGAAGCCGGGGCGGGTCGCTAGTATATTAAAAAAGCAAGAAAATATCTTTTCAGTTCATCAACTCATCCAAGAGGCCGCAAACTGGCCCATCACACACTGGTTAACAGGCCGTAAACCCACCTACCGACCCTATAATACATATATAGATCAGGTTAGTGAGACAGTAATTGATTTATAGGTAGGTAGTCAATATCGAAAATTTAATATCTAATTTAGGCAAAATATACGATCATGACTTTATTGACAAGGGCTTAAGAGTGTACAGATATTTTTGTCACTTTGGGAACGTAGGTACATATATTTATGCCTTCGACTGTACATAAAACGTTCAAAGTGATCTATGTGAGCATACCTGTGTGTTGCGGCGCGTCAGTGGAGACGTCGTCAGTGATCAGCTTGACAAGTTCCAACACGTCACGGGTGTTGCTGCGCTCGTCGGCGACCAAAAGCATCTGGAGACTCTTCTGCAGCAGCTCGAGGTGGTAAGCCTGGTCGAAATCGATTCACGGCGGTTAATATTCACGTGATTTGTATGTGGTTGAAGTAGTGAAGAAACTAGCTGTCTCCCAAAGTCACATCCAAATCATGTCATGGTTAAATAAACTCTCTTTCGACAGTCAGCGTCGCCACAACGCTCCCATCCTTAATAATCATATTCTGCCCTCGCACCATTCATCCACATTTTTATAATCCCTTTTCCCACACCCCTCCAATTTTGTTACTAAACTGCGCGACTGAATAACGTAGTATGTATGTTGGTTTTTCAAGCATAATTCTGTATCACGAGAACCGATTCCAATACTTTTTTTATTTGAAAGATGGTAGGGACTTTCAGCATAATTTCGTCGGAGTTTAAAAACTAAAATACCTGCACAGGTGTTTAAATTACAAACTTAGTATAGAAATCTAGTTTGACGACTAAAAAAAACTATATAGAGATTTAGTTATATTTTTCCTGTACTATAATTTGATATTAGCGTTATGTCTTAATTATTTTCTTCTTGGTAAACTTTGGAGATAAGGGGGGAGGGGTGGTGTTTTTTTAACTTTTTCCTTAATTAAAAGAAATTTATCCACTGCAAAACAAAACTGTTTCAGAATGTGCAACTCGAGCCCGAAAGGGGTGTAGGGGTGTCTCCCCTAGTTACGAGACTTATTATTCCCTCCCCCCAAAGAGATGTTGAAGTTGACTGACCCGCATAGCATGCGCGAGGGGGTCGCGGGCGAGCGCGCGGCTGAACAGGCAGGGCTCCGGCGCGTAGCTCCAGCGCCGCGTTCGCAGGAAGCGTTGTCCGCGCGGCGTCGCCACCCAGCGCAGCCGCACCGGCACCGCCAGGCACGAGTCCGTGCACACGCACTTGCACAGGCGCAGGTAGTAACTGGACAACAGTAATGTGTCAAGGGAGACGAAATAACCCAATTCCCAGTACAAAACTGCATAAATGTGATAATCCACGTGGAAAGGGACCTTATGGCGGCAGGCGCTTACGTTGCAACGATTCGCTATTGTATTCGAACAACGGCAATAAAGGCGTAAGTGCCGACCGCCATAAGGTCCCTGTCGAAGTGGATTATCACAAATGTGCTTCGAAAATAACAAGAATGATACCCGCAACAATTAGTTAGTCCCGCAAGCGCCTTATATCTTTCTAAATCACAAATTAATAAGTAATGACCAGAGCTCGGAATAGGTAGTGCCTATTTACCTAAACTTCACGGGAGGAAGTAACTAAGAGTGGTTACAAGCACCAAAAATAATTATTTATTTTTAATGAATGCGGGATTTCCCGGGATTTACTGTATTATTCTAGAGGCTTAATACATTTCTCCTTACTTATAAATCTTGTTATATTGCATATTATTTGTTTAATTACCTTGAAATAACAATCAGTCATTAAAAATATAATATGGATCAAATTGAATTAAAAGGATTCCGAAATTTGATAGGTTTTAGTTGACAGACAGAATTATACTCCTTTCTTCCATGAGAGGGGACCTGTGTCTAGCAGTCGGACGTATATAGATTAGTGATGAGACAGAACTATGATATGGCATATAAGATATTGTACAGATGTATTCTAATTTATTTCTAATATGGTGGTAGTAAAACTATTTTTCCACCGATTATATCGCGTATAATGAATTTAAAATACATTCCGTGACCACGAGTGCTGTAAAGGACTCGAAACGTCGGAATGAATGTCGGAATTTTCTGTACGATATCATAGTTCTGTCTCATCACCAATCTATATACGCCCTAATGCTGGACACAGGTCCCCTGTCATGGAAGAAAGGAGTATAATTATGTCTAAGTCAACTAAAAAGTATCAAATTTCGGAATCCTTTTGATTCAATTTGATCCATATTATATTTTTAATGACTGGTTGTAATTTAAAGGTAATTAAACAAATAATATGCAATATAACAAGATTTATAAGTAAAGAGAAATGTATTAAGCCTAGAATAATACAGTAAATCCCGGGAAACCCCACATTCAATAAAAAGAAATAATTATTTTTGGTGGTTGTAATCACTCTTAGTTACGTCCTCCCGCAAAGATTAGGTAAATAGGCACTACCTATTCCGAGCTCTGGTAATGACGGAGTGGGACGCATTTGGGGTGTTTCATTTAAATTAGCAGGTTGGTTAACTGAAGTAATGTAAATCCCGGCATTAAAGCGAAGAGCGGCATTAAGTCACGTCTAATTTGTTAACATTCCAAATTATTCCTAAAAATTTTGTACACGTTTTCAGACAGTCGTCAGCGTGAGAATAACCTGTATTAGAATCCAAACTAATCTGTCGAGCGAGGTGGACACTTCGCAAGCCCATGCTACGGAGCCCTGAGGAGTTCTGCTTGGGTAATTGAGTGAGACGGCAGGACTGACTCACCCGCACAACCAGTTCCCAATCCTGGGCACGTAGTCTTTGAACACGAGCGCGGCCGTTACATAAGTGTCGGCCAGGAGTTGCCTGTTCGCCGCCACCTCTGCTAAGTTAACCGCTTGTAGTGCGAGTAACACCCGCTCACTGCGCCCACTGTGGCTAGAGAGCAGCTCCAGTTGGGCGAGGCGGTGCGACACGGTGGATACCTCGCCGGCCCATTGCTGCGTTGCTCTTCTGGCGGGGCTGCGAAAGGACAAAGTGTTAGGAAGCTACCGAATGTTCTACACATATTTTTTAATCTATTGTCTAGGTCGACAACTGACAAGAGTCCTTGTCCGCTAGAAAGCAGAGACAGGGTGGGCGGATAGACAAATGATTTTTTTTTTCCTACTATTAGACAATCTTGTACTCATCTGTATCCCTGCAATGTCCAATCATTTTCGAACGCGTCCAGCTCTGTCATTTCCGTTTGAACCTGCATTGCCGTCGATATGGGTAAATAACGGAACGGCAAATGTACTGGCCTGTCGCTCCAAAGACCACCTGGCAGAGCAAGCTACTAGCCGAAGGGCAACCGCTGCAATATCTGTCGCAGCACGGCGGCCGCTAATCCGCGAGCCGAGTTTACCCAAAACGGCAAATGGAAGTATCCGGAGTATACCTGTCGCTCCAGAGATCCCCCGCGCGGCGCGCGAGGAAGGCGCCGAAGGGCAGCCGCTGCAGCAGCTGCCGCAGGACGGCGGCCGCCAGAGCGGAGAACCGCGCGTGGCCCTGCCCGCCCGCCTGCACGCTCTTGCCGCACACGGCCAGCGCCCTGTGCAACTCCAACCTTGCGTTTGACACGTCATTCTAAAACAATAATAATAGTACATTATTGTCGTGGCCGGGGAGGAGGCAATTGCAGGCCGAGTACCAGTTTTAAATGGACGAGCTTACGAGTCCGTTTAATTAATACCAAGCCTGCAATAGCCATTCCAGCCGTGGCTAAATATAGTGTTTTTCTCAAAAATAAGACGAAATTTGAATTAGGTTTGATAAACATAACCTTAAAATTTCAAACCCTTAATGCTTTCCCAACGTTTATTCTATTTTAAAGAAAACAGCCGGACTACTGTTCCAAGGCCTCCCAAGATTACCACAACATTCGGACGTTACTACTACTCAACGTCTGTGCGCGCTCGCCACTCGAGAACCTTCCTGCCACAACGCGTGAGAAACCAACGATGTGCCAAATGGAAGATCTACTGAGCACTATGAAGTTTGACTACAGACTTGAGACCGACCAAAATAGGTAGATACTTTTCGATAATAGAATATCATATGCCGCAGAAAATGAGCCCTATAGAAACTTGAAAAAAAAAGATGACTTGAGAAACATGATACTGTTGAGTTAAAGAATGTTAGTATATCATGAACAACCCAGTTAGCATGATAGGGTAAGTATATTGTGATGTATTACGGCCGAAATGCACCAAAATGTCACATAAAACAAGACCACATAACCTACCGTGCTAGCTGGGCAGAAATTAGTTCCAATGTGTCTATATACGAATACAAAAGGATTTAAGTGGTAAGTAGTATGTAAGGACTTGGCATTCTTTGGTCTCTGCTGCCTACCCCAATGAGATACGGGCGTATAAGTATGTTTGTATGTATGTAAAAGAAGATCTGTTAAGTGCCTACCTTCATAATAAAAATATCCGCTTGTCGCTTGTGTTGGTAGAACAGTCCAGCCTCCTTTGATTGTGATTTCGGAACAGAGTCGCCGTAAACGAGCAGTTTTACGAGACACCCTCCAAGAATCACTGCGTTTATGAAGTAAATAAGGAAAGTGTTCAATATCCATGCTCCCCAAGATAAACCACTGTAGCCTAAAACAAAAATAAATATATGAGGGCCTATTACATAACGAGTTGTAACTTATATTATGAGTGATCTCTCTTTCCAATAAAACAGGTTGAAAAGGGACTTCCGATCATAATATAAGTCACCTACAAGCCATTATTCAATAGTCCCCAGATCTTAAGTATAATATAGCTTCACAAATTAGTAACAATATGGTACGAAGCAAAAGTACAAAAAATATGATTTTTAAATTATTGACCGAGTGAAACGAAGGTCTCTGCTTCAGCTTCGACAAAAATTCTTTCGTATGTCCGGATTTCCGTTTGTTCTCGTCCACAGGTCGCAATTCTCCACCGATTCTCGTGAAAATTCGTGAGCAGGTTGGATAAATATACAGTTTTTTTTGTCGAATAAGTTTTTGGAAATTAAAATAATATATATTTCTTTAACGGTTTGTTCTCCTCTACAGGTCGCATTTCGCAAACGATTCTCGTGAAATTTTGTGAGCAGGTCCGGCAATTATATAGAATTTTTTTGTCGAGTCAGTTTTTGGAAATTTTCAATAACTATTTTTATTTCAAAGATTTTGTAAGTTTCTGCGTCCGAATTTCGGTTTGTTGTCCTCTACAGGTCACATTTTACTACCCTCACCGCTACTCATGAAATTTTGTTAGCAGGTTCGATATTAGCGGCAACAGAAATACATCATCTGTGAAAATTTCAACTGTCTAACTATCACGGTTTATGAGATACAGCCTGGTGCCAGACTAACAGACAGAAAGACTGATGGACAGCGGAGTCTTAGTGATAGGGTCCCGTTTAACCTTTTGGGTACGGACCCTAAAAAAAGAAGCAGTTCCCTACAAACTTCATACCAATAGAACGTTTTTGGCATTTCATAAAGGTTGCTCATTTTGTTTGCTTAAATTTATCAGAAGGCAACTTACTAAATAAATTAGATGGCGTACATTTATGGGGAAAGCATGTTAAGCTATTTAATCTAATATATGTTTAACTTCTCTAAATCCTTCCTTAGAGACTGGATAATGTTGCAAAAATCAACTTCTTTTCAATTTTTCCAATTTCCATCATGATCCGTTTTCATCTCTTAAGTATAATAATATATAAACTTACTGGAATCATCGTTGGACAATATTCTCCTTTGATCAATCCTCGCCGAGAAGTCAGTAGTCGGAGAGGACTCGGACACCAAACCGCCGAAGAAGGAGCTAAACGGATTGAAAGCTATTATCCCCACCATGAAGGCACAGAGTGCCAAACGCGAGTGATCTCCCATCCCCATGACAATTTTGGAGTACTTTTCTTCCTGTAAAAAACAAGGAATCAAAAATCCATTTCTCCATTGCCAAATTTACTATAAAGGTTGTTCCTGAGGTTTCTAGTGTCATCATCCAGATTGAGCTAGCAGTCAGAGGCCGCCTGTGTGTGCCATAGAGGCCGTTTATACGATGATTATTATCAGAATACTGGGATGTCAATGTTATCGCGGATTACGAAATTGTTGTGTACTGCTTCAATATTCTCGTGATACTTATTGTGTATGAGTGTACCACGTGATGATAATAATCACCGGTTAAACGGCCCTCATAGCGCTCAAAGGTAGTAAGAAAATTGCACATTTGCATAGTCAAATTTTTTGATCTGATTATACCTTGTATTCTGGCGACGATGGCGAATCGCTGTCAATTCCATGTGGCGAATGATAAGGCGATGAAATGTCGCTGTGTGGAGGAGTGTATGCGCCTTCTGGAATGGGATCTTTGACACCTGAGCGATGACAAGCCAGCTTGAGTGCCATATTTTCCTGTTTCAACCTGTTGTTTTGATTTTGAAGGTACTTGATGTAGTCAATAGTTTTTCTTAATATAGCTGATTTGTTCAACTGTAATGAAAATATGTTCAACTTTGAATGGTTATCTAGTTTGATTAGTTAAGAGCAACTTTTTTGGTAGCTAAGCTAAGTTAAATATTGAGTTGAGCACCTTCTATGGCCGAAAACGCGAGCCGGAAAGACACTCAGTTTGTCTTAGTGTGTCCCTTTCTAATATGGGTAATAAAATGACTATTTCTATTGTATACATATATATGAATATATTTCTTAATATAGTAATGTGTGGGGATGCTAAGACAAAGACAGTTTATTTCACTCTCGTTTTTCAGCTTATCTATGATTAATTTAATAATAACAGCTACATGACTGTTAAATACTTTAAATTTAAAGGTTGTGGGTTCTTACCCCAGCCCGTACTAACAGGTTTTCTAAAAAACATTTATGTAGGTACCAACAAAATATCGCCTGATATTTAAAAATAGGTTTTCGGTGAAGAAAAACATAGTAAGAAAACCAGTCTGATCCCAAGAAGGTCCAGGATACAACCAGGTAAAAACTAGGATGATGATTATGGTTTATAGGGTTCCGTAGCCAAAATGGCAAAAATGGAACCCTTATAGTTTCGTCATGTCTGTCCGTCCGTCCGTCCATCCGTCCGTATGTCACCGCCGATTTACTCGGAGACTCTAAGCACTACAATTATGAAATTTGTTAGGAAGGTGTAGTTGTAGGGAACCGCTACATAAAAGTGATGCGAAATTACAAAAACATATTAAATTAGGGGTGTATGTAGGCCACATGTAACGCGGATGAAAAAAAAAATTCAATGCATAGGTATAGTCGTGTGGGGCTTACCCATGGGTAGACCTTTAAAAATGATATGGAAGTTTCTAAAAAGCTTTTCCATTTAAGTCAACCGTTGGTGAGATATTAGCTGTCAGTCATAAAAAGTGTCGCCCCTCCCCTCTAGTTTCCTAACTATGAAGTTTAATATTCTGAAAAAATTGAGGTGGTGTGCATTAATAAATACTTTTAACGATTTTTGGTTTGAACAAGATAACTTTTACGGTTTTTGAGTATTTGCTGAAAAACTGTCTTTCCCAAACAAAAGGTTTAAGTGCCGTGAGTTCCCTATGAAGATACGATTTTAGATTCAATGTATTGGATAGTGGTTTTAAATATGGACTAGTAGATGTTGGTACGGGATCCTTCATTGTGCGTGATCCGATACACACTTCTTTAAAACTTACCTTAGCCTCTTCACCAACAAGCATGTTTTTCAGCTCTACAATTCTATCATTGATGCTTGTTCGGTACCGTCTCTCAATCGCATTATGAGCACTTTTCTTCACTTCCTTAACTTTAGGAGGAACTGAGTGCGGGGCTTGGCTGAGGGCTATCTTGTCACCCTCCAGAACAACTGGGATACTGGTTGTTAAAAGGGTGGGATTGTTGGTTGTCGTAAAAAATGTCTGGATTGGTCTGTTGTCTGGACTGGCTTTTGCAGTTATAATGTTTTGAGGAGTTCCTAAAAATGTTTGAGCAAGTTAGTTTTAGGAGTAAGTACATAATAATAGCAATAAGCAAGAAGATTCTTTTCCTATCAGACATTAGTACATATCATATTAATATTATTTTTTGATCATGGAGAGAAAACAAAAAATACAAAATGGTAATTAAGCCGTCGTGCCCAGTGAAAAAATAAACAATAGCATTCTTTTGTTATGATCCCAGGGATCCCAGGGACCGACACCGGGTTAATGGCATAAATGGAGAAAATGGTGATTATATAATAAAATATTCAAACCTTGTATTGGAGCACTGGTATACAAAAGAGTTTGCGTTTCTGGATTAATAATATTTGACTGAAAAATAACTGGAGAGAAATTAGCATCTGAACTTTTAATTATAACAGGTGTCATGCCTTTAACATTATTCTGTATTAACAAAGGCTGATTAGGCGGTTTCTTAGGTGGATTGACTTGTGTAACTCCATCAAGTGATACAGGCAGTTGTTGCAAGTTGCCAGGCGCTATGTTTAAGTAAACTGGGCTCTGGACAACTTGCTGCACTACCATAGGAGGTTGAGCGGTAGCCCGCGGCTGTGTCAGCTGCGTGACGTCAGGCAACGGCAGGCCTTCCGCATGAAGCAACTTGTACCCGTCATCTCTAGTATAAATTCCTCGCACCGGACTACTCTTTAACTGCGGAGACCCTTGCGGCTTCACTTGCAGTGGGGCGGCCTGGGGCACCTGTTGTGATTTAACCTTATGTGCATTCTGAGAAACTAAAGGATTTCCACTGTAGTTAAAGTATGGCGACACTTGTGGTTGTGGCGCATTTTCTGTCTTCACTTTAGTATCTATACTTAGTAAACCGGTGTCGTTGTCTCCGAGAGCCAATTCTTCTTCCAATTTTTTCATGAATACCTCATCGCAGTTACTCAGAAAGTCTGGAATAAATAAAACAGTGTGAAGTGTTGTTGACTCAGAGAACTGCACAAACTAGTAATTTAAATATCTACCTTCTATCTCGGCAATATCGTGCACATTGAACACGTCTGAATTCATAAAAGGTTCGTCTTGTTCCATAATTGCATCATTTAAATAATTACACGATTACTAAAGTTATTTTGATTTAAAAATCATCAAAATAAATACGATTTGTGTTCAGTCGTATGTTTACGTTCTTGATTCTTGACATCTGATTCTATTCAGCCTTCAGTCATTATTCAGCCAACCAGAGAACAGGAAAGTAGTCGCGCGATGTTACGTCATCGGGTTGTTCAAGCCAAGTAAAATATTTATTTTTATAATTATGGTATACCGCCTAACAACAACGAAAAATAGTCAATAAAATTATTTAAGCTGAAAATATATTTTCAAAAATTTTATTGTCTCGATGAATTATTTACAGTGTCGCCATCTATTGAGGATTCATCCTAGCTATAGTTATAATTATCATCCCTAGAGAGCGCTAATAGCTTACGTAACTTATGTTACCGCGTGAATTTGATTTCTTGAATTTTTATAAACTAATAATCTCTTATTATTCAACTTATTGTTTCTGCAAAGTTTAAATATACCTTTAACGACGTACTTTTCAAACGTAGTGGTAAATTGATAATAATTAAAATAAGTGTGTTGATTTGTTTAATCTTACAGTTAGCTAGTTTCTAAGGCCGGCATGACACTGCCGTAATCGTGCAAATATTCGTGTTGCATCTTTTTCTTTATCGCAAAACAATACGTAACGTGGACACGCATAGCGAAGTGCAGCAGCTTCATTCACTAGATAACTTTTTCTACTCCTGTACTTTTTTTTGCGACTTACGCAATCATGAACTGTAACATAAATACATACTTTATTTATTCTGTAAAAAGTCTATCTAGTCTATTGCCCAAAAACACACTGCTTACCCTACTTTAATGAAAAATAAAAGCAGAGTTGGGTGCCACAGACAACTACAAATACTATGTTTAGTAGTCATTCTTCGGTGCGTTCAAGTGAAACTTTTATGATTAAAATCAGTGCTGCCAACTTAACGCAACTTTGCTACAATTTTTATGTATTAATTAATGCGTAATATATTATTTACTAATATAAATACATACATATCATCTTTTTAGTGTTGTTTAACAAGTTTTATCTATTTTCGGATATATTTATGAAAACGAAACAGTTAAGATTCGATCCGGATTTGAATTCAGTTTAGATCGGGTGCCAAGTCTAGCAAATAAAAAAATAAAAAAACCATAAACAAAGTGTCGTATTTTTGATTTCCCACCAAATTCCTAATTGAAAACGAAAACATTCAAGCTGATAAATTTATGATTATATTAATTAAATCAAACGATTTTTTTTGTGTTCATGAAGAAAATGTGTAGGTTATTTGTTGTTTGCTTGTTTATTGATTCTTTTAAAAATCCACTAAGAAGTTATATAGCATTACTGAAGAAATTGCGTAGATAAGTTCCACAATTACTAAGGGAAAAAATGGCGCATGAAAGGTATGATAAATACTTACTTTTTAATTGAAATGAGTCGTAGAAAAAGTATTGTATGCAACGGTGTATAACTGGTATAAAAAGGCTCGTGGTGTCTTTACTTGCGATGTTCGCCAAGGCTCACATCGCAACCCATGCCACTCGCCTTTTTATACCCTTCTTATACACCAGTTGCATAATATACTATTGTCACTCGTCACAGTCTGTTTAGGGCAGCGTCAAAGACGTAGAATACACAAAATAAGCGTTTATACCTACTAAGCAACTCCAAAGTTTATATTATTACTAGCAGCCGCCCGCGACTTCGTCCGCGTAGATTTTAGATGGTAACAAAGATATAAATGAGGTTTATTTGTTTCTGTCAGTTGTCTGATGCTATTAATCTTTTGTGAAAATTATTCGAATGAAAAACTTAATGTCCGCCATCTTGGATTTTAAAATGAATGTAATTTTCGTAATCGGCACCCCGAGGAACCTCGACGATGACACCCATATCGATTTTTAAGAAAAATAAATATCCGCCATTTTGGATTTGAAAATGCATATCATTTTCGTAATCGGCACCCCGAGGAACCTCGACGATGACACCCATATCGATTTTTAAGAAAAATAATTGTCCGCCATTTTGGATTTGCAAATGCATGTCATTTTCCTAATCGGCGCCCCAAGGAACCTCGAAGATTACACCTATATCGATTTTTACGAAAAATAAATGTCCTC
Organism: Epiblema foenella; assembly: GCA_963556455.1. Lineage (NCBI taxonomy): Eukaryota > Metazoa > Arthropoda > Insecta > Lepidoptera > Tortricidae > Epiblema > Epiblema foenella. The sequence continues at coordinate 10,067,510 of OY747099.1, read as the reverse complement.
TGGGATTTGAAAATGGATATCATTTTCGTAATCGGCACCCCGAGGAACCTCGACGATGACACCAATATCGATTTTTAAGAAAAATAATTGTCCGCCATCTTGGATTTGCAAATGCATGTCATTTTCGTAATCGGCACCCCGAGGAACCTCGAAGATTACACCTATATCGATTTTTACGAAAAGTAAAGATTTGCTCCCCGCACAAACTTGGAACCCCTTTTTACCCCATTAGGGGAACAATTTAGAAAAACCGCTGGAACACGTTTTGTTGTATTTAAAAAGAGAGTCTATGTACGAAGTTTTTAATCTCGCACTTCAAAATATATTTGCTCCCCGTACGAACTTTTAAACCCCTTTTCACCCCTTTAGCGAAGCAATTTCAGAAAACGCTGATGTACTTTTTTTTGTATTTAAACAGAGAGTCTATTTACGAAGTTTGAAATCTCTCACTTCAAAAAAGATTTGCTCCTTTACAAACTTGGAACCCTCTTTTCACCCCTTTATGGGAGCAATTTTGGAAAACGCTGAAATACGTTTTGTTGTATTTAAACATAGAGTCTATTTACGAAGTTTCAAATCTCTAACTTCCAAAAAGAATTGCTCCCCGTATAAACTTGGAACCCCCTTTTCACCCCTTTAGAGAAGCAATTTCAAAAAACGCTGAAATTTTTGTTTTATTTAAACAGAGAGTCTATATACGAAGTTTTAAATCTCTCACTTCAAAAAAGAGTTGCTCCCCGTACAAATTTGGAACCCCCTTTTCACCCCTTTAGAGGAGCAATTTCAAAAAACGCTGAAACATGTTTTTTATATTTAAACAGACAGTCTATTTACGAAGTTTTAAATCTCTCACTTCAAAAAAGATTTGCTCCTTTACCAACTTGGAACCCTCTTTTCACCCCTTTATGGGAGCAATTTCAAAAAACGCTGAAATATGTTTTGATTTATTTAAACGGAGAGTCTTTATACGAAGTTTTAAATCTCTCACTTCAAAAAAGATTTGCTCCTTTACTAACTTGGAACCCTCTTTTCACCCCTTTACGGGAGTAATTTTGTAAACCGCTGAAATACGTTTTGTTGTATTTAAACATAGAGTCTATTTGCGAAGTTTCAAATCTATAACTTCAAAAAAGAATTGCTCCCGGTACAAACTTGGAACCCCCTTTTGACCCCTTTAGAGGAGCAATTTCAAAAAACGCTGAAATACATTTTGTTGTATTTAAACAGAGAGTCTATATACGAACTTTTACATTTCTCACTTCAAATAAGATTTGCTCCTTTACAAACTTGGAACCCTCTTTTCACCCCTTTAGGGGAGCAATTTTGAAAAACGCTGAAATAAGTTTTATTTTATTTAAACATGTATTCTATATACGAAGTTTTAAATATCTCACTTCAAAAAAGATTTGCTCCTTTATGAACTTGGAACCCTCTCTTCACCCCTTTAGGGGAGCAATTTTGAAAACCGCTGAAATGTGTTTTATTTTATTTAAACATGTATTCTATATACGAAGTTTTAAATATCTCACTTCAAAAAAGATTTGCTCTTTAAAAACTTGGAACCCTCTTTTCACCCCTTTAAGGGAGCAATTTTGAAAAACGCTGAAATATGTTTTGTTGTATTTAAACTGAGAGTCTATTTACGAAGTTTCAAATCTCTCACTTCTAAAAAGATTTGCTCACCGTACAAACTTGGAACCCCCTTTTCACCCCTTTAGAGGAGCAATTTCAAAAACGCTGAAATATGTTTTGTTGTATTTAAACAGAGAGTCTATATACGAAGTTTTGAGTCTCTCACTTCAAAACAGATTTGCTCCCCATATAAACTTTGCACCCCTATTTTACCCTCTTAGCGTTAGAATTTTGCAAAACGCTGAAAAATCTTTCTTTGGATTTAAGTTCGTAACCTTTTTACGATTTTTTAAGTCTTAGGGGTGGAATTTCCAAAAATCCCGTCTTATCCCTTGCATACGTCATAAAAGTAAGCTTTTGACCAAATTTGAAGTTTCTAGTTTCAGTAGTTTCGGCTGTGCGTTGATGGTAGATCACCCCTTCTTCTTTTATATATATAGATTATCCTACTTAATGTCAGACCAAAAAATAATCATGACGTAAAACTAATGAACGCCCCTCTAACTAGTGATTTCATAAGTGTAAACAAAGTATACCTAATGTTACTAAGATAACTTTGGCCTAATGTAAATTGAAAGTTACGAATAAATTTCTCACGTGTGAATAAATAAAATTATATGGCAATACTGTACATAAATGCAATATATCAGGACAAAAACGGCAAATTTCCCTTTTTTCCATACAACGGTGGTAGGTAGGAAGGAGGTCAAGCAGGCGTGATGTTACGCCTGCGTGTGAATCAGTATGGAGCGTTTTCGGTGCTCGTTAGCTATGCTGTACTTTGCCACTCATTTCGGCTTTTGCGTTGCTTTAATTGTGGTCCCATACAAACACTTGATCGTCTCTAAACACTGGTTCAAATGGCATGAATAGTTAGTTACCTATTTGTTATGAAAGGCCGCAAAGTTGTTGTTAGGTGCGAGTGCTTGTATTGAGGCACGAGACGCTGAACAACTTTGCTGTCGAGCGAAACACAACTTTTCACCTCACTAGCGCGAGGAAAAAAAATATGTGCCTATACCTACCTATAATGCATGTCGTATGTAATTTGTAGGTACTCATGTTCAATAAAGGGTTGTTCAAATCTCATCCATATCAAAACATTTCAGGCATAACATAATATATTATTTTCGTTTAGTACCTACTAGGTAGTCGCGGATAACGGCTAGAATAAATATACCTATTTCACACTTTCCAAACTTTATCAGAACGTAATTAAATATCTTCTGCACTTAAATGAACAAAAAATCATGATTTTGAATTTATTCTAGCTTTAGACCCAAAAAATGGAATTAATTATTAAATGTCCGTTTTTTCTTAAAAACTAACTTTTAAACGGTGCGTTTTGAAATTATACGAAGCGTAAAATTTATGAACAGAAATAGTAGATTGTTAACCTAGGGTTGAAAAGCACCCATTCCAGAGGAGATATTTTGGCGCTCGAACGAAGTGAGAGCGCCAATAGTTCGAGGCTGAAATGGATGGCTTCCACCCGAGTTAAACACTCTACTTTTCATTTCGAATACAAGGAAAGTAAACAAAAAACCATCAAATAAAATATAAACAAAATGTATTAAAAAAAGTTGCACTAGTCAAGGTTATACCTACTTAGTGTTGTTAGTTTTTTTACTTAAAATTAATAGTGAAGTTGGAACAGTTTGTGAATGTTAGGGAAAGGTTTTTTTCCAGGAATATTTACATTAGATATCTTTTGGGAAAAGCGAGCATCATGTAAAGGCTCCGTAAACGTTGGAGATGTCTTCATCCCATTGGTAGAAGAAGACACCGGCAGGTCATCGACAGAAATATTCATCTCTTCACCACCGAGATCTGGATTATGAATTGCTGAATCTTTCGAAGATCCTGACTTAGGCGAATTGTCATTACAGTGCAAATGTATGGCGTTTGTAATTTTGCTCGATATTTTTGTCTTATTCTGCACGGAGTCTTCTACATACCCTTCGGCAACAGTAGGTACTCGATTTCCATCCTCCATGCCATTTGAGCATAGACAAATCTCCTCCAGCGTCTGCTAAAAGTGTTGCAGACGTTCTACTGAAGCAATGCCCAGAGTAAAGATCGGCATTTGACAAGTTTAAATATGTTGCTATTAGTTTCGGCATGCTTGCGATTGTATTTTTTCCGATCACCTGTCTAAGACATTTGCCTCGTTGGTATTTTAGGAAAAAACGATCGTTTTCAATATTTTCAGGGCGTAGTCCCTGGTACTTCCGCACTATTTGCGTAGATTCTTCCCGGGCTACATGTACGATCAATTTTCGTTTTAGTATTCGGCAATTTTACTAGTAATTATTGGCCGTGTATTTCTACGTTTTCCAATGTAATGTTTGCAAGCTCAACACCTCTGCATGCGCCGCTTATACCGAAAATTAGTGCCACCTGTAAAAATAATATAAAATTATCAAAGAAATTCATACATTGGTCACCAATGTACACAATATACCTATTGTAGGTAGGTACTATAAAAATGATATTTTTGCGTACCTTAACTGCCAAATACATGTCGTCTGGGGTTTGGTTTAGGAAGGTTTCTACCTCCTGTGCAGTAAAAACCTTCGATTTTTTACATTTGTAGCCATCCGACGTCCTTTTAAGAATGACGTTAAATTCGTATAATTTTTCAAATTGACGTCATGTTTTGTATGAACTGTGTGGTCTTCAGCATCGAATAGATTCTCCATAGTGTCGACGGCTGATATTTCTTAGACAGCTCACTAAAATATGCAAGAAACATGCTTTCTGACAACGATTTAACTTTTTTGTCAGACCGCCACTTTATAAAATCGTTGTACGATTTTAAGTTTCTCTCCTTTGAAACTGTGCCGGTAAAAGATTTCCCAAAACAGCCTCAGCCTCTTGTCTTATTATATCCGGCGTTAAATCCATATCTGAATCGCTGGCTGAACTCATTTTCACAGAAAACAATTACTAGTAAGTTTATTAACTACGTTTTCATCGCGCTTTTCCGCCTTTTTACTTTTTTACGCACAACTTTTTTTCAAGCGCCTGATATCGGCGGTGTTTCATCGGTGTTTTAAGTAAATGATAAATTGCATTTTTTTGTAAATCATGTAAAATTCTCAGTAATGAATGTTATTTAAACTAAATAATAGTGTAAATGATTATCTTGTTCATATTTATATAAAACATTTTTCTGTATTAAGTGACAATCCTATTCAACCCATTATAAAAGCGTTTGTGTATGGACCATTTCAGCGGGAAAATTTTAACTGACGTTGATAGTGTTAGTGTATGGACCATTTCAAGTGCTGTTATGTTGAAAAAATATCGATTAATATCATATTATAATAATTTCGTTTGTTTAATTTACTTAATTTATATAATTTATCATTGCTCATACTCTGAAAGTAGGTCATATTTGACCTCAGATGCGGGGTGAAAGTGAGTCATATCGCCCCTAGGGTTGATAAGTAATAAAAAAAGAGCAATGGCAGAAACCTATACAACCATATACTATAGGCCAAAGCCTATCAAATGATTATCTATCTATCTAATAGATAAATTCTAAAAACTGTTGAAATGTGTTCTGTTATCGATTCTAAGACCCCTCAATCGATTTTTTTGCTAATATCTTCAATGTACAGATTTTCGAACCTCTACAGCTTCTATACATATAATAAAGCTGTAGAGGTTCGAAAATCTGTACATTGAAGATATTAGCAAAAAAATCGATTGAGGGGTCTTAGAATCGATAACAGAACACATTTCAACAGTTTTTAGAATTTGTGTCTGTTTGTCTGTCTGTTTATTTGTCTCATCATCACGCGAAAACTAGCTTATAGATTTTAGTACAATCTTCACTAATAAGTTTAATGGATATTCGGACAGGTTATAGGCTATAAAAATCATACAGATTGGGTATGAAAGGGGGTGAAAAGAGGGGTTGAACTTTGTATGAGAAGTCCTTCAATTCGTGACTTGAAGTCCTGAAAATTGGTAAGCATATAATTGGAAGCAAAATAAAAATAATCTTATTCAAAAATTGTACAATAAACAGATAACATGTGAAAAAATGGAGGGTAAAAAGTGCTTAGGGGACTAATAGCGACAAATAACCAAAAATCCCTCAACCCATAGTAACTGTTTGAAATAAGAGATTTAATTATGTTAGACAGTCGGTGTGAACATTGACAAACCGGTGCCTTGAGTTCAAGGCACGGACGGAGTTCCGTCTACCTATAATTGATATGTCTTAAATGGGTCATCCAGAACGTTGTTACGAGTAGAGTGGTCGAGTGTGATAACGGTGTTATCTGAGGGCCTACAAAATCTCACTAATTCCCACTATTCCCACTAATATTATAAATGTGAAAGTTCGAATGTTTAGATGTTTGGCTGTTTATTACTCAATCATGCAAAAACGCCTGTACAGATTATGATGAAACTTGGTATGCAACGAGCTTATACCGCGGGTTAACATATAGGATATAGGATACTTTTTATCCATTTATCGTCCCTCAAATTGATAAATTCTGAATTTATGAACCAGAGTCATATAGATATTTACAATGCCTGCTAACGTACGAAAATTCGTCTCAGATGAACCAGTGTAAGTCTGAGCTCCGAATATGCAAATAGTAGTCACGAATCGTAGAGTCAAGGTACAATAAGGACTATCGTGAGGCGAGTCTAGACAGTTATAAATATCACGATATTTGACGTTTGGCGTGTCAAAGACGTGCCATTACACAGATGACATTCGGTAAAGTCTAATCGAGGTTAATGAAGATTAATATTTACTACTTGCACAACTCAATAATTTGAGTCTTATAGTGGCTAGGATAAAGTAGGTACTTGCATGTATAGTTTTCATTTTTACCATTGTAGTTATAAACTGAGTAATTTCACTGCCAAATGATTATGATGAGATTGGGTTGAAGAGTTAGTTCGGATATTTGTGACTCTTAGAGCTTAATTATCTCAAAACCAGACCGACTCAAGTGAATGTGAATGTTTACCGCATTTCAGTACCTAAAGTTCTATTAATTACATGCATAATCGCAATACTCTAAGTGTGCGCTCCAGTGAGATTGGTTGAACGGCTTCAACCAAATCTGAGGTGTGGGTGAAATCGAGCTACTGGGAGTTTTGTCGCTGATTCACTAAACCTAGCCTAGCCGAGAAGAGTCCAGCAAGGAACTCAGCTAGGCCCGACCTGGGTCGTACTGACTCTACCCGGTATGCAGCGGTATCGGGACGGATAGGGGCTATTTGTGTCTGCGGTGGACGTCCCCGCCGGCGGGGTAATTTTATGTCTGTCCTAAGGACCCATAGAAATTATTACGAATCTTTTTCGTTACTATAGGTAAGTTTATCCAAAATACTAATTCAATGTAGGTACAATGTAGATATCATTACCTAGCTAATTAGTTATAAACAATCAAATCACTGGGTAGTACAGGTTTTGTCCTATAGTCGTCTAGCGTCCACCTAAATTCGGTCTTCAGCTGTCCGCCGGTTTTATCAGGCTTTGTGTCGTATTTATTTGAGTGAGGAGGTACTTGGGAGATATGGAGAGATTTCAAATTTTAGGTTCTTCAAAAAAGAAAACCAATCGGCCTAGCTTCAAATTGTAGAAGTTGGCTACTTAGAAGGAGAAAAGTAAGTTTAGGCAGCATTCTACCTATCAGTTTTCGGGTTTACAAAAATTCTTTTAAACATAATTGTAAAACGATAATGTGTATGGTACTTAAAAATATTAGTACTCTTTTAAGCAGTAACGTCTGCTAACGAAAATTTTAAATTGAAGTTACGGAAGCGCGAGTCCTTTTAGTAGATGCCACTCTGCGTACGCCTCCCCATGGCTTTGTAAGAGAGAACTGGTTGAAGGATTTGGTAACCGAGTGTGATTACTGATTGTTCAGAAAGCTCAGTTAAAGCGATTGGCTGCATATGTCAGGATGTCACAGGTTCGATTGTAAATTTTGGAAAGTGTTTCTTCACTACCTACGATAAAGGGAGAATTTCTTACAGATATTGAGAGGTAAAATCTTGGGTTATAATGAAGTTTTTGTTCGATTCAAGCATAATAAGTCTTCCCCTGTAGTTGCTACATCGAGCATGTCAGTACTCAGTACTAAGGCTTGGAAAGTAGGGAACTAATTAATTTCATCGAACAAAACGTACGCAACATCGAACCATGGCACCACTATGCTACATGGATGTGATGAGGTAGTTTCTTAGCACACATTAGAGTTACATAGTATAAGAAATCATCAAAAACAATTGGTACGTATAAATGCTATATGGGATCGAGTCGACGGCGTTCTCCGGGCTGAAATGAAATGTATATTTAACGTCTGACTTACTTAGCCAATACCTATTACCAACATACATATATATAGGTATTGATAAATCATACCCATTTTGTTTCATTATCCGCCTATTACATCCTACTTTAGGACACATGCCTCCTTACATGGACAAGAGGGCCCATTTCACTTGCTAATATATTTGTATAAGTAAGAAACTTTGTAAGGTTGTAATTTTGAGACGTAAAAACGTTTGAGTAAATTTTGAGTGCGTCACTCAAAGTAAAGTTTATAACCTAACTTGCAGAATTTATCTTCGAAGGGGAAGGGTATATAGTCAATAGAAGTTCACGCGAACGAAGTCGCGGGCAAAAGCTAGTATAATATATATATAATCATTTGATAGGCTTTGGCCTTACAGTTTCGGACGTACTACTTATACTTAAAATAATTGTTTTATGTAGGTACCTACTTAACCACAACGTCTATATTACTGATTCTAATATAATACTAATTGTCCTACCTAATAGTTACTGGGATATTTTCTAATCTGACCGATAGTTTAGACCATAGTTTAGGTAGGTACGACGAAAGCATGACGAAAGTAAAGGAATTCCGTCAATTTCTCACGGATCCCATAACCAGATCTTCATTAAGTGCGTATAGAGCTAGATACCCGAAGCTATGCTAAGCTCTAACTACATATTCTAGCGGCCGCCCGCGACTTCGTCCGCGTAGATTTTAGATGGTAACAAAGATATAAATGAGGTTTATTTGTTTCTGTCAGTTGTCTGATGCTATTAATCTTTTGTGAAAATTACTCGAAAGAAAAAAATAATGTCCGCCATCTTGGATTTGAAAATTGATGTAATTTTCGAAATCGGCACCCCGAGGAACCACAAAGATGACCTCATATCGATTTTTAAGAAAAATAAATGTCCGCCATCTTGGATTTGAAAATGCATATCATTTTCGTAATCATCACCCCGAGGAACCTCGAAGATGACACCCATGTCGATTTTTAAGAAAAATAATTGTCCGCCATCTTGGATTTGCAAGTGCATGTTATTTTCGTAATCGGCATCCCGAGGAACCTCGAAGATTACACCTATATCGATTTTTACGAAAAGTAAAGATTTGCTCCCCGCACAAACTTGGAAACCCCCTTTTTACCCCATTAGGGGAACAATTTAGAAAAACGTTGGAACACGTTTTGTTGTATTTAAACAGAGAGTCTATGTCTATATACTAAGTTTTAAATCCCGCACTTCAAAAAAGAATTACTACCCGTACGAACTCGTAAACCCCTTTTCGCCCCTTTAGCGGAGCAATTTCAAAAAACGCTGAAATACGTTTTGTTGTATTTAAACAGAGAGTCTTTATACGAAGTTTTACATTTCTCACTTCAAATAAGATTTGCTCCTTTACAAACTTGGAACCCTCTTTTCATCCCTTTAGGGGAGCAATTTTGAAAAACGCTGAAATAAGTTTTGTTTTATTTAAGCATAGTCTATATACGAAGTTTTAAATATCTCACTTCAAAAAAAATTGCTCTTTACAAACTTGGAACCCTCCTTTCACCCCTTTAGAGGAGCAATTTCAAAAACGCTGAAATATGTTTTGTTGAATTTAAACAAAGAGTCTATATACGAAGTTTTAAGTCTCACACTTCAAAACAGATTTGCTCCCCATATAAATAATGCACCCCTATTTTACCCTCTTAGGGTTAGGATTTTGCAAAACGCTGAAAACACTTTCTTTTAATTTAAATTTACCTTTTTACCTTTTTACGAATTTTTAAGTCTTCAGCTCAAAAAAAAAATTTCTCCCATACAAACTTTGCACCCCTATTTGATCCCTTTAGGGGTGGAATATCCAAAAATCCTGTCTTATCCCTTGCATACGTCATAAAAGTAAGCTCTGAACCAAATTTGAAGTTTCTAGTTCCAGTAGTTTCGGCTGTGCGTTGATGGTAGATTACCACTTCTTCTTTTATATATATAGATATAGATTAAGATTATTAAGATTATTGAAATTGGACTCCTTAGTAAAAACTCTCTTGTAGACGAATGTAGGTAGACGTGAGGTAGCCAAAGGTTTCATATTTAAGGTTAAATTAAATCGTTGTTCACATATTAAACGTTTATTTTATATTTATAACATTATATTATTTGTAAATATAGAGTTCTTACTTAAATATGAAGGTACGAGAGAACAACCTCGATCTAATATATATAATGTAATTTAGGTACACATTTAACTAGAATAACTAGATACACCTACATACAAGATATTTTTGCATTCACAACTAAAAATGTACCTATCTATTTCTATATAACATTGTAACTTAACAATAATATATGGATAATATAGGCACAAATGTTGGTTTTATAGTAAATTGGTAATAAGATAACATCTGATTCTAACAAATAAACCTGTGAGGTAAACCGAGTACTGCTAAAATTAAAACAAACCGGCTCTCCTTATTAGAACAGTTGCTCGAGTAAATAAAAACATTTGAAATCTTTTGACATTAACTGTGCCATGTGTGGCATCGCAAATGGTACCGAACGGCTGCAAAAGTCCTAAATCAGGTTCTTGTACAAATGCGTTAGCTGAGTTCTAAACCCCCAATGAGTGTTTGGGCTCGACAAAATGTTCTAATGCTCAACCACAAAACTTAATAGAGCACGAAGTGCGCCTACTGGAATGTCCTAACATACATACAGATATAACAAACAAAGGCACAACACCGTGAGACCTGGAACGAGGGTCGACACTACTTTATTCAACTTATAATAGGTACTCGTATGTATGCAATATACTAAGGTAGATATGTTAGTACAAATCTATGGCATTTTCAAACTAGACTAAATTAACAAATCAGTCTTCCAATTAAAATAAGTAAAGTGTAATAATTAACTTAATTGATATGACAAATTAACGTAATAATATTTATATTTCATTTTATAGGAATAACGCGTAATTGTTAAGTATATGTAAATGTTAGGTACCTAATCTGATAAGATTTTTTCATGAATGAAAACGCTACGCTACCTGGGTACCTACTGAATTTCAGACGTTTTGATTTTTAATTTAAAATTCAACAATTACAGCAGTTCGAAATAACAGTTAAATTTTAGTGAATTTATTGATAAATACAACATTGAGCATTCTTATAAGTAAATCGACTTCCTAGATCTAGAAGAACGACCGTGCTATAATAGTGCAGTATTTTATTTATTACTAATGATTCAGTGAGCACACATTGCTAGGTATCAACAATGAACATTTATGGCAAATCGACAAACTATATATGTATTTATTAATCTACCCGTAACATAAGGACTTTATGTATTTCATTAGGTTTTACATAATTATTTTTACATATAGAATATGTACGTCGCTTTTCACAGTGACAAGCGTCACAGACCGCGCCCTGCAAAAAGCGCGAGGCATGAACGCCGCGTACTTATGGTCTCCTGGTAGGTGGCGACGCGAGGCGAGCTCGCGGAGACCGCAGCGCGGTGGACTAGAAGCTGCGTGTAGCGAGCGTGAGGTAGTGGTGGCGTTTCAGTCTATAAACATCACAGTCGCGGACAACAAATTGCACAATAACTCGTCTAGGCGGACCCGCCCGAAGCGCAGCGGCAGTGCCGACGCGCTGCCTTCCTGCCCTTCGGCCCTACACGGTTACCAATCCAACTAAGAACAACCATTACTAATTTATATTTAAAGCTAACCTAGTTCACTACTTGATTAACAAAGACGTAAATGTTATAAAACATAAAAAAACCATAGAAGAAATAAACAAAAAATCACAAAAAGATACGCCTGCCGATTAACGGAAATTTGATTTCGCTATCGGGATATGTGGCAAAGGAAATAAATAGAGAAGAATTAGAGGTAGAATGAAGATGGCCGCGGGGCCCATTGCAATCGCCCGGCCGGACTCCCGGTCAGCGCGGGGTGCGCGCGCGGCGCGTCCTACCAGTAGCCTACCAATAAGTGCCTTAATCTATCTTGTATGCCTAAGTCAGTCTTTTTCCATGTTACCGCGTCTCACCGACTCTCAATCTCGTTCACTACTGCAGTCTAGTGCGAAGTTTCGAGGCGGCATGATAACACCGGACGGGGGGTCAGGATCGCGGCGGCGAGACACTGAGAGATCCTCAACGTGATCGTCATCCCCGAGCGGCGATCGCGGAGAAAGCGGCTCGGCCTTCGGGGGCGTCCGCGGGGCTAGGGCGGCGTGCGCGGCGGCAGCTAGGGCCATAGCGTGGAGAGCCTCGCGCCCACCGTCTCTAGTTGCTCCTTCTAATGCTTGTTGCAAGAACGACGGGTCGATTAATGGTGCAGCGGGTGACCCTTCTTCACCACCTCCAGTGCCGCTTAAACCATATGGAAAGGCGGCGCCATTTGATTCTCGCTTGACGCCGCGGCTCATAGGCCTACTTGTTGTTATGCCCAGTTTCTTCACTTTATCATATAACGTACGTGAAGGCACGCCATATTTTCGTGACGCTTGTAGAGCACTCATTCCATTTCGGACACATTCAATTGCGGACATAATGTCAGATCTAGTATATTGCTTGTATCGTTTCCATTCTGGTTTCTGTTGTGGAGGAACATACGGCGCTAAACCAGCCCTAACGTCTTGTTGGAAATTCGGAGGCGGTGGGGAAGGATGGAATGAGCGCGGGTGTTCCTCTTCAAAGGAACGTTCGGTGTAAGGAGAGTGAGCATCTTCCGAACGGTCGGATCTATTGTAATGCGGGGACGATGCACGGGATGACAGTCTACGTGGACGATAATCAAAGGGGCGTTGTGGACTAGGAGCACGCTCTGAATCATGAGCAGACCCGTTGGAATGGAGACGAGGAGGCGCGTGTTGGTTTACCGGGTGGCAGACAAGAGATACAGGCTGCGAAGAGTCTGGTGGGGTGGTCTGAGCGAGAACGTTCCTTAGAATGGGGGTGTCACGGGTGGCTAGCATACTGGAGAGTTTCTTGCGTTTAAGGGGGTTCATGTCCGCGGAGTCGTAAGCGGCGGAGAGGACGGGTGGCGTGGGCGGTGGTGGCCAGCGCGCGGGCGGCGCCGGCGCTGGCGGAGACACGCTGGAGGGGGCGGCGGGTACCACACGCGGCGGGGACGCACCGGGGGTGCGCTCGCCGGGCCGCCGCCTTAGTTCTGTCATGTCGAATAGACCTTTGACCTCGAGCTGCTCCGCGACTTTCATGATGCGTGGGATGTGCGCCTGCGTGACGTTCACCTCGCCCGTGTACATGTACTCCAGGAGGGCGCGCATTTCGAAATCCTTCACCCCCGGGAAGAGGATGCTGCAGTGGTCCATAGGCACGTCGGCTAGGATCGACTGGAAGTAAGGTGAGTTGGCTGCCAACACGACCCGATGCGCCTTGAAGGTCACCTGATCGTCGACCACCAGCGTGCAGTCCACGTACGTCTCTACTTTGATCAACGCTTCCAGGATCTCCACCAGGTTGGTTTTGTGGTGGTTCCATTTCAGACAAAAAGTCTGTTGCCCTTCGCTGCTTGCCATTTTTCGGAATTGCGATTCTGTTGGCAAAACGAAAAGTGAACTTAAAACATGCATCATTACAATTAATAAAAAAGTACCTTTAAAACAAGTTAGTAAAAAAGTACTTAAATAAATAACAATGTATTAATAATCAAAATAGTATTAAGTATCCCTTAAAGCCGCTGGTCCGGCAAAATAGAGGCACGAGTTTGATTCCCGTCGAGATCACGATTCATTTTTTCTTTGTATTTGTTCTCTGAATCAAATAATTGAGTATCAGATATTACCATATCTTGATTACCAAATGAAGTTTTGATAATTTTTTTTTTAATACAACATATAAAATGCTGATAACTAATAAAGAAGATGTATAACCGAGTAGATATGCTTTAATCTTATAAGACGTTAAAAGTACAACTAACCTGGCAAAAATCCGTCAAATGTAGAGCCGGGATACATGTTCGCTGCTTATTGCGGCGCACACACTGCTAATCAGTACACAATCAAACACACGGTAACATGCGAGCCGAGACGGGATGGGATATGCAGTCCGGTCGCGGGCCCAGCGCGGAGTGACGTGCAGCCGCGGACCGCGCGACGATGCCCGACTGCACCGCCCTTCCCCTATTTACATACGTATAAAGCCCTTCCTATGTCAAATTGACTTTTTACCTTTCATTCGGCAGGTAAATTAGGGGACCACTGAAAACCGGCTTAGCTCCCTGCTGTCACGAATTCGCACCGCACTTGCTATCCGTAGGAAAATAAGACTCAAATTCGATTAACTTGTCGTCTACCGGTTCCTGGGATCCCCGGGATCATAACAAAATAATGCTATTGTGTATTGTTTTTACTGGGAGAGGACGGCTTAAACCTTGTTTAAACATTTATGCGTGCACTACTAACGGTAGCTAGACTTACCTTAGAATTCACCAGACTTCACCGATCTACAGAGTCTACGAACGTAGCACCTCTACGACTGGAATAAAAAAAAACTCACCCTAGTTAATAATCCGAAATTACAGGCCAATTGTTATAGTTGATGGTAAAACATGGGAAACAGCACCGGCACTCAAAAGTTTATTACACATCGGGGGTTGTTTTCGCGCGAGGAACGCCCTGTGTGGGGGCGGTGTGCTCTTGCGAGCGTCTGGCAGAGACTGTTGGTTCGAGTGCAAGCGGCGCGGGCCGCGGTCCTCCGCCCGGCCCCCGCTGCTCCTGCGTGCGCTTTTTACGCACGGAGCCCGGAGTGCAGTGCAATTGCGTGCGACGCGGGGCGGCGGCGTGGCCGACGAATTGCAGCGCGCTGAGGAGGGCGGCGCGCGAGTGTGCGTGAGTGCGCTCGCGCACAGCCCTCTGTCTGTGCGCCGCGCCGCCGAGACGATAGAATATGCCGATAAAAAATAGTTGCCTCGCCTAGCCTTTGTATGCTAACGCTGAGCTCAGCAGTTCAACCGTTGGAAATTCAGCTAGTTTAGATAATTATCATAAAAAATCTAATTAGAATTCCATGTTGCATTGTATATGAGGTCAAAAGAAAAAAACAAATGCGTAGGTGGTAGGGCAATTTAGATTATGTGATGTTTTAGTCGTAAGTAGGTATATAAGTACCTACCTAGAACACATAACTAAACAGTACCTATTACAACAAGTATCCTTGAAGCATACTTAAATAGAGTGGAGAAAACTTTCTTAAGGAAAGTCAAACGCTTAATAGTTCTTTAGAATCTAAATCCTGACTTGACAATGCAGTCCGTAAATACGTGCCCGCACGTTATTATGTCGCTGCATGGATCGCCCCAAAATCCCCAAAAGTGCGTGAACAACGCCGCGCCGTCAAACGGGGTCATTGACACATGCCTACGGAGGGAACGCCAAAATAGCGCGAAATGCACTCAAAAATAGAACACGGGTGTGCAATATTTTTTGTCAGTTGGAGCTTCCGTCCGAATGACATGAATTTGTTTTCTACTATCCACACAGGGAATTATACGGCATTTTATTTTATCTTGTCGACTTTCGGTTTCTTCGTAAGTAAACTTTCTAAATATATAAGTAGGTATTTACCTAACTTGCAAAAAAATTGTCTGCATACGTGATAAACTCAGCTGCATATAGATACGAATATTACATTCTTTTGCCGAGTTAGGTTATCTAGTCTTGTCTGCAGAAAAATATGCAATGAAAAAGTAGGTACCTAATAGTGTCATCAACTATTTCTAATCGATATCTGAATTGATTTTGATAATGGCATTATTGTACATTTACTCAATATCAAATTGTAAGACGTCAATCTTCATTACGACAATGACTACTATAGTCGGTATACGGGACACGCGGTTTGTCATTGGATTGATGGAAATAAAGGGGTAATCTTTGTAATCAATTGATCGCATCTCTGACAGAAAAAATAGACACTACTATCAACGACCACTAACTTAATAAAATAAAATATAACTCAAACAAAGCCGCTCAGTGACAAAATAAAACTTTGTTTGGTCACGTGTTAGCATCTGTTGCGGACTTACGTATTAACAACTCATCAGCATCACAGTACAATAAATAGAATCTAAATAAGCAATTTTCGCATTATGCAATACATTCATAAAAAAATTTTGGTATGCATTTCAGAAACGTTCTCACGAAAGTCTGCTTCAATTGTTTTGTTTAGTAGTTTGTGATTGAAAACAATGGCAGCGAATGTCGAGCCGGCTCTCGTCACCTCAACGAGTCAGAGGGCCCTTCAACTCTAGTGCCTCGGGGATTTGCATATCGATGACTACTAATATACCTATTTGCTTATTACAATGGCTCCACGGTAACTGCAAGCGTTTTGTGGGAATTATGTGTTTATAATGAAATTGGAAATGATCTTTGTGAGGTGGTATTTCTGGCACTCTGCGTTCTGACTTTTTGCTTAAATTATAATTTACAGTTACTAGTAATTCCCGAATACCGTACGTACTTGATACTTAGTTTCTAGTGCGTGGGAATAGTAGGATATAAAGGAATTAGAGGACGCACGAGAAACTGAGAAAATTGCATAACCTTGAGTAAGTATATCGTTTGAATGTTATTTAGATGATTGCAATTAATTTGCAATTGATATTATGGAAGATGGTTTAAAGAGAAAGACAATAGAGACGGCGATGTTAGCGGTCAACCAAACGACCGTTAATGGATGATAATTTGGAACAATTGCAAATAGAATTAGATGCCTATAGATAAACGTCTGAAATTAAAATAGATTTTTTATGGAATAATCACGTCCGATGTTGCCCGTACATGTCAGTTTACTTTGTCTAATTAAAAATTCTACTTTACCTAAAGACAGTGTAGCAGCAAGGTGACTTTATTAAGTACCTATAAAACTGGTGAATTTTGCAGCACGCTTTTGTATTTCTTTCTACTCCTGTACTTTTACTTACGCAATCATGGTCTCTAATATAAAGAAATACTTTATTTATTCTGTAATAAGTCTATCTAGTCTATTGCCGAAAAACACACCCCTTACCCTACTTTAATGAAAAATAAAAGCAGGGTTGGGTGCCACAGACTAATACAAATACTATGTTTAGTAGTCATTCTTCGGTGTAAAATCAGTGCTGCCAACTTAACGCAACTTTGCTATAATTTTTACGAATTAATTAATGCATAATATATTATTTACTAATATGAATACATACATTTATCATCTTTTTTGTGTTGTTTAACAGGTTTTATCTATTTTCGGATATATTTAGGAAAACGAAACAGTTAAGATTCGATCCGGATTTGAATTCAGTTTAGGTCGGATGCCAAGTCTAACAAATAAAAAAAACAAAGCAATGTGTCATATTTTTCATTACCCACCAAATTCTTAATTGAAAACGAAAACATTCAAGCTGATAAATGATTATATTACTTGAATAAAACGATTTTTTTTGTATTCATGAAGAAAATGTGTAGGTACGTTGATTCTTTTAAAAATCTATGAAGAAGTTATATAGCATTAGTGAAGAAATTGCGTAGGTAAGTTGCACAATTACTAAGGGAAAATATGGCGCATGAAAAGTCTGAAAAATACTTACTTTTTATTTGAAATGAGTCGTAGAAAAAGTATTGTATGCAACGGTGTATAACTGGTATAAAAAGGCTCGTGGTGTCTTTACTTGCGATGTTCGCCAAGGCTCACATCGCAACTCACACTCACTCGTCTTTTTACACCCTTCTTATACACCAGTTGCATAATATACTAATTACTATCCAGGTTGTTAGTGTCAATTAATGAACAATGACCGTAAGTGAGGAATAAAAGAGCATTATGCTAAATACCAGCATAGTCGACTCGCGACCTATCCCACGGCGCGCGGCAAAAACTGCAACCGAGGGGTTGAAGAAAACTAATAAAAAAGCAATAATGTGATCCCGCATGGTGGTTCGTTGAAATTGACGCGACTGATGAACCAAAAATAAGGGATATAACGACTGCCGATAAACGTTATTGCAGGAGGGATAATAGCCTGTTGAGAGCGCACACAATGCTTTGCATTCGAGAGGATCGCTTGTCGAAACGATTTTTGAATCATAAAAACAGTGAACAAAATAATTATTTCAGCTTGAAAGTTTTTTTGTACAAGGACATTCTGTTTGACATTTTTCACTTCGTCCATAAACACGCTCTCTTTAGGTATAGTAACTTTAAGTACTCATCAAATACCTAAACTAAAAAGCTAAAGCTAAACGATGTCATCCGAAGGGCCCTTGTCAGCGTCAAAATTCCAGCCATCCTAGAACCAGTTGGTTTGGCATGGGACGACGGCAAGAGGCCCGACGGCACAACATTGGTCCCTTGGAAGATGGGACGGCCGGCTGGTCTGGGATGCTACATGTGTAGACACCCTCGCACCGTCCCATCTTCCAAGTACCAGCAAAAATGCTGGCAATGCCGCATCCAGAAGACCTCAAATACGCCACCCTCGGTAGAGGTTACATATTTGAGGCGTTTGGGGTCGAGACGCTGGGGCCGTGGGGACCGAGCGCGCGCCGCGTTTAAAAAGGTTTAGCGGCGCGCCTGATCGAAGACAGGTGACCAGAGGGCTGGCCAATACACACTGCCCATCGGCACTAATTTGATTTTTTTATTTATACGTAGTTTTTAGTTTTCTTATTGCAATGTCCCTTTTTTAAGTTGTTAAAGTAAAATATAAAATAATCATATAAAAAAGCTAAAGACATCTTAATGTTTGTAACCTTTGTTACAATAAGTAATTGACATTATTGAGCATTAACAGTACTGCGACATTACCTATAATATCAAATATTAAAATATTTATGTAAATGGATAAGTACTTGTAATGTTAAGCTTGTCGCCCAAACGGTAATTAAACATACATATTAATGGCAAATATTACAATGCGTTTCGCATAATGAGCGAAGGGTTAGTATAATAAGATAATCATAATTTCACGGGGCGCGGCGACCATCATTTGTCACCAGCATCCGCCACGCGCTGGCCGAATTTATTATTTTATTCAGTGTTCAGTACCCTTACCCTCTTATCTCGAATATTAACTGCGAGACAATTAAATAATGGCCGTACTTTGCACTCGGGTGCGTCATTTACTTAGCTCTGTTTTTCTGGTGGTTTGTGTCTATTGCAAATTGCCATTAATACTTTGTGAATTTTACTACCAATTGACGAATTACGACTGTTTCTTCACATGGCGATAATACGACCAAAGTGGCGATGTTATTAATGATTTTCAAGTCTTGGCATTCCAAACGTGTTAACGCAAAAATATCGAGTACAAACTTTTAAAGACTTTCACAAGATTTCATTTTGAAACACTAATATAAGTGTACAGGCCTATTTTACAGGTTTTATAGTAGGTACTCGTCTTACCTCGGTAGCCCGCAGCCCAGGCACTTCTTGCACTAAGAAATTCGGCCTTGAGAACTATATTGCAATAGATAAGTTGGTGCTTAAAAGTTAACGAATCAGCCACTTGTCTTTTATTTACGCCAAAACGGAACGTTAACACTAATATTTGAGATAAGTCATTATTCTGTGAAATCTTATCAGACCCTCGTACCTACCCATATAAAAAATGAGCACCCTAAAAAGCAAATATTTAATAATAATTATTTACATCAGGCAGTCCACGCCCTGCGAGCGGCCCGGAAGGAGCTCATTGTAGCGAAACTCCCCAGGCCAGGAAACAATGGCTATACTTTCCTCCCATGCATTGTCTAGCTAGCAGCCCCGGAGGACGTTAATATAGCGACATCATAGATTGTAAATTGCGAGCTTTGACACTTATGTAGACCTAATCGTTTAATAATCGATGGTATCTAACAATTTAATTATGTAATTCAAGTGGTTGTTGAAACTGAAATTCCAACTGAAATCAATTAAATATGGGTAACATTAACACTGTAACCGATACCTCTTTGTACTTATTGACGAACTAAGCATACCTATGATAATGTATTTTGGCGAACTTGCCGAAACATTATTAAATAAAATAACAGTGCGTAATGCTAAAAAACTATCTTAAGTTCCTTTACAAGTACCTATACACTGGCCACTGTAAGAAGGTATTAATATATATAGTAAGTTATGAGTAGGACTAGGAAGTACCGACACGACTCTACATGTAGCTCCCCGATTAGATTAGAAGCAGGTAAAACTATGTACAAGAACTTAATTAAGTTAACGAATTTGTCGATAAGTACAAAAAACAACAATAATTCTTTCCAAAATAATACAACCGTCAAAATTTTGGAGAGATACTATCGGCTACTATGAAATGGGTCAAGAGGGTGAAGAAAAACAGTAATAAATTTCAGAAATGGGCGGTTCTGCTAAGTATCGTTGTCAAAATATCGGCCAGCACCTGCTATGGACGGTATTCACAAAACCTATCGACCTACACGCCTCATCGTAATCTGTATAGGCCGGATCTCTGGTTGCAGGCAGCGGTTACGTACATCAGGTTCATGTTATTCTAGTGCCGATTGGTGAAGTCAAACGAGTAAGGTTATGAATCGCATGGAAGGCAGACAGGTTGGCGCGCGTAATGAACTTCTGCTAAAGTCAACATTTACGCGCTGCCTCGTTTCACCTAGCACATAATAGAGCATCGTCAACAAAAATTATGTTATGTCATACCTAGATGATCTTGACATTATTAAACCACTCGACATCTACAACGACACAGTTTTCTTTTATATTGACATGTATGTTCTTTCCTTATTTGACCAATATTAATATTCATAACAAATTTAAGAGTTAGACTTGTCGATGTAGCTCTCTCTATCTGACTCTATTTAGGGCCACTCCCTTGATTTCCTTATACGACACAACTGCTATTTTTTTAGGATTTTGCAGGTACCCGAAGGGTCCAACTGGAATCCTATTGCTGTCACTCACCCGTCCGTCCGTCCGTCGTCTGTCACAAAATTTAGTTTCGTTTAATTTTTTAACTTCCCATTGACCTATGAACTTGAAATTTGGTGATAATGTTTATTATTACTTATCAGCATTTAAATATTCCTTACTTTTCCTATTAAAACCGACCTAATTTTGCGGTTGGTTCGGAACCCTAAATGTCTGAATTGCGACAGGCACTTCGCAGGTTTTCTTTTTATTTGTTTAATGTAGCTTAAAATATAGCTGAGAATATTACTTGTACTTACTAAAATTAAATAGAAAATTACTCAGGAACAAAACAGTACCTAAGCTTAAATAAATGTAGTCGGTGGGTTTTCTGGGATAAACATCTTATAATTGAATAAAGTAGGTCTTAAGATAATTTGCTTTTCCACTCGCGGCCATGTTGCCTTCGCCCAAAACTCGACAAAATAAAACAACCGCGATCTCTCTACTTTTTTTATACAGGATCATTTTTCTTGCCGGCCAGGGTATCAACGATAGTTTATTTTTCGAATTAAAAACTTGAGTTGAAGGCGTTAAGGTTGTTTTGTGGATTTAGAGGCTGTGGCGGAGTGGACGTCCTTGGTCGGACTCGATCTGCTACCCGCGAGAGATCGTCCCACCGCGCATCGCTGCATGCTGGTCGTTGCACCGACGCGATACTTTTAAAATGCATTGGAAAGTTAGAATTTGTTCGTCGGTTGGTTTCATATATTTCTGATACAATCCACTCGCTTAATGAATCGTATTAACATATTATGATAGACAGCTATAAACAAGGTTTTTCAGAAGGATGATGTCGAAATATTAGTCAGCTTCTATGAACATTACGAAAAAATTGTCTTTTAAGGCACACCCATCACCAACGCCTTGCAGTTAAATTTACGAGTTTCTACCATTGCTGCGTAATGTTAAGTGCCTAATGAACAGCTAGTAAACTTAAGAAGCGATTATTTCGCAATAAAATATAGATGCCTACACTCTACTAACACTGACACTTCTAACTGAATGATTGAATTTTGTGTTTCAGAAATAATTCTAATTATAAAATGTACATATTTTCTTTTAAAACAGTAATTGAGAACCGTTATTTATTGTACTGATTTTAAACTGTACGGTCAATTCGTTATTCATATTTTAAACTTTAAAAAATATAAATAGGTACTACACCTACGAGTACTCGAGCTCTACAAATATTAAAGTAGACAAGAAAAATCCTAAATATAGACATTAATTTAATTAAATAATTCATTTCCTAATTATAATGGAAACCAGCAACTGGAAAAAAGAGGCCCAACTAATCTAAATGGGCTCTACCTAAAGTAGAGAAGTGATAACGCTAATATGTAGCCAATTATTCTTAATAGTGCAACATACTGCTAATCTTCTTGAATTTGAACTAAATTCGAATAAAATTGTCAGGTAATGCTTTAGCATCGAAATTATTATTACCTACAAGCTAGGCTAGTGTTTTAGCAAAATCAATATACAGTCGGCATGTTGTACTTATATGGCGCGTGTATAATAATAGTGATGGACACGATAGCGTCCATTGGAGCCATAATTATAGGTATCGCTCAAAGTTGGTCGGGCAGCAGTAGGTGACACCTGGAGGGCCATTCACAAAGTTTCATACTCTGACCAGTTAAATATGAGATTCGATTACGTATACTTGTTGACGCATGGGGATCAAATCAGACTAGGGATGCTTGTCAAAGACGAGTAGAAACGGTTTATGAAAGACGTCCCCAGCGCCGTGTGCCTCGCCATACTGCAGCTTGTATAAAGATTTTCTGAATACCTACCTACCTCAAATTGTTTAATTTTAAATAAGTAAATACTATCCAACTGGAAAGTATTAGCTTCACTTCTCGAAAGATCACAGCTACAGTAAGTAACACTTGTAGGTACTTTTTCTAGGGTATTTTATTCCTAGTGCTAAGCTAAGTTGCCAGATTTCTTCCGCTTAATTATCATCATGGGATGTATATTTTAATTGTTTGCTAGTTTGCTATCTTCATTGTTGTACAGTCAACATCAGTAGTAGTTACGCATATGAAGACGTGAAAAGTCTTTATTATAAGGGAATAAGCGCTTTTGATCTCTTCAACTGTACCGTGGGGTAGGTGGGTTTAACATAATCTTAATATTTTAAAGTGTAAAAAGTATCTAAATTTTAGACACTTTTAAGCAACATTTTTAAGGGGCGTGAATGTGCGATAACTGCTTGATGTGATGAGAGGGATACACTATACACTTATACGTCACGCATGAGGCACGTCGCTGCGATGCCATAGGTACCGTCACCGTATTTTATGCAGCGCTGTGGTAAACCTTAAAGCGGGTAAAACTATAAGAACAAAACAAAATTAGAGGGGGGATCATGATCAATGATCATGTAGGTAAGTAACGTTTTTGAACGTGCTTACCTGACGTTGATCTAGATTCTAGATGTCATTTTCCAGACTAAAAATGTCAGTTAGATTTGACATTTTCCATTTTACTACAAGTTCACTATTCCTATATATTTATGCACGACTAGGGTTTGCAGTAACGGCTTGTATGAAAAGTTCCGAAATTCCCGGCACTTACGGGACTTTTCATACACGCCGGTCCCGGAACTGCGAACCCTATGCATGACTGAGTAAATATTGATATGACATCTAGCATGAATCATGTCGAAGGCCGGTCAGCATATGCCGATACAAACCCTACACGATTAGTTTTACGCTCATTTTATTTGCAACCACCCTTCGGCAACAGGGGTTGCGGCTAAAATTGTATTTTTATTATAATTGCTCCATTTTTTATAACCAGTCCACAAGGGTAAACATTGTAGGGTTTCGCCACAACTAGCCGGGGTAGGTATCATATAATTAGTTTGGGTTGAATAATGAATTTTTATTATGATGCCGTTTCATATTCATTGTTGTGTTTGGACTAGAAATCTGACACAGGTGTCGTATTAATTCTGGTTTTGTTATTTTGATATTCTGCAACTGCTGGTTGATTATGTAACGTATCGAACATACGTTAAGTAGATCTAACTGACTTTTTTTGTACGGAAAATAATATTTACATCTAAGTTAGTACCTACATTAATGCACGTTCTTGTAAATTTATCGTAATATTACGAAAAGCATTTACAATACCATACATGTTATTTTAGCACCCCAAAAAGAAATAAATAGACAATAAATATCACTCATGCTTATGACAAATTCTGTCAATTTTATTACGATAGCCAAAAATGGAAAGTATTGCTGAATCAAGACGGGTTCCGTCGACCATATATTATTTGACTAGATTTTATTATAGGTTTGTAATTATAAACATTAATAAAAACTAACTACACAAGTAATATGGGTACACAATTTCTTTTAACCCCCTTATTCAAAAAAATTAACAAACCCCCGCTAACTAAAATGTGTTTTGTCCCTTTCTCACAAACACAAATGTCAAAGTAACAGAATTTTAAAGGCATTTTAGTTAAAAAAGGTTTGATGAACTTTTAGGTATAAGACCTTAAGTATTTATACTTACACATAGAACATAGTTAAACATAAATGACTGTTTATAAGGCGTTTAGTCATTCTTACTTTGTCGGTGCCTTATAATGAAACCTTTAATGATATGTACCGTAGTTCTCCACCACACTGATATTATAAAGGCAAAAGTGTCTGCCTATTTCCTCTTCACACATAAACCGCTGAACCGATTTAGATGCAATTTGGTATGAAGATAGTTTGAGTCCTTGGAAAGGACATAGGATACTTTTTATCCCGGAAATCACCCCTTTTGTATGGAAGAAGCATGACTAGGTAAACGCCTGATAAATAAAAATTGAATTTATCTAATGCGATCAACGAGGTCCACTCAGACGAAGTTGCAGTCAAGAACAAGTTAAGAAATAATATCTACTACAATGTTCATAATGCACTACTACTACTGTTAATTTTACTATGGTAGTAGGGTGAGAACTAAAGATTTGGACCATAGTTTAAGGGGCTCCTAGCTCCCAATGATCTTCGATCTCTCCGTTTTATCGTGTTTTTTATGGCTTATCGTATTAAGAACAACGAGGTTTACTGAAATAGTAAACCATATTTACTTTA
The DNA here is from genome assembly GCA_963556455.1 of Epiblema foenella. Taxonomy (NCBI): domain Eukaryota; kingdom Metazoa; phylum Arthropoda; class Insecta; order Lepidoptera; family Tortricidae; genus Epiblema; species Epiblema foenella. The sequence goes on along the minus strand of OY747099.1, from coordinate 10,042,514 downwards.
AAACTCACAGTCATCGAGTTATATGCCATCAAACTTTAGCAATTGTAGGCCAAAAAACAGTTTTTTTGGATACCTTTGGTGAATATGATTTAAAAATAAAAATCTCTCTTGCGTTGTTAGAGACGTCAATAAGGAACAGTTACATGTATTTCATATATAGAAGTTCATAAGTAGCATACTAATATAGAAAATAGAGCTTTTTCGGACCATGTTTGAATAAATCATAAAAAATAAGTACCTAGTCAGTTTTTTTTTCAAAATTTGGATCTTGCAAATGTAGATAGATAAGGGATTGAAGAACCGATAACCGTATATGCCATAAATATATCTAAAGTTTTGACGGAGCTATGTGAACTCAAAACTCATCAAAAATCGATTAATAACCCCATTAAGTCATGTACAATTTAATTGATTCCCTTGTGAAAATTAGGCTATGAAATGATTTACTTTAGCTCCAAAGCCATACGCAGATTCGGATCCTATTTTAATTGTCCACGCCGACTTATAGCCTATATTCATAAATGGCATAGGCTTTATTGGTTCACTACAGTTAATACTTGAAACGGTATTTAATAGAGTGACTATAATAACAAGTCTCTGTGGTATGCTATTATCAGTATTTATTATAAGTTAAGACTGTTACAACATTACGGCTTACGAGGGGACATGACAGACTATATGGCGGGAGATCGATGACAGGTGAGGTGCGTTCGGATAAGTATATAACATTAAAACGCATTCGGATACAGGCTCATATATGACAGTGACAAAGTAACATTCGCATTTATGATATTGAAATGGATTTCAGAATTTCCTCAGGATCTGTAGAACGGAGGGAATGGTCGACTGTCGATTCTCGATTCGACCCGCGTCAAAAGGCTTTACACTAAATCCTTTCTCATTTTTATATTTCGAACCGATAGCCCATGACTATTTTGTTGCCAATTGCGAGTTGATCCCAAACGTCATGAACCTTTTTTATTTTACTTTGTGGTTTACGCCACCCTTTTTATCTGATTATTGTGAAAATTGAGCAATATTCATATGAATAGTGTACACTTATCTTGGTTGATTTAATGTATTCTTAACAGTATACAGTCGACTATTTTTCCATGTAAACCTAACCTAAATCTTTGTAAGAAATTATGATTGAAAAGTGAACTTAAATGAAGTACTGATAAAGGAGATAAAGCGAAAAAAGCATGTTTTTTTCCTGATGTCGTTCTTGCTTGACCGGTCATTGATAAGGTTGGATTTCATCTCGTCCTTTCACCATATAACTTATAACAATACATATACCTAACTTTAAATCTTAATTTAAAAAACCGGACAATTGCGAGTTGGACTCCGACTTGCACTTGGCTGAGGGTTCCGTACCAATTTGTTGGTATACATATTATAAATAGTTCAGGAATCGAGTATCGCAGTTTATTCCGAGCTTATCCCGAAATTCAGTTTTCAAAACCTATAATTACTTATTATTATTGTATTTTATAAATGAAATTCTCCTTATACTAGTTCATGCCTAAATTAGGTAGTTAGGGTAACCTAAATAACCTAATCATAGTTGTTTTTGCTTAACCTCGGCGATTGATTACATACTTTAAATAAGACTATATTTTTTATGATTTAATTAGTAATGTACAGTTTTCAGATTTTTCCCTGTACTTGTAGTATAAGACAATATTATTTGCCAAATTTCAAAGTCCCAGGTCAATGGAAAGTACCGTATAAATTTAGATTCCCTTGAGAGTATCGAAATATACGTTTTTCTACTCCTGTAACTTTTTTCTCGACTTACGCAATCATGAACTCTAATATAAATACATGCTTTATTTATTCTTTAAAAAGTCAATCTAGTCTATTGCCCAAAAACACACCCCTTACCCTACTTTAATGAAAACTTAAAGCAGAGTTACGTGCCACGGACTACAAATACTATGTTTAGTAGTCATTCTTTGGTGCATACAAGTGAAACTTTTATGATTAAAATCAGTGCTGCCAACTTAACGCAATTTTGCTATACTTTTTATGTAATAATTAATGCATAATATATTATTTACTAATATAAGTACATACATTTATCATCTTTTTTGTATTGTTTAACAAGTTTTATCTATTTTCGGATATATTTATGAATACGAAACAGTTGAGATTCAACCCGGATTTAAATTCAGTTTAGGTTGGATGCCGAGCCTTGGAAATTAAAAAAAAAACAAATCATAGACGGTGTCATATTTTTGATGTCCCACCAAATTTCTAATTGAAAACGAAAACATTAAAGCTGATAAATGATTACATTACTTCAATAAAATGATTTTATTTGTGTTCATGAAGAAAATGTGTAGGTACGTTGATTCTTTTAAAAATCCACGAGGAAAGTTACAGTATTACTGAAGAAATTGCGTAGGTAAGTTGCACAATTACTATAAGGGAATATATGGCGCATGACAAGTCTGAAAACCGGCCAAGTGCGTGTCGGACCACGCACAATGAAGGGTTCCGTACCAACACCTACTAGTCCACATTTAAAATCACTATCCAATACATTGAATCAAATAACTTAACCAAAATTACAGTTAAATCAACCTATCTCAAAAACTATAAGAGATACTTTGATCAAACCAAAAATCGTTGAAAGAGTTAATTAGCATGCATCACCTCTATTTTTTTTAGAATTTTATACCCCGTAGTTATAAAAATAGAGGGGGGGGGACATACTTTTTACGACTTTGAGAGCTGATATCTCAAAAACCGTTCACTTTAAGAAAAATGTTTTTTAGAAAACTTTATATCATTTTAAAAGACCTTTCCATTGATACCCCACACGGGTATGTACATCGAAAAAAAAATTTTCATCCCTCAGTTACATGTATGGGGGGCCCCACCCCCAATTCTTTTTTTTACTATTTAGTGTCATAATTTTGTAGCGGTTCATACAACACATATTCCCATCAAATTTCATCACTGTAGTACTTATAGTTTCCGAGTAAATCGGCTGTGACAGACGGACAGACGGACAGACGGACATGACGAAACTATAAGGGTTCCGTTTTTGCCATTTTGGCTACGGAACCCTAAAAACACTTACTTTTCATTTGAAATGAGTCGTAGAAAAAGTATTGTATGCAACGGTGTATAACTGGTATAAAAAGGCTCGTGGTGCCTTTACTTGCGATGTTCGCGAAGGCTCATATCGCAACCCACACCACTCGCCTTTTTATACCCCTTCTTATACTATTTTTGCGGCATAAACGGCCGTACCTTTTTTTACGTTAACTTAAGAGTAGGTATATGGTTTTAATTTCAACTCGATACCTCCACGCCTTCTTGAGATAAAGGGTCTTGACAGACATACAGACGGTTGAGACGGTTAACAAAATGATCCTATACTTAAGGGTTTCGTTTAATTTTTTGAGGTTCGGAACCCTAAAAATTTGGGATGAACCTCGAAGATTTTGTTAAAAATGATCTGGAGCATGTATTATTAATTGAAAACACTGCGAATTCCAAAGTAGTCCAAGAAACTTGTTAACACGACATATGACGCTAAATAAAATGCTGCAGTAAAAACTCGTGGCAATCGGTCTCGACCGCTACGACATTGCTTGTCTTAGGCTGCGATTGGATATTGCAAATTAATATATGGTCGGCCATTATCGCGTTGGCTTAGTTACATGGAAGCGATAACGTTATCAATAACTAGAATTCGCTGCACTCCACGCTGTTTTCGACCGGACATAGAAACAATATTCCTTTGGGTATTTTTTTCTAGGTCTCTTAATCGACCTAAATGGTTTTGGGTCAGATAGGATGCCACTTTCCGAAACCACCATGCTTTGGTACGTAAGCACGTATTTTTTCGCTGACATGTGATATGGGGAAACAGGTAAGTTGCATTATTTTGTACTAATTTGTATTGCGATATGGATTAGCGATACTAAAAAATTCGTTAGCCAACTCCGTCTAGATTTCTAAGAACGTTATATCTTATTAGTTATTAATATGTGCGTAACGTATACTGAAGTTTCGTTTCTCAATAAATCGAACGTATTGAGGAATCAAATTATAATTTACCTATAGGTACTTTGCGAAATTATCGACTTTTGGAGATCCTTATAAATTTTTGTGTGTTAAGCAACTAAAAATTCGATTTCATTCGATGACATGTTTTTCGGAGATCATTTAGGTAAGTAGTCTCTAGGATCGAGGTAGGTCTCATTTTGTATTTATAAGGATTACGTATATACGTCTGTCTCGAACTCGTTAATCGCACTCCCTCATTACAATTGGTTTAGTAGTATAGGTGTGAAATTACAGACAACAGACGGAGTAGGTACGGTGGTAAAATAATATATCCCATAAATAAACAATTAGGTACAAAACACTATCAGCTCCACAGAATCGTAGCCGTTTTATGCAACGCATAGAAACGTGCGAAGCGCCGACGCGCGTATCGCGTGGCGCGAAACGCAACAAGCGCGCACGCATTGCGCAGATAAAATGCGTTCGCCCGATAACCGCGCACATGCGCGCCGCGATAGCGGCTCCACGCTTTTAGGCTATTGTTATACCTTCGTAACATTGACACGTTCATGAAATTAAAATTTTAACATAATAATTATAAAAATTGTGTTCCGTTAAAATCCAACGTTGAGTTGATGAATGGAAAGTTTGAGTACTAGTTTACTTAGTTAACATTGTCTGCGATACCTAGATATTGTAAAGTACTAATGAACGGATCAGACACGTAGGTATAACAACATTTTATGAAGTAACAATAGCATTCTCATACTTACAACAACATAAATCTACCTATATGTATTTTTTGCTAGTGCAGATTAACTACCGCTCCATACCTACATAAACAAAGATCAGCAAAGTGGTTGACCTCAAAATCTGCACACTTTCGCAGTCCGATGTCAATGAACCGTCGTCTAGCTGGGGTATCCCCGACCTACAAAAAATTGCGATACTGCATAAATGCAACGCCTTGTAGTGCAACCAGCGTAATGATGACATTACATTTACAATGACGAGTTTGAGAGCGGGCGCGCAAAAAAAGTGTTTTTGTTGTGGGCGGGCGAGGAAGATACGTCAATTTCGCACAAATGTACCAGGACACCATGAGATTATAAGAAGTGTTTGTGTTAAAGCAAAAAACTAGTCAGCGTAGGCAACTCATTCATATAATTTGAAGGTTGTTTCCTGATTCTGTTATTTACACTACATATTGGTAAAACTGATCTACGATGATGTTAGCTTATTACAATACCTGTATTTGAACGTTTCACTTCAAATCGTGTCAAAATATTTCATTTTATTGCATTATATTATGATATTACACAAATATTGCCTTAATTTATAATTGGTATGCACTTACTATAATAATAATATAATACAGTCGCAATGTAGGTACTGCGCTCCAAAGTTGTAAGGTCTCATTTAGAATACCTATATATTTTTTTTATAACAACTCCTTAGTTTTTTAGTTTCATGGAAATATTGTGTTTTAGTGATGCCTATTATTTTGTATTGTAACTGTAACACATAAATTAATCAAATAAAGGATTCCCGTAAATGTGAATATACTAATTTTGCGAACTTTTGCGAACTTCTCTTAGGACAGCAGAAACCCATAGGAGGTATTCTTTTAGACTACCTCTACAACTACATACGTGTAATTATTGAAATATATAGTATAAAGGTGAACGAACCTAAGGAAATATATACATACTTAGACAATGTTCGTACATAAACCTATGTACAACCACTGACCAATGAACGACAAGGATATGTGATAAAGTCTGCGCGCGAACTGTAGGTAAACATATGATTATGAATCATTTTGGCAACCGGTTCGCGAGTGGGCGTTGCCCAATTCGCGAGATACGTCGCACAAATAGGCACGGGCAGAAAACTTCTGGCGTCCTAGTACTTGATATACCTATACAAGATACTATCGCCTGGTATTTGAAACAACTCCAAATACCAAGACTAAATGTTATGTTGTTTTATCAATGGAGACTATATGCATAGTAAACCAAATACCTAGTAAAGTTTTATCTACGTCAGTACGTGAAGTATTATAAGATTTAATATTGAAGAAAATTATTTCATATTATGGTTACGCAAACTTTCATTTTAGAGTCATGAAATGAACATAATGATTAGTTATATTTTATTTAGTTGGTAAGAGCGTATATATTCTTAAGAAAACAATTGTACACGGTTGATAATTGTATAATATACGCGTAATTTATTCAGTTGCGATATTTGTAGCCTAAACAGTTTGTTCAACGCGTGAGTTGTCGAGGTTAGTCGGAGATTTTGAGGCCAAGGTTTCCCTGCTAATAGTTATTTTTATGTGAGATAGATACAAATACGTTTGAAAAGTAGAAAAACTGGTACCATGACATTGGAAGATGGCAATAGGGGAAGTACCTAGCTTCTTTAACACCCGCGCTTTAACACAAGGTTTTGTTTTAGTTACAGATTAGAGACAGATTTGTCATTTATATATATCGTGACGGATCTCAAAAGTAAATTGAAATCATCTCCAAATTCGATTATTAAATCAACTTCTATCGGAAGTTTTGAAATTTGACAGACATTATTTTCTAGCGACCCGTCCGGGCTTCGCACGTAGTCCAGTTTTTCTAGTTCCTCACTTCGGATATTATACGTTTTCTATACTAACATTCAAAGGGATGAATTTTGTCATAAATAACCTGTGTTCTTCTGATGTCTAAGCTACAATACTGGAAAGTTTTATAGATATCAGATAAGTTAGTTTTTGAGATTAAGAGGAACGTACATTCATCGATCAGCAGAAACTTTCACGTTTATAATATTACTAGCGACCCGCCCCGGCTTCGCACGGGTGCACTATTTAATGGATGTTATTATACATATAAACCTTCCTCTTCAATCACTCTATCTATTAAAAAAAAGCGCATCAAAATCCGTTGCGTAGTTTTAAAGATTTTATTTTTTCATACATAGGGATATAGGGACAGAGAAAGCGACTTTGTTTTATACTATGTAGTGATTAGGATTAGCACACGCAATTCGAAGGTTTATTCTGGCGAAGTACTTATAGATCGTTCCGCCGAATTAGCCTCGTCTTGCACGTGGAGCCTTAAACGCGACGTTTTAGGTAAAATTGACAGTTCATTAATTTGTAAAGCAACCCCTTGGAGGCAGGCTATTGGTCGTCGCTTGAGGCTCTGTGGGCAGCGTCCTCGTGACCAAAATACGCGTGGTGAATAATTGAAGCCCGCGCCACCACCACCCCCCGACGGACATTTTTATCGGTTCATTATAACGCAAACGCTTTTTAACTTGAAAAACAATCGCTAAGTAGATGAGTAACGAATATTGCCGGCTAGTCCAATGAAATTTCTGTGTAGGTACTATATTCTTTTTATAATAAGTATGATTCTATAACGTATTGTAACATCTAAAATTGGGTCATTCTTTCTACAAGCGCTTACGATATTTGTATTATTCGTTAGAATTTACTTTCTGAAGCATTAGCTAGTGGAAAATTTTCAATAATGACACTTCACAACACTGGTGTGTTTTAAATTGATTGAAACTGAAGTAGTGCCTGTACTCGTAATTATAGAGAGGTGTTTCGGCCTTAGCTCGTCCAAAAGGCATCTATTTGTCTTGTACACGCAAATGTGGCAGGGAAATTTGTGTGAATAATTGATACATGTCATTTGGCAACCCCCTCCGCCCATTGCCTATCACCCGCTTCGTGCCACCAAAAGTTGACATAATTTTCATAAACGTGTGTAGTAGGCGTTCCTACGCCATGGTATAAAGATATGAGGATCTTGGTAAATAACCAGATATACCTATCTATGTCGTATGGCAGACCGTGGGCAGACCTAAATAATTAAAACCTGACAATGAAAATGAATCAAAAGTAGCCTAATGACCTCTCTACTTAACTCGAAGAGCTGAATATAAGCCTTGATTTTCCATTTGCTTCTCACTCAATCTGATCCGAGCTCGAGTCGATGACCTGTCTACTCACTTGGAAGGTTATGAATAAGACTAGATTTCCTAAATACGAAGGTTTCATGAATAATGGGCTGGGAAGTTACGGTCCGGCCGCGAGGATGAGCGGAGGCCACGCACGGCCCGAGCGATGCCCCACATCGATATTCCGTGCATTATTGAACAGTCGCGTGTTGCCTCCCGAATTTCCAATGTTTGGCGATTGATGTGTAGATTGACTTTTGTCATTTGCCTCGGCCATGTCAAACACTGAAATATTTTTGTATACCGTCTCCTCAAATTATGTTGGATCGAATCGTAATGGACTAAGTCGATTCATATATTCGTCATAGCTATGTTTTTATATATTTGGTGGCCGATTGGCCTGGTGATAGATGAAAGCTGTCTAACGCATACCCTGGGACCCATTTACTACACGAATCGATTATCATTTGAGCGATGGTGCGTTTTATAAAACGAATTTGGTTTGGTGGTGATGCTCACAGATAAGGGTAATGAGCGGTCAGCAAATATTGGGATTTGATGTTCCTATACGTTTCATGTGGAAAGCTTTTAGCGTTCTTCTATTGTTTGATTCGTTCACCTTTGTTGCGCAGAGAGATTAACGTTTCTTTTTGTACTATGCACCGTTAAGTAAATATTAGTGATAAGTAATGCGCAAGCTTTTGCGGATAGGGTGGGTGGTCGGAGAAAGGTCTGTGAAAGGTTGTTGTAATAAAGCGGCTCCTTTGCTTGCGCTGATATAAAATGGCGGCTCCTTTGAGTGCAAGCGCCGCAATTGCAGATAAAAATGTTACCGATGCCAAAAAACTTTTATTTCGCAGAAACAGTTAGGGTTTTTGTATTTGAGATTGAGCAATGGGCAAAGAAAGCCGGTACGGTCCTTAAAAAAGCAATTAGGGCGCAAACCCTTTTAGCGCAGAGGAACAATAGGTCTGCCTAACCTAAGGTAAAAAGTTAAAAACCACGCAAAGAAGACTCTTTGCGTGGTGGTCTTCTAGTTGGTATAGACATACCTACTAGGGGAATCCATCATTTTACCGAAAATCGTTACATCGATTATCGTTTCCTATAACACTATTCGCAGACTTTTATTTTCACTTAGGAATCATTAATCGAACTTCGTTAGATTTGCTCGAACATTCATACAACAATCTTTTACACAAGAATCAACTCATCGAATTTTAATTCAGTATTTTATTTGTTCATCGACGTAGTCGTTCATCGAATGGCCTTTAGTATAATTTTGGTTTAACGAAGGTTTCAGTTCCCAAAATTTTTATTACGTAGAACATCATTTCACCACTGTTTACTAATCTTGATAATATGTTTCAACGACAGTACATTTCATCGAGACGCTCTTGTTAGGGTTCCTTAGCCAATTTTTTTTATATATGCCCAGAAAGATTATGCGCCCTGAAAAGTCATGCTTGCTTGGTTGTTTGCATGCATGCATGCATGCCTACTTGCATGCTTGCTTGCATGCTTGCATGCATGCTTGCTTGCATGCGTGCACGCGTGCTTGCTTGCTCGCCTGCATGGATGCGTGCTTGCTTGCTTTTTAGTACAGTAAATTTTAGGAATTTTAGAAGGCTTGGCTTGATTGTTCGATGAAACGTTACTGCGATGAAACATTGTTCGTGGAAAGAATACTATATGGAACGTACTGTCTGTGAATCATGTTTCGTTAAATTAATGCTATGGATAACGAATATTTCTATGAAAGGTAAATTCGATGTACCGTTACGCTACGACTAGAGACGGATTCGAAACGATTAACTATGAAAAGTGGTTCGATTATATAAAATGCAATGAATTGATGATTATGTGATTAGAAAAAAAAACCTAATGAAATTCGTCGAATTGTTTTCGGTGAAATGAAAATCGATGTAAGATATTTCGATAAAATGATAGACACCCACCTACTAGATTCACTATAGGTTGGATGTTAAGAAAAGGATGTAAAACCACAACCTACCACCGACGTCGATATGGTTGACCTTTGCCATTCTCGTGGTTATTTTGTGTCATATACATTTAGATATATAGATATTTTAACTTTCTCTATTTTATAAATGCATGTCATCAAAACTTGGACGCGGAATATTTGTTCCTACCAAGTTTTGATAATTGTAGCACAACTTGAATTATATCGTTAAAATACCTCCATATTTAATCATTTCTAAACTGCACTATTGACAAGACAACTCGTTGTCTCTTGCAATCTTTTTCAAAGTTCAGTACACAAAAGTTTACAAATCAAGAATTTAATTTTGTATCCAATGTTATTATATGTATATTGTATTCAATTATGTAAGTTTATTATTTCACTTAATATTAATGAACATATTCAGCGATGCTCTTTTCTGATGATTGCCGGGTAGCGTAGTCATACCTATGATAATGTCAATACGTCCTGGTTAACCGTTAGTTTAAAATGACGAGTCCTTTTAGTAAGTAGGTAGCCGCGTGAAGAATGAAGAGTTAACTAGATACTTCTTATCAGTCCGATACGGTAACCACGCCGCGCCGTCCATTAGGCTCATGCAAGAAAGAAATTACTTTCCAATAGAAATAGGTACCGTTACGGTCCTTTTGGAATCATTATGGTGGGGTAAATAAAAGAAGAACCAAAACTCGCAACACTTAAACCCTTTACTGCATAACGCACGTTTTCTGCAGATGAATAGCGCAATTTTTATTATTTTACAACATACCTCAAATATTGCACAACTGCGCAAAGACGCCGACGGGTATTAACGGCGCTAAATAAAGGAGTATAATAAAAACAAACGGAAAGGGTTTACACAAATGCGGAAAATTACGCAACGTCCAATTTTACGAGCGCGTCAATAGACCGACCAAAAAAACAACTTTGCAGGTACGAAAAGGGTCCACTATTGTGGGGTAGGCCCCGGCACTTCCACAAAGAGCCCGTAACGCGAATACAAGTGCCATTCACCACTATAATGACACTGTATGCAAATAAATGCAAATCTTTTTACGACCGTTTTTTCACAGTTCGACAATGACGCTTTGTGTGCGGCCTACAGCTACTGAATTCGATTATGTGTGTTGTAAACAAATTATCGATTCTAAGCAAGTGACCCTTTTGCAAGTAAATAGCTATGAGAGGACGATAAATTTTATTTTATTAGTAATAAATTTATATCTCGGACATTTTCATATATCGTAATTTACGAGTAGGTCGGCGTTAGCCAGTAGATATAATAAAAGTTGCGCGAAGCAATTAATAACTGCTGTAATACTCTCGCGTTACAAAACAACTCTTTCTAGGTAATATCTAGTAAGTAGTAAGTCAGTTGCCCCTTTGAACTTGATCTTTTTATCAAATGTGGCTTCGACTTCAAAATTATATCGGCGGCGTCGCATTCCGCGCTCCCACTTACGCACACTAGCGCAGCAAACGTGTTACGGATATTACTTACACACACGCACACCAACATAGGGGAGCTATTAGGGAAGAATACATAAGAAAGTGCAAAGTTATTTAAATAAATGCATTTCCTTTAATGTCGTAGAACCATACACTGTGGACTTACGCAAAATAACACGCGTTCAGGATAAACCTCATGCTAGGCAAGTTAGTAAACTGATTGACATAGTACCTGGCTGATATTGTAGGTATCATAGATTACCTATAGCACAATATTACAAAATGTACCTACCTACTAAAATACAAAAATTAATACCTTCCATTAGTCATATACATACTGAGTGTTAGAAATTACAAGGCTGCCCTTACATAACCGAACTGGAAAGATACAACGCACACGGTGAAAATTTAATCTATCTGCATGTGGTGTTTACGTGTTTTGGTGGTGTGCGTGACCTTTACACTGGCGCGTCATGTGTGAATCGTCGCGGGCGCAGCATACGGATGCACCGCACGCACACGCCCGCGCGGCTAGACACGAATATTGCTTGCTATGCTAATGCAGCGGAGATTGGGCAGGTCGTTGGCCGCGCTCCCGGACGTTAAGTCATTCGGCAGAACCCGTCGGCCACCCCCGCCCCGCCAGCCCTCGATTTAACCGCCAAGATTTGTAACAAGTTTCCAGGAAAGATATTCCAGTTAAAAGCTTAAAACTCTACTTGTTTAATCGAAACTGATGGCGGAAGGATAACTTTTCTCGTTGAATCCTTTGACAAATTTGGTTTTCTTATTTAAAGATAGGTTTTATGATTAACATCATATTATACGTATTAAGTATGTGCGACCCATGTCCGGCCTAGCTAAGTTTCTCGCTGGATTCTTCTCAGCTAGGCTAGGTTTAGTAAACAAGCAAAAAAACTCCCAGTAGCTCGATTCCATGAGTGGAATAGGTGTGAGCACCTAAGATTCAGATGAAGCCGCTCAGCCAATCTCACTGGAGCGCAATCTCTTAGAGTATTCCAGTGTTTAAACCGCCCGCGTGATGGTCGTGTCGGAGGTTTCCCCTGGATTTTCCTCAGGCTACTCGCAAACCGCGCACTCCTCTCGTTTTATTGGGTCCGGCCTATAATGCCACAGTGAGGTTCCAAAAAACGAAGTATTTACTCTACAGACAAGAAGAGTCGTTATTCCGTTCGCTTTCTTGCCCATGTCTTAATCTCCCGGCGATATCACCTAGTCTCTACACCATTCTTAAACATTGTTCGACTGTATAGGGCTGCATCGGCTCGCTGGCCTGTGACCTTGAATCGCAGGCGCAGCAGATTGCTCACCTAAACACGCGTACCTCATGCATGTTATGTGCTTATGTGTGTGCATTTAGAGCAGCCGGTTGTAGCATCTAGCCGATCTTGTGCGGGTAAATAAAATCCTGCAGAGTAATTAACATTTTACTTTTTAAACGCGCTTTGGGGCATATCAACTGTCGTATTTGAAGGTGGAAATGACAGTCATATTACATCTAGTTACACAAATAATCCTCGGCATTTCATAGGGATTTCACCACTTCAATTTTTCTGTCTTTCATCAGTACAATAGAAACATGAAAGAAAAGCGTTATGAAGTGAACGTTGGTGATAATACAAAATATATTCTGTATTGATATTTTATACTCGTAATACTGGTTGGTATTCTGTATTCATGCCTATGCCAAACTCCCAGGCATAACACAATGCCTTCCACCTTCTACATAATGTGCTAGACGTAGTGTACACATGCATAGAAGGATGATGTAGGTAATCGATTGTTCAACTGACAACTAAGGCCTTACGAAATGCCCTGCATGGTTTAGAAAATTATTCAATACGTCAAAATATATAATAACTGCTTAGTAATTAGTTGAAGTAGTTATATTTACCGTACTGTCATAAGTAACAGTTCTCTAAATGTAACTAGATATGAAAAGTCCATCAACATGCAGGCCTAACCTACCTGCCACAATACAATTGCAATATCGATCGAAATCTTACGTTAATCTAGTCAGAACTAGTTCCCCAGACAGTGACGATAAAAACCACATTTTCACATCAAATAGTCACCACGTGCAATTAATACTGAATAAGCGTTTGCGTAATTACGTCCGAAGCGATGCATACCAAAACTCTTTATAATAATTGTTATTATAATTTCATCGCGTGGCCAGTATCTGGAGAAATTGTGTGTTACGTGGGCGTTTTGACAGGAGAGGCGGCCGCGGCCGATGCCGGCGCATAATGGATGCATCTATTAGTGGTGTGCCACTTCTCGTGAAAGTGCAGCGACTGCAGCCTTGAACGGACCCTTTCCCTCGTCCATCACCCAGCTCCCGCCTCGTTACAGTGCATTAAACTATTGAACGGATCGCTGCCACTTATTAAACTAAACTTCTAGAGATTGAGCCGACGGATGTTTTCTATCAAGCCGGCCACAAGGGGATGTTTGTATGACCAGGACTCGTTCCCCGTTCTGTGCGTTGCCGCGATGCCTGGTGCATGGCAAGTACATCCTGCGGGGCGGGGGCGCGGGCGGGCGGTTATTTCGGTATGCACATTGCAGCGCAGCGGTACCGCCGCAGCGAGCCACTTGCCACTCGAAATAGTCAGGTCAGGGACCGCGAGCTGCGATCCTTCCCCAAGGTCAAGCCCCGAATGCTACGCGATGTCCCATAGCCCTACATGTTTCTAACTCTTATACACGATACGATAGTTGCGTAAATTGTTCTGTAACGTAATATGTACAAGATCCTCTTTTTTACTCGTACATACGAGTACCAGCTATGGCTTGCGTATTGAAACGTTTTATAAGAAATATTGATTTTTAACATTGTTATTTGATCTCGATAAATTATAGGCTTTCGTTATTTGATTCCGTGTTATCTGTTGGGTCTTATGTTAGCAAACGTGACTTCTGACTGTTAATTGATTCTTAATTGCGAATACTCCATTAAACGCGAGATAAAACCGCGACATAGGTACGCAGTAATCATTAGGCTCACGAAATTTGCGATAAGGACCGAATCATATTTTTTTTATCTGAGTAAAAACTACGTATCGCGACTTAATTATGCAATACCTACTTATTAAATAGATAGGGTTCCTAAATTGTGAATTTATTGCAGTTATCACGTATATTCAGAATAGGTAAAAAGACTGTCCATTTACCTAATATACATTATACGTATAATTAATTGGTGAACAAACGTACCGGTAGGCCGATAGCACCCGGGCAACCGAACTCTACTCACGCAGGCAATACGAATTTTATTTATTAAAGTTCAGAGCTAGCTTGACTACATCGACTTGTCACCATAAACCTTAAATAATCAAAAGGATGAACTCTTGATTGTTTAATTTTGGTACAATTGTTAAATAAAGTTACGAATTACGATACAGGAAATTACTTTCATTTCGGGGTATCACATCTTGCTAGTCATTAATCATCTTGGTGGATAAGCGGGCATAATGACACAGAGTTTTTTATAATGGTACTTTGGGTCTTGGGTCTTTGTAAACACTTCGATAAATAAGATTATTCATTAAAATCTTAACTGAAAATTATTCACATTTATGGGTGCAACTAAGTAAGACCATTGCAAAGAGAGTAAATAAATAATATCTATTGTAATTTTTTTCACAAAATATTTTTTTCTCATTGGAAGTAATTGCTGATTAGCATTGTCACATTAGGCTGACGAATAGTTACTGATAAAAAAAATGCATACGTTTAAAAACTATATGGTCACGTAGGTTTTGGACTCTTCAACTCATCATGTCCAAGTTTTAGTACCTATTATACCTAAACCAAAACGAACAGACATCATCGCATTATTAATTCTATTCCATATCGGGTATATCGAGCTGGCAGCTTCCTCGCGCAACGCATTAGGATTGCAATCCAGCGAGGATATGCTGCCAGCATCCTCGGCACCATTGCCCTATTTTTTTAGATATTTTTAGGCTTACTTAGTCTTAGATTTGAGTTTCATTTAGAATTTGTTTTTAATTTTTGTTCGAATTTATTTATTCAATTAGAGACACAGTGGGTTCAGGCAGCTCTCCCTATTGGGTATGGCGGCCTGGGGATGCGTCGCGTTGAAGACGCTGGCCTTATTGCATTTTTAGCTTCTGCTCACGGAACCGAAGACCTTGTTACTAACATTCTTTCCGACAATGGTATCAATTCTTCGGTCCCGTTTCTCTCAGAAGCGCTAAGCAAAATGGGCGATCCCCATTCCAGACGATAAGTGGCCTGAAAATCCTCATATTCAAAGACAGTGGGACGAATTACAGAGTATGCACACTTACGACACAACGGAGTCGGGAGCCTGGTTGCACTCTTTATCTTCACCACACGTTGGCACCTTACTCGATAATGATTCGTTGAGAATAGCGTCGGCTCTCAGGTTAGGTGCTGAGGTGTGCGAGGCCCACCGTTGTCGTTGCGGGGCAATGGCGAGTGCAGATGGCCACGGCCTTAGTTGCCAGAGATGTGCAGGATGATTCCCGAGGCACCACGCAATAAATGATTTAATTCGGCGGGCCATAATTTCGGCCAATGTACCATGCATATTGGAGCCACTGGGCCTAAGCTGCACGGATGGCAAAAGACCGGACGGTCTTACGCTGGTTCCATGGCGGAAGGGGCGCTGCCTCTTATGGGATGCTACATGCGTAAGCACTTTTGGCGCTTCCCATTTGAGACAGACCTCGCGATGTGCAGGCTCTGCAGCAGAATCTGCTGCCAAACTGAAGCACGCTAAATACTCCGCGCTGGAGTCGGCGTACGACTTTGTACCTGTGGCCATCGAAACCGCGGGACCCTGGGGCTCGGAGGCCCGCCAGCTTTTCAAGGAGCTAGGCCGACGCCTACGAGAAAGGGGCTGCGACCCTCGCTCCGGGTCGTACTTGGTTCAATAGGTCTCCATCGCCGTTCACCGGGGTAACGGGGCTGCAGGCATCATGGGGACCTTTGAGCCAGGTACGATGCGGGGAGAGAGTATTTAATTAGTTGTGTTTATTGCGTTTTTATATCTTTTTATTAATTTAACTAATTATTTTTTTATTGATATTTGATTTTTTTAAATTTATTCATATTAAAAAAATAGTACAGTGGTTCTAAGGGTAAGACGCGTTACAAAAAACCTGATTAGAGGTTTATACGTGCCGCGAATGCGCATTCTTCACAACATTTCTTATTATTTAAGGTACTAAACTAATTTTAATTAACTTACTAGTCAAATAGCTGGATTGGTATCGATAACGCCGGTAATCACAGCAACGGCTCGCTGCCGTCCGCTCCCGCGATATAATGTTTTTTAGAGCGTTTTTGCACGTTATTTTATCTTTGAGGATACTTACGTATAAATCTTATGATTTAATTGTAAAAGAAAAATAAAACTTGTAATTAGTGTATTTGTCGTTAAATATATATTGATTATGTAAACATGTACAAGTAGTTTGCAGTTGCGGTGAGTATACATATGTGTTTAAAACAATAACATGACTGGTCGCCCCTCACGTCGGTGGCATTTGTATGGGTGCAGCTTCCCTCGGGCTTGGTCATCGACACCGAAATGTTTTAAGGAGTCGCCAAATTAGTGATGTTATTTATTGCACACAATGTCAGAGGCACTGTATAGGTATAGTGAAGACACATTTTGCACAGGGTATTGCGTAACTTTTCGAACGAGCGTTAGGTCAAAACAACTGTCATATTCCCTTGCAAATAATTCAGATCACACCACGAAAAAAACTGCGGGTAAAATTCGATTTTATGACAATCTCATACAAAGTGTGACCCATGTCTGAAAAACTTTTCTCATTTCATTTAATACCTATACCATTACGAAGGTTTAACTTTCGTAGTCACTAGTAAAATTAGGAAGGTGGAAGTTAAGTACCTACTGGTTTAGTTTTTTGTCAGACTCAAGATTAAGTAGAATGATTCATGATAGGAAATGGAAGAAAGCCTTTATTGTTATTTTTAAAATATAATGCACAAAAACAAATCTTAACGTAAACGAAAACTTATTGCCATGGAACATTATCTACCAATATATTTTCACAGTTAAGTTCAAGTAGATATGAAAGATATACACAGCACGCATCGACACAACCGCGTTCGGCATTAATGTTTGAAAGCGGATAGAAGTTTCTGGAGGGCGCGTAGAGGAATCTCTGATGTTGGCGAGGACATTGCACTCCTCCCCTCCCGGCCCTTGGGTCCTTACTTCCCCCCATTGGTCTTGCCGAAACTCGCTTCAATGTTGCTGCGACCGGATTTAACTATTTAGCCACCCGTCGTCATTTTGTGTTTTGTGGACGAAGGAGTTTTAATGTGAATCCACCAAGTTGGTTTAAGAGATAGATAGACATTGTGTTTGAACTTGTTTACATATAATGATTTAATAGTAGTTTTCGTTTATACAGACTTAATTTGTAATATCGTATTAAATTGCCATAGACGACGGATTATCTTCTCATTTTAAAGTTTTCTCAGTTAAATCCTAATGGAGATCGGAGTATATTCGGATTATCTATGGATTCTTAATTAGGCACTTACCCGCGAATTGTAATACCCATATAAAAAGCTAATAAAACATCTTAATTAATGCAGCATCGTCATAAAAGCCTGCTTAACATTGAATGGAAGGATAGCAGCGATGTCGATACAATCATCGACACGGCGGCGGCGGCGCTGCGGTTCCCGTTATTGCTTTGTAAAGTATGTACATAGAGCTATGTACCGACACTCGGACGGTAGCGTCAACAGAAACCAACATGTTAGTTCATGAAAAATAAGCTAAGAATTTACGAGTATGTGCAGGCTATCCGTGAAGAATTCGCGTGATTAATGCGAATGTTCCCATCGTTTTGACTAGAGAAAAATGTTAGAAATCTGTCTCACACTACGAGTACGATATTTTTTAAGTCTCATTATTGTTTTTTCCTGTTTTGTCCTTGTCCTTAGTAAACTTCAAAAAGAGTCAGTTTTTACTAGAGTCGTAGTCTTATGTACCTACACTCGAGAAATTTGTATGTTTGGCACTTTTGAAACCTATTACAATAGAAATATAGAGTCCAAAAGTGGCAAACGTTTAAATTCTCTGACCGTACCTTAAGTAGTCTCGAATAAATGAAATAAATATTATGTAGGTAATTCAAGATATTGTAAATTATATACTTACCTATAATGTAAGTTGTCAAAATGTATTACATACAGGCATTGCGTTGTATCTACTATCAGCAGATCATCATACTAAATCATATTTTGATATTATTCATCAAATTCATGATTTCTTTAGGAGTCGGAGCGAACGTTCATCCACAATTCATCTATTTAAGGTGAATGACTCTAACGTCTGTGGCAATAACCTAGCCTTATCGTCAGGATGGTATGTTGTCAGATAATGTCACGGGGGGAAAATCTGCAAGCGTAAGAAACATTTACTTTGTCAACTAGAGTCCGTAATACGTACGGTCTATCTTAGTTGATTTCTGTATTCGGATTATATTGATACTTACTAAAAACATTGCTTGATTTGAATCTCATTACGCCGACTGATACGGACTAATAATTGCCTGTCCTCTATATTCTGAGCTTTTAAGTGATAGCCTGCAGTAGTTTTAAGAGTTAATAATACTCTACGTGTCGAAACGCATAAGTGAATGGGCCATTCGTCTTTTTCATGTATGTATATACATTTTTATCACTTATTCTTAGGGTGCACATTTTGAAACACTTGACCTTCATTTCATGTTTCTGCATTGGGTTGGAGATAGAAGCTTAATTAGAGTATCACTTCCGATAATTTTGTTAAATTACCTTAACTTAGTGGTTCTTGACGTTTCCCCAACTTGTATAAAAAATATTATTTACCACTGATGCTTCTCAACGTCTGTTCTTCCGCAGCTTTACATAAAATATTTAACGTGGTAGTTAATTTTATGTGCTGTCGGTGCGCAGCGGTGTGGTCTGGGCTGCGCGCCTGCCTCAACACGCGGCGGGTTCGCCGCGCAGGCCCACGACGTCACGCCGCCACCGCGCACCGCCCGCTTCCTGGCGCGCTACAAATCCTGCGCGCTGTTATATAAACATTCTACCCGATTACTACCTACTTGTAAATAACCCGATAAAAGCAAATTTATTTTAACCGTGAACTGTACTCATAAGAGTAGTCATTTTACTGAACCAAACGTCTAGATGCCAACATCTACTTAATATGAGTATGCAGTTTTTGTAAATGACGATACAATGGTTTCATGAAGCATACTTAATACAACAGAGGTAAATAATGATGACAAAGTTATCTTTAGTTCTGAATTAGTAGTCAGTACAGTCAGCATCAAAAATATATACCTACACGTATAGTCCGCTTAAAAATATCTTCTCCTAACTCTATGGGCGGTTAATAGAGTATAGCAACGATATTTTTGAACGAAATAATAGTGTAATTATCTTTATGCAGCCGATTGTACTAAACCATCGAATACATATTATATTTCTTGAATAAATTTCGTAGTTAAGTATGAATTCTACTTTCTCATAGGTACCTACTTTTTTTAGATAGCTATTATTCATATGAAATTAAAGTTAAGTTACAAATATTTTCTCTTGATCATATAAAAGAGCGCATCACTATTTACTCTGCCCTAGGACAACATATCATAAATTATGTTTGTGGAGCAATGATACCACTATCTGTCTATGCAAATTGCCCTTTAAATGGCCAAATCGCTAATTGAACATAATATTATTTGCTCAGTACAATACTGACGTAGGTGACTTCG
This sequence comes from Epiblema foenella, assembly GCA_963556455.1. NCBI lineage: Eukaryota > Metazoa > Arthropoda > Insecta > Lepidoptera > Tortricidae > Epiblema > Epiblema foenella. Next base: position 10,022,261 of record OY747099.1, on the reverse strand, counting down.
AAGTTACATGCAAACGGGACATTGTGGTTTTGAGTTTAGCCTTATTTACTCCAGGACAGACGAACAAATAACGATAAGCATTCAATGACGACATTGTGCCCTGAATAACATTGTAATAAGGATAATTAGGGTATTTGGTTAACCTAAATGCGATATAACATATAAAAATAGGAAAACGGCCGGGTAAAACGTACGGAATCTATTCGTAGTGAATGAAGAACGTACTTTACAAAATTGATCTGACCGTTTTAATTAATCATATATAGGTACTAATGCCAATTCATTATATCATTACGATACAGCGAGGAAATGCCGCCAGCATCCACGGTACAATACCTCAAGGGCCTGTTTTTGATTTAAGTTAGTTTGAATATTATTTAAATTACTATTGTTAAATATTCTTGTATATATTTTCTAGTCAATAAATTATTGTAACACTCATTATTAATTGCATAGCCAGATGAAATTTAATATACGTAACGCTAAGATTTCCATTATTCCCACCAACATCGTATGATCGTGAAGAATTTCACGTCAATACGGATACGGCGTGTATGTAAGGCAGTACATATCGCTATTTTATGTACAGTAGTTTATTTTATACTATATATTTGATGCTCTACCGGCCATACGGCACCTATATTTGGACTCCCCACGCAATAAGGAAAACGGGTGAAAGGTGACACGATTAAAAAGAAAAAGAATTCAATTATATTTAGCAATCACCCCTGTAATTATAAAAAAGGTTCCTTAATTGAGCTTCCAATAAAAAGGTCGCAGCTTCCGACTTCCCACGGACGCATGCGTGGCATGTGCTGTGATGCGGCTTATTATGGGGAAACATTATCAAAATATGCTTATAGGCGATAGAGCTCTACTGATTAAGACAGGGCCGGTGCTCGGTCGACATATGCTAGGATTTACACAGAAGCGGTTTACCCCTACTTTAATTTATCACGGTAGTAACTTACCACATAAAATATTTTTTCTACTCCTGTACTTTTTTTCGTGTACAAGAGCTACCTTTACATAAATTCAAATATGCATTAATTAAGCTTTTAACTGAAAATAATTACTATAGTGTGAAGGATTTTCTGGCTCAAAATATTCATTAATAACATTTTCAAAAATATTTGCATGCTAGTATATATTACAAATAGCAGGATAAGCTACCTATTGTCACATACCACCTAAGGACAAAAATGTACCTACTTATTCTATGCAAATAAACTCTATTCTATTCTATTCTATTCGCGACTATAACTACTATAATCATGAACTCTAATATAAATACATACTTTATTTATTCTGAAAAAGTCTATCTAGTCTATTGCCCAAAAACACACTCCTTACCCTACTTTAATGAAAAATTAAAGCAGAGTTGGTTGTCACAGACTACTACAAATACTATGTTTAGTAGTCATTCTTTAGTGCGTTCAAGCGAAACTTTTATGATTAAAATCAGTGCTGCCAACTTAACGCAACTTTGCTACAATTTTTATGTATTAATTAATGCATAATATATTATTTACTAATATAAATACATACATTTATCATCATCTTTGTATTGTTTAACAAATTTTATCTATTTTCGGATATATTTATGAAAACGAAACAGTTAAGATTCGATCCGGATTTGATTTCAGTTTTAGGTCGGATGCCAAGTCTAGCAAATTACAAAAAAAACCATAAACAAAGTGTCATATTTTTGATTTCCCACTAAATTCCTAATTGAAAACGAAAATATTCAAGCTGATAAAAGATTATATTACTTAAGGCAAACGATTTTTTTTGTGTTCATGAAGAAAATGTGTAGATTGTTTGTTGTTTGTTTGTTTATTGATTCTTTTAAAAATCCACGAAGAAGTTATATGGCATTACTGAAGAAATTGCGTAGGTACCTAAGTTGCACAATTACTAACGGAAAAAACGGCGCATGAAAAGTATGATAAATACTTACTTTTTATTTGAAATGAGTCGTAGAAAAAGTATTGTATGCAACGGTGTATAACTGGTATAGAAAGGCTCGTGGTGTCTTTACTTGCGATGTTCGCCAAGGCTCACATCGCAACCCACACCACTCGCCTTTTTATACCCTTATTATACACCAGTTGCATAATATACTATGTACTCTCATAAATCAATATTCAACATATGACGTGGCCTTGTACGAAACCAATCCCGTTTTCCTCGTGCTCATAAAATTCCCATAATCAATTTATAAACTTGGTATACGAAATATTAGTAAATAATAATTAAGTAATGGTTAATATTATAAATTCCTGATGGTTGATGAACCACAAATTCTATTTGTTTCTTTTTATTTCACTATCATTTTTGTTAGTTTTGTAAATAAATAGGTGAGGTAAGGTGAAGATATTTAAGGGTAAAAGAAAATCTGGCCATTATCTATAAAAAACCGGCCAAGTGCGTGTCGGACCACGCACAATGAAGGGTTCCGTACCAACACCTACTAGTCCACATTTAAAATCACTATCCAATACATTGAATCAAATAACTTAACCAAAATTACAGTTAAATCAACCTATCTCAAAAACTATAAGAGATACTTTGATCAAACCAAAAATCGTTGAAAGAGTTAATTAGCATGCATCACCTCTATTTTTTTTAGAATTTTATACCCCGTAGTTATAAAAATAGAGGGGGGGGGACATACTTTTTACGACTTTGAGAGCTGATATCTCAAAAACCGTTCACTTTAAGAAAAATGTTTTTTAGAAAACTTTATATCATTTTAAAAGACCTTTCCATTGATACCCCACACGGGTATGTACATCGAAAAAAAAATTTTCATCCCTCAGTTACATGTATGGGGGGCCCCACCCCCAATTCTTTTTTTTACTATTTAGTGTCATAATTTTGTAGCGGTTCATACAACACATATTCCCATCAAATTTCATCACTGTAGTACTTATAGTTTCCGAGTAAATCGGCTGTGACAGACGGACAGACGGACAGACGGACAGACGGACAGACGGACATGACGAAACTATAAGGGTTCCGTTTTTGCCATTTTGGCTACGGAACCCTAAAAACGGCAAATAAACACGTTTTTTGTATGGGAGCCCCTTTAAATATTTATTCTATTCTGTTTTTCAGTATTTGTTGTTATAGCGGCAACAGAAATACATCATCTGCGAAAATTTCAACTGTCTAACTCTAACTATAACGGTTCATGAGATACAGCCTGGTGACAGATGGCCGAACGGACGGACAGCGAAGTCTTAGTAATAGGGTCCCGCTTTAATCTTTGGGTACGGAACCCTAAATAAGTATGTCTGATGTCTAAAATCTCTTAAGTTTTTTACCCAGTGTTCATCTTACGCGATCTCACTGTATTATTATTTTTATAAGTTATTTAATTACTAAATAAATGACTGGTGTAAGTATTCATATTGGCCATTCTGACAAATTCTCACATCTTCACTAGCTGAGGTGCATAGCTATCAAATTATAAAAAGAGGAATAAACTTCCGTATGCGCCGACACAGAACCTGTGACAACTCGGTTTATTTCAGGCTCCCTCTCCCAGATTGATTGGTGGCGTGTTTTATTACATGAAGGAATCAACCTAAGTATAGAGGGAATATAAAATTAAGATTCTAGTGTCAGCAGTTACTTATTTGATAGAATTAAGGGTTTTCAGGCTGAGGCTAATGCAAATTAACAGTACTGTAAAAAAATACGTAGTGCGGGATACAGTACCAGTGAGCATCCACTTTTATCTCAGGTAAGGCCGCTTGGCACGATTGGTCCTTTGGTCAAACTGAGCTTATAAAAGCCTTGTAGCCACGCAGTCAACACCTGGCTACCCACCAAAAATAGGGGGAGAAAGGGTCGGCTCCTTAGGACCAGTCTGTTATATTCTACCTGCTTGCAGCTACTAGTTCAACTTTAATATCATTTTCATATAATTTAGACATGAGTGTTGCCAGAGATGACATATGGATCCGAGACATGGGCGCTAACGATGGGCCTCATAAGAAAGCTCAAGGTCACCCAAAGAGCAATGAAAGAGCTATGCTCGGGGTTTCTCTGCGTGATAGAATTAGGAATGAAGCTATCCGTAGCAGAACTGGGGTCACCGACATAGCCTTCAAAATTGCGAGACTTAAGTGGCAGTGGGCAGGGCACATTGCTCGCAGGACTGACGGTCGATGGGGCCAGAAACTGCTTGAGTGGCGTCCACGCACCGGAAGCCGAGCTGTCGGTAGGCCTCCGACAAGGTGGAGTGATGACCTGGTGAAGGTCGCGGGAATCCGGTGAAAACGAACGGCACAGGACCGGTCTAAATGGCGAGCCTTGGGGGAGACCTATGTTTAGCAGTGGACGTCTTTCAGCTGAAATGATGATGATGATGATAGACATGAGTAATTCATTTAGATATTTAACTTTTAACACAAAAAATCCGAAAAATACTAAATCGTAAATTTCAAATTTTTATAGTAGATACTTTAGTTCCTATATGGTTCTTTTCCTTATTATAAAGATATTATATCGATTATTCAATATAAACAAAGGCACTTAAATAATAAGTCTTAGTAAATACCAGATAAAATGGGCTTTTCTATTTATAGAGCGAAGGAACTGATTTCAACGGAGCGGCGGAAAGTACAGTGCGGTGTCGTACGTAAGAAAGCTTTTCCGAAATGAAACTAGCTGTAACTTTATTAGCGTCAAGACTAACAAAAAAATGTTAAAAACCTTTTTCGTTAATAATGTAATGAGGATTATTTTGGATTATTTTGAAGATTTCGAATCTGTAATAGTTTTCGAAAAAATGTGAAAGAACCGTAAAAGGTGAGCTGTTCCTTCAACAAGCTTCAAGGGGCCAGCGGGGGAGAATTGTGAGTTTTGACGACCATACCCATCAAAGGTATCATGCCACACAAGTTTCAGAACTATTGATTTGTTTGACTTCCCCATACTTTGATTACCTACATAGAATGACCGTGCCACCACCACGACTACCACGCGCCAACTTTCAGTTCAACACTATATCAAACAAAGACGGTCAAGCGAAGGCGAAGTTATAACGGGATTTGAAGACACCAAGCAGCACGTTAAAATGAAAATGAAATCAGGCAAAGATAGATAGAGTCTGGCAAATAACAGATGAGAATGAGTCTAAATTTTCATGTTGAAAATCATCATCATGTTAGGCTTGAAGTAATGAAGCGGTAACTACATACAGATGTAGTGCAAAATGATTTTCCTTCGTACTTTATCGGAAAAGTTCGTATTTATCGTGCTCTTTCAATTAGCTTCAGTACCCAACTTACAGCCGGAGGGGTAAGTCGCATCAGCAGACCAATATAGAGAGGCTAACACGCCATTCAAATATTCGCTATAGTTTTGATTATATTTACAGTTTACTTATAAAAAACCTCAAAAACGGTTAAAAGATCCAGTCCAAGGAATTATATTTAATATATACCTCTACTTCATATCATAAAATAGCAAATTCAAAAATAGCAATAACTCGGAGTATTTTGGTAAAGTTCAACAGCGAATTTCGGACTCAACGGGCATATCTAAACCTACAATAAGACAATTTTTGAACCAGGAAGAAAAATATATAAAAAATAAAAATACCAACACAAACAATATTAAGCTAGGTAGACCACGCAAGAAATTCTATCTAGATCTTGATGATTTTGATTACGCAGTGATACGACGAATGGTTTATAACTTCCATCTGAATTATAAACAAGTTCCAACAATAAGAGCACTAAAGTCCAAATTAATAGAAACGATGAATTTCAAAGGCTGTGATTTTACACTAAGAAAGATACTACGCCAAATGGGTTTTCTATCCAAGAAAATTACTAACAATAGAAAAATTCTGATGGAAAAAGATGACGTTAGATTTAAAAGAGTAAAGTACCTGGACTTAATAAGGAAGTCCAGATCTGAAGGCAGAGATATTGTGTATACGGACGAAACTTATGTTCATACATCCCATTTAACAGGGAAGTGCTGGATAGATTCTACGGATAAAGGAGTGAAACAGTTAATCTCAAAAGGTCAACGCTTTATTATAGTACATGCAGGTAGTGCCAAAGGATTTGTAACGGGTGCTCTACTTATGTAAAAGTCTACTGATAAGACCGGTGATTATCACGATGCCATGAATAATGTCAATTATGAAAAATGGTTACAGAATCAACTTATTCCCAACTTGTTTCCATATTCTGTATTAGTAGTAGAGAATGCTGCTTATCCCAATAAATATGTGGAACGCTCACCCAACCACAAAATAAAAAATATACACAAGATAAAAAATATAAACTTGCCCGACTCACTAGGGTTGCTTCTGTATTGATTCTGATTTTAAAAAGGAGTAGGTAACATACATGGATTCGTTTATACATACATGTTATGTTTACATTCTTTAGAGACTGCTTAGATGTTAAAGAGCATCAAATGTCCATTAAAGGTCCCGACACCGCACATGACGAAAACTGGAGCGTAACAACTTGTTTCAACTAACTACTAACTAGCTAACAAGATATAACTATGATAGTGATCCCAATAAAAACACAAACGTGAAAAAAGTTCGACAAAAACATAAATGTAAAAAGGGTGCCAATTTCAGCGAAAAATAGTTGAAATCTAGAAGGATTACACGTTCTATAATTTTTTTTTAATAACAATGTCGTCTATGGACTTCAAATACGTAATTAATATTTTCTTAAATGATGATTTTTTAAATTGTCATCTTCAAAAATTGAAAAACCTTTATCCTTTATTTGAAGAAAGTAATAATATCGGTTATTCATTTTGACGTACGTGACACAAAGTACATACGTAGCGGCGGGCACGTCAAGTGATTCAACGCGCACGCAACTAGCACTCGCGACAGTCGCGACTAAGCTCTGTCCGAGACTGTCCGAGAATGCCTGTAACTGTAACGTCTGTGTGCGTGCGGCGAAAATGGCACTATATACTGAGCGAACTCTCTCTGCTCAAGCGCGCGCCGCCGCTATTTTCTTTGTGACCCAACTCTAATACCGCAAAGCCGCTTATGATAAACTGGTTACAATATTCCCCATGATTCATCATTAACTAAAATACAACTATACGAAATTATTTGTCGGCATAAAGAAGATTTTTTGTAGAATATTCCATTAACAAAATTTTACATCAACATGGACACGATGTGTTAAGGTTACCGCCATACCATCCCGACTTCAACCCTATAGATATATGGTCACAGATAAAAGGTCACGTATCAAAAAGGAACATAGACATGAATATGGGTACGGTAAAAAAATTGATTGAAGAAAAAATAAATATGACTGGCCCGGATGAATGGAAGAAAGTTTGTGATAATGCGATCAAATGTGAAAATGAATATTTGTCACAGGAACACTCGATGGATGATCACATTGATAGGATTGTAATTGATGTAAATGAAAGCACTGACGAATCTGACGAAGATATGTCTGACTGTTACTCAGATTGTGAAATGGAAAATGTTGAAAATATCGACCCAAATATTAATGTTAAGTAGAGTCACCGGCATAAATAAATTATCATTTAGTAACCTTGTCACTTTAACGTCGTGTTTAAAATGTCATACGAAATTGTCAAACGATTAAAAGCGACAAGGTACAGAAATCACCACTTATTTATGACGGTGACTGTACCTAGAAGTATACTAACGGGCCTAGTATGAAAGCCTTCATGTCGTTTGCATCCCTCTCACACGCGGGTTATTTACTTAGGTGCGATAGGGAATAATATTTCCCAATAACATTTATTTTGTTGTACTTTATGTTTTAAAGTGAAGATAATGTTTCGTTTACTAATGACTATAAAACTTGAGTATATTCAAAGTTATTGAAGGTGGTTGTAACGTCTCTATATTATACAATAACATTTTTCACTTTGACATTTGACACTAAACAATAAAGTTCCATAATAATGGATATGAAAACGTCACTTATTTAATACAATCATTGATTGACAGTTCGGGTGCCATCATATTCCGATTGAGATCCGAGTTTTCCCGAAGGAAAATCATTTTGCAATACATCCTGACTCGATTGACATATCGACACTGACAGTTGACAGCTTTCTGATACCCTACCGCCTCCGCACCGAAAAGTCAGGAAATCGCCCTTAGTAAGTGTTCAATGATATTTTAAATGATTATTCCAATTGTTCAGTGTCCGTCCGTACGCTTGGTGGCGTTACGCAGGTTCAACAATTCATTGAACCCTCTATTGTCTTGTTTTGCGAAACAAGTAGAAATCGCAAGGTGTGTAGGTATGTTAATCGGTTGACTTTTGAACTGGATTACAATACACGTATTTTGTACTTTGGCATACCTACCTACTTGTTTATTTATTCAATCAGTGACAAGCGCGTTATTTTGCGTAATTTAGGCTCGGTTTTATAAAGATCCGTTAGACCTTATGTCGGTTTGTTATGTCAAAAAGTGTACTGAGTTACTGAAATTTGATCTGACATTTGGTCTAACGGATCTTTATAAAACCCAGCCTTAGTAGTTTACAGCGCCGTGTTTTCAATTATCAGCCTTTATTATCTGTTAGTTTTTTTCTAATTTTATCGTAACAATTAATTGAGCTGCAAAAAATGTATTGACATATGAGTCATATTGAACCTGAAAACTTGTGATGGCACTAAATTATTAACAAAAAAGTGATTTATAAAAGAAAGTCCTGAATGACTGCCTGACTTATCAACGCACAGCCAAAACTACTAACGCTAGAGAATAGATTTTTGCACAGTCGACTACATTTATAATGTAGGCAAGGGATAGGCAAGGATTTTTCAAAATTCACCCCCTGTGGGGCTAAAACAAAGGATGAAAGTTTTTATGGGGAGCAATTTTTTTCGATCAAGGGTTTTGAAATTTCGTTTCTCGCTGTTTAAATACAACGAACAAGTTTCATCGCTTTTCGAAAATCATCTCCTATAAGTGGGTTAAAAAGGAGTTCAATATTTTTATGTATGTATGTATGTAAAATTCTTTATTGTACATGAGTAAAACATAACATAAATTACAAGAGCCAATATTATAGGGGCCAATATTTTTTGTAAGCGTGGGATTTGACATTTCGTATACTCTCTGTTAATCTGTAATACAACAAAACTAATACCAGCGATTTTCAAAATACAATGGGGCCAAGTATGTTCTAAAGTGAGATACTTAAAACTTCGTATATAAACTCTCTATTTAAACACATCTGATTACAGCGGTTTCCTAAATTCATCGCCCGAAGGAGTTAAAAGGGGGTTAAAATTCGTCGCTTAAGAGTGTAAAACAGGGGGTTGAATGTTTGTAGGGAAAGTGAGTAATAAGTGAGAGACTAGAAATTTAATTTATAGTAACATTTAGAACAGAAGGTAGTTAGATCAAATCATTCAAAAGCCTAGACTACCCGTGCGAAGCCGGCGCGAGTCGCTAGTTAGGTACCTAAGTATAATTTATTTGTAAACGTAATGTGTCTTAAAAAATATAATTTATTTGTACCTAAATCCTTAACTATGGGACTGTCTACAGTATAGACACCTATTTGTTGTTCAGGGGACATTTATAAACATGCCAATACGTAGAAGTAGTCGGCGGGTCAGAGGTGAGCAACGGTAACTGCCCAGTGGCCGGTGCACCCTTTCGCGACTCCTATTCAGTGCATCTGTTCGAGGGATCAATGCGTGTCTCATAAAAAGCATTGATATTGTAATTCATTCCGTTGGTTAGAGAAAACTTTTTTATCGTTAAGTGGTTTTAAATTTTACTTTTTACGAAAAAGTATGCTTGCAGAATGTAAGTAGTTATTAAAAAAGTATTCTAGAAATATATGGGTCAAGTATTTAATATTGGCATTATTGCACATATGGAAGGGCAATCAATCCTTGGGGTCGCATTTTCAAACCGAGTGCTCAACTGAAGTAGATGACTACTTTTACGGACATAATAGAACGCTGCGCTTACGGTGTCCAACTCTGACACGAAGCGCAAACTCTTAGAGTATTCCAGTGTTCCAAACCACACGCGTGGTCGTGCCGGAGGTTTTCCCCTGGATTTTCCCCAGGCTACTCTCCAACCGCGCACTCCTATCGCTTTATTGGGCCGGCCTATAAAGCCACAGTCAGGTTAAAAAAAAGGCATAACATACTTAAATCAGATTCTACTAGTATACGACCGTCGAGTACAGTTTTAGTACAGTCAAGTACAAAAATATGTATTGAATTAATCAGCTAATGTATATGTACCGAAACCTTAACTCGTCGCCATAAAAGCCACGGGACATATTTTATTCACAGTTGTATGCACTCATATTAAAGCATATTGACTGTGTCATTTGGTCTTTCTATTTCTCTTGCTTGATTAAAATAAAGCAATGAATAAATGAAAAGAATGTTTTTGTAAATCCAATAAATGTACCTATGCGAATACAATTTTTAAAGCCGAATTGGACATAGCCTGGCAAAGTCCCAAGGGGTCGGCGGTCAGAGGTGACCAACGGCACAGGGGAAGTGGCTTTAAGATAAAAAAGAATTAAAATAATTTTTGATTTATAGGTTCTAACCAGGCTGTTTGGTGTAGCATATGTAAAATCCCGTTTTCTTTCATTGTCCTATATTATCACTACATAGTATAAAACAAAGTCGTTTCCGCTGTCTGTCTGTCCCTATGTGTATGCTTAAATCTTTAAAACTACGCAACGGATTTTGATGCGGTTTTTTTAATAGAGTGATTCAAGGAAGAAAGTTTCTACGTATAATATAGTCAGAGGAAGGTTTATATGTATAATACATGCATAATAGAGGTATAGTAGAGAAACACTGATAGTTTTAGAAGTTTCTAATGTGATGTCGTAAACAAACACATTTTTTGCGCTTACATTGCAAACGCTGGCTTAACCCTACTAAATTAATCAAAATAATGTACTACGGTATTGTACACCTCAAAAAGGTCTATAAAAAAATCCACGATGGTATATGTCTATCTCTTATGTATAACCCACGATAACGATTTTTTATTCTTTACTTTTTACGAGAAATAATGGCTTATTTAGGAAGCGATTTTACGAAATATACCATCAATCTTAACGAATAAAGTACCTTCAATACATTGTGCATTTAATATAGATCAATATGGACATTTACAGCATGTAATTTAAATGAATATTTTCGGTAATGCAGGGACATAGTGGTTGCGCAGGCCGGTACATTACTTTTCACCTCACTAGCTCGGAAAGCCCTTTTTTATTCTTTAAAAACAGATAGCAAAACTGCATTTTATCCACAAGAGTGCACAGAATATTTGAAATCCGAATGTGCTATTTGTAACTCGGGATTAGGTAGGTAGTAGACCCCGGGCATCCAACCATATTTAGGATGATAACTGTACTGGAATAACGTTAGGACGAGGAGGAGCAAAAAAAAAAACTTCCCCGTGAGTGCTAGTGAGGTGAAAAGATTTGTGTTACACACGGCTGCAAAGTTATTTTACGTCTCGTGTGTCGCAACACTCACTACGCTCAGGATTCTATTTTTGAACCACTCGCTACGCTCAGGATTCTATTTTCGAACCATAGAATCCATTCGCTAGCTCGTAGTTCACCCCAGAATCCATCCGCTAGCACGTGTTTCAATTCCACACTCGCGGTTAAAGTACAACTTTGTACCCTTGTATAACAAATAACTATTTCACGTGGCCATATATATGTCGCTCTTTCAAGAGTAACCTCTACTCTAAAGAAAACATATTTGTATTGTCTAATGACAAAAAAACTGTTGACGTTGGATATAAAGACATTCTGTAGTATATTTAGTATCAGCATTGCACCCGTGCGAAGCCGGGGCAGGTCGCTAGTTTCTAAGTATAAGATACTAAGAAATTTACATAGATCCTGAGAAACTAAACGGAAACGACTATCAGTGACGATGTTTTGTTATTTTCTTTTTATTACTTTTTCATAGCCAAATAGACACTCCTATCATTTTATTCTACCATAAAAAATTTGGAGCTGCACTGAAAAAAATAACAACTATTACCTAATTACATACTGTGATATATTATATAAATAAATCATAGACTAGTGGCTCTGTGGGGTGTTGTCTTTTTTTTAAATTTGTTAGAAAAAAAATGTTTATAAAATTTTCAAAGTGATTCGACTAAAACTTCTATGTAATTACCGAACTGCTCACAAAATTTTACGAGAATCTGTTGAGAAATGCGACAAGTAGAGGAGAACAAACGGAAATCCGCCGGACATACGAAAGTATTTCTGTCGAAGCTGAAGCACCTCCGTTTCACTCGGTCATCTATTACCTAATTACATATTGTGATATGTTACACTATAGTCAATCATAGACTAGTTGGGAGCCAACGGTAGTTGAAAACCCATACCAGTATTAAATGACGCAGAAAAGTAGTTTCTTCAATGTAGTTGTGCGGACACAGGTAGAATAATAACATAATCTTTTATACCACTAATGTCCTGTAGTAATCCCTCCGGGCAGATGTCTTGAATGCAACTTGCAAAAGGGTGCAGTGAACACTGGACAGTGGGCACCGTGGCCGGCCGTTGGTCACCTCTGACCCAGTAACGAATATCAAATTTATAATAAGAGAGAAAATCTTACCCATTATAAAAAATATGTGATATGTTCTGTTTTCTGCATTTGTAGGTATTGATTATGTAGGTACTTTAAATAAATAGTATATTTTATTTGATATAATTACAAATGTATAGTTGTCAGATTTTCCCTGTACTTGTAGTATAAGACGATATTACTTGCGAAATTTCATAGTTCTTAGGTTGGATGGATGGCAATGAAAAGTACACTATAAATTTGGATTCCCTTGAGAGTGTCGAAATATAAGTTTTTTGCGCCATAAACGGCCGTATCTGTCTTGACTTTTTCACAGCTTCAAATGACTGTAGACCTGAGTATATGGTTTTAATTTCAACTCGATGCCTCCACGCATTCCCGAGATAAAGGGTCTTGACAGACAGACAGACAAACAGACAGACGGACAATGAAGTAGGGGCTCCGTTATTTGACGTGATAACGTCTTATAACTTGATGAACGGATGCCAACACGGAAAAATGTGACGTAATGTATGACTAACCTGAGTCTTGATAAGCTAATTTCTATAAAAAAATATTGTATTTTGAACCTTATTGTTCGAAAGGTAAAATAGCTTTTTGAACGAATTACTTTGATTCAACTCGGCCAACTGAATAATTTCAAATTATACCAAACAGTTGACGGTCAAACCGGTTTCTCTCCTCAAAGGGTAAAACGCGTAAGCGCCCGGAAAATGCAATTTTTCATCAATGTTTTCTTATGACGTTATCGCGTAAAATTATCGTCCGTACACCGACTTTACAGACAACTACTTTTTTTTTCTTGTACTGTACGTAGGTCTAGGAATTTATTTCAGAAATTATTCTAGGTGGTGTTCCTGCTCAGGCTGTTAAAATGACACTTCAGACATCGTCGTTTAATACGTATAGTGTGTTTATTCTATGAACTTACCTAATCTGAAACTAGTAAGATACATTTGCATTGCACACCAGAGACAGCATTGAAGGGCTGATTCACTAATTTTTGGAATTTTCCGTTATGTACAGTCGAGTTTATAAATATATGTACGTACACGTACAGTCGTACACGCACACTTGGCCACGTGCCCAAAGATTAAAAAATATGGGCAACCGTATGCCTTTAACAATAAAGCCGTGATCGCATATTTTTGATTATTTTTTCAGTGCACATATTTTCGATATGTCCACATGTTTAACAGCTCTTTGGAAATCAATGTAGCGCCGCGAAATCCAAGAATTAAGTAATGAAGTTAAAATGTTAACGAACACCCATTTGAACACCCTAACTATTTTAACACTTACGTTCTTTTTAAAAATATTTTTAACAAAGGTGAAATGAACCCCAAACCTATTATAAAAAGTTATTTTTTACAAGTTTTCCAATCCAATCACCAACTTCCCGGGGTTCATTTTACAAACTTAGTCATTATTTATTATAAGTGACAATGCAAATTAATATTAATAATGCCTAGGTGCATTAGGATCAGGTGATAAGAATATTTAATACTAATGGCGTAAACAGCACATTAGAGTTGTATGAAACCTTAGGCAAGAGCGTTTTTGCTAGATATTAGTACGTATAAGTGCTCCTCCTGTGAATGTCTGTTCAGTATTTTTTTTAATTGCTAAGTTCAATGTCACAGGGATTAAGTTCAAGTTCTCAGTCCCAGGAGGTCAGCGGTCAGGGGGTCAGGGGTGACCAACGGCCAGCGAATTCACCGGTCAGTGCGAAACAAGTGACTAACCCTTTTTCGTCCTGGAAGCTCATTGTTAACCAACAATACAATTACCTACCTGCCTAGTGCAAAAATGCAACTTATCTGTGAAATGATTCATCGCTCCGCAATTGTTTTGTGCAAGATAAACTCGTTTGCGCATAGTATAGAATTTTGCATAGAAAGTATAAACAAAGTAGTGGGCGTTGTAACAAAAGTAAAAGGGCTAAGTTCTTATAACTACACAGGGGCAAGTAATAGGTAGTTAAAAGACAATAACATTTTTAATATGTTGGTACCTACGTAAGATAAGTGGGTCAGGAATTGAAATTAGGTATCTACTTAGTCTATGCACCAACTCCTCTAAATGTGTTTTTTTCTTCAAGTAATGAATATTTTCGGATAAAAAGCAAGATTTACTCCTTAGAATATTCCTTATGGGACCCAAAAAATATGTAGAGATTCTTTTTAAATGTAGGGTCATCCCGAAATTTCAAAATTCCCAGGTATAGGAAATTGGTTACATTAGGTTAAATTAGTATCTTATCCTGGAAATTTACCCTTTAAAAACACGCATACATCTGACACGTCCTTACGGCCCTAGAAATATATTTATGCACGCTTTTTTGTGGCAGATATTGATGCTGGTGACTGTACACTAATTTGACACGATACAATAATATACTGTGCCAGATATGGCAATCCAGTACATCGGCTAGTAGTGTGGGTAACACGACCATCCGTCGTACGTAAGTGTGAGTGTGTCGTCGACAGTGACGTATCGTGGTATCACGATACGGAATGTCAGACCTCCACCCAACCTCCTCCTTTTTTGAAGTCGGTTAAAAAAATAGGTATATATTTTTTACAAAACATATCAAAGTATGTTTATTAGGGCCTAAAGGTACTAACTACCCTTAGAATATGCGGTTACTTATATCAAAAATAGGCGCTGTAGTTACATACTCCGGAGAAGCGCCAATAAACTTGATTCGATAGAAAACGGGTACGTTGGTCCGTTCGTCACCTCTGACCCACGTTAAACCAGCAGTCCTTCAACCAATAAAGGACTTTGGCAAGTTCACACACTTAGCCTTGATATTGAATTAGGCAACATTGTAAGAATAATTTCGATCCTCTTTAGAAATTAGCTTTATTATTGTGTCTACTTCTCTCAAAAGTAAAGTAGGTAGGGAATACTCGCGGCAGATTATTACTTAGCTTATTAAGCTATTAGCTATTTAGTACTAAAGTCCTCCCAGTATAATTATGAATACAGCATTATAAGTGAAATTGTTAAATTATGATTAATTGTTAATAATTATGCTCTCAATCTAACAGAAAATAATAGTACTACACTTACACGATGTCTTTGTTTAATGTGTCATAGATAGCTGTTAGCATATTTTATGTAAATTTACTAACTTTATTGTCCACGAATGCGGTGTCGATACAAACCTGATAGGGTTTAACGACACTTTTCTGTCAAATTAAATGTAAGAATTTATTAATATAAATAAAAAAAGATGATATTACCATTTATTATTTGAATTTTTTTTATTTAGGATTATTTATTTAATCTTTAGTCTGTTTTTACCTGTATTGTTTAAACCGTTTCAATTGAATAACGGCATGTTTGGATCTTGGCGCCTACTGTAGAGACGATAAATATATTCAGTCAAAGATTAGGGATGATTTTTTTATAAGTGGACATAAACTATTGAATAATGTAGCTTATGCTCTGTGTTAGTAATACATTTGTAACCCTTATCTTGCATGTTTGGTTTATCTGTAAATGTAAATTGGTTTATATATAAATAAAAATAGACACATTATGGTCTACTTGGGAAGGTACCCACTAGAAAAAAATCATTTTAAAGAACGTGGAAATATTATGCTTGGACAACAGCTCTAAATATACCCAAGGATATTACTCCTAAAATTTTCAGTTAGTATATTGTTCACACATCTTAAAATCGAATGCATAATTTTATATTATTGATACCGGGAATATGCATGCGGAATGTACGTAGGTACGTATACAGCAGGTAACAAATAGTCACAAGTTATGACAATATAAAGTAATTAATAAATGTTATCAAAAGCTTAAAAAGATATATGATACTCATTTTTTTAAACGTGTTTTTTTTAATGACTGTAGACTTCGCAAGGTTTTTTTGTGAAATCCGCCCGCTGAAACATACGAAATCACTGAAAAAATGTGTTTTAGTTTTTCCAAAAACTGACTCGACAAAATATTTCTATATAATTACCGAACCTGCTCACAAAATTTCACGAGAATCGGTTAAGAAATGAGTCCTGTAGAGGAAAACAAACCATTGAAAAAACATTTTACGAAAATCGGTTGAGAAGAACAAACTAAAACCCACCAGCAGAAATATACGAAATCATTGAACAATATATTATGACTGGCTGACAAAAAAATTCGATGCCATTCAATAATTGCTTGCTGCTCACAAATTTTCACGAGAGGAGAACAGCCGGAAATCCGGGCATACGAAACTTTTTTGTCGAAGCTGAAGCAAAGACCCTTCGTTTCTCGCGGTTAATTAAAAACTACACCTTCAGGATTTTTTATTTTATTTATTCGGAGATAAAACAGAAAAATGCAAACAAAATAGGTGGCATTGACATAATAAATACAATATAGATTAAGATGTTTCCCTAGACATATCTCACTGGGAACAAACTTAGCATTAAAATTTAAAACCTTACAAAATGCAAACAATTTTTGAACTAAAATTATATCTAAAATGGTCGGAGAAGTCGACGCCACCTTCCGCATATTGGAAGGTGAAGTGTACATTCATAGTATAGATCGGAAGTGAACAAAATCTAATATACATAGTTAGCTTTCGTTTTTAGGAGAAGTACATTACGTTTAATTATTGGTTAAGTACCTTTTTTAATTATATATTAGGTTTATTTTGTTTTACAACAGTAGCCTTGAATGAGGCGCGAGAGCATGAGAATACGAGTAGATCAACATGAGAAAGTAATTTGTTGTGGTGGTCGCAAATTCTATGTATACAGAATAAATGTTTGGATCTGGTCCATTTCCGAGGCGTGCGGGACGGTATGGACGCGAGGAGGCAGTGTATGTCGGCTATTGAATAGATGTAGGCAGATATTGCGCAGCATCACTGCATCAGCGACGCCTCGTCTGTCCTCCAGAGATAACATATTATACTTGATCAACAGATCAGAATAAGAACATCGTGAACATCTCATTTTATAATTAAGACAACGGAAAAATTTCTTCTGCACCATCTCTATTTTATCGACGTAAATATTATAGTATGGGTTCCGTGCTACTGAAGCATATTCAAGATACGATCTCACCAATGCTTGATAAAGTAGGATACAAGTGTTTTTGTTTTTGAAATGTTTAAGTAGTAGTGCATGTTATAAAACCAAGCATTTGATATGCTTTCCTAATAACGACATTATCGACGTGCACATCAAGAGTAAGTTTAGAGTCAATGTATAATCCTAAGTCGCGTATACCATCAGTAGTCTCCAAGCAATGTTGACATAGATTATAAGAGTTAGTAATGAAATGTTTTTTCTTGTAAATACTATGTTTACATTTGTTAAATTCTTAAATTTCAATAAACAATAAATTGCATCACAACTACCTATGTGCCTAAACGCAATATTTCACGACCAAAACAGCAAATTACCTACTCGTTTTTGCAGGGCTCGGAAGTTATGCTGTAATTTGACTCTCATTTTTGTCTTTTGTGTCGTTCAAATTGTAGTTGGTTCCATACAAACATTTGATCCTCCCCAAAAACTAGTTCGAATGGAATCATAAAATTACGCATATACCCTTTTCCATCCCCAGGAATCCTTAATCACATTGCATGTGTTGCCTGTAATGCTGTGGTAGTATAAGGACCTATAAACAATGGAATATTTTGTAACTAATCTTGATCGCAAAACTACTGTAACTAACCAGGCCATGCACTTCGCTATGCAGCATTAAACCAAAACAGCTCATAAATAAAAAATATTTCAATGCATCAAACGCGGACTTTGGATTCCTAATATTCAGTTCCCATTCGCGTCACATCGCTTTTCACACTCGACCGGCGCGCCGATGCCGGACAGCGGTCAGTTACGACGCTTTTATTTACTCTAAGCTTATTAAACCCTTTGTCGAATCATTGTCGAGGGTAATTAATATGGTCGGTATTGTGCAAAAACGTCGACTTTGTTCTTTGGACAAAGCTTTGTCCCTCGGCCGGTTTGCTCGCCGCGCCGCTTTGTCGAAGCAATCATTAGCACAGTGGGCATTTTCGCACTGACCGCTCCGAAGCAGTTTTTTTCTCACAGATATAGAACTACGCCCTTGGCGGTTATTCAGTTGGTTTTACGGTGTTTATGATTAATGAATTATTGTTGTTTTGTACATTCAGTAAATAAAAAAACTCATGTTGTCAATGTTAGTCAGTCTTACATATTTATGGAATGGGAAGACTATTAATAAAAATAAAATGAAACATTACAAGTTTAAGCAACAATATTTTATATGATAACTAGTTGCTTAGTTAATGCTCTAACCTCAAACTGACTGATCCCTTTGATGTAAATAGTTTTAGAGGCATTTCTTTGTTATTTGTACATATTTAATGACTTAATTATATTTACATTTTAATTGATTCAAGTGTGTAACGAAAGTTACCCATATAGAGTGTATGACTAATTTTCGTTACACACATGTCTCAATTAAAATGTAGACAAAATTATGTCATTAACTATGAAGGTACAAACAAATACGAATCAACCCTTTAACGACCAAATCTGTCACCTATAAACTAGTGGCTCTGTGAGCTGTAGACCTAGTGAGTGAGTTTTTATCATTTCCAAAATCTGACATTATAAATAAGATCAATTATGAATATCGAACATGTTAACAAAATATCACAAGAAGCGGTTGAAAAATGAGACCTGGGAACAAACCGAAATTCGGACGCAGAATCAAACAAAATCTTTGAAATAAAAATTGTTTTTGAAAATTTCCAAAAACTGCCTCGACAAAAAAATTATATATACTTAATTACCGGACCTGCTCACAAAATTTCACGAGAATCGGTTGAGAATTGCGACCTGTAGACGAGAACAAACGAAAATCCGGACATACGAAAGCATTTTTGTCGAAGCTGAAGCAGAGACCTTCGTTTCACTCGGTCAATAGAGCATTGCAGCTACATTGAACGTCCAAGGAACGGGGCGCTTAATACAATAGGCAAGTAGCCTGAATAGTATAATTTACGCTACAATTTACGTATATCTCGGTAATAGGTACAGTGCATCAGTATCCAATAATAACTACGCATTATAAAGAGGTCAATAGCTCTTATTATCCTACAATAAAAACTTATTGGTATCTTCATATGTGTAGTTACTTTTGGTGCTGACTGGACGAAATAGATATAAATACTTAAAATGCAATCTACTCTTTCAATAAAGCTACCCTTACTTTCCTGGTAGCACCTACAACATTGTGTATTTACAAATGAATCTCGTATAAGACCTTCGTGCTAATGAATAATGTATGTGTGTAATACGGAGGACACAGAGTGATTCGCCATAGGAATGCGAACGTGGTTCGCGAATCGAATCATGCGAGAGGAAGGAGGATCGCCCTCACGCGGCGCTAGCCAATCAGAAAACGTCTAGACTCTAAGCTCAGGCTAGCGACCGTTGTGTGCGTGAGTCGCGAATAATATAGGCCACCAATCCACTTTATCTGAGCGATAGGCATATAGCATAACCGCATGGCCATGGCCGCTTTATGTAAAAAATATTATAATTTTGTTCTGTACATACTTTAAACGCTGTTGGACTGTTATCTAAAATACATATAAACAGGTTTTTATGATACACAACAAAGCATATAACGAACTTGTATATATACTCGTGCAGATGACGCAATTCTCGCGTTTAAATATATCTCCTTGGCTTTCTGCGGCCTTAGTACTTCGACGCGCATGCAAAGTTCTTCCTGTCTTCTGAACGCACTTTAACTAGTTCTAGTTAGAACAATAGTTGTTGTCAAAACGTCAAGCGTTTCAATGGCGCACCGGAAATACAAAAACAACGAACAAGGGGTGGATTCTATTAAGAATGGTTGTTAAACTGGGATTACTTCCAACGAGACGTCAATTAGAGGGGGTTGCGATATGTTTAGCAAAGGGATGTGTGCGGAAGGTAACCCTTCCGTGTAAAATATCTTCTTTTGATCGCTCTAAACACGTGTTCTCCTCAATGATCCCGGAGGAGGCCACGACATGATTCACTGCTTACTACTGCACTTCATTATGATGCTGCTTAAAATAGTAAAATGGCTTCCTCATTAACTACGAGTAAACGTGCTTAACCGTTAGCTTAGATACTGTGGAATATTATTCAAGGAAATCTGTGGATTACAAATACATGTGGATTATAAATTTGTAATTAATAAGAATTTATATCGATGGTAGCTTTAGGATGATATGGATCATCATTCTTTTTTGTGAAATAATAAACGTTGTTCAGTCTGAGTCGGCTTCCAATCAAATGCGAATTTTGAACCGTATTTCAATGCGAGAAGTCCGCTAAATGCAACGAAATATACGGTCACTGAGAATCCTTGAGCTTTAGCCAGCTTATTCAGTCCAAATATCATTTAATCACTTAATTAGCTATCGCTATAAAGCGATCAGTATATGATGTAATATCTAGTATATATATGGTGCAAATTTTTGTTGATTTTGGGTGTAGCGTATGTTTGTAGTTCCTAACGCTCTGCTGAAGGTATGTGAGATATGTATAAGAAATCTTCTTACAATGGGTCTACAAAAGCTCTCCATAATCCATAACACTTCGCAGTGAATGGGTAATCTATTTTTGGCAAGCAGTTTAAAGAATTATATCCAAAACAACCCCTTCCTAACCTTACGAGTTTTAAAAAAATGTCACAGGGGAGTATCGAGATTAGCCCTACAAGTAAAGCCGGCAAAAACACTGCACATGGGCGTATTTCAATTAGCTGTCACTTTGTCAACCCTTCTGCTATTTTTTAACCCACTACAGGCGCCGAAACTTCGATAAGTTAATCATGTGGTAAAAATAGCTCTTACGATGTGCATATTTATTCAAGCAATCGACTACCCAAATTTTTACAATAACAGTACCTTTTTAAACGTATTTAGTACCTCACTTTAAGGTGGTAAATCAAGCATTTAATGAAAGGAATTCATGTTGACTTTTCAAGTCAAGTATACATATGTAATGGCTATCTGGACTGATGACCTGCGGGGTAATCACGTAACTTTTGTACTACCGTTAGGTAGATTTTAATGTCAAATTTTAATTGTCAGCTCATACATTTATACTTCAAAATTGACAGTAAAATCTATCTACCGTTAGTACATAAAGTTACATGATTCGCCTGCTGCAGGGTAATCACGTAAGTAAGTTTTGTACTACCGTTAGATAGATTTTAATGTCAAAATTTAAGTGTCAACTCATACATTTATACTTCATAATTGTCAGTAATTCGCCTGCTGCTCGACGGGGTGTACTTTTTATAATGTTAGGCTATTTTAGGTATTATTTTTCTATTTGGTCGTATTTATTTAGTTATTTTTGTTGTAGTTATAAGTAGTTTTTATATTTTATATAGAAGTCCTTTAATTGATATTAATAATATATTTAGACATAAGTAGCAGAGTTATTTTGACATATTATATATAATTTATATCAGTTATTTTTTCACAGGGTAGGTAGTAGGTAATAGATCCGTTAGATACATTATGATGCCTAAATGCAAATAAATCAACGCTTGTCTGCAAAGGAAGCAGAAATACAATCCGGTTAGCAGTAATACAACTAAGATGTTGGCACCATTTGGGAAAGGTATTTTAACCCCTTACCGTAGAGGAAATGTGTAGATAAGTAGGTCAAAAATACGATTGTGCATTGCACATGTTGTGAAAGCGACGCAAAAAATACCCCCTTTTATAAATCGCTTTGTTTTCACGCACAAAAAAGTCTGATTGTTAGATGCAATTTGTACCCTTAAGATCGTATAGGCATGTTGGTTCGAACTGGCTTACTGTCTTTAACTATTTTTACATTGCGCATATCCAGTTAAATGTCGAACATACTTATTTATACAAGTAATTTTTCAAACATGTACATCCACTCTTCTCATAACATAGACCATGGTAGCATTTAAGTCCGTAAGAAAACGTGCCGTGGTAATACTGACAATCGGTGTACTAATGAACCAATCCTTTACGTACCTATTACATTTAAAATATAGCATTTTATCATAGTTTTTGCCTACTCTCGCATACGCGTATACCCTCAACCCTTTTCGGGGCCAAAGCGGGATTCTTTGCCTACTATTTTTTGTGGCTCTTCTTTTTAAATGGCACATGCAGAGGTTTTTATACTCATCTACCTATTTGATAAAACGCAACATCATCAGTATACCTGAGCAGAGATTGGAGCTATTCTCTTAATAGGCTATCCTAATCGATTTACTGCCTATGCATAGTTATTTTACACGCTTTGTTGAAAGTTTGGTTTTTTTAATGAATATTTAAAGTAGGTAGAGAAATGTATTACTTAGAATTCTACGTGAAGGATACAATAGAAATGTTTCCTTGGTATATATCTACTACAATATTTTAGGTTACTAAAGATATATAGTTAAAATAGAAACGTATCTACCTATATACTACACTGTAACTAAAGATATATAGTTAAAATAGAAACGTATCTACCTATATAGTTAGGGACAGCTTTGATAGCCAAATACAAAGTGTCCCTAATTTTAAAGCCAAAATTAAAATGTTATTGAAAGTTTCATAGTACAGTTATCGAGGTATCATAAAGGCCCAACTCATCCATGGATATCTAATATTTCAATAAAAGCACGAACATATGTACGTGCCTATATATATAAATTATAGGATATGTTACGATATATTATTTGTCTTGTAAAAGTGCCATAGCGGCCTACTTGCAGAATAAAGTTCATTTCTACCTCACCCTCTCTGAAAGGCTTACTTAGTCTGCGTGCAAAAGTCCACTTTCTCCGCTAGCGGACAACAACTTTTCAGCCTTGCATAACAAATAACTATTTGATTTATTATTATTTCTATACTGTTACTTTGTTTAACTAATACAACTTAACTATAATGACATTGAATGAACGAAATTTTACAAACAAGCCTACTGCCTGATGACAGTATGAAATTGAAACTGTAACCTTTGGATGGTTAATAGGAGGATTGCTCCATAGGAGTTTAGGTTTATTGACTCGAGTACTTGCTGTCCAACAACAGACTAAAGCAGGTCGGTCGGGAGCTTTGAAGGTCTTATTTAGCACCTCTTCTTCACATAAAACCTTCACATAAAAATAATTACAACAATATACGTCTGAAAAATATGAAATTCACAAGTAGGTATACATAAAGGAAAGTGAACTTTATACTATACGTACATATTAGAAACCCAAGCCAACAAAATCCTATTTCAAAAAACGTGAAGATAAAGGAATTCACTTCGTTAACATTTTTTTCCAAGCTATCTAACAGTAAACCCAGCGATATCACCGCCAAAACAAACGGTCGTACAGTGCAAAACGTCAGATACGGCCAAATTCGGATTTAGGAGCAAAAAATCGCGCAGGTAAAAAGTCATATACCGGTATAATTATTGTCACAAATTAAAGCAAAAAACAACACAAAAGGTATCAAAATTCTGCAAGCCACACGAGCAGGTAGAAGAAATTTATATAAATTTGTGTTTTTGTGTGGAAAGAATTGTGCAAAAGCGTGGGACGGAACGTGGGATAACTGTACTGCTCGAGAGTCGCGGGACACCCGGCGTCGGCGAACAATCTGCTCTGAGGAAAGGCAACTCATGAAGAGAACTTTGTCAGCAAATTCGACCAAACTAGAAAAGACGGTATTTTCAGCTTAGCACATACAATTTTGACGTTTTACTTAATTGTAATTTACCTAATTCCATTTAAGTCCTTTCTGCTAAGTAGATTCCCATTTTGGCGAAGAGGTGCGATTCGATGATGAATGCAAAATCACGTGCGACCTCGATATTATTTATTTATTAACCAGAACATTAACTGGGTACAATGAATTATTAAAATCATCAGCATAAATTCTTGGACATATAGAAATCTAGTCCTGCCTTTCATTTATCTCACTTGACAGCAAAGAACTGTCAAACTAAAAGGAGGCTTACTTAGCATTAAAAAGAAGGTCGCCACACGGTCTTTATGAATCTTTAACACGACGTTCTGTAATAATAGTCTGGTCAGCAGATATCATTGGATGTACATACCTAGTCTACTACAGAATCGAAAACCTTCAAGTTTTCCCCTTACTCCTTACAGATAACCGTGGTAACCTAGATAACTGGTGAACTGTGAAGATTTTTTTTCTTTGGAGATAACTAGTTATCTCCGAGGATTTTATATTCTTCGCAGATAACTATTTTTTGTAACAGTTTTCTGTGAGGAAAATCCAATCCTTGGAGATAACTGGTTATCTCCAAGGATTTTATATTCTTCGCAGATAACTATAATTTTTTTAAGTTTTCTGAGAGGAAATTGTATTCCTCGGAGATAACTAGTTATCTCAGATTAGAGGATTGAATTTTCCTCACAGAAAACTGTTACAAAAAATAGTTATCTGCGAAGAATATAAAATTCTCGGAGATAACTAGTTATCTCCAAGGAAAAAAAATCTTCACAGTTCACCAGTTATCTACCAGTTATCTAGCCACGGTTATCTGTAAGGAGTATGGGAAGTTTTCGAGGTCTGAGGGATGTGATTAAGAAGATTAACATTGAATATTCTTGGTTGATTACGATTCAACCCAAGGTATATATTAACAAAGCATACACTTAATTTATTTCGCATACGGATAAAATATGCTATAGGTACCTATGCCTATGTATCCATCTCGTTTAAGAAGATGGAGAGGTTACCAATATAATAAATAGGTAACTTTTGTTACCAAACGTGTTTATCTTAATACAAAATTTGCTATGTCACTAAGTAAACAATAGTATCGCAGTATACCTACAATAGCGAAGGGAATTTCGTGCAAAAACCGTTTATAAAAACGCTAAGCCTCTCTCACAGTCGGTCGCGACGTGATAAGTTTATTTTGAAATAGAGAATCGAAATCGGCTTATATTTTCACCTCTACTTCCATTTTAGTATTTTTTGCTGTGTTTAAGGTCCAAAAAGCGCTTTATAAAAATATTTTTACTAATTTCAATTTTTTTAATGTGCATAATTAGGACAATCATTGACTATTAATAAGTGTAAGGTTATTTTTACCCGTTTATTATCTCATTTTGGACAAACAGGAAAATAATCGTGACTCAACACGGCTTCAGATTTCAGGAAGATGAAATTAAGAAAAAGGGGCATATATTTTCTATCCTATTTCTAATAAGACTAGACTTTGTGCTAATCGATTACATGATACAAATCATCACTCGTCATCATAAATTACAACTTATCTGCCATGAAATCCCTGTAGGTACTCGTATAACTAGTGCAGTTCAGATTTATTTACTTCTCTAAGATTACAAATAACTTTATGTGAGAAACGAACAATATTTCAGTGATTACAATAATTTAATTTAGTATAATGAAAAGGAAATGACGCTACTTTTTTCAATTTAAATTGTAAGAACTCAGTCAAACGCTTGTATGCACAGGCCAGCAAACTACGTGCATATTTTACTAAGACGCTGACGGTTATTTTCAAAATTGTTCCTGAAATGTAACGCGGCGCAACGCGACAGGCTGCAAGCATTCGCGTGTCGTTGAACCTGAACAAAAACTCCCCCGCGCTATCAGACGTTCTCACGCCGGCTCTGATCTCTGACTCGCCTGAAAAAAAAACTTTTTGTACACGCAACTTTAAACAATTTCAACATGTTGTAACGAAAAGTATCCGCAAAATAATTCAATTTTCATGCGCGCAATCTTCATAATTATCATACCCACAGAACAATAACCGTGGTCATACCACGTCTTACTGACAAGTACCTATTACGTAGGTACAATGTCTTAATTATCTTCTCTATTACAATTGGAATGAGCGTTTAGTTAGGACATACATACGTATCAGCCGCCATTTTCACCTTGAAAAAACTTCAATTGATGTGTCTTAACACACGTGCGTGATTAGGTACGCTGGTGTCCGCCGGCAGGGATGTCCACCACGCGATGTTAACTGTTGCTGGATCATCTAGACTTAGGTTTAGTGAACCAGCGACAAAACTCCCAGTAGCGTCGATTCCACTCACACCTCAGATTTGGTTGCACTCCTATCGCTTTATTGGACCTTGCCTATAAAGCCATAGTCAGGTTCAAAAAAATTATAAAGTCTAATGTAGGGCGTAGTCAGTGTTACTATTAGCGTATGTCAACTGTCATTTTCGCCTAAAAAATGTTTATATTTCCTAACGAGCGTATTGGATTGTTCGTCGTTTATGCCATTATTGTTTCTTCCTATTCCCGATTCTATACAACATGAATTCCACACAAGTGAATTTTATCACAGCGTTGTTCTTTACAGTCATTCATTTAGGTTCGGTTTTATAAAGATCCATTAGACCTTATGTCAGTTTGTTGTGTCAAAAGATGGACTGAGTTATTGAAATTTGATCTGAAATTTGGTCTAACGGATCTTTATAAAACCCGGCCTTATAATCATCGAAAGAGACATTATAACGAGAGAAAACTATTAATACTCTTACCATATTCGATACGTAGGTAACATGTGATGAGTTAATATGCAACAAACAAGTTAAGTACAGTCAAGGGCATAAATATATTCCCAAAGCGACAAAAATATCTGTACTATCTACTAGCCAAAATATCCATACAACAATTTCGATCAGAACAATGTGAACATTAATCAAGTCATTAAGTTCTTTACGCTAATACGTTCATGAATACCACTACAATAACAGTCAAATACACGCAGACAAAAGTACACACACATGCATGTGCACATGTATTTCATATACATGTGATCAAAGCAGGAGTCAAAAATATCTACACATACATTTTCCAATTTCATATAGACAGCAAATAGAAACAAATATCTAAACAAACTATTTTCTGTATACGCAAATTATATCTGCATAAGAAGAGAGCAAAAATTGTAGACATGCAAAGCTTATAAATATCTTCACTGTAAACAAACCAATACTCTAATTTCGATTTTTTGACGTTCATCGATTCTAATGCGAAAAATTTCATCGCCACACCGTCAACGACAGCCACCTTGCATAACATATGAGTCTGATTGAGTTAGATTACACAATCCTTTATGCACTTTTTGTGCACATTAGGGGTAGATATTAAAATGTCAGGCATGCATTATGATGACGGCACCGGAAGTCGCGTTTCACTGCGAATGTTATTTCCGGTACGCCCCCGCTGTGAACTCACATTATTCTTTCAGCAAATATGTTTTGACTAAGGCCATTACCTCTTTCGATCAGTGAGCGGGCGTCTCAAATGATCCTGCGCACCGTCATTAATATAATGATTGAATCATTGTCAATCATTAAAAGAGTGAGGAGCTTCGCCACATGCCGTAACTGCCCTCTCTGTAGTACCGCAATAGGGCGGACTCAAAGTAGATCCCTAAAAAAAACTTATATTAGAATATGTAAAGTATAATCAAGTGTCCCACATATGGGCAAAGGCGTCTCTCCTAGATATCCAAGAGTTCCTATCGTGTCCACGTCGTCCCGTCATCTCCATCTACTTGCATGTACTACACGTATACCTACACACACAATTGAAAATATTTAACTAATTATTTAGTCCGTCACTATAATCGTACAGAATCACATAGAACCCTGCGATATTTACCTGTATAGGTATCAACCCGAACCAGAAACAAGGTAAGTTTTTAATCATCACAAGAAGTTACATTTATTCTGCAGATTTTAAAACCTATGTTTTCTCCTCCTCCTCCTTAACTTAGTTTTTTCGCCGCTGCAGCCTCCGATAAAAAAAAACACCTGTTATAATAAATAAATTAAATAATTATGTGCGCAACGAATGTGACCTTCAAACTTCTGCTGTGTCAATACAAATAAACACAGATAAGCGACCATGTTAATTAACCTTGCCTTTTCATATATCAAATGAGGACTACCTTCATGAAATCGTGATTACACATCTTGTCAAAGTTAACAATAATCTCAGTAACCTTTGTTACGAACCTTTCTGTACCAAATAAAAATCGCCTCTTATTGAGCTTAGATCACACCCGCATATATATGTAGGTAATGAATGATTTATTGTTATTGGTATGAATAACTTACAACAAATATGAAACATTTTAAATTACGACAGTCTATCCATGCTCTCGGTTTTTATATCTTTTTCCTGTAGCGCGCAATTGGCGCAATGAAACTTACCTATTTGTCTGACTACAAATAATATTTCCTGAACCCTTACTCTGGTAAAAACGTAGAACCGTTGTAAATCGATCGAGTAATCCATATAACTGTCATCACTTCCCCGTTCGCATTTAAAATGTGGGAACAAATTATCGCAAACACTTCGATGTCACGCAAAAAAACCCTTGCACAAAACATCACCTGACGAAAAAAATTACACTCCCACGCTACGAAAGGGTTACGTGCACCTGACCTATATTGCTAAAGCGTAAAAAATGTTTTCTTTTGCGTTTTTTACCATTATTCTCATTCTCGACGCGGATCATAGTGATTGCAATGGATATTTACTAGTGTGTCTCATTTTAAAGGTGAAAAGACTGGGGAATTACTGGGAATAGAATGTTATTTTATTTTAATGGTTTGTCTTCCTTTGCCGGTTGCATTTCTCAACCAATCCTCGTGAAATTTTGTGAGCAAGTTCGATAGTTTTATAGTTTTTTTTAGAATAATGTTTTGTAAATTAAAGAAAAAAATTGATGACTGGATTTTTAAATTGCAAGTTACTATTTCGACGTATGAAGTTTAACTATAGGTACACCTATATTGATAATACTATTTTATTTAAATTGTTGTCGTTTAATTGACGTTGTAATGGTAGATTGTGTCTCAAGGGAGAAAAATGATATATTTGCGTCGAGAGCAGTATATTGAAGCCTGAGTGAAGCGAAAGATTCTACAATAGAATCCTGAGCGTAGCGAGTAATCTTAAGCGTAGTGACGGATTCAAGTGTTTACACCCAAGACGGAAATAATTTTGCTACCAAGTAGCACATATTGCTTTTTACAACTTCTATGAGTAAAAGAGTAATTGTTGCCCTCAAATGAGTGAAGAAAAGTACGACTTTGATCCCTAATTCGAGGGCAACAATGATTCTTTTCTGAACAGCAGGTGTGTAAATCATATTAATTACTTTTTTCCGGGAAGGTAGGTACACAAACGCCTGGTTATCGGTTAAATTTGCAATTAGGTATACCAGATCTGTAAACTGTC
This sequence comes from Epiblema foenella, assembly GCA_963556455.1. Taxonomy (NCBI): domain Eukaryota; kingdom Metazoa; phylum Arthropoda; class Insecta; order Lepidoptera; family Tortricidae; genus Epiblema; species Epiblema foenella. Next base: position 9,992,389 of record OY747099.1, on the reverse strand, counting down.
CAACAATTAACAAAACTCCATGCATAAATCTATATAACAAAACACATTAATCTAAAGCAATTTATTGTTCAGCCTGTATCTTCACGATCAAATCACGCAACAAGTTTTTGAAAACAAAAACAAACAAAATGTTTGTCCCGGCGTGGCCACGGCACACCGCAGTGGATGCACACCCTACTTGCGCAAACGCACAATGCCCACCATTGTTACAGGACAACAATTAAAATTGCGCGCGTCAAAACTGTTATATAGTTGACCGAAAGGTTATTATTGCTTAAACCGCTCGCCTTTTTATTTGGGTCTTGGTATACGCGGGCGCAGGTAGTTTAAAGGGTTATCCGCTTATGCAAAAAAATCCGATTAACACTCACGAGTTACCAGTTTATATGCTAACGAAGGGACGTCTGCCTCAGCTTCATCCCAAACGCGTGTAAGTTATATTTGCATACTCTTTAGACATCAATTACTGTCTCGTTTTCTATTCTTTATATTATACCGGCCGAATTTATTTTTGATTTCATTTACTAGATTATAATAACAAGGTATATTCATCGGCCATTCCACACGGGCATACGGCTACCAATAATTGTATTGTTACTAAGGGAAAAATCGACGTAGGTACTCAGCGGTCGCGTGCCCGGTGCCCGCGTTGCGGTTAACGCGTTTACAACAAGGGGCCTACGTGAATTCGCGGCCTTTAACGAACCCAGCTCATTACGAATTCATCGACGAGAAAGCGTGAGCCGACAGGGGTGGTCAGCCTGACAGGCGATGTGTTGCAAAATGAATAAATAGCGGCGAGAAATGAGGGCAGTTCGCTAGCCAACGGCCGCGCAACTTAATAATGCAGTCTGTTGCCTATTTCTAACTAGCCGCCGTCCTGCTAGCCTCGCATGAGTAATGAGGCCTCGCGACGCTGGTCGGTACGACGCGAAACACTGCATATGTAATGAATTTGTTCGCGGATACGATAATGCACGATATTTAGTATCGACAGTTAGCAAACGCCCCTTTGTTCAATTGCCTTGATTAAATATGGATCTACGTTGCAGGTTAATTTGTACTGCGGATATTTGCGATGACGGCATTTTATGAAAACTACTGACATTTCTGCCTACATTTTTTCATCACACTTGTCCATATAGGGTTTCATATAACACTGGCTTACAGGGGTAGGTATGTGCAATAACCGTAATCGTCTAAGTCTTCGTAGTCATCGTGAGGTTAAGGTCTTGCACGCCTCACGTCAAATTAATTGGCAAAATGGAAGGGTCGGCAACGCGTGCGTGACTCCTTTGAAGTTGCGGGCGTCTATAGGCTACGGTGGCCGCTTACCATCAGGCGGACCGTACGCTTGTTTGCCACCGGCGTTGTATAAAAAAAAGGGTCAGCTGAAACTTGTAAATTTAATTGCGATTAATACTTGTTTTTTAGGGTTCCGTACCCAAGGGATAAAACAGGAACCTATTACTAAGATTCCGCTGTCCGTCCGTCTATCTGTCTATCCGTATGTCACCAGGCTGTAGCTCATGGACCGTGATAGTTAGACAGTTGAAATTTTCACAGATGATGTATTTCGGTGGTCGCTATAACACCAAATAGGAAAAAACAGAATATTTTTTTTTTTAAGTGGCTCCAATACAAACGTGATTTTTTTGCCGTGTTTATACATAATGGTACGGAACCCTTCATGCGCGAGTCCCACTCGCAATTGGCTGTTTTTTTACAATACAATATGACCGATATGATGGAATTAATCAAACTTGAATGATATATGTGATATGCAAATAATGAGTTTGCAAACCATACGTCATATTACAAATTTCAAGTATGGAATGTCTATTCGTATATATTACTCACACATACAACAGGTCATCTTCTTAAGTTTTTTACCGGTACCTTAATTTGATCGTACCGAACTCGGTACATCAGGTCACTACAGACTAGGTATATGTCAAAATTATACACCATTAATCATTAATATTGTGTGCAATTCGAATTTAGTATAAATCCCATCAAATGTTTCCTTCTTGAAACATACATATGAACTACATAATAAATCCAAATTATAAGCAATTTACTGCGATCCTAGCTGCAGATGAGTAAAAAACTGCATTAGACTGATCTGTCTGCGCAAACGCATAAAAAACCCTCTGGGCGAGCACCATGTGCAGTCGCAGGTGCCCTCCGTTCCCACACAACCCTTTCAGCGACTCCCGCGCCCCTCTCACCCTCTCAAAACTGCATACGAAACCAATCCTCCAGTGCTTACAAAATTCAACCGTCTTTTCTCTACATTATGACTCATTTTCCTGTCTCAAGACAACCGACTTTTACGTTGTTGTGGTTCAAGCTTCATTAGTCCCGAATCTACCTGTTCCAATCGTATTTATAGACCCTGTCGTGTCATTAGATTTATTGTGGATATAATGCAATCCTCTCCAACTTTTTGCCTTTCATCTTGAAACTCACAGAAACTTTGATGCGTTTATGCTATTTTGATTGAACAAGAAAATTTGATGACACGACGCGTTAAAGGTACGAGTCATACGATGTAATTGTCCGTTTAAGTGGTAAAGGCATATTACACTTTTATCTTGAGTTAGTTGTTTTCGAGTCGTAAAAGGAACTAAATCGTGAAAGGCATTAACCTGCGTGCAGAGTTTGTACGGTTGTATGGTTAATGAGCCGCTTACCTTCCTCAACATGAAGATGGTGGCACTGCATTCGTCAGTTAAGGCATAAGGCCGTTCCATTGCAAATGACCCCCGCCAACACGCGTGAGTTTGCAATAACCATCCCGCTCTCTACGGAAGATCTGCGCATAATTTCCTAAATATTTAGTACTTTTCCATTGATTTTTGGAAAACTGGATCACTTATGAAAAATATATCTAGTTATTTTGTTAGAACAATAAAAAAGCTAACGTTTTTTTGAATCAAAAAAACATTTGACTGTCGTCGATAATTACGTGCAGCATGAAAGTTTATTTTTACGATGATATTTAAGATTTTTTGATAGTTACCGAGGTATTTTTCAATATATTGTACAGTTAGGTATTTTGTTCGGTTAGGTTTTTTTTTTTTGTTTTTCCGGCCATAGTAATTTTTGTGTCATGTAAATTCCACGTTACTTCTTCACACTGGAAGCTCAAACTTCAGTATTTTCGTCAGATCTCTTGGGCCTTGCCTTAATGTCACAATTCACAGTCAAAGCAGGGTAAATGGGGTCTATTACCAGCCACATCCCAAAAACTAACAACTTTTCAAAAAACTTACAAAGTATAGGTATAGCACGTGTTGGAAATATAACTAAAATCTAGGTAGATGCAGAACTAGTAACTCAAGCATCATCAAAGTATTTTAGTACAGTCCAGTGGAAAAATACGTAATTACGTATCGATTTAATCCTCTCACAAATATTTATTATTTATATATACACCTTAATTCGACCACTATTGAGTAAGTTGTAAGGTAAGGACCCATATTTCTGCACTTAACTGCACCTAACGCCATCAACACACAAAATTGATGGACAGAAACCGATTTTTTGACATTTTTAGTGTTCCTTATAGGATCACTTTGTTGTCCGTCCGTCCGTCTATTTTTCTGTCTGTCTATCTGTCAAAACACTTTATGTCAGGAACGGGTGGAGGTATCGAGTTGAAATTAAAACCATGTACTCAGGTCTACAGTCCCTTGAAGCTGTGAAAATAGAACTTCTAAGTTAACGTAATAGTACATTACTGCAGACATGGTCTAAGAAAACAAGGTCTGACAATCAGTATCGTGATGCGAGGTCGAGTTGCCACTTTATAGTAACAAAACAAATAATTAAGGAACAAAATTTTGCCGTTATCATGCAAAATAAATTGTTTCCGCATTACAATTGACATTTACGTAAAACATGTTAAACATGAATGTACTTAATAATTTAATAAAATACTTACAGAACACATGGAAGTCAGGGAGTATCATAATAAACCACAGGCAACACTGCTACTCACACATACGACCGGAATGTCAGCCACTTTAACGTTAACCGCGATCTCGCTCGGATGTACTGAATTGCATATTTCGCTATCGGTCGGTGTCAATGTAAGCAGTAATTACCAAACTTTTTTTGCGGTGCCATTGCTTATAACAGTTGATGTAGGCCAGACTTTAAAATGGTAGACTGTTCTATTCGGAACTGTAAGAGTAGAAGTGTTACACAAAAAAAATACTAATTCTCTCTTCAACGAATGGCTTCGCTATTGTGGATCAAAAACTAACTAATTTTTAACGTGTTGGCGCTTGTTGATTCAGGCAAAATATAGAAGGTTTCGTATACAATTTTATTTGTCTGCGGAAATAGAATTGGAGTTGATGGTAAAACAGTTATTTTTTTTAATGTTTTTAAGTACATGTACTTTTGTTATTTATAAATAAGGTTGTTTAATATAATATATATCCGATTTTTTAAGTAAGACAATTATTATCGCCAAAATACAAAGTTTGAGAACCATCGATCAGTGATGCCGAAGGTCGCGTCACCCTCACTACCACAGATTTTATAATACTAGTACAGATACCCAATCCCATACAAGAAAAGCGAACCGTCCAGATTCTTAGAAGGCTTCCCCCTTTACAGTTCTTTGGCTGCACCAGTAGAGCGCAGCACCGAGCATACTGAATTGACATAGCTACTGCGCGATAGTTAGTTGTACTAGTACATCGAGATGACACTAGATGGCAGTAAAAAATCTGCTTACACTTGGCAAGTACCTAAGTGTAGGCACTTAGGTCAATGACACGCACGACACGATCTAGTCGATGCGCGTGACCTTGAATACGGGGCTTAGTAGGGTCGCGTGCGTTTTAATTTTAGAATGCTACATAGTATAGTTCGACGACGACGACGACACACTCATTTACGTTTAGGCTTTAATTTCACTTGCATCTTTTTTTAAAAATTTTGGCCCTTTTTAGTAAGTACTTACTGCGTAGGTAATTTAATAGTATTTAATCTGATCGCTATCAAATACTTTTAAATTACCTACGCAATAAGTACAAGAAAGTTACTAAAAAAAGACAAAATTAAAGTTTTACATATATTGCATGTAAAACTTAACATTAATCTTTTCTACAATGTAGGCTTTTATTTCGGTGTCACTAACCGTCGTTGCGCCAATTTAATGCGCGTTAATAATAGATGAATTGATGAACCGAAAGGGAAATTTCTCTTTATAGGGTTCCGTAGGTTTTTTTATACTATACTAATACGGTAACAAAGAAGCGTACGGCCTTCCTGATAGTACATAGACACCATAGCTAATGGGCGATTCCTAAATATACGTTTAGGTACGAATTGTGCATTTTTCACCATCAAAAGATCAATTTACAAAATCGTACGCTAAAATATAATATACTCAATCTTTTTAATAAAATATCCCAGTATGTGGTGAAAAATAAATTTTTGAACAGCGATCTTTGTAATCAAATAACAGCCGACCAAGTTAACAAATTTTTAAAGGCCGGGTACCTAACTACGGAACCCTACGCTATGAATATCTCGACAAACTGAGTACCTACTAAAAAAGTTGCATACTACTCACTAGATTGATTAGAGGCAAAGGTCTGCATGAAAAACATGGTCTCCTATATTATTGAACGAGCAACATTTATTTATTTAAACTTTATTGCACAAAAAGTATATAAGTACAAAGGGCGGACTTAATGCACAATGCTTAATGCTTAATGTTATTTATGAACTAGCTTTTGCCCGCTACTTATAAGTTTGAAACAGGATTTTTTTTCATCATTATTTTTTATCAAGACTGTGTACACAATCTCATATTTCAGAATAAAAGTTCCAACAGTTTATCCATTTCGGACGTGCAATAACAATTTAACCTAAAAATAACCTAAACTCTACACGCGAGTTCGGTCTTACATGCACATACATACCTTTAATTGAAGAATGATTGTAATCGAAAGAAGCTGGTCGCGTAACCGGCGCAACGACCCTACGTATTTCGGAAGTTTCGCGATACCTCCACATCCTAATTAAATGATCAAAAAACCGGCCAAGTGCGTGTCGGACCACGCACAATGAAGGGTTCCGTACCGACACCTACTAGTCCACATGTAAAATCACTATCCAATACATTGAATCTAAAAAAGTAGTATCTTCATAGGGAACTCACGGCACTTACGACCTTTTGTTTGGGCAAGACAGTTTTTAAGCAAAAACTCAAAAACTGTAAAACCTGTATTGTTCAAACCAAAAATCGTTGAAAGTATTTACTAATGCACACCACCTCAATTTCTTTCAGAATTTTAAACTTTATAGTTTGGAAATTGGAGGGGGGGGGGACACTTTCTATGACTATGACAGCTATAAGAATATCTCACCAACGGTTGCCTTAAATGGACAAGTTTTTTTAGAAACCTCCATATCATTTTTAAAGGGCTATCCATCGATACCCCACACGACTATGTGCGTTGAATTTTTTTTTCATCCACCGGTTACATGTATGGAGTGCCCCCTAATTTAATATTTTTTTGTAATTTTACATCACTTTTATGTAGCGGTTCATAGAATACACCTTCCTACCAAATTTCATAATTGTAGTGATAAAGTCTCCGCGTAAATCGGCTGTGACTTACGGACGGACGGACGGACGGCTTAATCCATGTAAGCTTGTGATTATTTTAAATTAAGCTTGTGAATATTTTGTAAATTTTTAGGGTTCCGTAGCCAAAATGGCAAAACCAAAAACGTTATAGATTCGTTATGTCTGTCCGTCCGTCCGTCCGTCCGTCCGTATGTGCAGCCGATTTACTCGGAGACTATAAGCACTACAAGTATGAAATTTGGTAGGAAGGTGTTGGTACGGAACCCTTCATTGTGGTCCGACACGCACTCGGCCGGTTTTTTATGTCAGGCCGTAGGAGGATGGTAAATGTGAACCAAATCACATAGCCCAAATACTATACATCAATAACTAGAAACGAAAATATGCAAGAACTTAAAACTAAACTTAATAAACTAACTTAACGAGCGACCATCACGCGCGGACCGTGGTGACGGTGGTGAGGTGACCGTGGCCACGCCCCCGCCGCCCCGGCCGCGTCTGTAAACCGAACGAGAAGCGAGCCCACGGGCAGTGAAGGGTGACCACACAACTGCAACCATACAGGACTGTCGACTGTAGGTACAAATTAGAGAATAAACCTAACCAAAACAATTAGACAAATGTCATTCAAAAATAGTAGGTACCTACTAATATAGATATACCTACAAAGTAGTAAAAACCAAACTGAATAATACACAAGCATGCAGAATAGTCGAAATCATAATATATATACTATATAAAAGAAGAATACATAGTAAAGAAACTAAATCTTACCTATTATAGTGATAGCGACGGAAAAATCGCTACACCATAATGGCTACCACTATTAATTACAACTTAAAACCTAATCATAGAATTTACAATAAACGTAAAACATAAACCCAACACCAGATAAATACGAGTAAGTGTAGTGCCAAGTAACTACTCGTATAATAGCAAATGAAATAAAAATAAATTCAACTGGTACGCCTATTAACTTCCTGAGCTTGACCTTCAAAAATTGACTAAATAAATACAACCTTAATCAATTCATATATAGTTCAAAATCAATTGTTTTTTATGTAGTACCTATATTGCACGGGGCCTCACGAGGTTATATTGTATATTTTATTTCGTTGACATGTATGTACCTAAAATTTCATATTTCATCAATAAATGAGTATGCGTAATAACGGAGTGTCCAAGCGACAACCTGAGCCATTGTCACCTGCCAGGTTGGCGCTTGTGTCGTTATTTTATTACGTTACGAAGTAAAGCATCGCGTCGGCACTAGACATACGAAATTTTAACGTCTTTCACGAAGGACCGCGTAGCTAAGTGCGTACGTAGGTGGACTATTACGCAATGGGTCTGGGATCGTATCCCTGTGTGAGAGACTTTTTTGTATTTTTATATATTTTTTTTATCAGCTCCTTGTTCGTTTTTTTATATCACTCACTGTATTAAATTGAATTTTAATTTTTCTCAGCTTTCTTTAAAGTTCCAAAAAATAAATTTACGTTTTCATGTCAATAAATGCAGTAATTGTCAACTCATTATTATCTGCACAAAGTTAGGACAGCCGGCGAGAACATTGTGATCAAATAAAACTCGGAACCGATATCATATCAGTATACACTTTTTACAAATGTTGACTCTGATCGTCGTCTCCTTTGATAATATTTAATGAGACGAAAAAAACCTAAGTAAAAACGCTGCACGCTGCATATTCACCTATTATATTTATGTACCTAATAATTAGCCGGCCGGGGCGATGACCCGCGCAGTATATCCCAGAGGTGCAGCACCATCTAGTGATTGTACTCAAAAATACGTAGCAAGCTTGGAAGCTCATACGTATGGTATGGTTTATTGAAAATTTTATTGAATTTAGTAAAATTCAAAATTATACCTTATTTTTGCATGTAGAATAATGTTTGTGACAAAAATAGGCTATGTTTAATGTATTAGGGTGTAAAAATGACTCAATTCTCAAGATTACTGTCTCAGATGTTTCACGCGATACCTGTAACGCCATCTGGTTTTTGTATTTTGGTATTATTTATTCTTTGTAGGAGATGGGAGGGCATGCTCACTACTAACCGATGTACCCTATTGCCATACCTGGCGCAGTATATTATTGTATCATGACTGCAGAGACCAGTAAGTAAGCCATCCTGGACGAGTATGAGTTAGCCGGCCAGCCGAAGGCGAGACCCGGCTATTATACGAGGCCAGGATAGTACCTACTTCTGGTCAAAGCATGTAGGTATAGTGCTTTTCTCAAAAATAAAACAAATTATTTGAACAAAAGTTAATAGTACATTCTGACCAACTTGTAGTTTGATATTCCGCTTTTCACTTGAAAACCTTTTTATAATTGATCATTATTTCTGTTTGGATTCGGTTGGAAGTAATTTTTTAAATAGTCCGATCTATGTCGTAATTAATGTTTATTATGAAAATTTTATTTTAATTTATTCAATTTAATCATGTTAATTCCTAATTAGTATCTAAATAGTTAAAAACATGATTGAACTAATATCGTCGTCGGGTGAGAAGCAAAACTCACAATCAAATCTTTCGCTACTCTTCGAAACCTCGTATCTCAGTACTGAAACGATGCTGATATACGAACTTTATTTTAAGTAGGTATTTGTTATTTAGTGACTTTTGCTTGTAACCCGACGCTATATTTTCCGGCATTTTACATCGCGCAATACAAATGCAATACAGACACGTCAACCTCTATGGTACCTACCTACTTTTTTAAAATGGCAATCACTGCCAACTTTAGCTTCTTTGATAAAATAGTTCTTCATTTAAATATTATGATATGTAATGGGATTTACATACTTACTTCCTGAAGGTGCGGTTTCCTGGACACTTTTGGTAAATGTCCAGAATGAGCCGCTTTCGGATCTTATTTTCACAGATATTATAAGAACATTTCATACAATTTTTGAGGAAAAGAATAATACGGCCGTTTATGCCGCAAAAAACGTATATTTCGACATTCAAGCGAATCAAAATTTATAGGTTACCTAGTTTCCGTTGACCTAGAACTATGAAATTTAGCAAGTAATATCGTCTTATACTAGAAGTACAGGTAAAAATTTGAAAATATTAGTAGTTGAAAACTATTTCTAGTTGTAATTAAATCGTAAAAAATATAGTCTTTACTTAAACTACCTACTTAATCTACAAATTTGTACGGTACCTCGTTCGGCGAGTCCGACTCGCACTTGTCCGGTTAAAAAAAGCGCTTCTTGATTTAACGAAGGCGATTTCACTAATTTAATATGGATGCGTTGTTATATTTTTTTAAGTAATACAGTAGAATTCTGATACAACGACAGTCAAGGGACCGGTGATAATACGTCGCACTAACAGAACGTCGCACAAAACGGACTGATTTGCTTAGAAAGTGTTTTGTATGAAAACCTAACATGAGGGGATTTCGACGTTGTTAATATGCAGAGTCGTAATAAGCGGATTCTAGTGTATTTAGCAAATAAGCATTAGGTATAACTACGTAGAATCGCGTCCTAACTCTTTGTACCTAATTCTATCTGCATTAAAGGACTTTGGTACAGGTTACGTACCATTTCACACTAGTTAAAATCTTTAATATTGATCTCTAATGCACAGTCAGCAGCATAAATAACTACGCGTGCGAATAGCTTAAATTTATCTAAACAAACACTTTGTTATTAAGATTGCGATTCAAACGTGTGTGTTCATCATTTTGACTGACATTGAGCAAACCGCAAACCGAAGCCTGTTTTCAATCAGCCTAACCATTGGTTGCCCATTTTATGTAACATACGAGCAGTTAGCGGTGGTCATGTGCATAAAGTTTAGTTTTTTTGCATCGAAAAAAAATTAACCAAAGACAAACTGAAACGTAAAAAGTTATCGTTATCTGGATGTTTTGTAGTCAATTAAAAGCAAAAGGGTCACCGGCTGTCGAAGGGCTACCCACAATAAATCGCAACCCTACACAAAAAGTTTCCGCTCTGCTGTTGGCACAAGGAAATTACCTACATGTTAACCCACCACTCTTTTATTTAGAAAGAATTATGTAAATTTAAAACCAATTAAGACTTATACAAAATTCCAAATGCCATTTGGCATTAAGCCCGCCATTTGTACAATTTGTGTATTTTGTGCAATAAAGTTTAATTAAATAAATAAATAAATAAAATTGCTGGAACAGATAACCTACTAATTTTCATTTTTAGGCAAACTGAATTCTCATATTTTTCCCAGAAGAAATTAACTTTATAGAATTAATTCAGTAAAAACAATAGCTAATGCGATAAGAAAGGTGTTCCTTCCAGACAAGTGGAAGTATTTCGTTTTAATCGGTTTCATAGAATAAATATATTAACTTTCATTATCTAGTAGTCGAATGTGCATTCCCTAACCGTCTTGGCAGCGATGGCGGATGGTAAATTAATTCGTGGCGCGGCGGCCCGCTATTGGTCAGCGCGCTCAAGCTGCATTTGATTATTATGCAGTTGCAGATCATGCCCGATATCATGCCTATTTTATACTTGACTTTTACATCTGGCCTATCCACCCGCTATTTTGCCTTTCGACCCCATTTTTAGATAACGCGTGTTTAATATTCGAGGGTCAATCGTAGCTCCGGTTTTAACGAAACCGAATCATACTTAGATGACACAATCAAATATTTGAAATGTAGTGAGTGTTTCCGTAACCGATATTTCTCATTGAAGCTTGTTTGCGTGGTAAAAAACAAGGAAGTCCGAGGGTGGTCGGCGGCCTAAGGGCAGAAGGGTTGCGGCTAGCCCTCACGGCCAGAAACAGACAAACAAGCAGATGGCGTTGGGTTCAGTTACATAATCAACAGTCATCGTATTCAAATGGGAATGCATTGATTCTCGGCACAACGACCCTGAATAAGTTTAGAGTGCAAACGAAACGCGAGAATTGAGTTTTTAATCATTTCATCATTCAATTGTCCTTTATCTAAGAATAGAGGTCCTTGTACGAAGCATTTATCTACCTATCCACTTACAATCTTATAAGACCTAATTCATTCATAATTCATCTGATTGGAACTTCTTAAATCTAACTTGCATAACAAAAATCGAAACCGAAAGTTTGATAGAAAGCAGAGCCTACATATTATTGTAGTCACTGGAGCAGTGGGTAACGACGATTGTTCTGCTGAGGCGGCAACAGACAGCTTCGTCAATGCATTTGTGTCTGTGCATCATGTTATCAAAATATAAACGGTAGTTAGTCAGTAAACAAGCTTCACTGTCGTTTGTGTACGAGGCAGGTTACTGCTACGGCTAACTCAGGCGTCATTGTATTTGATATAGTGCGATTGGTTTTTTAAGGAATTGGTGTATAAATGAAGACGAGCATCACGATGCGCTATATAACGTAACGGTGCATTAGTGGCTGAGTCACAGGGAACTGACCTAGGGGCATGCAGCGAGTGCATTGACGCCGCCTCCTCACTTATCACTGGCATGTCTCCTAGAAGATACGTTAAATGCATTGAACATGCCCTTTAGTGATGAATAACGCATCTGTTTTCGTCTCCTATAGTTTTGAACTGCGTTGATGTCACGTGAGGTCAAAAACACTGAGTTTGATATGCGACAGACGGTTGAACGTACATTTCATTTATGCGTCGTCTCTTTGCCATCTTAATAAACTCACTCGTATTAACACGATCTTTGTTTTTTACTCTGTATAGGTTTGTCTATCTCATTCTTCCACTTTCCACTCAATCCCTCAAAGGCTAACTGGAAGAGATCGCTCATAGGGATAAGTTCGCCTTTGTACTCTTATGTGACATGTATATTGTTTTAACGTTATTGTGTACAATAAAATGCTTACATACATACTTACTTTGTCTCTTCACGAAACGTTATTTTATGTATAGGTACCAACTTTCGGGCAAATAAGTAGTAGGCACGTGTCTAATCATATGCGAACATTGTATGTTGTGTTGTAGATGTTTGCATCTTCCAACGCCGTATCATAGGCAGTTATCGCCACTTCTTGAAGTTCTATGTCTCAGTTTATTTCCAACTACTTCGCCTTCTAAACGTCACAAATGGCGTCGTCAAACCTTTGGATACCTACAAATGCAGAGTGCAAAGCGAAGTTAGGCAGCGACGTGTTACTTGTATTGATATGTAGGTAGCGGAATTTTCTCAAAAGTAGCCTACTTATAAGAAGAACGTCGGTGGCACTTTCGGCCTACCTGATGGTAGACACCGCAGCCTATGGACGCTTATGATTCCAGAAGAACCACAAGCGCCTTGCCGACCCTATATGTATTTATTTGGGATTGTTTTTAATGTAAGTAGGTATGTATGTGTTTGGTTTGTGAATAATATTATAAGGTTAGGTATGAATAGTTTTGGAATTAAGGATAAGTTTGCGGGCGAAACAGAAAACCGATGCAAACATGGTCAAAGCATAAGAACTTTAGGTACTTAGTTTTCTTCTTTAATATTCTAGATCCATATAGCTATAGTGATAGGTACTGAATTGTTTAAGTAGACTCAGACAAATTCTTAAAAAATATTTCAAAGAAAAGAAACAATCCGCGTAATCACATAAAGTTGCTATTAACACCGCTAATACCAGCGGAAAATATCATGCGGTTAACTTGACCGTAATTCGTATGATCTAACCAAGGCGCTTGATAAGGTGGTTTCACAATAGCAGAATTATTGGCGCTGTTAGGCGTGTTATCTTCGCCTTGAGATGCTCCGCCGAAAACAACTTCAGCGCTCGAGGTCCACTGAAACGTATCGGAGACAATCGCGCACGAAATACTAATACTAGCTAACGAGATTATTTTCATACCTATTACTCATAGAGCGGATAGCATACCCTGGCATAGCTTGTAGGAGCTTAGAAAGAAAGAAAGAAAACATTAGAAGAAGATTAGTGTTTAATATTTGACGTTTAACCTCAGATTAAGTCCTTAGTCATGTTTCATCGAATCAGGCTTTAGTGTCGTACGTAATTGGTAGGTTTTGAATGAGAGATATATATATTTTATGTATCAGTCGCCTATTACTGTCAATTAGAGTTTAAGTAAACTAAACAGCAAAGTCAGGAACCTGAATCAATAAATGGAGGGAAATAAATCCCAAAGCCAACCTACAAAAATTAACTGCATATTATATTTATGTATTCTATGGATTTCTAGTATTTCTACCCAAATCAATTTCATCCCCCACTTATGATAAAATAAAGTCATGAGTTTCAGCCCCGCTATTTGCCCTTGTTCTATCTATATTTTTACCACGGTCTTGTCAATAAGGTATTTACATACGCAGTACATACATAATTGTAAATAAAGTAGGTGATTTATTTTTATTTATCGTATGGTAATTATTTCGAACCGTGAGATCTTCGAGAAGACAGTACGGTTGCCAGTTTTGTTGCACTTTTAGCACCACCCAGGGGTCACGTGTAGGGTAGCGGCGGGTATTCCCTACGGACGTGGTGCGACATCGACGAAGTTCTCAAGCCGCCGGAAGGCCCCCAACTTGACTTACGACTGCTGTCATAGACAGCAGCCAGGATCAACGTCTTAGCGTGCCTTCCAAAGCACGGGAACGCTCAGTTAGTAACCACTCAAAGTGGTAACCCATCCAAGAACTGACACCTTGCTTACTTGCTTAACCTCGCATACCCCAAGCGGCACGCGGACACCGCGGGGCCGCGAGCTCTCCTGAGTAGTTGATACGAGTAGGTAGTCATATTTTTCCTGCATACCTATTATTACTATTAACGAGACGTATACTAAAACTGCGGCTGTTACGAACCACGAATTTACTACAGGTCCTATTATTTTAACTGAATCATACCTTCGGTATATTCTATGCCCTAGACCAGACTTTTTTAGTCCGTGCTGTTAATATTTGTAATCTAAACTTACCTCTAACGAGATGAGATATTTCCCAATCTAATAAAAAAAACTGTTGTGCCATAAAATGAGATGAACCGCACACCGCATGTCGCAAGGCCAGTTGCCTACTTACAAATTGGGAAACATCTAGATGTCGTCCGTTTATCAAGTTCAAATCAAGGTATTTTACATGTGTATTGTGGAACGTGACCGAATGGTGTCGCGAAGGGCTTTTGGCAGCGAGTATACCAGCGTGCGCGCCGCTGCCGCGCACCATTCCGCTGCTAGTCTCTGCCGCCGTCGATTCCCTACATCGCCCTTATAGCCATTGAGATAAGGCCCATAATTAAATATAGTGTTTGATCTTGATGGTAAATACCGCGGTTATGTATAGGTATTTGTAAGTAGGTCAATGGCGGCGCGTGACGCCGGCGCGGCCCTTCGCGAACCGCGTAGGGCTTGCCTTGAACTAACCGCCTCATCAATGTCGGCAGCTTTCTTTGCTAAACAGATTTGATCTTAATTTTCCACTGATGCGTGCTTCTTTGCACAGGGGCTTTGGTAAATTTATAGTGATGATAGAAAAAACTGAGCTGATTTCAAAAGCAAGATGCAAGGATAGTGGACTCATAGGTAAATAATGAACTATGAAAAATTATGATACCTATGATAAAACTGTTGTTGCTGATAAAGTGTTTTTGGAATTGTTTAGGTTCGAAACGTCAAACATCATATACAGAGCCTAAAATACCTAATTTATATAACTTTTGAAATACGTAGTTATTACACCAAATTGATTTCACCTAATTTTATAATAGATAGAACCTAAGGTCAATATTCCTACATACGAAATATCTACTTTTGAAACGCCGAATTCTGTGTACTGTGTATGTTTCCTAAAGTTGAAATTGATAGATGATTTTTGATTTTGAGCCATACTCGGTACTTTGGGTACTTCTAATATGCGTTTTATATTTTTTTGAACTTAACATATTTTAGAATAGCAATTCGATTCTGTTGAAGTTGTAATTCTATTACCTATAAGAAGTCTAGTTTCCTCATAAGATATATTCTTACCACTAAATTAGCAAGTTAGAACTGTACTCGTACTGTGACCTCAACAGAAACGAATTCGTAATTTGACTAATTTGCTAACAATATTCAAATGTTGTAGTCAATCTTCGGGTAAAGTTTCCACTGGTAGAATATGATTAAACACTCCATCCAAACCAATCTCTTTATAGCATGGTTATGGTTAGCCCATGATGGCGGGTGAGCTATCTCGGCACGAAATAGACTATTCGTCCTTTTTAAATTAATACACGCAGAAACAGACGGGTAGTCTATCTCGCGTCGAGATAGCTCGCACGCCATCTTGTGCTAGCCGTGCAGAGGTGGATAAGTTTAGTACACATAACTCACTGTTATGCTATTGTAAGGCTTCCAAATAAATTACACATACCTAATTGTGTACAATTCAAATTAACCTACCGGAATGTGTGCTTCAGTCAAATAAAGGCAAGTTTCGCAATGGCGCTCGCATTGTTAAATCGTTCTCGATCGCGTCATCAGCAAATTGCCGAGGTCGGTAGGATCTAAGCTATTCACCACCTGTCTTTGAAAACCAGAATGTCTTGACACCGAGATTCGTAACAATTAAGAGGGAACCAGGTCAGACTTACAGTGGTTCGCCTCAGCAGAGTTGTAAGCGTTATGATCAGCCCTGCGCGAGCGACGGTATCTGGGCCAGTTATTTACAGCGAGCCCTGGTAAGGGACGCCGCGACTTTGACACGTATTCCTTTCAACGATATTGGCAAATATATCTAATGCCGGATCCATACAATGACGGCGCAGGCCCAGGACGCAGAGCTATGAGATAAAAATATGTAATCGTCATTGTCCATGCATGGTGTGGAACCGGTATAAGACGGAAACCGTTAAGAAAGACACTTACAAAACTCTTGCTTTTGACTCTATGTACAGTCGACGGAAAAAATATGTTTATATTTTTCGCCTTATTACAATGGAATAAGGTGCAAAAGTGTAAACATATTATTGCCGCCGACTGTACATACAAAGACGGATGTGCACCCAAAGAAAAAAATCGGAAAACTAATTTGAAGGGAAGAGTGGTTTCTGAAGTTTTCGGACCAATAAATATTATGTAATGCTCCCTATACATTACACATTTTTCATAATCCCAATGTCTGTATTAATAGGTACTTATAAATATAAGCGTCATGTTTAGGTTTTTTTTAACCTAACAGTGTAGATAAGTACATTCAACTACTTACATAAATTCAAGTCGTACATGTGAGGTGAAAAAATATTTTTAGTCGACTGAATATACATAGGTACGAGGGGCGGCTGATAAGTTCTAAGCCTATGGTAGAAAAAAACAATATATAAAAAATATCTTATGTTTATTTTTTAATATAATCTCCCTCTAATTCAATGCATTTTTTAAATTTTTTATACAATGCTTTTAGGCCATTAAAAAAATATTCTTTAGATTGGCCTTCATAATGCTCCTGTACAGCCGCCTTCATCTCTTCATCACTGCCAAATCGCTTTCCCCGTAACTGTCTCTTTAAATGACTGAACAGAAAATAATTGCTAGGGGCTAGGTCTGGACTGTAGGGTTGGTAGTCGATTTCATCGGAGCCGATTTCTTTCAGCGCCTGCCTTGCAACCCGGGCGGTGTGAACGGATGCATTGTCTTGCAAAAACAAAATGCCTGTCCTTAATTTGCCTCTCCTTTTCTCAACTACCGCTTCTCGCACCTGTCTCAATAGATTGGCATAATAAAGTGCATTTATTGTAGAGTCTTTGGCCAAATAATCTATTAAGAGAATGCCATCACAGTCCTAAAAACACAGTGGCCATTAACTTAGATGCCGATTTTTGCACTTTAAACTTCTTCGGTGGTCTTTCACCCTTTCAATCCACTGCATGGATTCAGACTTACACTTCGGATCATACTGCCTGATCCATGTTTCATCAACAGTTACTATTCGGGAGCAAGCTTCATCTATACCATCTCCGCACAGATCTAAAAACGCCTGGGAAGTTTCAACACGACGTTCTTTATCGAACGCTGTCAGCATTTTCGGTACCCAGCGAGCACTGACCTTAGTCATGTTCAAATGTTCATGTAAAATCTTCCCAACCCGTTCTTTACTAATGCCTACAGTATCAGCTATTTGCCAAACCTTAACTCTCCGGTCTTCTAATACCAATTTTCTGACTTTTCTTACATTTTCTTCAGTCACCACCGATATTGGCCTCACTGAACGGGGATCGTCTTCAATGGACTCCCTACCCAGTTTAAATAAGCGACTCCACTTTTTGACCGTAGCATAAGAAGGTCCAGAAGTACCATAAATACTAGCCATTTCTGCAAAAATACATTGCGGTGATTTTTCACTTTTTGTAAGGAACTTAATTACAGCACGGTGCTCAATTTTCGTTATATTTGTTGATAATTCAGACATGGCGAACTTTGCCATTGAATATCTCAAGAAGGATTCAAACAAATATGACATGATTTTGTTTTTAATAATTTGTTTTTAGATGGCCTTTCTAGTTGCCAGTACCATAAACGCATATACAACCTCGAAATACCATAGGCTTAGGACTTATCAGCCGCCCCTCGTACCTACAACTACCTACTGCTACCTACTTAATTCACGAGTTTAATAATCAATTCCTAATTCTCCAATATTTAGATCAAGATGGACGATCGCTAAAGCTTCTCAGTTTTTATACATTGAGGAAGTGCGAAGTATCTAAATATTTCTGAGTGTGGTAACCGTGGGCCAGCTGAGTTATTCGCAACCTGCGTCGACTCACCTCACCCTTAGTCCCTGGCATATCTTGGCCCTGAGATTCGTAACAACTAAACTAATATCACACAATAAGTACAGAATGCCCATTCACTTAATGATGGCATTAGCAGTGGGTGGAGGTGACAGAGGAGAAGGTTCTTAATTAATACATCAAGTAGACATCCAATAATAATGTAATATCAAAAATTCTTAGTGCCTGCCGACCGATGACAAAAATAAACAATAGCATCTTTTGTTATGTGCCTGGAGATCTCCGGGATGGTTAGACAACGGCTTGTTATATGTAAAATATATGTAAAAGTGGATTTTTAATTAAAAATTAAAACTAGATCCACCTCTCAGCCCTTGTATAAGTATGTTAATGCTGTCTCGTGTATGACTTACACTGGTTCGACTCAAGTAAGGTATTGTGATCCATGGTGAACAGCCCAGTCTGCAGAAGGCCTCGGCCTCACAGACGAGGCCCTTTTATTCGCTACTACCACGCCACGTTGCAATGACCAATCAATTTAAAGTAATCAATACGCTTATTATTTATCAATATAGGAGTATCAGGTCAAGTATTTTAAAAATTGCACAGTTAAGTGTTTATTTATATCATCTGGACCGCAAAAATGGTACGTTCTATATTGAATCTCTATGAACATTAGGTACATATTATACATACTAGTTTCCTTAGAGAAATGGCCTGCGGCCCTGTACTGTTTTGAGAATTCGCATAATGGACGGTGGACACTTTCAAGTTCATCGTTAACTGGTATGCGATGTCTTGAAAATCGTAACAACCTATAAAACGAGTAGGTACAACACCACAAGAAGCTAGGTGAGGTATACGTGTTGTTCAAAGAATGCTCTTTTATAAAATGTTAAAGATATTAGATAATTTGACATAATGTCTGAAAGTACAAAGTGTTGGGCCAGCATCGAGCACTGGGGCATTTACCTTTCTTCATCGTGACACATGAAATTCAATTCCAATACCGTATTTAGCAATTGTATATTTAAAGATGGAGAAAATGTGATATTGCAGGGATAGGTTGCTAGCCCATTGCCCACAACACACTATTATATAATCCGGTTTCCATAGTCAATAGTCGACTATACGACACTCAAGGGAAGAAAGGGGGAAGTGCTATTCTAACCCGGTACCACACGGGGATCGTGATGTATTGGTATGCAAATAGTTTTTAGCCTATCTGTAACTAGAGAACAGGTACTTTTTTCGGAAAATACCTACATCCCTTAAGAGGATGAAATTGCAGGTGGAATTGTTGGAATATGGGTCCACGCACACAAATCGCGGGCAATAGCACCAAGAATTTTGGGATGGCGACTAAACCTACGGACGTATTCACACCAAAACAAAGATCGCATTTGCCCACTTAGCTCAAGCTCATGTGGCTGTTAGATGGTTATAAGTAACAAGGCAATACTGTTATTGATAAACTGACCAAACTCTAGTTACGAAGTGGGCGTGCCTGAGCCTGTACTAGGGTGTTATAGAGCATAAAGCGCACAGTGACAGGTGACAGAGGTGCTAGTGCCGGAGGTGGGCGGAGGAGGGCAGCCGCCTACCTCGTGCGTATCGCCAACGACCTGCTCATCGACTACAGACAGGAGGTACCAGGGTGACATGAGTGGCGGGTGTTATTTTCTTAAATATATAAAAGAAGAAGTGAGCTTACTTTTATGACGTATGCAAGGGATAAGATGGGATTTTTGCAAATTCCACCCCTAAGGGGATCAAATAGGGGTGCAAAGTTTGTATGGGAAACGTAATTTTTTTGGACTTAGAAACTTGAAATTTCGTATTTAGACTCTCTGTTTAAATATGACAAAACCGAATTCAGCGATTTTCTACATTCGCCCCTAAAGGGGTGAAAAGGGGCTCCAAAGTGTGTAGGGGGAGCAAATCTTTTTTGAAGTTAGAGATTTGAAACTTCGTAAATAGACTCTATGTTTAAATACAACAAAACTTATTTCATTGTTTTTCAAAATTGCTCCCCTAAAGGGGTGAAAAAGGGGTTCAAAGTTTGTACGGGGAGCAAATCTTTTTTGAAGTGAGAGATATAAAACTTCGTATATAGACTCTCTGTTTAAATACAACAAAACATATTTCAGTGTTTTTTGAAATTGCTCCTCTAATGGGGTGAAAAGGGGGTTCCAACTTTGTAAGGGGAGAAAATTTTTTTTGAAGTTAGAGATTTGAAATATCATAAATATACTCTATGTTTAAATACAACAAAACATATTTCAGAGTTTTTCAAAATTGTGTTTGTGAAAAGAGGGTTCTAAGTTTGTAAAGGGGTAATTTTTTATTGAAGTGAGAGATTTAAAACTTCGTATATAGACTCTCTGTTTAAATACAACAAAACATACATCAGCGTTTTCTGAAATTGCTCCCCTAAAGGGGTGAAAAGGGGGTTCCAAGTTTGTACGGGGAGCAAATCTTTTTTGAAGTGAAAGATTCAAAACTTCGTATATAGACTCTCTGTTTAAATACAACAAAACATATTTCAGCGTTTTTAGAAATTGCTCATCTAAATGGTTGAAAAGAGGTTCCAACTTTGTACGGGGAGCAAATTTTTTTTTAAGTTAGAGATTTGAAATTTCGTAAATAAACTCTCTGTTTAAATACAACAAAAAGTATTTCAGCGTTTTTTAAAATTGCTCATCTAAATGGGTGAAAAGGGGTGCCAAGTTTGCCCGGGGAGCAAATCTTTTTTGAAGTGAGAGATTTCAAACTCCGTAAATAGACTCTCTGTTTAAATACGACACAACGTACTTCAGCGTTTTTTGAAATTGCTCCTCTAAAGGGGTGAAAAGGGGGTTCCAAGAAGTTCGTACGGGGAGCAAATCTTTTAGAAATGCGAGATTTAAAACTTCATATACAGACTCTCTGTTTAAATACAACAAAAATTGTTTCAGCGTTTTTCTAAATCGTTCCCCTAATGGGGTAAAACGGGTGCAAGTTTGTGCGGGGAGCAAATCTTTACTTTTCGTAAAAATCGATATAGGTGTCATCTTCGAGGTTTCTCGGGGTGCCAATTACGAAAATGACATGTATTTGCAAATCCAAGATGGCGGACAATTGTTTTTCTTAAAAATTGATATGAGTGTCATCTTCGTGGTTCGTCGGGGTGATGATGATTACGAAAAGACATCCATTTTCAAATCCAAGATGGGGACGTTTAGTTTTCTTAAAAATCGATATGGGTATATCGTCGAGGTTCCTCGGGGTGCCGATTACGAAAATGATATCCATTTTCAAATCCAAGATGGCGGACATTATTTTTTTCTTTTGAGTAATTTTTCACAAAAAATTAATAGCATCAGACAACTGACAGAAACAAATAAACCTCATTTATATCTTTGTTACCATCTAAAATCTACGCGGACGAAGATGAGGAATCACTCCTTCTCAATGCCTACTAATTTGTGTTTTATCCATAGATTGAGGTGCTTATTTGTATATAGCGATATTATAATATTTCGTTTGAGATAATACGCAAATATCGTCCTTGCTTTGTTTGAGTGTGCACGTTCCATTAAAGGTTTATTTCCGTATGGACGTCACCTTCGCCTTTCAAAATATTTCGAGTTGTTTGTTGTGCATGCGAATCGGAAGTGTAGAAGAGGTCGCGGCGAGGCTACTGCGCGACACGTGTAACGCTTGCGTAATACAGCCTTGCGCGAATATACCGCGCCGCGCTCGCTGGGAGGCGGTGTGATACGCCCTAATGGTTTCGTTTAGTTCAGTTTA